>CM048744.1:890753593-891353593 GCA_026315105.1 Locusta migratoria
GTAAATGGAAAGATTTAGGTGGTCCTTTTTCCTTTGCGCTTTTAGAGAATGGAACAGTACAGAAATATCATAAAAGCGGTTCCACGAAACCTTTGCATTCAATTTCAATGTGATTTGAAGAGTATTTATGCATTTGTAGATAACCTCCTTTGAAGACACTGGCCATGTCGTTCAGTTGCTCTACCAGGTCCTTTTCTGTCTGTGATAGAATCACAAGTAGGCCTGTCTGGACGCTGTAAACATACGGCTTTATTGTGCTGCTTCGTTAATATTGAAAGAGACTTTTCTAAAACAACCGTTTTGCAACAATGGGAAAATTCACGTCGTTATCGTTGCAGTTTGTACTACAAAGCCAAAACTATTCAAGAAATTATTCATGGCAAACTTCACAGACAAATTAGTATCAACGGATCAATAGTTCGACACCGTACGGGGAATATTGTCTGGTTCACTGACGGGTCGAAATCAGATCAAGGCGTTGGGGCCAGGGTATACGGGGTGCAGCCAAGACTCGAGGGCGTCATCTCTCTAGGGAAACTGGCCTCAGTATTCCAGGCCGAAATCACTGCCATCAGGGCATGTGTGGAGGAGAATTTGCGTAGGTGCTACAAAGATCGTAGCATCTATATCTATTCAGACAGCCAGGCAGCCCTGAGATCACTGGCAGCTCCTGCAACAAGGTCTAAAATTGTTGCAGAATGTCACAGGGTTCTGGTGGAGCTAGGGGAAAGCAATAGAGTAAACCTATTGTGGGTCCCTGGCCACTGGGGATCTGTGGCAACGAACATGCCGATAGATTAGCCAGGATGGGGGCAGAGTCTCCATTTATTGGACCGGAACCTGTCCTGACAATCACCAAGGCAATGATCAAAGTGGAGCTACGTAACTGGCTCAGAAGACAGCACGTAGAATATTGGACCAAAGTCCATCAACAAAAACATGGCAAGGTAATGATGCCAAAGCCATGTTTTAAAAGAAGCTCTGCAATCCTGGGCCTGAACAGGAGATTAGACTCATGGTTGGATTGCTGACAGGCCATGGGAATTTCAAAAAACACCTACATACAATGGGAATAACAGACGAGGACCCTAAATGTAGGATCTGTAATGACGGTGATGAAACTGCATCACATCTAATCTTCGAATGCATTGCATTGGTGAGTAAAAGGCACAGAACATTTGGGACAACCAGACCCGAAGGAATTGTGTCTAATAAAGAACTGGTAAAGGGACTCCTTGCACTGTTCAAGGGCATTGGTTGGCTTTACTAGATATACAGGGAGCGATACCGCACAATAAACTTAGTTTCGGTGCGGGCAGTGGCGGGTTGGAGCAACACTGTTTTGGCTTCCCTGGAAAAATCAAATCAAATCAAATCAATCAACGGATCAAAAGGTAAATGAGGTAGAGTGTGCCTTTTCTCACATACTACGAGCAGAATGTGAAAGTGAAGCTAAGGATGTACCAACATAGTTCTAAAACAGGTGGTAATCGACGTTGTAGAAAAAAGTGAATATAATATGCTCATTCATACTGTGGCGCTATTGGAAGCTTTCTGTTTAGCTGCGTGTCGCTTTTCATTTCGAAAGGAGAGAGAGGAGGAGATTGTTATATGTCAAGTCACACCCAACGACAGAACAATTGCAGTAACTCTTCCTAGATCCTGAAGCTCTAAATTCGCCAATTTTAACACTAGCAGGCTGCTTTGCGTAATATTCACTCCTGCAAAACTGTTGCATGACTGTCCGCGTCACTGTAGCTTGTGCATTTCGCTCGCTCCCTAAGGAACACACGCGCACGGTGTTTCAGTCTGAGGACTGGGCCCAGCGACAATACGGCAGGACTCGCGCTGTTGCAAAGTGTCCCCCAACACGCAAAGCGGTGCCTGCAGTGGGAGCGGCAACAGCCGGCAACCGCGCCGGGCCCATCGCCGACGTCTCCCGGGAGTCTGTGGCGAGGCGCCCTGCATCACGACAATCTTCTGTTACTGCAGTGCTGCCGCTTGGGGCGCTAGCGCCGCCTCAATAACTGCTCGTGTTAAGCTCTGTCTACACGGGAAGTGAACGCTTGCGAGATTACCCATGATGCACCGGTCACGCCGTCCGCGTACAGTGTAGACGCGTCCACTTGCACAAGATGCACGCATACGATCGCTAGTAGACGGAATAGAATGGACACTATTCTCACGCGTATGGAAGTGATTCGCGCATGCGCAGACGACTGAATGGGGAGCCCAGCCGACAAACGAAGCCAAGTCGGGATTTTCTTTGAGAATGTGTACTTGTCTCCTGCTAAGAGGAACGTAGTTTTTCGACTCAGTCATAAGTATTTTAGGAGGTGATACTATAGAGGAATTGCATAAAAAATTTAATATAACCTGTGTACAATTTTTATTGACTACAGAGATATAGCTGTTAATATGAAATCCAAACAAACGTAGAGCAAATGTAAATAAAGAAATTTTCACTGATTTATCCGTCGGTTCTTGGTAGTACAACATCACACTTACTTATAAATGGTATTTTGTGTATGTTCTACACGTTCATTTCCACTTAGTTACCCGGTTTTCGGCTTACTAGGACATATTCAGACTTTAAACTACGCCGAAAACCGGTTATTTAAATAAAAGTCAATATGGTGATCTACTAAGAACCGACGAACTGTACCAAATAAAAATTGGACACACGATATATGAAATTTTAACAGAAAATCGTCTTTATTACCATCTTCTAAAATATTTGCTATTTCTCCTGAAACATGTTGTAGTTAACAGATGAAATAATTGTTTTTAGTGAGCATTATTTGAAGCTTAATCAAAGTGAAAGGTCTATGTATAAACACATTAGCTTGTTCATCATACACATAGGCGTCTCAAACCGCAGGGGCTGGGAGTATGTAATCACATTTTATGATGAGGACGTTAACACATGTGAGCGACGTAATTACGCATCAACTGCACTAAAACAATTAAATACAGTTTCACAGTGGCAGTCTAAAACATAAATAAATGTTTTAATCATCACAATATATCATACAGTTTCGAAAAGTTATGTTAACGCGGCGATTGATTTGCTGTTGAGAAGAAACGAAGTAGACGCGTGAAGCACACGACTCAACAATTGCGTACCGTTTGAACGCTTCTTTGTAGTTCGACGGTCTATCGCAAGGGGCGCTGCAGCTGACAACGACTTCCTTGTGCGTGCTGCACGTCTGGTATAGAAAGGGCTTTAGACTGTGCACTGGTTGTACTGCTACAGTTAACTCTATCTCTTCTGAGGGCACTACAATCATTCCAAGTACCTGACGTAAACTTTTACTCATACATTAGACTGTCATACTTGTAAATATCGATTAAACACATTGCCGAGGTGGGGTGGCTTGCGTCCCTCAACGATACAGATAGCCGTACCATAGGTGAAACTACAGCGGAGGGTATCTGTGGAGAGGCCAGACAAACGTGTCTTTCCTGAAGAGGGGCAGCAGCCTTTTCAGTAGTTACAGGGGCAACAGTCTGGATGATTCACAGAGCTGACCTTGTAACAGCTAACATGTGTTTTCCATGCAGTTACTGCGAACGGCTGAAAGCAAGAGGAAACTACAGTCGTTAATTTTCCCGAGGACATGCATCTCTACTGTAGGAAGATACGATGATAGCATCCTATCGGGTAAAATATTCCGGAGATAAAATAGTCCCCCATTCGAATCTCAGGGCGGGGACTGCTCAGGAGGATATCGTCATCAAGAAAAATAAAAGAGGCATTCTACGGATCGGAGCATGGAATATTTTATTCTTTAATCTAGGCGGTAAGTTAGAAAATTTGAAAAGGATAAGTTAAAGTTAGATACGGTGGTGATAAGTGAAATTCGGTGACAGAATAAACATGACTTTTGGTCAGGTGAGCTGAGGGGTTATAAATACAAAATCAGTTGGTAGTTTGATACTGCGGCTAGGCTACTATGAACAGCATAGTGAAGGGATTATGAAAGCAAATATAGATACGAAGCCAATACTGCCAAGTTTTTATACCAACTAGCTCTGCTGATGATGAGGAGCTCGGGGAAATGTATGAGGAGATAAAAGAAATTATTCAGACCGCTAAATAAGAAGAAAACTTAATTGTGATGGAGGACTGGAACTTGGTAATAGGAAAGGGAAGAGAAGGAAATATAGTAGGTGAATATGGACTGGGAAAAAGGAATGAAAGAGGGGAGAGCCTGGTAGAATTTTGTGCAGAGCACAATGTAATAATCACAAACACCTGGCTTAATCATCACCAAAGAAGGTTATATATGCTGCCAGCCGCGGTGGCCGAGGGGAGCCGGGCGCCGTGGCTCAGCGCTCCCGGTCAGGGGCCTAAACGCCCTCTGTAATAATAATAATAATAAAAAGGACTAAGGCGCTCCAGTCACGGTCTGCACGGCCACTACGGGCGGGGTTCGAATCCCCCTTTGGGCATGGATATTTGTGCCGTCCTTAGTATTAGCTAGTTCGTAAGTAGTTTGTAAGTTTAGGGACTGATGACCCCGTAGTTAAGTCCCATAAGTTATACAAACATTTGAACTTATTGAATTTTGGTTATATACGTGGAAGAGACTAGGAAATACTTAGATATACAAGACTGACTTTTTAATGGTTAGGGTTTTAAACTGTAAGACATATCCAGGGGCATAGACTCTGACCATAACTTATTGGTTACGAACTGTAGACTGAAACTGAAGAAACTGCAGAAATTGAAGAAACCAGAGGTTGTTAAGAGTTTTAGAGGGCGCTTTAGTCAACAATTGGCGGAAACGGAAGGAAATAAAACAATAGAAGAGGAATAGGTAGCAGTGAGAGATGGAATAGTGAAGACAGCAGAGGACAAAAAGTTAGGAAGGTAAGACCTACAAAAAGCCCTTGGATATCACAGTAACTACTAAGAAATGAGATTAACAGGAAAGCTGAAAGGTAGAAAGGGTATACACAGGGACTCTAAAAAGAAAATGAACTTAGAATATTGTAGGAACGGAAGAGGCAGTAGAGACAGTGACATAGGAGATACTGCACTGAGAGATGAATTTGACAGAGCACTGAAAGACCTAAGTCGCAACAAGGCCCGAGGAGTGGACGACATTCCCTCAGAACTACTGAAGTGTCTGGGACAGTCAGCCATTACAAAAGTATTTCACCTGGTGCGCAAGATGTTTGAGACAGGAGAAATACCGTCAGATTTTAGGAAGCACGGAATAATCCCCGTTCCAAAGAAAGCACACGCTCAGAGATGTGAAATTTACAGAACCATCAATTTAATAAGTCATGGTTGCAAAATAACAACACTTACAGAAGGATGAAAAAGCTGTTAGAAGTCGACCTTGGGGAAGATCAGTTTGGATTCAGGAGAAATGTAGGAACACGGGAGACAATACTCACTTTACGGCTTATCTTAGAAGATATATTAAGGAAAGGCAAAACTACATTTCTAGCTTTTCTAGGTTTGGAGAAATCTTTTGACATTGTTGAATGGAATAAACTCATTGAAATTCTGAAGCAAGCAGGAGAAAAATCTGGGGGACTGAGGGATATTTACAACTTGAACATAATCAGACAGCAGTTATCAGAATTTAAGTACATGAAAGGGATGCAGAGGTTGGGAAGAGAGGCAGGGTTGTAGCCTTTCTCCAGTGTTATTCAATTTCTACATTGTAAATCTGTCAGAGACAACCAAGAAACTGGAGGAGCAGTTGAACGGAATGGACAGTGTGTTGAAAGGAGTATACAAGATGAACATTAACAAGGGAAAAAGAGAGAGAGAGAGAAATTTGTTAATATCGAATATTAATTGATGCGTAAGGAAATCCTTTCTGAAGGCATTTGTAAGGAGTGTTGCCTTGTATGGGGGTGAAACATGGACGATAAACAGTGCAGACACAAAGAGGATAGAGGTTTTTGAAATGTGGTGTTACAGAAGAATGCTGAAGATTAGGTGGGTGGATAGTGTAACTAATGAGGTACTGAACAGAATTGGGGGAAAAGGAATTTCTGGCATACCTTGACTAAAAGAAGTGATTGATCAGTAGGACACAGACATAAAAAAAATCGTGAGTTTAGAGTTGGAGGGAAATGAGTAGGGTAAAAATCTCAGAGGGAGACCAAGAGGTGAATACAGTAAGCAGATTCAAATGGATGTAGGTTGCTGTTCTTATGAGGAGATGAAGAGGCTTGAAGTCAAAGATGAAATTTTAAAAAAAGAAGGTATTTTAACCAAAAAAGCAAAAATAGAAAAAACATAAAACAAAAAATAAAAAGAACCAAAATCAGACAATAAAGGATAATAAAGAGTATTAAATACATCATTAATCCTAAATAAAACTAATAACAAAGGTAATCAGCAATTAAAGTATAAAAAATTAAATACTCATGATTGAGTAGGGGGGAGAGCTGCATCAAACCAGTATCAGGACCGAAGACCTCAACAATATATTTTTATTAATTATGTTGAATCACATTATGGAGAACAAAGAAAACAATAAAATAAACAACAGATCTACGATATTCACAGAATATAAGATTTCAACTGCGAATGGGCAAAGCTGAAAAGAGGATTCGAACCCGGGTCTCCCGCTTTCTAGGCAGTTCCGCCGACCACTACACCACTGGGAACACAGTTATCTCCGCATCTGCAAGGACTACCTAAGCACGCCTCCCGACAGATACAAATTTCCAGCTTTACTCTGCACACAGTACTTAAACTCGTAGTTTTGAAACTAATTCCTGTAAGAGTAAGGACTCCAAACTTCCCCACCCCTCCCCACTAACGAAAGGGTGTGTACGGATTTTCAGCTTTGCACATTCGCAGTTGTCATATATTCTCTGAATATTAAAGAATACCAACTGAATGATCAGAAGTGACGTCTGTTCTTTCGGTATAGACGCCACATGTACAGGGTGTCCGGAATTGTGCTCCCTGATTTAAAAATTGAATATCTCGAAAACAAAGATCGATAGAGGAATGCAGTAAACGGTATGTTTATTGTGAAAGCTGTAAGAAGTTTATACAGCAGTTTGAATTAATAGTTACAAAATCTGCTAACATATGGCGCTGTACGCTGTACAGCTCATATCAGTATACATAAGTGAAATAATCGTATGAAAACACTCTTTGCAAACAATCACATCACAATGTTTTCAAAATGTTCACCATTGGCACTACTGAGGTGGAGCAAACGAAGAATGAAATTCGCCATCACATTTCGTAGTGTCTCAACCAAAATGGATTCACATGCCACAGAGATCGCCGATTCAAGCTCGTCCAGCGTGGCGGGATGCTTCGGGTAGACCATGTCTTTCACTGTGCCCCACAAAAAAAGTCACAGGTAGTCAAATCCGGCGAATATGGAGGCCAATCCGTGCCTGCACCAGTAAAGTTGGGATATTCCAAAGCAATGATTCGATTCCCGAAGTATTCCTCAAGAAAGCGAAACACTCGTTCGGTCCGTTGTGGTCGGGCTCCATCTTGCATAAATCATTCAGTACCTGGTCGATTCTCTAACGCTTGCTGTATGGCGACAAATTGTTCCAAAATTGCAACGTAACGTGCACTAGAGACCGTTTCTCAAATGAAAAAAAAATGGCCAATAATGCCTCTGCTGCATACTGCAGCCCACACAGTAACTTTAGGAGAGTACAAGGGTTTCGCTTCACACCAATATGACTTTTCGGAACCACAAAATCGCCAGTACTGCTTATTCACGTATCCATTCACGTAGAAGTGGGCTTTATTTGTAAACCAGATGCAGCCAACATCAAATCCTTCACTATCAATCATTGTGAACATCTGTTTAGCAAAGGCAGCCCTTTGTTGCACAGCTCATACGGGTATGGACTGGCGTGTTTGAATTTTGAATGGAAACATGTGTAGGCTCTTTCTCAGTATTTTCTGCGTGCTGGAATGCTTCAAACCAGTGTCACACCCAAACCTTCAGATGTCAGACACTCATATCCGTACCAAACGTTGTATATCGATAGAGTATCAACCGAAACTTCTATATTACTCCTGATTTTTGCTGTCGTCCAGTAGAACGTGTATAAACTATAATAATAAGTAACAACTAACCTACGGAATAGAGGAAAGGCGTATCTGTGAGACATAATCACGTCACGCTTCCGTCGGTTAGTAAGTAGAGCATTAGATTGTCTTCCAGAGGGTCCTGGGTTCAATCCCCACCTAGGCCTTTAATTTTTTCATTGTTTAAACTACAGTACGTTGGAAATTGTTAAAAGAAGCAACGTGTTCTTCGTATGTAAAAGGACTGTTTCCATTTTGTAGCAATGTGTTATTGGCAGTTTACTCTTGCTTCGTTTTATTTGAAAGTAGCTAATCTGTAGGGTTTATTCGTAGTTTCACAGAATAAACGAACATAATCAGAACATATGTATAAAAAAAAACAACTGCATCATACATACAGCTGTATTAATAGTAATAATAGTAATAACAATAACGAAAAATAGTAATGTTAAAAACAATAAGCATAATTGAAGTATTAACACTGTACATGTTTCCTACTTTCAAATGAAACGAAGCAAGAGTAAACTACCAATAACACATTCCTACAAAATCGAAACAGTCCTTTTATATATGAGGAACACGTTGCCCCTTTTAACAATTTCCAACGTACTCTAGTTTAAACAATGAAAAAAAATTAAAGCGAGGTAGGGCTTGAACCCAGGACGTTCTGCACCACACGCTAACGCTCTACCAACTAACCCACTGTGGCTTGGATGATTGCCCCTCACAAACACGCTTTTCTCTAATCCGTAGGTTAGCTGTTACTTAGTATTATAATTTATGCACGTTCTACTGGACGGCAGCAAAAATCACGAATTATATAGATGTTTCGGTTGATACTCTATCGATATACAACGTTTGGTGCGGATCTGAGTTTCTGACATCTGAAGGTTTGGGTGTCAGATACAATTATACGGACGGATGACATTGGATTTCGCTGAATAATTCCAGAAACTGTGGCGATATTTTCAGGCGTAACTGCGGTTTGCTTGCAGCCAACATGCCCCACTAGATCATCAGTTACGCTGCCTGCTCGTTGAAATTTTGCGAAGAGCGTACGAATGGTTTTCGCATCGGGTCCTTTTGGAACATTAAATCGTGCTTGAAAACTTCGCCTTGTTGCCGAAGGACTGGCTTCTAACCTGTGGTACTCTAGCACCAGAAAAAAACGCGTTGTTCAATGGAGTACATGGTTTTAATCTCTTCATTCGGTACGCTAATCTCCTTTCACGTTTCAATAGTGGAACTGATCGCTCTGGGCTTCACATCACTATTTATACTAGGCATTACGTATGGCGATTACAGCGCCATATGTTAGCAGCTTTTGTAACTATTATTTCAAACTGCTGTATAAACTTCTTACAGCTTTCACAATAAACATACCGTTTACTGCATTCCTCTATCGATCTTTGTTTTCGAGATATTTAATTTTGAAATCAGGGAGTCCTTTTCTGGACACCTTGTATATACAGGGTGTCTCACCTAACGCTGCCACCTTAAATATCTCTGGAACGACAAAAGATATTCGAAACCGGTTTTCACCAGCATGAACGTACGGCAGGGGCCTAAGAAACTAAATACTATGCGAAAATTTAAAACGTTTACAAATACTATTTTCAAACTTGTGATTTTTAAATGGACACCACCTATTTTTTCGTATGCAATCAACAGCATAAAAATCACATAAACAATGGCGTTTATTGCATCGCAGTACGCCAATTACATCCCGAGATATTGCGACGCGAAGTTGAAGCTTGAAATAAATTAAGCGCACAGCTAGCGCACGTCATGACACTCAAGCGTGTACCTCACAGCGATATGCATCTTTTATTCCTCACACACTACCACTCATCATGGAGGATCTAGGATTGGAAACTCGACTATCAATGTGGTTCCAATATGATGGATGTCCCGCACACGCTGCAAAGGTTGCCAGAGACGTTGTAGATGCGACATTTCCAAATAGGTGGATTGGGCGGGGAGATACTGTGCGATGGCCAGCACGGTCCCCTGACTTGACACCATTAGACGTCTTTCTCTGGGGCTCAGTGAGAGACAGAGTGTTTCAAGAACCCCCAACATCGTATACTGCGGCCTGTGTGACAATATCTGTAGAAACTCTACAATCTGTCCAACACTCTCTCGTTAAACGTCTCCAAACGTGTATTGATGCAAACGGGCGGCACTTCGAACTTACGTTGACGTAACACAGTTTCAATGGTTAAGATGTGGGTGTATTTTCTATGCTGGATGTAGTACAACACAATACAGTTTCTGTGGGTGACAGGGCACTAGTAAATGTGTTTAGAACAGTGAAACCATGTGTTTATCTCTAATTGTAGCTCTACTTGTAATTTCGCTACAATAAACATACGTTTACAATGTGAAAAACGTAACTTTGCGTTGGAAGTGTTTCTTGTTCATTTTCGTGGATTGTTCTTACCTTCCCATTGTGTGAGCCCCTGACATAGGCAGCGTGAGGTTCACGCTTGAGTCTTAGGACGTGCGCTAGCTGTGCGCTCAATTTATTTCAAGCGTCAACTTCGCGTCCCAATATCTCCCGATGTAATTGGCGTATTGCGATGCAATAAACGCCATTGTTTATGTGATTATTTATGATATTGATTGCATACGAAAAAAATAGGGGGTGTCCATTAAAAAAACACAAGTTTGTGTTGAAAATAGTATTTGTAAACGTTTTAAAATTTCGTGTAGTATTTAGTTTCTTAGGCCCCTGCCGTACGCTCATGCTGGTGAAAACCGTTTTTGAATATCTTTTATCGTTCCAGAGATATTTGAGGTGGCAGCGTTAGGTGAGACACCCTGTATAGAGTATATTTTTATAAAATATAAATTTCATCCGCGCGAAACCGGGGCGGGTCGCTAGTCTGAATGATCGGACGCCACACGTGTATACACACGTTCTCGTTGGTTTCTCTTGAGGACGTCTCCCGACGCCTGAGGCAATAATGGGCTGTCTCAGGAAATTCGGCGCAAATTTGTCCCGGTAGCGCGGCGGTAGCGGCAGCGGCGCACTACGGAATGCCGTCCAGGGTGTGGCGGGGGCGTGTCTTCCGGCGCCTGAATATTTCATGCCGCCACCGCCTCCCCCTGCCTGCAGCGCCACGCGACGCCGGCAGCGGCCGCGGTCCGCGTCTACACAGGCGGCACCAGATTTCCATGTAATCTACGGCCGTATGGATACACAGATAACAAAGAGACCCTCCTCCCGGCGCGCCCTCGACGTAAATAAGTAGGATCACCGGGATTATCCGCGGCGGGCGTCTCCCGCGGTCCCCCGCGTTCCCACTGTGCGAGCCTGCCTCCTCCTGGCCGACGGCGTCTGCTCTCGGAAATTCCGCAGCAACTGCTGCGCTGTTTGTGTCGCTGACAGTGGCAGAGCGCACGTCGGAGAAAGCACCACTTCCTGTGACGCATTCTGTCGTATCTCAAATCCACACTTCTTCGAACTGCGTCTTGCACTTACAATATTGGGATATACGAGAGAACTTCATGTCGTGCAACGCTGACTGTAGGGATTGCAATCCAGCACTGGTTTCAATCCAGCGGTATTTTCGCTGCATTGCCTTCAATCCATCGGAATCCCGCGGGATCTCGTAAGGTTATATACAGAGTGTTACAAAAAGGTACGGCCAAACTTTCAGGAAACATTCCTCACACACAAAGAAAGAAAACATATGTGGACATTGGAACCGGAAATTGTGGCAAGGACAAGAAAATACAAAGACAGGCGCCACAGGAACCAGACGAGGAAGCAAGGTCCATTGCTAGCGGAGGTCATCGAAAGTGCAACAGGCCTGAGGGCCGTAAACTTCAAAATGCCAACTCGGCAGGTCCACTAACAACAAGGTAATTTAACATACAAGCAATTTAAATGCAATCTGCCTGACGGGCTCTGAATTTTTACAAAAGATGTCTGACTAATAACTTAGAAATAAAACCTGGAAATACCATAAAGATTTATCACTTGGTTCATGAAACCTTCCATTCTGTGATAACATAAGACCACTAAGATAGTATCCATTGTCCAGTAAAGAAGAGGAAAAAGAAGAAAAAAAATGTCTTTCTTTTATGTACTGGCCATTTTATTCCATGACTATGAATGTTCAGTTTAGATTATGTTTAGATTATATCCAAATAAAAATATGACTGTACTACAGGTATAACCTGTAACTTATAATACCTTTACATTTCTTCTTACCATCAGGTATTCCCCATTTTTAATGTTTTTAATACTGTTTTATTTAGTGTCTGAGTATGTGTGATCAGATTTGGTTTAGTTCCACATATGACAATGTTTATTTTAAAAGAAAAGATGACTGCACCACAGATATAATTTTGTAACCTGAAAATAGTTTTACATTTTATTATAACCACCAGGTGTTTACCCAACTGCTAGTTAATTTTTCTTATCCCCCTTTTTAACACAGGTCCATTTATCTATGACATATGGTTGATGAATTTTAGATTATATCCATGTATGATTTTCTGTCTGTTGTCTCGTCATCATAGCACATAAGTGTTAAATGACATATTGTCCCTTCACATTATTTATCTACCTAGGACTCGTGAAAGATTTTTCTAGAATAGTAACTTGTAACATATGATGACCAACTATGTGACTGTAATGTCACAATGGCCTAGCTTGCGTACTTTTTAACATTTATCATGTGGTTTGTGCTGTATTTAGCAACGCCCAATCCTATCCTATGGCCCTTCCACGCCTCCCTTGTCGTGCGCCCTATCCCATTAGTATTTTTAATGTACTTAAATTGGTGTCTCATATATTTTTATAAGACTTAACACATTTTGTAGCCATGTCTTTCACAGTTTCTATGACTGAACATAGTATAGTGTGCCCAAGATGATGTATGTTTAGTTTTATTCACGTAACTTCTAATGTCAACCCTGCGCCATCTGGTGGCGAATGGGGCCTAGGTTACCTTTTACGGTGTTTCCCCCCTCTCACCACAGTTGGGCATGAGTCTAGTTCAACACTGTCACTAGACGTCCATGATGATATTTTAAGTTGTAATCAAGCATCTATACTAAGATGGTTGTATTTCCCATCGTTTTTTTAAATTTTTTGTCAGTATATATGTATTAATATGGTTTATACTCCTTATAGATACTTTAATTAATGCTTTAAACATCTAAAATGTAATTTTCTTCTTTTCTACCACAGATCTCATGATGTACTCTAAACGCGTCATATGAAATAAAACTAATTGCGACCAAGACTTTTCAAAAAAATATTTTCATGCATACCATAAAGATTAATACATAACCATGGTAAAACACAATATATCAATAGACAATAACATTTAATACCCACTCCCAGCAAGGGGGAGACAACTGCAGTTAGTGGAATGCACCACAGAGTGCGAGTGCTTCTAACCGCACTGAACACCGGTCTTAGGGACCGCGATTAATCGCCTATCAACTAAGTTACCCCACTAAAAATCCCACTTAACCTTAACAATAAACGTACAAGCATGTACCTCCTTTCTTACATCTAAATACACTAAACACCATACAAGAACATCATATTTTCTGTAAATTACACTATCAAGCCCTAGTACAACATATCGGGCATGTGCAGCAGCAAGAGTCTGCCCCAATGCAGCCACTCACGAACAACAGGGTGGGGCGCGTAAACAACCGATGCACAGTATACCGTCGCCTGGCAGCCAGACGAGTGATAACACCAAGCTCTTCCTTCTTTTCCACACCAACTTAGTTTAGAAAGCAATTACATGTGGTAATCTGATAAAATACCACACTAGCTCCCAAAATTCAATTCATCAGAGAGTGATAACCAACATGCTTGGGCACACGCAGTACGGCTAAATTATTTACATTTACCTTATATATATATAAAAACAACGCCGGATACTGCAAAACAAGTCTCAGTACAAGGTCACATTCTTATACTTGCTTAAAAGAGCAACACTACCATGCCCGATGTTAAGGTGCCAAGGAACCCACCCACAATTTGGCGCTGTTCGAAGTCATACAGAGCACCAACCCAGTCTCGATCAGTCTGCCCACAAACACCCACAACAACTAAAGAGTTCCACAGACGGTAAATTACCACGTTTCTTCCGAATACAAGTGGGCTAGCAAACGATCGGTTCAAAGGGTAGGAGGAACAACTACCGGCTCGACTAAATCCGAAAACACGCCACCGGGAGCACACGCAGTAACTCATTTTATTACTTCTATTCAAATCACATTGATCGTGGAATGAAAACACACAGCAACAGTACGTACCAGCGTGACTTCAAACACTTTGTTAATGGAAATGTTCAAAATGTCCTCCGTTAGCGAGGATACATGCACCCACCCTCCGTTGCACTGAATCCCTGGAGAATGCCGTATTGTGTCACAGCCATCCACAATACGAGCATCAAGAGTCTCTACATTTGGTACCGGCGTTGCGTAGACAAGAGCTTTCAAACGCCCCCATAAATGAAAGTCAAGAGGGTTGAGGTCAGGAGAGCGTGCAGGTCATGGAATTGGTCCGCCTCTACCAATCCATCGGTCACCGAATCTGTTGTTGAGAAGCGTACGAACACATCGACTGAAATGTGCAGGAGCTCCATCGTGCATGAACCACATGTTGTTTCGTACTTGTAAAGGCACATGTTCTAGCAGCACAGGTAGAGTATCCCGTATGAAATCATGATAAAGTGCTCCAGTGAGCGTAGGTGGAAGAACATGAGGCCCAATCAAGACATCACCAACAATTCTTGCACAAACGTTCACAGAAAATCTGTGTTGATGACGTGAATCGAGGAAGTTCAGTACATACTGACGAAACAATTTGGTGTTCTGACAGTTGTCTGCACGAATTATTTCAATTTACATTTAAAGAGAAATACTAAAATGAGCTCTATCATGGAAATTAAGAGTTTCCGGACACATGTCCACGTAACATATTTTCTTTCTTTGTGTGTGAGGAACATTTCCTGAAAGTTTGGCCGTACCGTTTCGTAACACCCTGTATACAGGGTGTCCCAGCTATCTTGTCCACCCAAAATATCTCTGGAACAATAACAGCTATTGGAAAATGGCTTTCACCGGTATCAATGTACGGCTGGGGCCCATGAATGTAGATATTTGGAAACATTCTAAAACGAAAGCAAATGTGTTTTTAAACACAAACTTATGTTTTTTTTAAATGGACACCTTATATTTTTTCTTCATCAATCCATAGCATGACAAATCACATAAACAATGGCGTTGATTGCATCGCAGTATTCCAATTACATCCCGAGATATTGCGACGCGAAGTTGACGCTTGAAATACGCGAAACGCGCGGCTAGCGCTCGTCCTGAGCAGCATAGGGTTCTCGCCTGAGTCTCAGGACGTGCGCTAGACGCTCGTTTGGCGTATTTCAAGCGTCAACTTCGCGTCGCAATATTTCGGGATGTAATTGGAATATTGCGATGCAATAAACGCCATTGTTTATGTGATTTGTCATGCTATGGATTGCTGAAGAAAAAATATAGGGTGTCCATTAAAAAAAAACGTAAGTTTGTGTTAAAAAGCACATTTGCTTTTGTCTTAGAATGTTTCCAAATATGTACATTCATGGGCCCCAGCCGTACATTGATACCGGTGAAAGTAGTTTTCCAATAGCTGTTATTGTTCCAGAGATATTTTAGGTGGACAAGATAGCTGGGACACCCTGTATATGTTTTTTGAAGTCAATAAATCTTCTTTATTATAGCCTTATGGCTACACATATGTGTTTTTACAACAGATTGTAGCTGTATGCCCTCTGAGGAGCCTTGAAATCAATCTTTAAAGTGAGCCGGTATTCTGATGTTTCAGTCAGCTGCTGTCCTTCCTTTCACCAAATAAAGGGTTTTGCAACTGAACGTTTGTTTCGTAATTGCGCTCCGTCTGCTAAACCAGCTAACTGCATAAATAGAGTGCAAAAACCGCTAAGTCAATATTTCACTTACTATTTTAACGTACAAAAGATTCACAGATTTCAGCCATTAATATTGAGTAATCAATTATTGTTTTAAACATATTTTTAAAGCAAAAAATGAAGTCTTTTACTTAATTAGGTTGGATGGGAAGATTGCTTAACCATGCAAGCGGGTTTTGCATCTGGGTTACTCATTTATAAAAACACTGTAATATAAAATTCACTCGAAATAACATTACAAGTAAACAAGCATTACTTTGTGTTGCGGATCGACTTCAAAACAAAAACAAATGTTTGGAGAGTCCGATGGCAACCTTCTGGCTCGATGTAGCAGCTGACCCACAATGTGAGCTATACTCCATTCACCGAAACGAGGGACGTACTGTAAACACGGCAAGGCGAGTGATCACAGCGCTGCCGCCAAGGGGTGTACAAGGCAGGGGCGCGCAGTCAGTGTGGCCGTCTCCGTTGCAGGTGTGAGCTCGTTAGTGTGGGTTGTACAGCGGGATCTCTTAAGTTGTTATCCGAAGTAACGTCTGGTAAAATGACACCATAAATTCTTCAAAACAAACGTTTCTGTCCGGATTATCCACCTGAAGCGAGAGACCAACAAGTAAAGAGAAACGTTGGATTATCGCACACATTGGCAGCAAAGCAACGTTTGTTGGAGGATGTTTGTGGACTTGGAATCCGAGAAAAGTGGAGGTTATGAGGAGATGTGTGCCGAAACCTTCGAGAAGTGGTTTCAAGATGTTCTTCCTCGGCATCAGAAAAACAGTTATTGTTCTTCATAACGCGTCGTACCATTCTCGTAGAAAAGAAAAAGTTCTCAATGCTAATTCCAATAAGCACGAAATATCAGAATGGCTAAAATCGAAAAATATCGATTTTCAAGACAATATTTTGAAGAAAGAACTTTTAGATATAGTTGAAAATCACAGAACAGCACACAACGAATACACGATAGATGAAATGGCGAAGAATTCAGGGAAAATTGTTCTTAGAATTCCCCATACCTCTTTCAATTAAACGCCATCGAGTTAGTGTGAGCCAGAATCAAAGGCTATGTTGCAGCGGAAAACAAAACGTACAAAATGCCGTAAGTTAAAGAACTGCTAGAAGAAGCAGTAAGAACAGATACTCCAGAAGATTGGAACAAGTGCCTCCCCCATGTGGTAGAAAAAGTTGAAATTCAAATGTGGAAATTAGACTGCATTATAGAGGAGAGAGAGGAGCGGTTTGTTATAAAACTCGAAACACTTCAAGTTCGACAGAGTGAACCTCGTTTCGTTGTCCATTAACATTATTAATACTGATATTGTTATTAAAAATTGATTTTGTTTGAATGTAGCGTTTTGTTAGTAACCTTAATGAAAATAAATCTACTTCAGAAAGAACTCAGTTTCATCATACTTTTCACATTATTGTAACTGGCTTTGAATCTTCAATGCCGTATGTGGTTTATCTTTTCGCTTTATTTCGTTACATTGTTACCCAGATTTGTCACGGTCCGATGTGACGTCATCTCAGCAGCCAGCAGGCGCCGCCAGCTGTAAAACGTGCACCAAGGATTTTGTACACACCTACGTATTACGTGAACACCGAATGTTTTCGCTGGAAACGAGCATAGTCGCTCACGTGACACTGTTTATGTTTCGTCCCAGCTCTCAGTGAATAGACTATGTACTGTGTGTAAGCTTTTTGGTATCACCTGGCGAGGACAGTAGGGTGCTGCGCGTCGACCTGCGTCGGTGCAGGCTGCACGTTAAATGGGCCGGTAGGACTCTTGTGCGCTCCACTCATCTTCGACGTGCCGTGTCGGCAGTGCGCCAGCAGCATACATGTACCCCATTCAAAAAAAAAAAAAAAAAAAAAAAAAAAAAAAAAAAAAAAAAAAAAAAAAAAAAAAAAAAAAAAAAAAAGTTCAAATGTTTGTAAAGCTGATGGGACTTAACTACGGGGTCATCAGTCAATATATGAACTACTTATGAACTACTTACTAACTAGGACTGCACAAATATCCATGCCCGAGGGGGGATTCGAACCCCCGACCGTAGTGGCCGTGCAGACCGTGACTGAAGCGCCTCAGTCCCCTCGGCCACCGCGGCCGGCACACGTACCCCATTGGCTCTATACTATATGGATATTGAACTTCAGTTGTCTTAGCGTGCCAGCCATAGATATTCATATTTAGTTTCTTACCAAATTCAAACATGTCTGCAAAGAAGCATTTAAAGAGAAAGGGGAGAAAATATGTTTCGATTCCGCTCCCATATCGGCATACAGCATCGAATATTAAATTAAATTCCAAGTCAATAGGTAAGCATGCAATTCTTCGTCATGTAATGACTGATGGAAACTCGTTTGCCAAATTTAAACATGGCGGACAATGCGAAATCGTGTGCAAAACACATGAATGTGCAGGCACGCTGCAATACTATGCTCAGACACCAGAGTTATACATCCGGTTTGTATAGAGATCACTGACGTACCCTCACTTCCTCCGGTGCCCGCTCCCACCTCTGAAATTCCTGAATTACACATTGCATGCGTGTGCGTGCAATTCAGAATAAGGCAAACGACTGAACGGCAACGTCACGTCAACTCACATTGAGGAACGTGTTGCGAATTTAAGACAACACGCTGGTTACTGAATTTAAGGTGGAAAATTTGAAAGAATTTGCGCGATTGTATGCTTGCGGATTTGCTTGCGAATCCGCAGGCTGTTGCGGGATCCCTCAGTTCCTAAAATGAAGGGCCACTCACAAGCGCGAACGGGAACGGGAAATGTGCAGGACGTGTTTACATTGCGAGATACGGGTCCGTTCAGAAGGCACGCTATTCCCCGCAGCCTGCTGCGTCCCAGACGCAGTTCGCAGTGTGCACGGTACTTCCCGCGTCCCACATCTACAATACAGTGCAGTACAACAGACCTGCAGAAGTGTCAGCTAGGCGAGCACGAGCGCTCGCGCTCGCTCGCTGCCTGGGCCGTGAGCGCTCGCGCCTGAATGGGGCTGAATGCTCTGGCGCCGTGGCGTACTGCGGAGCAGGCCAGGTGTAAACAGGCGCTGTCTTCACAGGACTAACAAGGGTACGGTCCAATAAGATGTCGAAACATACCCTGAAATGTTTTCCACAGAAAGAAGACAACAAAAGAAATGCACTCCCAAAATTTTAGCTGCTAAGAGGCTCTGCAACTATTAAAAAAATGTAGTTCCGCATTTTTGCCACGCAAAGAACAGCTTATAACAACGGTTTTGTACAGCCCTACCCGCTTAGCGCGCAACTCGGCGAATCACTCGCGCAGCGCCACGTAGCGGAATTATGCAGAGTTCACAGTCACCAATATTAAGCACCTAAAGTCTGGTTTACAATGTAGTGAATGGAAGCGAACTCGAACGAATGAGCATTTGCAGAAAATTCATTGCCATTTGCTTGAGAGAGGCGCGTCCAGAAAGTAAGTTCCGTTTCAATTTATCTCCGCTGCAGCGCTGCGATTGCAGTTCCGCACATGCGCTGTAGACGATGTGTATCAAGGAGAAGAACGTGCGCCATTTGGAGATCGCTGTCAGTTGTTGTTGTGCTTGTTTGAAATGTCGGCGTTGATTGAAAATCCCGCCGCCTGTGAAATCAGGTCGGTGATTCGGTTTCTGAATCCGAGGAAAGTGAAACCAAGTGAAATTTATCGGCAAATTTGCGATGTTTACGGAGGAAATGCGATGAGAGTTTCGATGGTGAGATGGGCCCGACAGTTCAATGGCGGGCGTAGTGATATGCACGATTAAGAACAAAGTGGGCGTCCACCTTTGGTTACAGAAGAACTGGTTCACGCGATTGATGACAAGATCCACGAAAACCGTAGGTTTACAATTAGTGCTCTCGCTATGGACTTCCCCCAAATTTCACTGTTTCCAACTGGTTGAAGACATAGGCGGCAGATTTCTATGAAGAAGGTATAGAAAACCTGGTGCCACGCTATAACAAATGCCTGCAAAATTTCGGCAGTTATGTGGAACAGTAGTTCAAGAGTTGTAGAATTTTGTGCAATAAAAATTTCTTCTGTATCTGTGTACAATTTCATTTTATTACCAAACGGAACTTACTTTCTGGACGCGCCTCGCATATGGGTTGAATCGTTTATACTAGAGGGAACGGAAGAGAACAAGAGGTAGCAAACATTGCCTGATTACGGCGTGTTATTGGTTTTTAGTTTTTGGAGATAAAATTCGGCATACAGCTTACAACTATACCCTGTTAGAGCCACAGCGCGAAACTTTGCTATTCAGTGAGGATTATTGTGCATGGCGAGTGCACTATTTTTGACGGAGTATGCAGAATCGCGATGGGAAGGAAGAATTTATGTGTCTCAATTTGTATGGAAGCGAGACACGCATTGAGATCGTGCAGTTTACACGGAATTCATCTCCATCTCCCCTTAGCACTGGTCCAAAATTTTCCTTGAATGTCGGCTGCAATTTGTAACTGACTTCTCATTAGCCTTGAGGAGATTTTTATAAAGAGAACACTAATTACTGACGTCGAGCATCATCGAAGGAGGTGACACGGCTGGCGCTAACACTACTCGTATCAGGTCTACTGGTTGCCAGGCGACGTGGCTCAGCGCGACCGAGGGCCACACGCCCCCTGTAATAAAAAAGCTGAGCCAACCATTCAATGAACAATCACGAACAAACTGAACGAACGACCGCGAATCATTGATCCACCAGAATTTAAAAAAAAAAAAAAAAAAAACAAAAAAAAAAAAAAAAAAAAAAAAAAACACCTGGTCTAGTGGTAAAGTGCGCGCTTCGTGAACCAAAGAGCGCGGGATCAAATCCCATTCAAATCACAAATTTTTTCACTACGATTTTTAACCGAGCATTCACTGCTCGAATATTCTGGAGTGGTTACGAATGAAATGTAGTTCGGATTACACGTTAAACTGCAGGTCTCTATTTTCCGATAAGGTAACTGGGAAAGATTAGGGACACCTAAGCAGCTGCAGTGGCGTCCAGTTCAAAGACCTGCAAGAGGCCTACCGGGTACACCAGATAGAATTTTCTTTTACTCAACCTTGTTTGTTTGTTTGCTCTGGTGAACACCTGGCTTTAACGATAAAAAACGTTTTTTTAATAACTTGATATCGACAGTTCAACTCTTGCACATGAAATTCTGATACAAGTAGTTGGCAGAGAAAATGAATTCATGACATTGTTTAATGTCATAGACGACTTTTGTCAATGTGTTGAAAAGAAATGTGTCTAGCTGTAACATATTTTATAACAGTTCCTGACGGCCATTCCTTAAAACAATTTTTGAATTTTGTGCATTTCACTATCAGTGAAATAGTTCTTTGTTTTTCCCATGTAGTCGTCACAAAAATGAGAAGTGTCTATTGAAAGACAAAAACAAATATTTTTCTTGCACCAGGCACACCGGAAAAAGGAAAAATTGATGCATTCAGGCACTTCGTAGTAACGACTAGTTTTATTTATACAGAACTGGGACGGAGTCAGAATGGTCCCGGCCGTTGTTCTGCATATTGTGCTGCATACCAGGCATATTTGATCAAATTCGTAAAGCGTGGTGAAGAAAACTGGCAATGCACAAATGACTGAAGCTTAAGAATACTGTTCCGCTGATAAACCTGAAATGAGAGAGAGGTATCGAAAATTATGTTGTTTGATAATTTCCTAAAAAATGCTTTCCACTGTCGAAAAAATTATTTATCGAGAGGTTGAATCGCACTAGTAGTTCCAGGCGGAATCCACATTACATCCACAGATTTTTCGCCGTACTCCACAAAAACAGAGGCGTCAGTATGTCCAGAACATGACTCCAACAAAAGTAATGAATTAGTTTCTGCAACTGGTAGGAATACGTTTAGAACGAAACGTTGAAAATTATTCTTTCCATTTTTTCAGATTTTGATATGTCGATAACAAGATTTTTTACAATTAAACAGTCATTTTTTTTTAATTTTGGATCCTAATTTGTCTTGAGGTTCTTGCAGACAGCTGCGGAATCAGTAAACCTCTCATACTTATTACTGGAATTATCGTATATTAACGTGTTATTCCATTCATTGATTGGGCAATCGACTCCGTCTTTTTTTCACCCCGAAATGATAAAGTGCGGTGTGCACGCAGTTTTTGTACGAAACCTGACTGATCAGCGTTATAAACAGCTGTTGCAGGGATAACAGCAAGTTTCGTCTTTATATCACTTATGAACTTCTCTGTGGCATTGTCTATCACTGGTAGCTGCTCTACACGTTTACATGACGTAAACTTGGTAATTTTGCGACTTCCTATGCTTTACAATTTCTTGAACCTTTGTAGCCAGGTCGACGAAGCCTGGAAATTAGCAATGTTCTTGTCAGATGCAATTCGGAGGGCCCAGTCTCGTAGATCTCCATCGGTAACGGTGCATTGCCTCTCACGAGTAGTTCTAAATCTTTCGAACAGTTTTTCTCTCAGATGTTTCCCAGTTTCCGTTTGGCGCATATTTCTTACTTCATGTAATTCTTTCTTTCAAAAAATGTCCAAATGTTTGTATAGCTTATGGGACTTAACTGCGGGGTCATCAGTCCCTAAACTTACAAACTACTTATAAACTAGCTAACACTAAGGACGGCACAAATATCCATGCCCGAGGTGGGATACGAACCCCCGACCGTAGTGGCCGTGCGGACCGTGACTGACGCGCCGCAGAGCGCTCGGCCACCGCGGCCGGCTCTTTCTTCCATTTATAAAGTTCACGCTCAGATTTTGCACACTGCTTAACTTCAAGCGTATTTTCCCTCCTTCGTTTAACCAATATTTCGCTGCCTTTTTTGTTGTTGTTGAACGTTGATGTAGCACGTGGTTTTTTTTATTTATTTATTTATTTATTTTTTTTTTTTAAAGGCTTGGAAGGTATTCTCTTCAGAACTGTTACTGGCACAGCTGACGTCGTCCGAGTCACAGTTCGTAGAATCGTCACAGTTATTTCCTATTTCTTCTAACGCTTCCACAATTTCAAACGAAATGTCGATATCATTCGAATGAATGTCAAAGAAATCAATCACCAAATGACACATATGTACTTCCTCAGGAGAAGTAGGTGATTTCGGCTGGAAACCACGTTCTTCGTATTTCATCTTTGCTAAATTGAGAACTGGATTCCACATTACTGTGAAACTGGAAGAAAAAAAAAAAGATACTATAAGCAGGCATGCCTGACGAAATCACAATAAATATTAATTCAGCTTTATCTTTATTGTCAATACTTACCAATACTGCAAAATTCAATTGATAATAGTTAATAGACAAACGATAACCTTAAACATCCTTTACACATAACGATCGGGTTGTGTCGCGTTTCCTGTTTACAATATACCGCCGATCTCGACTGTGTGTGCGCGCGCGCCTAGTTGCGCATGCGCTGTTACTACAGCACCAGTAGTGGTGTACATTTCTACTGCCAACTGGCGCGGTACGAACTTGTCAATTTTCAGCTATTTAAAAAATACTTGCAGTGCCTCTTAGCAGCTAAAATTTTGACACTGTATTTCTTTCGTTGTCTTCTGACTGTGTAAAAAATTTCAGGGTAAGTTTCGACATGTCTTATTGGACCGTTCCCTTGTAAGCAGAACGTCGTTCCGACTTAGCTTTAGATGCGAGCGCGTGTGCCCACCACTCAGTACAGAGCACCTCTTTTTACGTCGAAGAAATTTAGTACGATGGCTTCAAAGCGAAAAACAGACACATCAACGTCAATGAACAACACTTTAGTGTAAGAAGCTTGTTTCTGATATGCGATTGTCTGAAAATGTTGAGCATGAAAACATAACGAAAAAATTAGTTTGCAATGGCGATACAATAGCTTCCAGGCGAATGATTATGGACACTTGCAAGATGAAGAGCGCAAAGTGGAGGTCCAAAAATTACAGAACGTACTACTAAGAAGTAGAACGTCTGACATGTGGGTCACCGATTTCGATCGAATTTTGCGTAGACGTTCTATATTGAATGTAAAACACACGTGTTTCGGCTTTATGCAAGACAGTAGTTTTTGAGAATCAAGGTCAAATTTGATGATGGAAAATAGCATTTCAATGCTATACATCAAAAGATCGTCTTTAAATCAGCATTTTTACAAGTATACATTGGGCCCAAAGTTAATGACTTTCGAGTAATTAACGTTTTTTGGTGTTTTCGTACTGTAGCTTGGGTATTCGTAAATATGAACGACATTCCGAGCGCCGCCGGCGGTTGAGCGGTCTCGAATTCGACTGTCAGTTCGTGTACACAGGCAATTTTTTGTTAAATTATTTTTAGATGTATTTGATAATATTCTCATATTGTAATACCTTTTCTTGCCTTATTTTGAAGTAGAGCAGTGCGAAGTGTGATTAACATGCAATGAAATAATGTATTATGAGCCTACAGCTGTTTCTTCTGTGATACAAAGTAAATAAAAAAAAAAAAAAAATATATATATATATTGCATCATCCCTTTCATCCATCAGAAATCTGTCCCATTCATAAGAAATAAATTCTTTTCTGTCATTCGCACATGTTTCATACAGTGTGGTTGCGTAGACTTTCTCGGCGTAGTAACTGATAATATTCATCTCGGGTATGCAGCCGGATACCGTCGTCAACTAGACACGATATTTCGGCAGACCAACTGACTGACATCTTCAGGTGAGAGCGCTAATACACTAACTCGCCGGCGAGATGAATATTAACATGTTTCATACAATTAATTTGCCACAGAATATTCAATCACTGGGAAGCATAACATCTCCGTAGAACATATTATTGGCCGTAAATTAGACTGCCCGACAATTCGTTGCGAAGCTACTCACTACCCCTCACGACTCGCCCGTTACCACATCAGCTGTCGACAACGACCGAGACGCAGCCGCCTCTGCGTGCTGCCGACCCGTTGCAGAACACAGCGGCAGGCGAGCAGCGCGGTCACCGGTGAGAGGCGGGCTGTCCGCCGAGGCGCCGACTTCCGCCGTCGTTGCGCCGTCGTTTCAGTTAGTTAGTGATGAATTTATTTAGGAGCTATTGCCGTTTAAATAAAAGACAGTTCAACTTCGTACTGAGTTCTATTTCGGATGACATAAAACCACAGTGCCTAAGAAATGCAATAACTGAAGAAGAAAAATTACATTTTACACTGAGAAGCACGCAATAACTCGTGCATTATTTACTATCTGCTCAGCAACTGGTACGAACAGTCCCAGCGATGTGAATGTTGAAGGTGTGTTATTATCTCTTGATTGCTGATTTGTGTTGCACTGTGGGCCCATCATTTCGTAATCAGAAGCAATGCGACTATTATTTTTCTTTCGGTTCTGCTTTATGTATTGGAAATGAACTCCGTAAAAATGCTCTGATATGTCCAGAAAATAATTCAATATCATATTTGCGTCGCATAAAAGCCTTTAGTAACTTTTGCCTCTTTTCTTTCCTTTCCTTTCACACTTTTAATATTGTACCATCGTTAGTTTTATTCCGTTTTATTTAGTTGCAATCCGATCTGTAGAAGGCAATGATGTCTTCTGCTTTTAGTTACATCCAATGCAATGATGTCTCAATAAATTAAAACGAACAAAATCTCAATTTACAGTTTCTTGAGGACATATCCCCAAGTGCTTATTTATTTTTATTTATAAATTTTTTTTATGGGACTTAACTACGGGGTCATCAGTCCCTAAACTTACAAACTACTTATGAACTACTTACGAACTAGGACGGCACAAATATCCATGCCCGAGGGGGGATTCGAACCCCCGACCGTAGTGGCCGTGCAGGCCGTGACTGAAGCGCCTCAGTCTCCTCGGCCACCGCGGCCGGCCCCAAGTGCTTCAGTGGTTGTAAACAATCTTGCTTGTGGTGGCCATTTGAGCAGCAGCTGAATACTATGTATTTTCACTGTAGTGTTTTTAAAGAAAACGCATTTTGCTGCTGCAATTAGCAAGTCGGGAAACAGCCTCGCGTATCGTAGGATAGCGCCTCAATGCGCTCGGCCACTTCGCCGCGGCTCGTCAGAGTCTGAAGAGCTCATTTCCCTTGGGTGTTGTCATAAACCGGTCTTCGGCGGGGGGACGGGTCGGCGACAGCGACCGACACCACTGGTTCGGGACCGGATGGGCGCCGGTCGCCTGAGCAGGTATACGGCGACCGGTGGCGCTGCCGCCGCGTTCCGCATCGCTCACATTGCAGCCAATGGGGACCAGTGGTGCCGCCTGTCGCGGCTCAGCGACGACTCCCGCTTGCCGCCGAGTTCCGAATCGCACCTTTAGCCACCGCGAGCCGGCCGACAGCTCACTGCTGTGGCGCGAGTGCGAGCCAGCTCGCTGGAGCAGGTTGCTGAGCAGGCCTGCACTATAGTACGTCGCAAACCGAGAAGCTCATCACTCTCGTCAAGCAGTATCCGCTTCTGTGTGATCTCCTTCAAACACACGTGTTTGCCGCTTCAGTGAAACTGTCGCAGGACACCCAACTGACAGAACATGCCACCGACCCCAGTTGGGTCGTAATCTCCAGCCCCAGGTCAGGCTCTCAACGCGAAGGTAGATTGTCCAGCGGAAGCACTCAGCAGTGCTACACTAGCGGTAACAAAAATGCCGAGAGCGTCGTCTTCTGCCTCAGATGCTTGCAGTTCTTCAAGGAGTCAGGCCGCGTACTTCTCATGTGCTGAACTAGCCGCCATGTTAGGACGTTGTGCCTGTAAAGGCGATGGACTTCGCTGTTCTATCAGTTACACTTCCCTAGTCTAGTAAGGCAATCGTAATTGCCCAACTCCGTCGGAATGCACAATGGACATGGATGAATGCCAGTGATCCGCCAGAACCCTTTCAGACGTGTCACGTCAGAGACGTATCAAGACTTAGTAGGGGTGCCACATTACTCCAACTGCACACACACTCCACACCAGCTTGAACAGTCCTGCAGGATCCATGGATACACGTCGATTCGCTCGATACAATTGAGAATCGTCTGACCAGGCAACATGCCCACTTTTGACAGGCCCCCTGACACTTGTTGATAGCCGCGCGGGAGTAGCCGAGCTCTCTGGAGCGCCACGTTACGGATCGCACGACCTTCCACGTCGGAGGTTCGAATCCTCCCTTGGGCATGGATGTGTGTGTTGTCCTTAGCTTAGTTTAACTTAGTTAAAGTAGTTTCTAAGACTAGGGACTGGTTACCATGAAACACGTCCAATGAATGTGTGGTCGTGTTCCATTTTTGAGTTATTCATTAACCTAAAGTGTTTCTGCACAATTCATATTGTCTATTAGTATGTTAATTATTTTTATTCTCTTTATTACTGATCAATGTCTCATCTTTATATATGTTTTCGCTCGTGTGATTCAACTTGTGTATTCATGTGAATGTGGAAGGTTGTTTTTAATACTGACTGACTGCCGCGCAATGGCTTACAGTCGCCGCCTCGTGCTTTAGGGCGTCGTTTACTTTAATTAAGAACGCATGGTTTTGTTTGTCGTCTGCGCTGGCATCTGCTGGATGGCCAGAGACATGCTTACTTATCGAGATGGCGACGTGGTCGTGTTCTTAGTGTGGTGCCAACTTAATCTTGGACGAAAGAGGTGACAAGATACCTCTCTGGGAGCTGTTGAAGAGGATATATCTTCCTCAGGTAGAGAGGGTTGGTAGACACTATGCTTTGAACACCTTCTGTATGAGTTTTTAGCGCGGTGTGTGGTGCGGAAGGTTTTGGCGTGGCCTTAGGGCTTCATTCTTGCTGCGACGATGGAAGTAAGTACTTCGTCAAATCATGCTGAGGCGATGGCAGGCTGTTAGAACTTTGCTTTCTTTGTGATCAGGCAGTCTTGGTTTTTCATTGATAGTTTTCTTAAGTAATTTCTTTGCTATGTGAGGCGAAGAGTTTCTTAATTTACTGAACTGGAATAATTCAGTGTAAATTTAGTATTTGCATTTTCATTCCGGTGATGATTTTGTGTCTGGCTTTTCTCAAGTTAGAATACTCGTGTGTGGCCTCCAGCCTCTGTGTAAACTTAGTATGTTTAAATTTTCTTGTTGTTTTTTAACTAATGTTCTCGCGTCGCGTCTGTATCTGCGAGTATGCTCAATATTTCTCAGATATTCTAGTTTGATTCCGTCTTTCCTGTCTTGTGTGACCGATTGCACCATGCGTTTTCGTATGAGTCATTACTTCGGCCTTCAGACATGCTTTTATTAATACTAGCCTTCTTCTATATGAATTCTCACGTGTGATTTATTTGCTTACTCTAAAATAATTTCTTTGTAAATTCTGAGTAATTACTCATGGTCGCACACCATGTGGTACTTAAGAATAGCCGGCCGTGGTGGCCGAGGAGACTAAGGCGCTCCAATCACGGTCTGCACGGCCACTACGGTCGGGGGTTCGAATCCCCCCTCGGGCATGGATATTTGTGCCGTCCTAGTTTGTAAGTTTAGGGACTGATGACCCCGTAGTTAAGTCCCATAGACTATACAAACATTTGAACTTAAGAATAGTATGCCGCTGCCTCCCCCAACATGAGTTGGTTTAGTGCATAATGATTTTAAATTTGTGCTTCAAGACATTCGCCACCTCGTCGAAAACGCCGCCGACGCTTCGTTTGTCGCTGCTATCAAGTGATGCCCCATGGGTAAAGTGTCGCAAGCATGATGCACGTGTCTTTGAATGAATGAATGAATGTGCTTTCATCTATCCATTGAGTGTTTGCAATTTTCCTTCTACGTTACCTCAATATTTATAACGAGCAGAAACAATTTTATTACGGGCAGTAACTTTATGATTTAATTCATTATTGTACAAGGTGTGTGCTTAATTTAGTCTCCCCACATTTATTTGCTTATTCACTTTATTGAATAGATGAGGATTTAAAGTATCAAACTTCTGCTTTATAATTTCATGCTACCCAGCCCATGTTTAATTATCTATTAATTCATTTTTAACATGATTTTGTGTTTTTTAAAACGTTGGCTGCTCCCTTAAGGAGTGAGCAGTTAGATAAATTTCAGTTGCGCAAATACTCTGGCCACTCGCAAAGTAATTTAGAGTAGCAGTGAGCGTTTTAACTTGCATTTGCTGATCTCAACTGTCCGAGATCTTGCTTAAATAATTTAACAGGCTACTTTCAACCAACGTAGTTTGGTCCCATAGGATTACAAACATTTGAACTTGTTGATGCCCCAGCTTTTAAATCCGCAGTAGTTTTGGCAAGGGTTGCACGATTCTTTTCAATCGTCTCGTTGGTGCAGGAGATTTTTCCGGCCGTAGCTATGTCAGACATTTTATGTTTTACCGGATTCAAATGTTTGTTAAGCTTGTGGGACTGAACTGCGGGGTCATCAGTCCTTAAGCTTACACACTACTTATAAACTAAGTTACACTAAAGACAGCAAGAACATCCATGCCTTAAGGGGCGGGGATTCGAACCCCCGCCGGGGAACGGCCTCGCGCAACGCAGCATGGCGCTTCAATGCGCTCGGCCGCTCTGCCACGGGTTTACCTGATTCGCGGTATTCACAATGTTCTCTTGAAATGGTCGTAAGGTAAATCCCCACCTCATCGCCGTGTCCCGTCTTTCGGGCGTCGACGTTAAGCCTCACTTAAATCATGATAACCTGTTATTGCAGCAGCAGTAACTGATATAACGCCTGCGGCAGACACCTGTTGTCTTACATAGGCCTTGCCGACCGCAGCGGCGTTCTCTGAGGGTTCCATATCTTTGTTTTTGCATACACCTGACGATACCAGTTTCTTTGATCTTCAGTGTATTATTCAAATGAAGTGCGTACTTCCTATTTCATTCAATGTTTTCTTATAAGGTAGTTTCTGGTGGCAATACCTACAGCCTTATGTTTCCCTAATGTTATCTGCCCCATATATGGTGGTGGCCTCCCTACACTGTTACTTGTATGTAATTCCTTTACAGTATATGAATCATATTCGCAGAATATATGACATCAATTGCGAATTGGAAAAGCTGAAAATGTGCATCCAGCCGGTTTCCTGCTTTCTAGGCAGTTGCGCTGACCACTACACCAATGGGGACACAGTGATCAGCGCACATGCAAGGTCTACCTAAGCACGCCTTTCGTCAGACACAAATTTCCAACCTTACGCTACCGGAAATTCTCAAACTCGTAGTTCTGAAACTAATTCCCGTGAGAGTAAGGGCCCCAAACTTGCCCACCCCTCCCAGTAACGAAAGGGACAATGCCCGTCACTGGCATATTGTATGTTCCGAAAGAACAGACGCCACTTCTGATCCTGCAGTGGTGTATTGGTCAGCGCAACTGCCTAGAAATCAGGAGATCTGGGTTCACATTTTCAGCTTTGCCCATTCGCAGTTAATGTCATATATATTCTGCAAATATTAAAGAATAACAACTGAGGGATCAGAAGTGACGTCTGTTCTTTCGCAACAGACACCAAATGTATGTATATGAATCAATTATTTTCCAAAGTAGGTTTTGATCAATATTTTTTTATGTGCTGTTCGATTTCGTTCTAGTACTTGCGCAGTTTGTTTTAACTAAATTTTTTAATCGACACTGCGGTAATTCTTTTTCTTTCGTAATACCTCACTGACAGCTTTTATTGCTTTTCCAATATTTAATATGGAGCTTGAAAGTTTACTGCTCTTTGATTTTATGCGTTACTAATAAGCTCAATCAATCTGAGCTGCTCTGTTCCGAAGTGGAACAACGAAACTAAAGGTACAAATTCACATAACCCACATCAGAAGCATCCAATCTGCAGAGACTTGATATAAAATTTGCAACGGAACGAACGCGAATCCCAGTTGCGTACAGCAAATTTGACCAAGATTTAATTAAAATTGAGGAGGGATGCTAAAAGAAACAGAAAATTCAAATAACAATTTACGTATTCTGAAAACCTCTTAAGAAATCGGGAGACTTTAAAACAATAAAACACACATTTCACAAATTTAAAAGTGGAAAATTAACAATAAAATTAATAAACGACTCATTTGATTGCCTATTTTTCATGAAATTTACTTATTAAGAAAAATAGGGGCAGATTCGGGTGAGCAGACAGACATTCATTCACGCGACACTTACTCAAACAGCGGCCAGCGTCTGCAGCAGGGAAATATTGGAGATCTGCTAGCTTGAAGCACGCGCACATATTACAATAAGAAAACTTGATTATGATGTGCCGAAATCTGGACACGTGGTTGATCACCGGTTACTGGACTTAAAATGCGAAATAAACAGGAATAGAATCACCACACGCGGAACAATTGAACAAATAAAAGCGAACTGCAAACATGATTCGCCTGATGGGCACAAAAGCAACTTGATGACTGGTATCGGATTCACAATGGCTAGTCCACGAGGCATAATTAACAGACAAAGAAAGTTCGTTACAATTTAAATAATTCACAACGAAAATCACCGCGAAAGCAAGGTAATGGAATTGCACTGCTTAATCGTAGTTGCGAAACAGACTAATCATTATTAAAGTATGAAATTCTAACAAGAGCTAAAGAACAAAGGCACACGCGGTTCGACTATCTTTACCACAAGTTAGATAATAAATTTTTGACCACTACAGACGGTAGTTGTAACTGAAATATTCATCGCATATCCCGCACGAAATACTGGAACAGTTTAAGACTACTTCGAGCATTTCAACTCAGAATCTAACACCATACTAAGAAAACCTTAACCTAGGTCCACAGACCACCAATCCAACTAACCACCTTACCACAAGCGTTCCTCCAGGCAGAATGCCTAAGCCATGGTGTGCTCCGAGCTACCAGTACCGCGCGAGTAGTGGGAGGAAGTTTGTCCAGTGCGCGAGCCTTTCTCTGAGGTCCGGAAGGAGTGGATTAGCTCTGGTACACAAAAGCATCTTTGCGCGTCGCTACTCAAGAGCTACTTTGGGCCAAGGATAGCATCGCTACAGAAGCGTGGGCCTGTAGCAGACGACACTTCGAATACAGACATGCAGAGATGTAACTAGCGCGTCTGCAGGGTGTGGGGCAGCACTCTACATCAATACGGTGCTGCGCAAGGCTGGAGAAACATTCCATATACACACAATCATTCAGGGGGCGATGTTAGGGAGAACACAATTCAGCATATAAAATATCACGAATGTCTTAAAAGAATAAGACGCGATACTGGGGTGTCATGTAATGGTTGCATAATCAAGTTACAGAACTGTGTAGCAACACAATAAGGAGAGTTAACTCATTGAATAACATGAAACAGATTCACAGCATTAAGTGGACGTGTTTCAAGCTACTGCATCACTGTCTCCCGCAGCCAAAGTGGTGTCTCAACATTTACTACAATTCGTAAGACTGTTTTATTTAGTCCACAGTTATCAAATATTTGTGACGAATTGCGGAGTGACTCTCTTATTTTCATAATAATATTTAAATTAAAAAAAATAAAATAAAATTAAAACTTCCTACTCGATTATTTGTCAATATTACCTAGACAGGACAGGCAGGGTATCGACGTCTCACGTGAAAGTGAATCCGAGTATCACTCGTTAAATAGAAGAAAATTCATTATCTGAAGTAACAAGCGCAATTTCATTTCGTTTTTGCATAAAATTTCTTGAAATGTCTTGGTCGCAATACACTTTATTTTACCATTTTACCATTGCGACCACGATATTTCAACAAATTTTATGCAAGCCAAACTAAAGCCGCTGGTCCCGAAAAAATGGATGGTTTTATGACCCGAGTGGAAAATATTTTTATTTCATTTGAGCAACTAGTTAACTGAGAATTTTCTTTGTGCTTCATTTCAGGAACTGTACAGTAATACGACAGGAGTGTCATTTTTTAAATACTATGTATATCATCAACGTTATTCATTACTTCTCATTTATTTTTATAATGCAATGATCTAAGCGATTTGCTGTCTGACTGCCTGCACTGCTCTTGCCTCATAATTGAAATTCTTAAGTAATTTTTATTTTTTAGTATTTTACCCATACATATGCTCAAACTGTCGCGGCGGAGTGGCCAAGCGCATTAAGGCGCTATGCTCCGATGCGCTAGGCCGTTCCCCGTCGGGGGTTCGAATCCCCCCTCGGGCATGGATGTTTGTGTGTATAAGGTAGTTCATGAGTAGTTTGTAAGTTTAGGGACTAATGACTCCGCAGTTACGTTCCTTAAGCTTAACAAACATTTTTATGCTCTAAGTGACAAAATTCATTACCTTATTTATGACTTTAAACAAATTTAGTAAACTTAACTGTGGGGGTACGCAAATATCTTCGTTAGTAAACCTATTTCCGTACTCCTGTACAGATTGTTAACAGGTTGAATAGCCATTCAATTTATATATGAATGACTGGAAATGAGATTTGGAGGAAGATCCTGATATCAGTTCAGGGTATCGCTGCTATTGCTATTGCCATTCGCTTCGGCACCGAATCGTGAGACTCTGGATGAGCTATTGCGGGATACCAGTACATGCTGCTTCCATATACTGCCAAAATTGATCTAGTGTAGCGGGGAGTGGTCGATACCGGACCAGTCGTTCTGCAAACATCGACCTTTTCGATAGACGAGAGACCGGGTGTACAGGCCGACAAGGCAGAAATGGCATCAGATGGACTACCAAAAGTCTTGAACACTACGTGTCACGTTTGGTGGTTCATTGTGTAGTTGAAATTTGGCAGCTGGCAAATTCCATAGATACGGGAAGACCACAGGCTCCATACTTCAGAGACGTAATGCTAGCAAGTTAGTGTGACGGCAGACTTACTAAAGGGAGTGCGTGAATAGAATCCAGTACCAGCTCACACGGCAATGCACAATCAGTTTTCAAGAAAGGCAATGGGAGTGATCCCCAAAATTACAGGCCCATCTCATTGACGTCGATTTGCAGCAGGATTTTGGGACGTATACTTTGTTCGAAAATTATGTACTACTTTGAAGAGAACGACCTGTTAACCAATAGTCAACACGGATTCAGAAAGTATCGCTGTTGCGAAACACAGCTTGCTCTTTATTCATATGAAGTGATAAGTGCCATCGACAAGAAGACTAAAAGAAAGCCGCTGAACTTCAATTACACGATAAATCAGTCAAACCTTAAGGTCGTAAATTCTACCAAATAGCTAGGAGTAACAACTTAGACTGGAGAGAACACATAGAAAATATTGTGGGGAAGGCGAACCAAAGGTTACGTTTCATTGGCAGAACGCTTCGAAGATGCAACAGCTCTACCGAAGAGACTGCCTACATCACACTTGTGCGACCTCTCCTGGAGTACTGTTGCCCAATGTGGGACCCTCACCAGGTGGGACTGACGGAAGGCATTGCTAAGGTTCAGAGAAGGGCTGTTCGTTTTGTTTTATCACGTTACAAGGGGGAAAGCGTCACGGTAATGTTGCACGATTTGAGGTGAAAATCATTAAAAGAATGACGTTATTCGTTGCGGCGAGTTCTATTTGCGAAATTTCAATCACCTACTTCTGAGTGTGAAAATATTTTGCTAGCACCCACCTACATAAGGAGACATGACCATCCCAATAAAATAAGAGAAATCAGGTATAAAACGGAACGATTTAGGTGTTCTTTCTTCCCGCGAGCTATTAGAGAATGGAACGGTAGAGAATGGTTATGAAAGTGGATAAGGAACCCTCTGCCAGGCACTTACAAGTGATTTGCAGAGTATCTATGCAGATGTAGATGTAGATATCAATCCGTGAGACGTCAGGCGAGAGCCGTGTTCGAAGTGTTGTCTAGATAAAGGGTCTATGAGTACGGAGCTGGAGCATTCAGTCAGCAAAAGCGCTCTTGACGGCAGTAACATGGCGAGTGCAAACAGAACGGAGCAGTCGGTTTTTCTTTTCGTGTGGGAAAATCTGTTCCTTTTTGGGCAGTGCTGTGAAGGTAACACTGGTGTGTAACTGAGAAATACGAAGAATAAAAACAATAATTTGCTGCGTCAGAATTCCCTGTGCCACGCAGATGAGTATGCGTAATAGAGAGGAACGAGCCGCCTTAATATCTGACTTAAAGGAACGTGCTGATGTATTGGACTGACAGAGTAGCGAAGCGTCTGTCCGTCTGCGCTACACGTGGCTAAGAAAGACCACTTACTGAGGGTGACTTTGTGAGAGAAGTGATTCTGATGGCCGCTGAAAAATGTGTCCACAGTTGGTAAAAACTTTTAAAAAGTGAGTTTGTCTCCGACAACTGTTACACGACTGATTCAGGACATGGCTGCAGTTGTGTGAGAAGAACTGGGTGTTACGCCACGTAAGTTTATTCATTATTCCTTAGCTGTCAATAAGAGTACTGACATATCGGATACTGCACAGTCAGCTATTTTCATTCGGTGCGTCGATGATAAGCTGAATATAACAAAGGAATTTTTAGATTTGATCCCCCTCAAGGGCACCATCACTGGGTTGGACATTATCAAAGGCGTTGGGAAAGCTGTTGAAAGCGTTGGCCAGAGTTGGAAGAAGCTCGTTTCTGTCGGAACAGGTGGGGATCTGTCTATGGTAGGAGTTAATGTGGGATTAATAGCAAGGGAGAAATAACGTACGAAACATGTTTCTGGTGCAACACAACAACTAACTGCCGTCCACTGCATACTTCATCAAGAGAATCTATGCGCAAAATATATGAAAATTAGAAATGTTATGCATACGGTGGTACAAGTTACAAATTCCATTCGATCACGAGGCCTAAGCCATAGACAATTTAAGAGTTTTCCTGAAGAATGTGGTACTCAGTATGGTGATCTTCCTTATTTTATTTATGTGTGCTGGTTGAGTAGGAGAAAGATGCTAGATCGATTCTTTGTTAAGAAATGAAATAGCATTATTTAGTCAGAATCAGCCTGTTCCTCATGTACAAGAAGGAACCTGGAGACTTACCATTCCGTGATGCTTTAACAGGCAAGTTAAACGATTTAAAAACCTTACTCCAAGGAAAAGGTCTCCTCATAACAGATATGTACTACGGAACGCTTCAAAAGGGCACTGCGTACTTTCCGAAGATACCGCAGGTGGGTGCTGCTGATATTACACTACTGGCCATTAAAATAACTACACCAAGAAGAAATGCAGATGATGAACGGGTATTCATTGGACAAATATATTGTACTAGAACTGACATTCATGCAGTTTTGGTGCATAGATCCTGAGAAATCAGTTCCCAGAACAACCGCCTCTGGCCGTAATAACGGCCTTGGTACGCCTGGGCATTGAGTCAAACTGAGCTTGGATGGCGTGTACAGATGCCCCTGCAGCTTCAACACGATACCACAGTTCATCAAGAGTAGTGACTGGCGTATTGTGACGAGCCAGTTGCTCGGTCACCATTGAACACACGTTTTCAATTGGTGAGAGATCTGGAGAATGTGCTGGACAGGGCAGCAGTCGAACATTTTCCGTATCCAGAAAGGCCCGTACAGGACCTGCAACACGCGGTCATACATTATCCTGCTGAAATGTAAGGTTTCGCAGAGATCGAATGGAGGGTAGAGCCAAGGGTCGTAACACACCTGAAATGTAAGGGCCACTGTTCAAAGTGCCGTCGATGCGAACGTGACCGAGACGTGTAATCAATGGTACCCCATACCATCACGCCGGGTGATACGCCAGTATGACGATGACGAATACACCCTTCCAATGTGCGTTCACCGCGATGTCGCCAAACACGAATGCGACCATCACGATGCTGTAAACAAATCCTGGATTACCCGAAAAAATGACGTTTTGGCATTCGTGTATCCAGGGTCGTCATTGAGTACACCATCGTAGGCGCTCCTGCCTGTGATGCTGCGTCAAGGGTAACCGCAGCTATGGTCTCCGAGCTGATAGTCCATGCTGCTGCAAACGTCGTCGAACTGTTCGTGCAGATGGTTGTTGTCTTGCAAAGGTTCCCATCTGTTGACTGAGGATCGAGACATGGCTGCACGATCTGTTACAGCCATGCGGATAAGATGCCTGTCATTTCGACTGCTAGTGATACGTGGCCGTTGGGATCCAGTACAGCGTTCCGTATTGCCGTCCTGAACCCACGGAAGTCGGAATGTTCCTACCAGGTTTCAAATGGAACTGTTAAATTTATAATGTGAAGAACAAATATAAACAAAATGAAGGATTGACAGATTTTTTTATAAGAATGGTCCTCAAAACAGATATTATGTATGATCGGTTCGATGGATGTGGATGAACAATTCTTTTCTATTACGAAATTAGCAATGTCCCAATACTGAAACATCTTATGAGATCACAACCTATGATGCAGTCTTCGATGAAATATATGTCAAACATTGCATCCTAACACTGAAAAGGTAACCAAAGGAAAACCTCGGAAAATGTCCGCCGGCCGCGGTGGTCGAGGGGACTGAGGCGCTATAGTCACGGTCTGCACGGCCACTACAGTCGGGGGTTTGAATCCCCCCTCGGGCATGGATATTTGTGCCATCCTTAGTCTTAGCTAGTTCGTAAGTAGTTTGTAAGCTTAGGGACTCATGACCCCGTAGTTAAGTCCCATAAGTTCTACAAACATTTGAACATTTTTTTTGAAAATGTCCACTTAATTGTACTCTGCAGCTGTGCTCGAAGTTTTAGATAAAATTTTCTTTATAACAGTGCTTTCTTCGCATTTAATTACACATACATTATAATATTCTCATCGTATAGAGACGATATACAATAGCCTGTAACCTATTAATTAATTAAAACAATATGTTTTAAAATTAGAACATCATAAACCTCACTGCATTCTAGACACCAGATCTGTTCCCTGTCTTTCCTAAATTGCTGCACTCCCCAGGCTGCATTCTGTTTCTTCCCAGAAGCAGCACAGAGCGCTTGACGTGACACGGACAACTCTCCTTCCTCGTGAGCCAAGACCACCTAAAGGCTCACAACAGCTCGTGCCACGCCACACTGACGAGGTCCGACCGCCAGCTTACTGGCTGGCCTCTACGAGTCAGTGGGCTGTGCCCCAACGGCCAGCCATTCAGCTGGCGGCTGCGGCCTAGTCTGACGTGGCACGGACTGTTGTGAGGCCTTGTCTCTAGGTGATGTGTGAGCAAACAGAGCGGCCTGGCTGACGTCACTTAAGCGCTGCCCGTCCTGACCTGTTGAAGAACAAGCGGTCCAGGATCCAGGATACACCGCCAGCTGCTACAACTGATCAACTTGGGGATTATGTGCAAGCAGCAGAGACTATTGCACCACAACAAAACATTCAGGCCTTATTTTATTCATTGTCGAGGCCTGTAGACAGCAATGGCGGCAACAGTCAACTATACATACGGCTGTATCTTCAAATGTTTGTTAAGCTTAAGGGACTTAACTGCAGGGTCATCAGTTCCTAAACTTACAAACTACTTATGAACTACCTTATACTAAACATCCATAACTGAGGGGGGATTCGAATCCCGACAGTAGCGGCCGTGCAGACTGTGACTGGCGCGCCGCAGACCGCTCGGCCACTGCGGCCGGCCGCTGAATCTTCAATCACGTGTTGTACAAGTTATGTCTTCCAAATAAATTTGATACCTCCGGTTCTGTTTGGTGTTGCATTTTGGATGGTCTGCAGTGTTGTAGTCGTCTACTTGCTTGGTTCAACCGCTGTCCTTACGTAATGAATTTGTATCTTTTCTTCTTCCAGTCGGAAATGAGGCTTTAATACGGTTCTGGAGATCGCAAATTGCCTGGCTCAGAAAAATATTCGTGATCCAAGATTAAATATCTGTTTTATTTATTTTTTATTTTTTTTCGGTTGACTATGGACTCTGACACTGCTTATGGCCCTCACCTGTTTCTACGCCACTCTCTCTGTCTCTCTCTCACACACACACATACACACACACACGCACACACACACACACACACACACACAGAGAGAGAGAGAGAGAGAGAGAGAGAGAGAGAGAGAGAGAGAGAGAGAGAGAGAGAGAGAGAGAGAGAGAGAGAGAGAGAGAGGTGTGAGGGAAAAAACGAAAACGTCCTTGTGTTGGCAGTAAACACGACGAAACAAACCGCACAAGCGTGGCAAGCAGCCAGCTACGACTAGCGCCAAATAGAGACAAAAGTGGTAGCTGCTAGTTTCCTATGTCGGGTGATAAATAAAGAATGCAGCGGTGTATGAATTGTAAAATACTTGAGAAAACAGTAGATGTACGGCAGTTATATAGTGCCCTCTCATGGGGAAATATTATTTAGGTGGCAAAAGGGAGCAATATGAGTTTTCTTTCTACATCTTCTGATAAAAACATGAAACTGTAACAGACAGTGCAACATTCTTTTCTGTGTGATATGTATACATTTTTAGTTAATACACGTCAGTTGTTAACGCCAGTGGTCAAACCTTTGTTTCTTTTTAAGACAGGGTGTGATCACATAACCGGAAAAAGAATTTCTAGAAACTGTAACGAAGTGACTCAGCCATGCGTCATATTCTGCGTCCTATTAATTCCAAAACGTTATTTTATTCAGAATGTCTACTAAGGCATCTGATTTCCAAGTCAGTAATCAGAGGACAGAAACCTTTTTAATGAAACCGAGACAATAGTGAAGTATCTCAAAAATCAAATGTTTGTATAGCTTATGGGACTTAACTACGGGGTCATCAGCCCCTAAGCTTACAAACTACTTATGAACTACTTACGAACTAGGACGGCACAAATATCCATGCCCGAGGGGGATTCGAACCCCCGACCGTGACTGGAGCGCCTGTGTCCCCTCGGCCACCGCGGCCGGCGTGAGGTATCTGATAAGGTCTATGGATTTCCGAATGTCTTCAGACGTGGTTGATGGTACAACTTGGTCACATCAATTCTTTAAAATCAGGACGCAGAATAAGTTGGTCTTAAATACGAACCTAAATAATGGAACTAGTTTACTGTAACTTAATCAACTATCGCATATATGATTCATTGTTAGATTGATAGGATGATTTTAGCATGAGTGGTAGGTGGTATATTTTCGAATTGCAGATACGATTTTGTAGGCTGCAGATTCCTTGCCTTTTGCCAGCGGTTGGTGGGTTTCCGGGTTCCGCTGAATAGGTCAGGAGTCCAATATACACAGGAAGCGGCTACACGGGTAGCGGCGGTTGTGTGGCGTGGACTGGGCGGTTTTTTTTAGGATAGAGGACTTCGGGGACAAACAAAATAGGTAATCTCAAATGGTGCAGGTGGATCACAGGAGAGAGGTAGATCTGGGAACTAACGGTATAACAGTTGTAAATTGTCGTAGCTGTGTCGGGAAAGTACCAGAACTCCAGGCGTTAATAGAAAGCACCGAAACACACATCATTGTAAGCAGTGAAAGTTGGCTCAAGCCGGAAATAAGTTCAGCAGAAGTATTTGCAAAAGATCTAACTGTGTTCAGAAAGCATAGATTAAACAAAATAGGTGGAGGCGTGTTTGTCGCCATCAAAAGTAGTATTTCTTGTAGCGAAGTTGAAGTTGATAGTTCCTGTGAGCTATTATGGGTAGAGGTTGTACCTGAAGTTAATAACTGGTTCTTTTTAGCGGCCTCCCGACTCTGACGATAGAGAAAACCTGAGTCTATTACAAAAACGTATCCGGCTCACACGATAATAGTAGGCGGTGATTTTAATTTATCCTCGATCTGTTGGCGAAATTATATTTTCAAATCAAGAGGTACGCATAAAGCTTCGTGCGAAATTGTACTCAACGCATTCTCTGAGAATTACTTCGAACAATTAGTTCATGATCCAACTAGAATTGTAAATAGATCTCTTAGCAACAAATAATCCTGAGCTCATAACGAGCATAAAACGGATACACGTATTAGTGAACACAGAGCTGTCGTAGCGAGTTGGGACTTCGATATTCAAAGTTACCAAAAATAAACGAAAAAAATTTTTGTTCAGGAAAGCAGATAGAAGTATAATACATTGCTGAAACTTCCTGGCAGATTAAAATTGTGTGCCGAAACCGGGACTCGAACCTGGGAAATTTGCCTTTCGCGGGCAAGCGCTCTACCGACTGAGCTATCCCGACACGACTAACGATGCCGCCTCACAACTTTACTTCCGCCAGTACCTCGCCTCCTACTTTCCAAACTTCACAGAAGCTCTCCTGCGAAACTTGCAAGCCTAACACTCTTGAAAGCTAGGATATGGTGGAGACATGGCTTAGCCACAGCCTAAGGGATGTTTCCAGAATGCAACTTTCACTCTTCTTTCAGAGTGAACTAAATAATCTTAAATACATCGCCGAAATGAATGGTTACAACCCGTCCTTTGTTCTCAAAATGTACAATAAAAAACATTTTAAAGATGTACCACAGATTCATTCGGTAATATCTGACGGTGACGTTAAACGTATCGCCATTCCTTTCATGGGATATTTTTCTTATGACCTGGCTAAACTCTTTCGTGGCACAAATGTACAAGTCGTATTTAGTAGTCCTTTGAACATCCAGCAAATTCTCCCACACAACGAACAAGCCAATAAGAACAGATACCTTTCCTCGGGAGTCTACAAACTACAATGTCCCGAATGCCAAGCTGAACATATAGGACAGACAGGCCGAACCTTTTAAGTACGTTTTACTGAGCACCTTCTTACAAAGAAAGGCCAACTCAAAAAACATTCCCCTTTTGCGGAACACACTAAAGCATCCGATCATCAACAACCTACCATTGACAATATGCAAATTTTACATATAGCGCAGGAGGGGCGTAAGTTAAATTTATTGGAAGAGTTTGAGATAGCGAAGCTCGCTTACTTTGGACACCCACACCTCCTAAGCGATCAGTTGGCATGCAAAGTTCAAATATTCCTACATATTATGATGTCTTTGTTCAAATAAAATTCCTCTCATTTATAAGTACCAACATAATTTATAAACTTCTGTCCTGCTTAATAACCTCCCTTTCGTTAAATTTGTATTCAGATAGCTAGATTTCACCCGTCCTGTCTTATACATCGGCTTCCTATGTCACTCCGTATCCACATTCCCTTAGTCTGTACAAGTCGGCGGAGCAGCACACCACGCCCTCCCACCGCCCGTGAGCGCAATTGTAAACATGGGCTTATTTTGTGTCATCAGAGACCACCGGTTCTATTAAGGTAATCTTAAAAATCGGTTTTATGTTTCTCACATCTTTGCCGAGTATGTTCCAACTGTAATTCGTGGTTACCCGATTAAAATTTTGTGTCGAAACCGGGACTCGAAACTGGGACCTTTGCCTTTCACGGGCAAGCACTCTACCGACTGAGCTATCCCGACACGACTCACGATATCCTTTCTTCCAGGAGTGCTAGTCTTGCATGTTTCGCAGGAGAGCTTCTATGAAGTTTGGAAAGTAGGAGGCGAGGTACTGGCGGAAGTAATGTTGTGTGGCGGCTTCGTGAGTCGTGTCGGGATAGCACAGTCGGTAGTGCGCTTGCCCGCGTAAAGGCAAAAGGTCCCACGTTCGAGTCCCGGTTGCGGCACACAATTTTAATCAGGCAGGAAGTTTCATATCAGCGCACACTCCGCTGCAGAGTGAAAAGTTTCAAAATTCTCTCATGTATCCATATACACTGTTTCGACAATGCATCTTGAGTGAATTGAGAAACTCTGAGGGAGCGTATCAATGTTTAATTCCGACAGTGTGTACATCTACATCTACATACATACTCCGCAATTCACCGTAAGGTGCGTGGCGGAGGGTACAGTGTACCACTACTAGGCATTTCCTTTCCTATTCCACTCCCAAATGGAACGAAGAAAAAAAGAATGACTATATGCCTCCGTACGAGTCCTAATTTCTCTTATCTTGTCTTTGTTATATTTACGCGAAATGTAAGTAGGCGACAGTAAGATCGTACTACACTCAGCTTCAGATTCCGGCCCTCTAAATTTACTCAACAGAATTTCACGAAAAGAACGTCGTCTTTCATCCAGCGATCCCCAATTGAGTTGCCGCAGCATTTCCGTGACACTCGCGCATTGGTCGGACCATCCGGTAACAGGAAGGAAGGAAGGAAGGAAGGAAGCTTGGAGTTTAACGTTCCGTCGACAGCGTGTCATTAGAGACGGAGCTTACGCTCGGAGTATTTGGGTAAGGATGGGGAAGGAAATCGGCCGTGCCCTTTGAAAGGAACCATCCCGGCAATTGCCTGGAGCATTGTAGGGAGATCACGGAAAACCTAAATCTGGATGGCCGGAGGTGGATTTGAACCACCATCCTTTCGAATGCGAGTCCAGTGCGTTACCACTGCGCCATCTCGCTCGGTCATCCGGTAACAAATGTAGCTGCTCGCCTCTGAACCGCCTCTATGTCTTCCTTTAAACTGATCTGCTGCGGGTCCCAAACACTTGAGCAATACTCAAGACGTGGTTGTACAAGCGTTTATACGCGGTCTCCTTTACAGGTGAAGTACATCTTCCCAAAATTCTCCCCATAAACCGAAGTCGACTGTCCGCCTTACTCACAACTGTCCTTACATGTTCGTTCCATTTCATATCGCTCTGCAATGTTACGCCTAGATATTTGAACGACGCGACAACATCAAGAAGCTCGCTACTAATGCTGTATTCGAACATTATGGGATTGCTTTTTCTACTCATGCGCATCACCTTACATTTTTCTACGTTGAGAGCTAGCTGCCATTCTTCGCGCCAACTAGAAATTTTGTCTAAGTCATCCTGTATGCTATTACAGTCAGTTAAAGACGACACCCTCCCATATACCACAGCATCATCAGCAAACAGCTGCAAATTACAACTTACTCTGCCCATCAGATCATTTATATAGATAGAAAATAATAGCGGTCCTATCACAGTCCCCTGGGGCACGCCTGACGATACACTCGTCTCTGATGAACACTCGCCGTCGAGAACAACGTACTGCGTTCTATTATTTAGGAAGTCTTCCAGCCAGTCACATATCTGTGATCCTATTCCATAAGCTCGTATCGGCATTTGCTATAATGTAATGGTTTACTTTTTTCTTGTTATTTGTACTCATGTAATTATTTATATATTTGTTATCTTTTATTAATTGGACTTTGTTACAATGTTCCTTTATTCTGTATGTGTGCCAAGACAAATTTTGTAATGAGGTAGACACGTTTGTTTAGCAAGGGTTTTGCTATTGTATAAAGTCATCTGTGAGTAGGTATTATTATGGCAGGAAGCGCGGAGGCCCGCAGCGTAAGAGAGAGTCGGTGTTGAGCGCTGGTCGAAGTCGGACGTAACAGTAAAACGGTGCGCGTAATGGTGCCTCGTAAAAGCGCGTATGTCGGCTTGTATGGACACAGCTTAAGTAATTATTAAGTATGCATCAAAAGGAATACTATGGTCCCAAACTTGCAATTATAGTTAAAGCTGTTATGTGCCCGTAGTCTTCATGAGCAGCACCATCTAAGAGAGCGTATCGATGTTTACTTCCGGCAGTGTGTATAAGAAGATTTTAATGGTCGACGAGTGGAATTCGTCCTGCTGACAGTGGACGGGGAGGCACGCGAATAACAAAAATAGCGCGAGCGTTGGGCGCAGCGCGAGTGCCGTGCCATTTGCCGCGTGGCTGGCCGCTGTATCGGCGGCAGCAGCAGCAGCAGCGCCGATAATCGGCGGCAGAGCAGCGGCAGTGGCAGACAGCCGCGCGCCGCACGCTCTGCTGGCCGCGGCGTATGGCGCCACAGCGCAGCACGGCGCATCGGCCCGACCCGCATGGCGTGGAGCGCAAAAAGTGTCACTGGTCAGCGGCCGCAGAGGTCGATACCGCTAGCGACACGGCAGCCGGCGCCGCTGCATCATAATGGAAACGCGAAAATACTAAAAGGAGCCATCATTCATATTAATTACATTATCGCCGGCCGCGGTGGCCGCGGGGACTGAGGCGCGTCAGTCACGGTCTGCACGGCCACTACGGTCGGGGGTTCGAATCCCCCATCGGGCATGGATATTTGTGCCGTCCTTAGTATTAGTTAGTTCATAAAAAGTTTGTAAGTTTAGAGACTGATGACCCCGTAGTTAAGTCCCATAAACAATACAAACACTTGAACATTTTGAATTACATTATCTGTGCGCAACGAGAAGAATGGATTCTGGGATGAGGTATGTGGAGCATTCGAAGCAAGCTCTCCTTTCCGAATAGCGGTATATCTAATATATAAAGCAGAGTGTCCGTATATTTGTACGTGTTGCATACAATCTTTATGAAATTTTGTACACGTAAGCTTCGATCCATGAGGACGGTCGCCGTAAGTGTAAGAATCACATACGATATATAGTTCACGAGATATGACGTCATAAATAATGAGATGCACGGAAACCTGCTGCCATAAGCAGGACCCACTGGACCGATTTCAACCAAACGTGGTAAACATATAACCTTACGTGAGACGACATCTTCTGTAAGAGTAGGAACCACATACGAGTCATGGTTCAAGAGATATAACTCCATAAACCAGTGGCGTAACTACGACTTGGCTTTGCGGGGGGGGGGGGGGGGGGGGGGGGGACAGATCTGCTTCACGAGCAAAATTTTAGTCAGTTTCCAGACAGACTACCATCTACCACTCCCGTTGAAGAAACTAATTCACTCGCTTCGAATGAAAGCTTATGGTAAAACACCCTAAGTTTAAAATATTTACCTCTACCAGATTGCTGTTATACGATTTCTGTTTTTTTTTTTTTTTTTTTTTTTTTTTTTTTTTTTTTTTCCTCCTTCTCTCTCTCTTTTTTCGGGTTTTGGGGGGGGGGGTGGTTCTATCACCCTCATCCCCTCCCCTAATAGTTACGCCACTACCATAAACGATAGGAGTTGCAACAAACAATAGGAGTACTTAACGACTTGCAACAAACTTTAAACATAATTTGAAACCTTTATTAAACTTTTTATCGCTGGCAATCATAGTAAAAGTTTCTCGCTTACTACTTTTCCGCTGTTTATGGAGTAAAACTACGGCATTCGGTATGACATTACAATTTATAATTTCTACACTACAAATTGTAGCCGCAGGAAATTTTATAGGCAATGTACACACATATCGTTGAATGTGCCTCCGAAATTGTAGCAGAGTGCGACCTGTAGTTCATTAGGTATGAGCACATAAAACAGTAACGTTCATAGAAAACCGCTCTATCACGCACCAACAAGTAATCTATTACTTCTTTAACACCAATTGTATTCCCAAGACATTTTACAGACATGCAGCAGTTATACAAATGAATAAATACCTGAAAAATCATACAATTGTACAACATGTAACTGAATAGCTATGAGAACGTGCGAATTTTATATGTCATTTGTGTTTTGATTTCTATATTTCTTTCTTTGAATAATGCGCTTATAATTTCGTACATTATCCAAGACAGCGTTATTTCTTATATGTTCTCCGATAAAGATAACATATTTTTGTAAAAAAGAAGATGGACGGAGAGAGAAGGGTAGGAGGAGTACTAACTCCAGGAAGGAATAAATAAATAAGTACCCGGGCAACGCCGGGTTTTCAGCTAGTTCTGTATAAACGCAGGACCGAGCAGCGCTCTTGGTGGGGGAACTGGCATTTACCGAAAGAAGCCTTCCCAAGTTGTACAGGGGCACCAAAAAACTGTTGCCCGTTACTCGTCAAGCGGTATAACGAAGCGTCTGAACACCTTGACAAGAAGTTAATCTCGACCGTTTCAAAACAACAGTATTTCTCGGCGTTGAGAAAGAATTTGGTAAGGTGTTCATAGAAGTTTCGGGTATGCAGCCGGTCGTCGTCTAATACATCACACGATATTTCGGCCAGACACCTGCTAGCCATCTTCAAGCTAGTCGCGGAAGACTGATGAGATCGTCCACCGTGCCGCTGTATACAGCAAACTTGGGGATTACAGCGCATCCGTCAAAACATCATAAGCAGACAGGCCACACAGCCGGACGTCAGCGCCCTCGCTGATGGAGCGGCGGAATTGAGCTGTCCCCTGCATTATTTCCTAAGAACATCCGGGTCACTATGGAAGTAGAGCGAAATGGATGTTTACCATTTTCGGATGTTTTAGTTAGGCGGGAGAATAATGGCTCTCTTCGGGTACAGTTTATCAGAAGCCAACTCATTCTGATTTACATTTACAGACTTCAAGTTGTCACCATCCGTCGCAAACCAGTAATGTCCGTAAAACACTTGTTCATAGAGCTCACACAATGGCAGATAATCTGCCACAGCAGCTGGATCATTTCCACCAAGTGTTTCGAGAAGACGGATATTCCAACCAGCAGATAAATAAGGCACTCTCAGAAAGAAAAACAAGAAAGTGAAGAATGACGATATGCCGGCAAAATCTCTTGCTTTTCTTTTGTTTGTGGGTAATGTAACTTTAAAAAAAAAAAATGTTCAAATGTTTGTTAAGCTTATGGGACTTAACTACGGGGTCATCAGTCCCTAAACTTACAAACTACTTATCTACTACCTTATACTAAGGACGGCACAAATATCCATGCCCGAGGGGGGATTCGAACCCCCGAACGTAGTGGCCGTGCAGACCGTGATTGGAGCGCCTCAGTCCCCTCGGCCACCACGGCCGGCTTATCTTTTCAAATAGCAAGAATTCTCCATAATTTTCAAGTGAAAGTGATTTTCCGCGCACCACCCAAAATTTCGGACTTGCTAGGTTCGGTTAAGGCTGCTGTCTACAAAGTTTCTTGCCAATGTGGTATGGCTTATATAGGCCAAAGTACGCGCACCGTTGAAGAACGTTGTAGTGAACATAAACGAAACACAGCCAAGCAAGCCTGCTATTGCTGAACATTATATTTCCACCACACACTCTATGGAATATAATGAAACGGTAATTTTGACAACAGCAACATATTTTTGGGTCTCCATTATTATAGAATCTGTGGAAATACGTGTCGCGGAAAATCTGATGAACCGGGACAGTGACTACCAACTTGATAAAGCATGGAAATTTGTTCAAATGGAAGACGACAGAGAGCGCCGACGTTGGCTGTGAGCAGCAATGCAGGGACAGCTGAATTCCGCGGCTCCACCAGCGAGGGCACTGCTGTCCGGCAGTGTGACCTGTCTGTTTACGATGTTTTGACGCATGCGCTGTAATCCCCAAGTTTGATATACATAGCGGAACGCTGGACGCTCTCAACAGTCTTCGACGACTCACCTGAAGATGGCTGGCAGGTGTCTGACCGAAATATCGTGTGATGTATTAGACGACGACCGGCTGCATACCCGAAACTTCTATCCGCCGGGAAAATTTTAAAGTTCACATTTGATTATAGATTGATTAGATTATTACTTGTTCCATACATCATGAATACGACACTTCGTAATGATGTGGAACGTGTCAGGTGCGATAAAATGTTAGTCAAAATGGTAGACACGATAGACACCTTACATTTTACATAAAAACCATTGACAGTTTCCTAATAAACAGATCCATTTTTGTACAAATTGATGACAAAAGATCAGAGATAAAAGCAGAAGAGGAAGGAATACCACAAGGGTTGGTGCTATCGCCGCTACTATTCCTTACAAACATATGAATAAGTTATAAAGAACAACATGGTTACTAATTAATTGCAATTGGAAAAAAGGAAGGATGAAGGAGAAAGAGGTAAAGAAAACTATCTTTATTCTATAAAAAGTCTTTTAAAATTCAGTTTTGAGAAACATAAAAATAACACAAATATTATAACTTAGGAAATGGGAAGACAGACTAATTTTAATCTCATAATTTCCTACACAGCAATAGGTGCACAAACTCAAAACTACACGAAAATAGAGAAAAAGAATCAAGTGGTAAAATAAGAAATAGTTATATTTTAAAGAATTTATAATTTTGTTTCAATGTCTTGGTACTGATATTACTATAGAGAATCAGAACTTTTGCATTGTATAAAGACAGGGTTGTTAAAAATAATTGGAATTAAGAAATTTTTATAAAAAATATGTACATCTACACTTCCAGACATCATAGAGGAGAACAGAGACCATCTCCATCCCTCTCGGCAGCTGAATCTTCGAGATAAAGACGGACAGAGTACACTCCCGTTGAGTGAGCACTTTTGGTGACAATGAGGACGTGTAGACAAGCGCACTACTAGAAAGGCAGGTTGGACTTCACAAGAACACTGTGTCACAGCAAGCATATACAATGAAGTAGAAGGAATAATCATGTTGCGATGTTACAGCAGATCTTCAGATTGAGGTAATTATCTCAAAACAGTTGGGAAGACAGCCAGATCCTTTAATCCTTTATTTTCCTCAAATAAAATTCAAAATTCCTAGAATTCAAGAAAGAAGAAAAGAAAGAAGATGAGAAGCAAAGAAGATCAAAAGAGCTCACAAGATGGGCAGAAGGTCAAGGTACAATTTTCTCCTATCCTAAAATACTTGATAACGTCTTCCCACAATCACTTCAGAATGGCCACCACGACAATCATATCCAAATGATGCTTTTGAATCACCAAATAAATGCATATTGCTGTAATAATCCATATGAGTCTCGAACTTACGATCTTCTTCAAGAAAAATTAAGTAATGTGAATAACTTCTGCGAAACATATTCTTCTACGAAAACAAAATCGAGGTGTCATACTGATCCAGGTGTCACAGAGAGTAACGTCATGTTATAAACATAACAGCTGCCAGTCACCAACTTTCGTCAACTTGAGGCACAATTCCACCACATTGAACCTAAGCAACAACAGGCCCAGCATCGAATGCTATAGTACTGCTCACATTTGTACCACCCATATAAAACAGTCGACGTAATTCCACAGCCATAATGGACCGTCTACATCTACATCTACATAGATACTCTGCAAATCACATTCAAGTGTCTGGCAGAGGGTTTATTAACCACTTTCATAACTTTTCTCTACCGTTCCATTCTCTAATAGCGCGCGGGAAGAAAGAACACCGAAATCGTTCCGTTTTCGATCTGATTTCTCTTATTTTATTGGAATGGTCATGTCTCCCTAAGTAGGTGGGTGCTAGCAAAATATTTTCACATTGAGAACTAAAAGTCGGTGATTGAAACTTAGGAAACAGATCACGCCGCAATTAATAACGTCTTTCTTTTAATGATTTCCACCCCAATTCGTGCAACATTTCCGTGACGCTCCCCCCCCCCCCCCCGTGACGCGATAGAACAAAACGAGCTGCCCTTCTCTGAACCTTCTCAATGTCTTCCGTCAATCCCACCTGGTGAGGGCCCCACAAGGGGCAACAGTACTCCGGGAGAGGACACACAAGTGTGATGTAGCCAGTCTCTTTGGTGGAACTGGTGCATCTTCGAAGCGTTCTGCCGATAAAACGTAACCTTTGGTTCGCCTTCCCCACAATATTTTCTGTGTGTTCTCTCCAGTCAAAGTTGTTCGTAATTGTAACTCCTAGGTATTTGGTAGAATCTACGACCTTAAGGTTTGACTGATTTATCGCGTAATTGAAGTTCAGCGGATTTCTTTTAGTGGTCATGTGTATTACTACACACTTTTCTTTATTTAGTGTCAATTGCCAATTTCGCACCTTGCAGACATTTTGTCTAAATCGCTTTGCAGTTGCTTTTGATCCTCTGTTGACTTCACTAACCGATAAACGACAGCATCATCCGCGAACAATCTAAGGGAGCTATTCAGATTGTCTCCTAAATCGTTTATAAACACGCTTCCCTGTGGAACCCGAGATATCACTTCTGTTTTACTCGATGACTTACCGTCAGTGACAACGAACTGTGTTCTTTCTGATAGGAAATCGTGAATCTAACCGCACAATTGGGGAGATATTCCATAAGCACGCAATTTCATAAGAAGCCGCTTGTGGGGTACAGTGTCAAAAACCTTCCTGAAATCTAGAAATATGGAATCGATTTGAGATCCCTTGTCGATGGCACTTAACACTTCATGTGAATAAAGGGCAAGCTGTGTTTCGCAAGAGTGATACTTTCTGAATCCGTGTTGACTACTGGTTAATAGGTCGTTCTCTTCGAGGTAGTTCATAATATTCGAACAAAGTATATGTTCCAAAATCCTACTGCAAATCGACGTCAATGTGAAACTATCGAATATAACACAACAGTGTAAAGAGTGTGAATTAAAAGTGACAGTGTAAAATGAACAGTGTATATTCACCACATGTGAAGTGTAGATAAATTTTTGTTATTAATTTGTATAACCTTCTTGCAAAAAATTGAACTTTCTCTGATGTAACTTATGGATGTAAAGTTGATTTTTTTTTTTTTTTTCATTTGGAAGTAATTTTATGGATTTTGTTTGTAAAGTTAAATCTACGTTTTTTTAAATTTTATTTTGTAAAGTTATACAATATTTTTAAAATTGAAATTCTGTAAAAGACTAACTGCCAAAATTTATAATATAAAAACTTGATAGAGGATATCAATATCACTTCGGTTCGCTACACATTCAATCTATTAGCTACATTTTACACTGCCGTATTTGGAAAGAATGTATTTTTAGATTAACTGATGTTGAGTGTAATCTGCTGTTGTTGGTAGCCAGTACCGAAATATATAGAAAATAAATAATAAAATTGTACAGCGATGTGGAGAGTCCGTGTTTTTCGATGTAGCCTATCGAATACCTTTCAGACATGCACGCATGTTTGAAGGAACGAACACTGCTGTAAGTGAGGAGCCATGAATAGAAGAAATGTATTTACAGTTCCGTCGCAGCAATTTCATGCATGCATTCTAGCCAAAGCAAGAGATGTGACATTCGTAATACATAATAGAATGTAGGACCACTCATGGGTAGTGGCCATATTCAAGTTTGTTTTGTGAAATCTTAACTTTTCCCTATGTAATGAATGTTCAAACAACATACGAGTACGCTGCCGGGTGACGTCGTCGACAGCCTCCGATATTTCGATAGGAGGACACCCTGCCATTCTACAGGCACAACTCCACTCAACGAAGCAATGTGCAAGAGTCTTTAATACATCGGTTTACAAAGGGTAAACAAGGAAGATAACACACACAGTACAAGTCACTGCAGAGTCAACACAACCAAAGATGACTAAACATAAAAAATATCAATAGTGATTGTTAATAAACAGTTGAGGCAGCATAAATTTTGTTCCTTTGTATTTTGAGGAAAGACAGTGCCGGATTCCAAGCAGAATTTAAACAAAAACCACCATCTCTGTTTATAAGGTCGCTTGCTAGTTTAAATTTCAACGGCTTATTAATAACACTATCCCAATAGGCGGAAGTGCATGCCAGAATCTTCGTGTTGTTGCAACGACCGGTAAGCGCTTAGGCGTCGGTGCGAAATTCAAACCTTTCCCCAACACAGATAAAGTTGCGTCGTCATAAGTTTTCTCCGTGAGACTGATCACAGACCGTCGCGAAATTAAATTTGAATCAGACTCCGAGCCAAGGAAACGTTCAAATTTTGCCGAATGCCGAACAGTTACAGATTGAAATTGCCAATCAGACTGTGTCCAACAGGCACCGTCCAACGAATCCCAAGAAAATTCAGAAACATTATCAGCAATCATTAAATGAAGCCGAAATAACTTCTTGGAAACAAAATGTAATTGACGACAAGTAAAGTGGATGCTTTCACGAACAAGAGCTAAGGCAGCACGTTGCACGTGATTAACAGTCTATCGATATTTTTGATGTTTGGTCATCTTTGGTTGTTTTGACTCTGCAGTTACTTGTACTGGGCGTGTTATCTCCCTTGTTTACCCTTTACAAACCGAGGTATTAAATACGCTTGCACATTGCTTCCTTGAGTGCAGTTGTGTCTTGAGAATGGCAGGGTGTCCTCTTGTCGAAATATCGGCGGTTGTCGACGACGTCATCTGGCATCATACTCGTAAGTTGTTTGACATTTCTTTTGGTCGAAGAGTAGTGCATGGATAACCTAATGGTTACATTTTTCTAATATTTTTGCGGTTACTTTTTCTGTAATACTGTACCGCATTTGGCAAAAAATTCCAGTTATCGAAGAGTATTATCAAATTTCTAATTTTTGGGGTTGGTGTTTTATAAATTCTACAACCCAGTCATAGTTCTAAATCATAAATTAAATACGTATATTTAATGACAGACAAATCAATAATTATTACTCCCTCCAATATTATATTCAGTTTAATAGATTGTGGGAATAGAAGTGTAATTTGACTGACTATAAATAGTTGCACATCGAATTAAGGGAATTCTTTAACGCTGTAAAACAACATCACATTTCCCTTCGAAGGACTAGTAAACGTCCATTGCTGACCTTTTGCTCGTATCACAAGCTTCCTTGGAATTAGCGAGAGGAACGAATTTGCATCCACTGCTTCCTCGCCAAATACAGGCGCACTTCGGAGTGAGATGAGCAATCCACTCCAAGTAGTCCATTTTTTATGAGCTCCCCTTGCGACTGTCTAAGAGTAAGTAAATTAATGCTTCTGGAAGGCGTGTACTGCGGCTGCCAGGCTGACCCTGCCCTGCGTCCTAAACTTAAATCCACTTCCTCCTTTGAAGTGCCGCACGCCGCGCTCTTAATGCAAATGAATGTAGCTGAGCAGCACACAGCAGTCTGGACATTATTCTCGTTACGCTGAAATGTTTGCACGTGTGGTTCAGTCTCTCGTTTCTCGTACGCTTTTAGCAGCACTTTGGCGTTATGTTTTTGTATGCCGTCACTTAACGTTACATGTGAAAATTATCGAATTCCAATGGCGTCGATTTTTTTTCTTGAATCTAATCCAATGTCTGTCTTCTTTTTTCAGGTTTTGGCCTCCAAGAATCACTTCAGTACTATACAAATTATTTTTGACGTATTTTCTGACGTATCATCGTGTCTCTTCATATAAGTAATTTTTTTTCCATATGTTCCTTATTTCATACAAACTCTCAATTTCTTTTATAATTCATGACGCGTTTCGCTCTATTTTTGGGGTTGGTGTTTTATAAATTCTACAACCCAGTCATAGTTCTAAATCATAAATTAAATACGTATATTTAATGACAGACAAATCAATAATTATTACTCCCTCCAATATTATATTCAGTTTAATAGATTGTGGGAATAGAAGTGTAATTTGACTGACTATAAATAGTTGCGCCATAAAATTATCTAAGGGCAAAAGAACAAAAATATTGTAATAAATCTGCATACTACAAACATTTCAAGCAGCATTATTAACACCTCGGAGGAAACAGCGATTATTATATAGTAAAAATAAAATACGGTCGGGAGAACGAACAACAGATCTTAGATACAATCACACAGACATTGAGTCGTAAAGCTAAGATTATGGAGCCGTTGGGACTTTTTTCTTTGTTTTAAACCTTTTTCCGCAGATGGAGTTATACAGTTTGTATAGGGTGATCGTCTTATGCAACTGAAATTAGTCTAAGTAAGAACAAGCGCGTTTGGCGTTAACTTTAATGCATCTTAAGTGGCCAAGTTTTCTATGTTGCTGTCTTTATGTTTTTCTTTTGTACCCACTCTGCTCATTTTGTATCAATTTTCTTTACCAAAACATGCAGCAACTTGCCAATTCTGTGTCTTTCTGTGTCATCTTGCAACAAGACACAAAGAGTTGCTGGCGGTTTTGGTAAATAAAATTGATACAGACAACAACAAAATAAACGGTGACCCTTAAAAATAAGAGGTGAAGGTAAACACCGAAGAAGTTACGCTAATCATCACAATTACAGCCACATTCAGCACTGTCGTACAAACCACTGACCAACGTTTCTAATACAGTCATTGGGACACACTTCTGAAGAATGATATCGGAAACGGGCTATGTGACAGATCTGCACACCGATAACGGCAACCTCACGAGTACAGTCTACTTCTTACAACTTTTCGCGTCGTTAGTTATGCGCTATTTTCATTTAAAGGCAGCAAAATTCCTGTACTGTGTCAACAGCGATGTCGCTAATTGTCAGTTTATTATTTCTGCTAACTCCAATTACGATTACTTTCTTTTCCTCTATTTGACCAATTTTTACAAAGAACGTGAATGGTGTTGTTAGCTAAGTAGTGGATACCGAATTCGAAAATGAAATCCGTTTTTTACTATGGTCTCAGTTTTCATGTGCAGTACCCTGCTCTAATAAGGAAAGGCTGCATATTGGTTACTTTGCTATTTCTTAATCGGAACATATAGAAGGAATTTCATACATGATCCTCAGTTCTGATATTCACAGCCAAGCTATGAAGGAGGTCGCCGAGTCACGATCGATGGCCTTGCGCTCTAAGCCACCTTGCGGGGAAGAGCGCTGCTGCTTGCCGTCGGACGTTCGAGTCCTCGTGCACGGGTGTGTATGTCGTCCTTAGCACAAGGTAGTTTAAGTGAGCAGTCGCTCGTTTTTAACAGTAACTGTCATTCATTTTGTAGTACCATATCTATAATGTATAGATTACTCTAGAAAACACTTTTTGATTTAAGCTGTTCTTTCATGGATTGTTTACAGATGTATTTTACTTGTTTGCTTATTAGATATTTCAGAAACATGTCAGAAATTGTAACAGATAGTCTATTGCTGATGAAAATTGTCCACTGAGGTTCTAAATTGTTCTTGAAAAGAGATAGATTAGCTGGCCAGTACTTGCCTTAGCTCTGTACCGCCGACAGTCACACAAAAGCATGAAAATGGAAACGAAAAATAGGACACAAAACTTTAGGAAATATTTTCCATCGTCAGGTACGAGAGGAGGGAAGAGGAAGGGAACAGAATGGAAAAGATATTCACGTCCTAGGCCATGAGGAAATGATGGGTGATTTGTGGAAGTGAGACACACAGCCATGCCAATGCAGTAAATATTTTTACTATGTTCTAAATTCATTCGTACTGGTCCAACATAGTAAAGATTTCCGTAAGACACCTACAGGTAATTAATACATTGTAGTTCTCACAATCATGCCAACCATATGTTACCGATAATTATTTTTTATTTTTGATACAATTTTGTTTCTGCATGCTACACGTAGTGTAGTAACATGTATTGTGAGGCAACCAGAGACTGCGACACCAGGTCTACGGGAAAGATGACAGCTGGCAGCACAGGTTTATAGATTCCCGCTACAAGCCGCGCACGTATCAACAGAATCACGTGCGTGACACCTGAGTGGCCGATGCCTTGTTGAATAGTTGCTACATGCGGCCTGTGGAGAATACATCAGGACTGTGTATCATGTTCATAAAGACTGTTATATGTTCATAAAGACAGTACAACGTTTCATCAAGTGTGTGCATCGTGAGAGGAGTGTTACGATCCAGCAGATAGAGTCCACGATTTAGGAAAAATCGTCACGCTGCATGGGACGTTGCTTCAAGATGTATTTCTGTATTGACAGAAGTTATAGCGAACGAAAAAGGATCTCTGAAGCATATTGCACAAACATGGACGTCAGCAATCTATTTATTGATTTCTAATAGCTTTCTCGTATTTTACTAAATTTGGGGGCTATTTCTCTTCAAGTGCATCCACGTGCGCCTGCCATGTCAAGCCGCAATAACACTGGTGCAATCGGTATCTTTTCAAATGGCGACATTTTCTAGAGGACCTTTTGTGTCTCTCTATAAGTACTTTTGCTTAAGTACTTTCGTACACTTTTAGAAAGTGTGCACGATTGCTAATGAAACTGCGAATTCACATTACCTTTATTTATCTCAGTCGCAATAGATGACACAGCTAGCGACAATACTATCGGAACTACTAACAGGGGAAACCTCCCATCATATTCCCTCAGTTTTAGTGGAAGGGTGGGCCAGAGATAGCTCGTAAAAAACTGAAAACCGGTGAAGCACGAAAACAGGAAGAAAGTGTATAGAAGTATGGAAAAGTAAGTAGAATAAAAAATGAACACTCCAAGATTATGGTATGCCACATTAAGGAAACAACTGCAGCAAAAGTGTTATGGTTCTGCGATCATGGTGTTTGACTACATAAAAGAAGCTTCTGGCTTCAAATCCTATTCCTGATTTTTTTTTCTACGTTTAGGTCACTACATTTTGAACTTGAACTGTTAGTGATGTCATTAACGTCTCTCTTCTCTTTTCGTAGCCCTGACAAATCTCACACTATAAATTAGTTACAGAATATGAGTCATGTATAAAAAAATATTACTGTTGAAACGGTACTGAAAGTACGTTCCAATTTGTTCATAATAAACATGCACAACAAAAGTTATTTAGTAATTGTTCTCTTATCAAACAATGGCAAATGGAATGAGAGGAGTGTGGGTAATATGTTTTATTCCATATTTTGGGTGTTGTTACACTTCCCATCATCCCTCTTTCCTGGGAGATATCGAATGAATATGTATGAATGAAAATGTGCAGACAACTAACCAGAGATTAAAGTCAGCAGGAAGAGGTGTGCAAAGATAGTGTTGGTGGTGAGGCTAAGCAAAGATTCTAAGAGATGGTACGAGGGTATCGATAGTTCGCTAGGGTGCAGTCAGCCAATAAGAAGTTAGAGGCGCTTCGCGCGGGCTTTTGTGTGAAAACCGCCGACGATAGTAAAAGCACTTCGCCGCCAGGACCCGGTACGCAGTCGTCTCCACAGCAGTCTACATGCTGGTAAGATATGGCAGCCGCAAAATGTTAGGTATCAATCGTGTCAACGCGTCTGATAGAATCATAATTAATACGGGAATGTTATTTGCAATTTTCGTTATTTTGGTTATTAATTAGTGGGAAGGACTTAGTTTTCTGGGATGCAGGCCCTCTGCCTCACACGTGTATATGGCAGTAGTTGTGTTAAACATGGGTTTCTATTAAAAATTCAGCTGTATGCAACATAATGAACCAAGCTAAAATGTAAGGAAATTTCACTCAGATGGTAATTAATTATTACTTTCGTATATTTAGAAAGGCTTCTTTGTGATCACATTTGAATCAACTGGCCACGCCACATGGCCGTTATGATCAAGCTAGTTCGTTTTCTGAGGATAAATCAAAGCTATTAATGGTTATCGCTTGTTTTTTGCACTGTTCAGTTTTATAGAATACCGATAGGTAAGAATTTAGTTGAAATTATCAGTAGTTTTCTTTGTTCTTTGGGTACTTATAATTCTGGCGCCGAAGAACAACCCACCCGTTTGGTATAAAGGAAGATTACTTTACGAAGGCCTACAGATGAATGAAGAAGTGGCGAAAGAGATTTAATGTAATTTTAAAATGTGTTTGACGTTAAAGATATACTTTTGTGCCACGTGGTTTGTGCTATGCTCGATGTGCGAGACTCGTGGGGAAGGAATAACTCTAAAACAAGGCATCTTTATTTTAAAATTGTAGTTTTTCGTGTATTTTACTGAACCTATAATCATTTGTGTGTTTGTGATAGTGCAAACAGCATATTGTTTGAACACGTGCCATGTTAGTCGTTTGCTTGGTCTCTTATCTTGGTCTCTTATCTAATAGTGTAGTTGAATAATAAAAGAATGCGTCGCATGCCACGTTGTCTGAAAGCGAATAAAAAAAATTAACTGCCATTTCTCGCCCTCCATACTATCATAGTGTGGCAGTACTGCATGAGTGTTATGACTTATATTTAGGAGACCATTTTTAAATTGACGATACGTACTTTTGTTCGAATTGTTAAATGTTAAATGAATTAATAAACGGGAATAAGTTCTTCAATGCAATTCTTGCTGTTAAAAATGAGAAAAACTCTCTATCATTTAATAGTAATAAAACAAAAGCAGCAGACTAGACATTAGTAAAAGTTCTTCCCTCCACTCAGTTTTTGATCGTAAAAATGTGGTACCGTACTAGGGAGTGTTATTCGTTGCTCAAACAATTAAATAAATTGACAAGGGTTTATTTTTCTTAAGTTTTGTGCCATTAAATATTAGATCTTATAATACAATCCCTATTACGACGACGACCAGAATCGAGGTATTGAGATTCAAAGTAAAAGATAAAACATGCACATAGAAACAGAACAGACTAATCAGCATAAGTGAGGGAGCACAAGCAAATGTAACGGCACACAATTTTAATCTACCAGGAAGTTTCATATCAGCGCACACTCCGCTGCAGAATGAAGTTTCATTCTGGAAACATCCCTTAGGCTGTGGCTAAGCCATGTCTCCACCATATCCTTTCTTCCAGGAGTGCTAGTCTTGCGTGTTTGCAGGACAGCTTCTGTGAAGTTTGGAAAGTAGGAGGCGAGGTACTGGCAGAAGTAAAGTTGTGAGGCGGCATCTTGAGTCGTGTCGCGATAGCACAGTCGGTAGTGCGCTTGCCAGCGAAAGGCAAAGGTCCCAGGTTCGAGTCCCGGTTCCGTCACACAATATTAATCTGCCAGGAAGTCCCATAGGAATGTTTAGAATTACATCAGGAAGCTATTGAAGGAGGTTGTACAAGGCTCAGAGAGAATTACTGACAAAGACAGAGTGCCTACTACCAGTCGGAGAAGAGACATCATCATTAAAATAGGCGGGGAGAGAAGATCGCGAAATATTAGTGGAAATCAGAAGGATACCCGCATAGTTTCTTGCCTGATGGGCTTGGAACAAACAAGAATGGAAGCTGAAGGCTTTGTTTTATGAACCAACCACGTGGAACCCATATCACTCACTGAAGGAAATGATGAGAACATTTTTACATGCACTGTACAAAAATGAACATATCACCTATTACAAATCGGGCCCCACAAATCTAGGAAGTATTTATACAGAGTTCATACACCGCCACATGATCACAAAAGGTTTTAACATATCAGGCCGTTATCAAACTGCAACTGGAATCCCACACACCACATTTATGTATTGTAAATCACTGAACTGAAAAACGAGAACACATTTCCGCACAAGATTGGAGAAAATATTTAAAAAAAATCATTCTAAGTTCACGAATCTAAGTTAAACGTGCTAGTCAATGAAACGCTACCATCTCCAAAAACAAGAGCAGAACGAACATTACCTCACCAGACGATTGGCCCAGAATGATTAGACCGGACGCAGGAAGACACCGGAAGCCGAAAATCCAAGAAACAGCGGTAGTGGGGATGGACAGCAGACTCGCGCTAAAGAAGGCTCGCAGACTAGACTGTAACCAAAGGGTGTGGAAACCTCTTTGGTTATCTCAGCAGCTATCTACTCTGAGCCAGAGAGAACGATGCAAAGCGAGCTATCACTCCACACATTCAGACAGCCATAGATTCTCACACACACTTAAACGTACAACTGCACATTCTCACAGAGACAGTGGCATAGCGGAGAAGCCGTACTTATGCCATATTAATTAATATAATAATAAATTATTAACATAACAAAATAAGAAAAACCTAGCATTATTAACTAATATTTTACCACATGAAATAAAAATGCTATTCCTCAAGCCTTGAAACGAGTGGGGTTCAAGTTTTAACAAAATGATAATCTAGCGTAATTAAATAAATTATCACTTTACAGAAATATACAAAAAATATGGAAGACGGCAGACGGTCGTCTTTCATCACCCCTTCGTTAATTGAAAATTTGATGTAGGCTGAGGTAATTATATTAGATCTTATACAGCAAACTTTTCAAAACTAACATGTGGTCGCCCTATGGGCGACATAGACAGCTGGGGCACGTCACACTAAAAGAAGCAAATACAACAACAACACAAAAAATACACATTGTTAAATAATAATTTCCATAAACACTAAAACAATGGAGATGCAGATGCGGCTGTTAAGACCACGGGATTGGGACAACATGTATAACAATTCAAACTTTACAAGGAAACATATATGGATAAATCACAAATATAATTTTGAATGTGTCCTGTTATGCTAAAACAGTCCCTAAATAAAAAATGGATAAAATATTTTTAAAATCACTCCAAATTAGGAGAAAAGATATGTTCATGACAGATTTTTAAAGTTACAGATGGCGACCTGGGTACGCTATAGGAAAGGGGCCTCTTAGCAGGTGAATCGTATTTTGCACTCTCAGAGCGTTCACTGTTCCTACTACTCAAACCACTTTTCAACCTGATACTGTCCTTCACATTGTCGTCCACTCAACAAAGCTCCAGAGCTTCAAGGGCTGATAGAAAGTACTGAGGCACAAATCGTTATAGGTTCTGAAAGCTGGCTGACGCCTGAGATAAATTCGGCCGAAATTTTTTCAAAGGGCCAAATGGTCTTCCGAAAGGATAGAATAAATAAAAAAGGGGGGTGGCGTGTTTATTTCTGTCACAAACGGTTTATCCTGCAGCGAAATTGAGGCAGATACTTCCTGTGACTTGGTCTGGGTAGAGGTTATACCTGACAACCGGTATAAATTAATAATTGGATCTTTTTATCGGCCCCCTATACTCAGACGATGCGGTTGCAGAAATGTTCAAAGAAAGCTTGAATCATATTTCAAACAGGTATCCGAAGCATACTGTTATAATCGGTGGCGACTTTAATTTACCCTCGATATGTTGGCATAATTACGTATTCAAAACCGGCGGCAAATATAAAATATCGTCCGAACTAGTTCTGAATGCTTTTTCTGAAAACTACTTCGAACAGTTAGTTCATGAACCCACTAGAATAGTAAGTGGTTGGGAAAATACTCTTGATCTCCAAGCAACAAATAATCCGGAGATAGTAAAGAGCATCAAAACAAATACAGGGATTAGCGAACATCGAGTTGTAGTAGCGAGACTAAATGTCGAAATTCCCAAATGCACCAAAAATAAATGAAAACTATATCTATTCAATAAAGCAGATAAAAATTCGCTTCATGCTTTCCTGAGTGATAATCTCCAGTCTCTCAAAACTAAAAATGCGAGTGTAGATCAGTTGTAGCTTACTTTCAAAGACATAATATCAGTAGCAATCGAGAGATTTATACCAAATAAATTAATAAAAGAGGGGGCTGACCCCTCGTGGTACACAAAACAGGTCAGATCACTGTTGCAGAAACAAAGAAAAACGCATGCAAAATTTAAAAAGACACAGAATCCACAAGACTGGCAATCTTTTACTGAAACGCGCAACCTAGCACGAAATTCAATGCGAGAAGCCTATAGTAGCTACCACAACGAAATACTGTCTAGTAATCTTGCAGAAAATCCAAAGAAATTCTCGTAATATGTGAAGTACACTAGCGGCAAAACACAAACAATACCTTCACTACGCTATAGCAATGGTAATACTACCGACGACAGTACTGCTAAGGCAGAATTACTAAACACACCTTTCCGAAATTCGTTCACCAAAGAAGACGAAGTGAACTCTCCAGTATTCAATCCAAGAACAGCTGCCAGCATGCGAAACTTAGAAGTAGATGTTCCTGGAGTAGTAAAACAACTTAAGTCATTAAACAAAAACAAATCTTCCGGGCCAGATTGTATACCAACTAGATTCCTCTCAGAGTATGCTGATGCAATAGCTCCGTACTTAGCTATAATTTACAACCGATCACTCAGCGAAAGATCTGTACCCAAAGACTGGAAAGTTGCCCAAGTTACTCCAATAAAGGCAATAGGAGTGATCCCCAAAATTACAGGCCAATCTCATTGACGTCGATTTGCAGTAGGATTTTGGAACATATACTTTGTTCGAATATTATGAACTACCTCGAAGAGAACGACCTATTAACCAATAGTCAACACGGACTCAGAAAGTATCGCTCTTGCGAAACACAGCTTGCCCTTTATTCACATGAAGTGTTAAGTGCCATCGACAAGGATCTCAAATCGATTCCATATTTCTGGATTTCCAGAAGGCTTTTGATACTGTAACCCACAAGCGGCTTCTAATGAAATTGCGTGCTTATGGAATATCTTTCCAATCGTGCGATTGGATTCACGATTTCCTATCAGAAAGGACACAGTTCGTTGTAATTGACGGTAAGTCATCGAGTAAAACAGAAGTGATATCTGGCGTTCCACAGGAAAGCGTTATAGGTCCCCTACTCTTCCTCGTGTTTATAATTGATTTAGGAGACAATCTGAATAGCTCCCTTAGACTGTTCGCGGATGATGCTGTCGTTTATCGGTTAGTGAAGTCAACAGAGGATCAAAAACAACTGCAAAGCGATTTAGACAAAATCTGTACTTGGTGCGAAAATTGACAATTGACACTAAATAAAGAAAAGTGTGAAGTAATACACATGATCACTAAAAGAAATCCGCTGAACTTCAATTACGCGATAAATCAGTAAAACCTTAAGGTCGTAAATTCTACCAAATACCTAGGAGTTACAATTACGAACAACTTTGACTGGAGAGAACACATAGAAAATATTGTGGGGAAGGCGAATCAAAGGTTACGTTTCATTGGCAGAACGCTTCGAAGATGCACCAGCTCCACCAAAGAGACTGCCTACATCACACTTGTGCGTCCTCTCCTGGAGTACTGTTGCCCCTTGTGGGACCCTCACCAGGTGGGACTGACGGAAGATATTGAGAAGATTCAGAGAAGGGCAGCTCGTTTTGTTTTATCACGTTACGGGGGGGGGGGGGGAGCGTCACGGAAATGTTGCACGAATTGGGGTGGAAATCATTAAAAGAAAGACGTTATTTATTGCGGCGTTTCGAAGTTTCAATCACCGACTTTTACTTCTGAATGTGAAAATATTTTGCTAGCACCCACCTACTTAGGGAGACATGACCATCCAAATAAAATAAGAGAAATCAGATCGAAAACGGAACGATAAAGGTGTTCTTTCTTCCCGCGCGCTATTAGAGAATGAAACGGTAGAGAAAAGCTATGAAAGTGGTAAATGAACCCTCTGCCAGGCACTTAAATGTGATTTTCAGAGTGTCTATGTAGTTGTAGATGTAGATGTAGAACACTGGTTTTTATGTCAATAAACACTGTTGTCATTAGTTCGAACCGTCGACTAGGATCTTTGAAGAGGGAGGCAGACAATCTTCTATAAGGTACTGGAGGAATCTAAAACCCGCACACATAAGAACATGCTTTCACTTTTGTGTCTCTTCCGCAGCTATTCAACTGCATCCGACTTGAGTAGGAGGGTGTGGTTAGTGCACCTGTCTGCAAGGCATGGTGTCCTTGTACCTGTGCCAGGCGGCCTGACAAGGGCTTGGACGGCTGTGAAGGTTATTGGCTTATAATGTGACATGTATGTTATTCTAACTGGATATTTTGTATTTATTTTAACATTGATAATGACCGCTCAGTGGTCGAAATCTAGATCTGCAAATAAATAAATATTTTTACGACTGATTGCTGAAAAAATGTCCGCAAGTCCACTGTCGTGGAGCACAAATTTCAACATGGAATCAAGCTTGATATTTAATATAGTAAATCCATATTTACTGTAAGGACAAAAATAAATAAAATAAGAAAATAATAAAAAACAACTGGCGGACACGACCAAACATTCATTGTAACAAAACACAACAGGTAAGAGGAGACTTGTTTTGTTACTCTTGTTAGCTGCTTCTAGTCTTTTCTGTACCCTATCGTGTAGCTAAAGTGCTTTTTTTGGTATCGGCGCTGCGCAGAACAGCGTTCCAGATTATATTTCGAAAATTAAAAAATTCACGTTAATTTTTTAAACGGCCAATATGGCTGATGATTGCAATATTAGCGAAGCGATCTATCATTTGTCTACCTTATCATCATTCACTCATTGAGTATGTGACAGGGTAAAAGGTGCTGCATTTGCAGCAACAAACATTTTTCATTTCAATTGTCACATTATTACGGTAAAAACAAGTCAAGTTAACCCAATGGATTCAGAAAATACAGATAATATGTCTGAGAACATGCAACAGACAAAATATAAATGTAAATAGCAATTCCAAAGACGCTATACACAGTTGAGATGTCTGCTTCTGCACGAATTACCTACTGATAATACCAACAGTTTTAATGTAGATCCATCAAACACTAGGTTACAAAGATTTGAGGTTTTGTTTTCTACTTTACACCAAAAGATCACTAGAGGTCACACTGCCATAATTACTGACTATGTCTAGAGAGCTAATTGATTGTGCTAAGTATACAAACTCCAGCGTATAATCTATATTTAAGTACATGCTGTAAAATTTTGTGGTTGATGAGAAATTGTTACTTTGTTTGGGTTGATTTGTAGAAATATTGTTGGTGTTGGTGCTGATTTTATGAGCAACGATTAGAGTAGGGAGAAGGTATACATACTCATTGTACGGTTAGTAACTATTGTATGGATATTTAATAAGGGTATGGAGCACACAGTGTACAGCCCACATTTCCATGTCGTCCACCCATAGTTATGAAATAATTTGTTTTTGTGAGACATGAGTTGAAGACTCAGTTAGGTGGAGGGTGTTGGGAATAGTATTATTATTATTATTATTTGCCAGATCGAAGTCTATGCAACAGTAATCTACAAGCTATTATTCTAAGAAACGCTATAACAGTACACCATTAGTGAAAGAGAAGCTAACTAACAGTTTAATCGGTAACATACTCGATCAACTCGGCACAACAGGATTCTAGATATTCGAGAGTGAATGATCTACTGTGTGAAGAGAAGGAATTGGATTAGTGACAACATTAATTCCTTAGTGAATTTACAAATTACTCGTATTTACCTTCTAAGCCGAAAATTTGGTTGCACAGCTGCCAACAATTTGTGTTAACATTGAGCGTTGTATTGCTGATCATTCTGCATTATTTATAAGTTACACCTTAGTTAATTTTTTATTAAACTAACTTACAGGTAAAATAGGTAGTAGAAACTATGAAAGGGCCTACAATCTTAAGCAAGCAAGAAAGTGTTCACCAAAATACACGCTCTAATAACACTTAGTGTTAAGAATCTCGTATAAAGCAAAGATCCTTAAAGCCAACTGGAAGATGCTACCGTGGCGTCCAAGATCAAGATACAACTGTGCTGCCAACGTCTGCAGGAGAACCCCATGATTTTGTATATTTTAAAATGTTACATTAAATACTTTTCTTTGAGAGACATGCATTAGCTTAACATTACCTGTGGAGAGACAAAACTCACACCTTGAGACAATTTTGAATGAAAAGAGTGACACTGTTAAGCAGTTACGTTGTCAAAACACACAAAGGAATGAGATAACAAGTAAAAAAATGCACACAAAGATGAGACCGCCACTAATAAATAATTTCCTGGGATACGGTAGAGAAATGTTGTTTAGTGACGTTAGGAACGAATTATTATGAAGTAGTTGGGGACTGAAAATTTTTAACTGTCGCTATGATGAATTATCTGTAATTTTGACTCCGATGCTCGATGTAATACTGTGGTGGTAAATTTTACGTACGTTTCTTTCTATGTTCTATCTCTAACTACCCACTTCGTGGGGGAAAAGCAGTTAACAAGCTTTACAGGTCAGACCTTACATTTTGTGTATATACATGTAGATGTGTATTTTGTTATCCATTGAATATTATCATGATTATGTTGTCAATGTTCGGACATTATTTTCCAAATGATGATACAATTCCCAGTGTTGCGCGATCGACCGTTCTGACTTCATTCACAAAATTTTATTGTTAGAGGTTGTATAAGATTTTGATCATAAGTTAAACAAAGCTTTAGGTTAGACAGAGAGGAGGTGGAGGAAACTGACGAAGAAATAGGGCGAGAAGGAAATGAACAAGGAGGGCATCATAGGGAGAGGGATGAGATGGACAGTGAAGGAAGGAGGATCGGATGAGAGTAGACAGAGGGGTCTGGAGAGGGGGCGAGGCGAGGAGGATGTGGACAAAGAGAACGAACGTGGACAGGGCTAGAGACAGCGAACAGAGAAAAGGGCAGCAGGGAGTGTAGCACGTGTATCCAATTCCTAAAGCGTTATGGAAATACACCCATTAAAACGTCTGCTCTTTTCCATGTATTCTGTAACAAGCTACAGGAACGCGTGGCTGGGTACATCTAGTAATAATGTGAAAAGGTAAGGACAGCGCCGGCAACATCTGTCGCTAATCTCACGAATGCGTACTGAATTCAGGGTATCGGGAGAGAGAATTCGTGGTGAATGCAATCTATCATTTTCCTGCATCCATCTATCTTTCACACGAGCATTGACAAGTGACTATAAGATCGTATTTGCATCACTACTATTTACACTCAAATGTGATTTACTGACAATTACTCAAATGTAAGACTCGGAGGCAAGGATCATGTTTCTGTGTCTGAATAATGACTGAAACTAGTCTCATGACTGTGAAAAAATTTTAATTTTATGATGATTACGAAAAATACTTATATCATTTATTTCATGTTTCTTCTTGTTTCGTCTACGGATAGGTGATTTTCTTCAATTTTAGATGTAATATTGTGGTCGCGAAATAGAGCAGAGTTTACGAAATATCTTGCCAAACTATTAAACAAGATTGGAAAAAGCTTTTGATCCTGTTGATTGGAATAGACTCTTTCAAATTCTAAGATCAGCAGGAGTAAAATATAGGGAACGGAGGGTTATTTACAACTTGTATAAAAACCCGAGAGAGGTTATCAGAGTTAAGGGCATGAAAGGGATGCAGAGGTTGGGAACGTAGTAAGACACGAGTTGTAGCCTTTCTCCAATGTTATTCAATTTGTACATTGAGCTAACTATAAATTAAAACAAGGAGAAATCTGGAGAAGGAATTAAAGTTCAAGGTGAAGAAAAGAAACCATTGCGTTTTACCATTGTAATTCTGTCAGAGACAGCAAAGGACCTGGAAGGGAAGTTTAATGGGATGGACAGTGTGGAAAGGTGCATACAAGTTGAACATTAACGAAAGCAAAACAAGGGTAATGCAATGCAGTCTTAGAGAATCAGGCGATGCTGAAGGAATCAGATTAGGTAAAGAAACAAAGATGGTAGGTAAGTAAGTTTTGGTACTTGGGCAGTAAAATAACACACGATGGTCGCAGTACAGAGGATATAAAAAGCAGAATGGTAATGGGAAGATAAGCCTGTTTCTAAAAAAGAAATTTGTTAACATCGAATATTAATTTAAGCATAAAGAAGTCCTTTCTGAAGGCATTTGTGTGGAATGTTGCCTTGTATGGGAGTGAAACATGGACGATAAACAGTGCGGACAGAAAGAGGATAGTGGCTTTTGAAATGTGGTGTTACAGAAGAGTTCCGAAGATTAGGTGGGTGGATCGCTTAATTAATGAGGACGTACTGAACAGAATTGGGGAGAAGGGATCGATTGGTAGGACACATTCTTAGACGTCAAGGAATCGTGAATTTAGCATTGGAGGGAAGTGTGTGGTAAAAATCTCAGAGGGAGACCATTCTTATGAGGAGATGAAGAGAATTGCTCAGGATAGAGTAGGGTGGAGAGCTGCATCAAACCAGTCTCCGGAATGAAGACAACAACACAAAACATTAAATAATACTAGAAGAGAGGGGAATAATTTAATGACAGCTTTGTGGTTCAGAAAATCGAAAAAAAAAAAAAAAAATAGAAAAGAGTTCTTCAAGAAACTACGAGCGTGTTTCAACCATATTATATACACCTTCTCGTTGCTTGGAAAATACAAAAAAATTATGGAGATTTTTGTTGATGTATTTGTACAGTGCGGTACTACACAATATTTTTAGACAATTTTCCAAAACTTGAATGCCCAAACAATATGTAAATGCTATACTGAACGTTACAACAGTGGCAGCGGCAACGCAAGATGTATGAGACAGGAAGAAGAATATTGTGATTCCAAGACCTAAGAAAGCAAGTGCAGACAAATGTTAGAATTACAAAACTATCAGTTTAATAAGTCATTGTTGCAAAATACTAACATGAATTACTTGCAGACGGATGGAAAAACTGGTGGAATCCGACCTTGTGGAAGATCAATTTGGATTTAGGAGAAATGTAGGAATACGCGAGCAATACATTAAGACGTATCTTGGAGGATGTATTAAGGAAAGTTTTTAGCATTTGTGGATCTGGAGAAAGCTTTTGACAATGATGACTGGAATACACTTTTTCAGATTCTAAAGGTAGCGGGGTTAAAATATAGGGAGCTTATAGATATATTAGACTTGTTTGAAAACCAGATAGCAGTTATTAGAGTCGAAAGCCATGAAAGGGTCTCTCTGGTTTGGAATGGAGTAAGGCAGGGTTGTAGCCTTTCCCCAATGTTGTTCAATCGGTACATAGAGCAAGCTGTGTAGGAATGCAAGGAGAAATTTGGAGAGTGAGTTACAAGTTCAGGGAGAGGGAACAAAAACCTTGCGGTTTGCTGACAACGTAGCAATTCTGTCAGAGACAGCAAAGGACCTGGAAGAGCAATTAAACGGAATGTATAGTGTCTTGAAAGCAAAATAAAATATGAACATTAACAAATGAAAAGCAAGGGTAATGGAATGTAGTGTCAGAAAATCAGACGATGCTGAAATAATTAGATTACATAATGAGACAATAAATGTAGTAGATGAGTTTTATTATTTGGATAGCAAAATAACTTCTGATGGCCAAAGTAAAGAACATATAAAATGCAGAATGGCTATGGGAAGGAAAGCGTTTCTGAAGAAGTGAAATTTGTAGACGTCCAATATGAGTTTAAATTTTAGGAAGTCCTTTCTGAAAGCATTTGTCTGAAGTGTAGCATTGTATGGAAGTGCAACATGGACGATAAGTTCAGACGAAAAGATGATGGAAACTTTCAAAATGTGGTGCTACAGACGCAGATTAAATGAGTATATCACGTAACGAATGTGGAGGTGCTCAACGGAACTGGGGAAAAAAGAATTTTCTAGCATATCTTGGCTATGAGAACGGATATGTTGGTTTGACACATTATTAGATATCAAGAAATCGTCAACTAGGCGTTAGACGGAAGTATGTGGGGTAAAAATTGCAGAGGGAGATCGAGGAACGAATACAATTAGCAGATTCAAAAAGATGTACGTTGTAATGGCAGATGAAGAGGCTTGCACAGGAAAGGGTAGCATGGAGTGCTGCATCAAACAAGTCTGTGGACAACCTTTTCCAACTTAATTTCTGCCAAACGTTCGTCTGATACAGATCCAGTATGTCGAAATTTCTTTCACTTACGTAAAGTCGAATCATTGAAAACGCACACACCAGGAAAATTGCATATGAAAGAAAGGCGCCATTTTATATAAAGCTCTGTTTTCGGTTAGTTCAACACAAGAAGCTTTTGTTGATCCTTCGTCTACTTTTTACTCAAAATGGTGGTTGTATCATTAGTTCAAATGGTTGTAAATCTAAGAGACTTAACTAAGTTGGTCATTTATCCCTAGGCTTATAAACTACTTATAATAACTTAAATTAACTTATGCCCAAAGGAGAACTCGAACGTCCGACGGCGAGCAACCGCGCGCTCAGCAGCAACGCGCCTTAGAACGCTCGGCCACTCAATTACGGCTGTATCGTCAGTCGTAGGCCTATCACATGTACATTGCAATGAGAATGGATATAGGAACATTCTCTGTGGCCAGTATACTGAGTCGCAATTTTACATTCACTGCCTTATGCAACTAACTACAGTGACAAACATTATCCGAATACAGCCGCGTTTTACAACCAAAATGGCCGCCATCGCTAAGGATGACGGCTGCGTGAGCAGACCTGTGCTGTAAAGACCTTGTTACGACCAGCTAGCACGCAGCCATCTGTTATTCTGCAGACACAATATGCCTGCAAAACTATTATTTTTCCTTTATTGTCATTTTAAAGCCACCGCTAGTGGCGGCAGGCTGGCAGCCTGGGGCGAGCGAGAGGACGGAGGTGTTGGTGCGCTCGTGGACATCGGGGAATAGGGAACAGTCAAAGCGGGCATTATCAGGGATGGAAACGGTGTCGGGGACATAAGAGGCGAAGTATTCAGCCTTACTGTCGTCGTCAGGAGAAGGACAGTTTTCGTGGAGGAGCAGGTAGTGTGGTGTTGCATTAAGACGGGTGCATGTCTGTCGCCAGTCCCGGCGTTTCTTCGCGGAAAAGAGGTTTCGTATGTGTACGAGCCTCTGGTTCCACGTATTGAAGGCGTGTAAATCTGAGAGACTATGATCTCCCCATCGTTTCCACCTTCGCAAAAATAATAAAGACGTAAACCAGAATTACGTTTATAACACTTTATTATTCTCAGTTATACTATGTTTTACCGGCCGCGATTACTATCTTGCAATCATGAGGAGCCTACTAACGGTAGCCCTCTGAGACGTCCGGCGTCCGTTAGCGACGGAGCCTCGATACAGTCTGCTGAGTGCCAGGCACCCAGCACAAGGGCTGGGGCGGCATCGGAACAAAGGCAGTATACCTGCCGGCGGGCCTGCGATGGTGTTCAAGCTGCCCTTGGTGTTCCAACATTTCTCACAGGGAGCAGACTTGACTGGGCAGCATCTCCGCCCAGCTACCAACCACCACCAGATGGCAACTGTGACTCCAAACACTATGTGGCATTGGATTTGCTGGTGGCGAGTCAGTGTGTCCCGGTCAGTGGTCGGCAAGAAGGAACGGTATAGGCGGCGGGATTCGCAGAGGAGAAGGATGGCCTGTGGAGGAATGGTGCAGCGATGGGGATGGACAGGTTTGGTGGTGATGTGGGCTTGTACCGCGTCAGCAATTACCTGGTGAAGGAAGGAGGAGGCATGGTCAATATCGTCATGTGTAGGATGGGGGAGCGACTGGTTAGTGAGAGAGGTTTCAATGGATCGCCGGTAGGCATCCTAACGCCAAGGGTGTACAGAACTTCCACATGTCATTCGTTTGTGACCAAATAACTACGAGAAGGAAAACGGTTGCCATGACAAGGATGCCGGTTGCCTTTCGAGGAATCCACTAGTGGAACACAACAGCATGAATGAAATTTCAGCCCTCACTGAATTAGATGACGTTACAGCTGAACAGAGGAAAGATCCAGCACTAATAAAAACGATAGAGGCCTTGGAGAAAGGAGTAACGACCAATGGAGAGTTCCAACTTATTCAAAATATTCAAATGTCTGTAAATCTATCGGACCAAACTGCATGGTCATCATTCCGTAGCTTACAAACTACTTAAACCTTGGTAACTATCCTACGGACAAACACACACACCCATGCCCCTGGGAGGACTCGAACCTCCACGGCGAGCAACCGCGCGCTCCACAGTGAGGTGCTTTAGACCGCTTGGCTACTCCACCGCGGCGTTCCAACTTACAAACGGAACATTATATAAGAGCAACTACGATCCACTGGGCCCCAAATGGCTACTGGTCGTTCCAGCCAATCTCTAGGCAGCTATTCTCAAATATTTCCACGATGCTCCAATATCCGGTCATCTGGGATTCGTGGAGACCCTAGACAGAATCAGACGCAGGTATTACTGGAAAGGTCTCTACCGATCTGTCAAACACTATGTGTAAAGAGTGCCAGCGACGGAAGCATGTGCCGCAATTATCTCCAGGGCATCTCGTACCGATTCCGCCTGCAGCAGCTCCATTCCACAGAGTTGGGATCGATCTTTTAGGGAGGTTCCCAAAGTAGACAGCTGGTAACCGTTGGATAATAGTCTGCAGTGACTACCTCACAAGCTACGCTGTCACCAAACCTGTGCCGAATGCAGAAGCTCCAGAAATGGCGAAATTCCTTGTAGAAGACATTATTTTGAAGCATGGAGCACCACGTGTTATGGTGTCTGATCGTGGAAAAGTATTCCAGTCAAAACTAGTAATGTCACGGTGCGACATTGTCCACAGAATGACAACTGCATACGATCCTCAGACAAATGGTCTTACGGAATGTTTTAACAAGACGTTAGCCGACATGCTGTAAAGAGTGCCAGCGATGGAAGCATGTCCCGAAATTACCAACAGGGCATCTCGTACCGATTCCGCCGGCAGCAGCTCCATTCCACTATGTTGGGGTCGATCTTTTAGGGAGGTTCCCGACTTTTGTCCTAACCCTCGTATAGGCCCAGGGCGCCTGGCTGCTTGACGTGGGTGACGACTTAGGTCCAGCCAACCAGCGCGTACCACGGCAGCCGGTGGCGCGCCTCCGCTGGGACGGGCGCGCCTCAGAGGCGGGCGTCCCGCGCGGCGCGGCGCGGCGCGGCTAGTGCGCGGGTCCACCGCCGAGCGGGGGGCGCGCTGGCGTCGCGCGGCTCCAGCAGGCAGCAGCGAGCAGCGGGAGGCTGCGGCGGAGGCGGCGGCAGTCAGTGCGCGATGGGCGGCCGCCGGAGCCGCGGGCGCAGACGCAGCGGCAGCGGCTGCCGCGCTCCAGCAGCCAGCGACACCGCGCCATGAGGCCGCCAGCCGGGGAGCCGGCGCCGCGGCGGCGCGCCGAGCGAGCGGGGCCGCCGCTGGTGCTACTGGCCGCCGCGCTGCTCGCCGCCTGCCGCGGTGAGTACGCCGCAAGTGTCACTTCCGCTTCTTTTGTTAGACTCGCGCATGATTGGCGAGAACCCCATGCTGCTCAAGACGAGCGCTAGCCGAGCGTTTCGCGTATTCCAAGCGTCAACTTCGCGTCGTAATATCACGGGATGTAATTGGAATATTGCGATGCAATAAACGCGATTGTTTATGTGATTTGTCATGGTATGGATTGCTGAAGAAAAAAATATACGGTGTCCATTAAAAAAAAATTAAAAAATCATTAGTTTGTGTTACAAAACACATTTGATTTCGTTTTAGAATTTTTCCAAATATGTTCATTCATGGGCCCCAGCCGTATATTGATACCGGCGAAAGTCGTTTTCCAATAGCTGTTATTGTTTCAGAGATATTTTGGGTGGACAAGATAGCTGGGACACCCAGTATATATATAACTGGCGGTAACCATCTACATCTACACGGGATACTCTACAAATCACATTTAAGTACCTGACAGATTATTCTCCCATTCCATTCCCGAATAGCGCACGGGAAGAAAGAACACCTGAATCTCTCCATTCGAGCTCTGATTTCTCCTATTTTATTCTGATAATATTATCTAACTATGGAAGTGGGAGTCAACAATATATTTGCGCATTCGGATGAGAATGTTGGCGATTGTAGTTTCGTAAGTTGCCCGCGGCGGAGCGATAAACGCCGTTGTTGCAATGATTCCCATTCCAGATCCTGTATCATTTCCGTAACGCTGTCTCCCTTCGTAACAATACGAAACGAGCTGCCCTTCTTTGGAGTATTTCTGTGTCCTCCGTCAAACCCAACTGATAAGGATCCGACACTGGGCAGGAATACTAAAAAAAAAAAAAAAATAAAATAAAATAAATTATGATGTAATAGTAATTCCTAGTTACTTTGTGGAGTTGACGGCCTTCACTTTTGACTGTTTTATCTTGAAAACAAATTTTAACGGATTTCTTTTCGTACTCATGTGGACGACCTCACAGTTGTCATTATTCAGAGTCAATAGCTAATTTTTACACCATAGTGATATTTAGATCGTTCTGCAGTTGATTTTGATCTTCAGATGATTTTACTAGACGGTAATTGACGGCGTCGTCTGCAAACGTACAGTTACATCCGCATTATATTTCCGCGAGCCATATGTAGGTCGAAGCCATGTACCCATTGCCTGTTACAGAAAAGTACGATCTCGGAATTTTAACAGTAGCCCATACCACGATAAAGGCCGCCCCTGTGACCGATGATTTCTGTGACTCTCACTAAAAAACCCGTAACGAAGCGAGCAGCCCCACATCTCATTTACCTCTAATTTCGATGACATTTTCCCAGGATAGGAACAGCGATCTTCCTTGTCAATATTTGTGTTGTCAACACAGTCTTAATCGCACATATAATTTTTTATTTTAATTTTTTAATTTTTTTTTACTGGTTTCAATCTAACGTAGGTCATCTTCAGAAGTAATAATAACACAGCCCTTGTGGATGGTGCTGGGCCCAGTAGGACTGCCGTGGCTGATTTCTGACCGTAAGTTGGTAACTGCTTCTCTAATATTTCCACCTGGTAGAGTTCGTACTGGTCGAACGTGTGTTTTGTACGCTATTTCTTTTGCTGATGGACTATATTCCATGAGTATTCTTCCAACTAATCTGAGTTCGTCATTCGCTTCACTCGCGATTTTATGCAGTCGTTCCACTTAAAATCAAACTGTATTCATACTCCCACCTAGAATTACCATATACAGTATTGCTACTACAGCAGCAAATAATTTAGATCTTCACACTACGTAAATAAAGCAAAATCGATCTCTGCGAACAAATGCAGTTTTATGTACATGTGTTGGATAAAAAGTAGTGGTGACACAATCAAACGACATTTAATTGATGTACTGGCTACCTGCCGCTTCACTCGCGTTGATTTCCTTGCATACGTGTCAAAGGCCATGGAATGTACAATAATTTTGCAACTTTGTTGTTACGTTATGACCAGGAACATCAGCATACAATAAAAGCTTCCAATTTTCCGTTTTAAATATAACCCATGCGTAGAATGTCTGTAAGCCGGCCGCGGTGGCCGAGGAGACTGAGGCGCTTCAGTCAAGATCTGCACGGCCACTACGGTCGAGGGTTCGAATCCCCCCTCGGGCATGGATATTTGTGCCGTCTTTAGTATAAGGTAGTTCATAAGTAGTTTGTAAGTTTAGGGACTGATGACCCCGTAGTTAAGTCCCATAAGCTTAACAAACATTTTTTTTGAATGACTGTAAATACTGACCTTCATCGAGATGAAATTAAATATACGAAAAGAAACGCTTTTACATCGTGACTAAACAGCTGACTGAAGGAGCTGTATCTTATATAACATGCAAATTATGCAAGATTCAAAAGTTTGAAATCGGTTCGGCGGTTTGAAGACGTTGACGCCTTGTGTAAGTTTTGTATTCATTATGCTGAATCGTATTACGTAGAACCAATTAACCATTAAAAGAATGTTAATAAATGTGATAAATTTCGAAAGTCAAAGAATAAATCGCTTCTGCAAGGAGCCTTCAATCGTCTCAGAAGCTATCAGAGAAACGTTGCTCAGCTGTTCCATGTTTCGAGTTATATACTAAAAATAAACAAATTTTTTGAATTACACTTTTAATGGCATGTGTACTTCTTCAGTGTTCAATCTATCTCCATAACCAATTTAATCAAAATCGGTTACTTTGTAAAAATGTAACAGTCAGAGTTTCCTTCGCAGTTATAATATGGATATTCCCCGAATTATATGCTCTCAATATAATCGCTCCACATCTCAAGTACTTTCAGCACATTTTTTTTTATCTTATCTTGTGTTGTACCGCGTCACGAAGATGTTCCTCCATTTTGGCGAACGGCTCGTAGTCGCACGCATTCAAATGGTGTGAATACCGTGGAAGTGTCAATAACATATGTAAGTGGTGCGAAGTCGTCTTAATAGACTCCTAATTGCACCCACTACACTCACCTACGAGTGACCATCCGAGAAGAGGCTATATTGTGGAGAACCCAGGGAAATGTGATAGGACTGCTATTGTTTTCTATGTATACAAATGATCTGACAGACAAGGTGAGGAGATATCTGTGCATGATTACTGTGTCGCACGGAAAGGTGTCGTTATTGATTGATCGTGGGGGAATACAAGGTGAATTTGACAAGATTTCAACTTTCTGTGAAGAATGGCACCTTGCTCTGAATGTGTAAAAAAAAAAAAAAAAAAAAAAAAAAAAAAAGGTGAGAGAGAGAGAGAGAGAACGGAAGGTGCTGCAGATGAGTATGAAACTCAAATCTATATAGTCCGAAATCCGAATACGGTAGTAGTAGTGTGCTTCTACAAATAGGCCCACAAATTAAACATCTAGGCGTACTGTTGCAGAGCGATATTAAATGGAAGGGGCATGTGAGAACAGTTTTCTGGGATGCGGACGGTCGACTTCAGATTCCTGGCAGAATTTTACTAAGGTGTGTTTCATCTTTAATGGTGATGGCGTAAAGAAAACTTGTGGAACTCATTCTTGAGTACTGATCGAGAGTTTATGATAGCCAAAAGTTACCATTACAGGAAAACATAGAAATGATTCAGAGAAGGGTTGCTAGATTTGTTACTGTTAGATTCGATCAACACCTTGGTGTTACAGAGATCTTTCGAAAACTCAGGCGACGTTATTTTCAAGAATGCTGAGAAAATTTTGAGGTTCGCACTGGAGGCTGACTGCAGGACGATGTGACTATCTCAGACTTACTTATCACGAAAATTAAGGGAAATTTGAACAGAAGAAAGTAAATCCCTCCGCTCTGTCCGGGAGTTGAGCAGGAAAGTAAGTGAACCGTGGTGGAACTCTACACCCCACCCTTTATGGTGACTGTTCTTCCACCACAACGTAGGAAGGAGCTCTACGCCAATATCGTAATTGTGCGGTATAACAATGTTGCATTAGAACAAACCTTACGTGCTCCCTGAACTCATGATTGTAGTCTCTGAGTATGCGAGACTTGAATCTTGATCAGCGCACGCTTTCAGTGCACCAGAACAGCCTCCCACACTTTTATGTTGTCCGCACCGCAACTGACTCACAGTTGTATCGCTTCATTACACTACTTCAATTCCAGCTGCAGACCGTATGAATTTCATTTAATGCACGTTTGGATATTACGACAGTGTTACTTCTACTATGTATCGAAACGTTGTATATCCTTCAATAACTAAAAAAAAAAAAAAAAAAAAAAAAAAAAAAATTATTTTGCATCTAGTTTTAAAACGTGCGTCAGAACGTAGCGGAAGTAAACCATAGAAGGTGTTCATAATATGACTATATTTTATCGAATGTATACTTTGAGACTCTACTTGATGATGTCGTACATTCGCAACACTTGTCGCAGTGCCGCGGCGGATTAGCCGCGCATACTGGAGCGCCGTGTTGCGGGGCGCGCGGCCGTACGCCGTCGGGGGTTCGAATCCTCCTCGAGCATGGATGTTTGTGTCGTCTCTAGCGTAAGGTACTTCATAATTAGTTTGTAAGTTTAGGGAGTGATGACCCCGCAGTTAAGTCCCTCAAGCTTAACAAACATTTGAACATTTTTGAACTTGTCGCAGTAAAATAAAATTTTCAGCTGTTCTCTACGGTATAAATAACATTTCTTTCGTGGAAGTATTCCGACTTCAAAGAAATGAAGTGTGCCACAGCAAATGTTAGACTGGATTCAACATGTGTCTTGAGGTGGAGCTCAACGCGTTTATAATGGGACGAAATAGACTGAAGTAAATCTAATTTCCTGAATATCACAGTGAAATGTTACTGAGCTCTTCAAATGTTTGTAATCCTATGGGACCAAACTACGTTGGTCATCAGTCCCGAGTCTTACACTTAAACTAAGTTAAACTAACCTAAGGACAACACATACATCCATGCCCGAGGGAGGATTCGAACCTCCGACGCGGGAGGCCGCGCAATCCGTAACGTGACGCTCAAGACCTTTTGGCTACTTCCGCGCCGCACTGAGCTCTTACGGTTTACAGTGTATACGTAAATACTGTAGCGGTTACCATCGGAAGCCCCTTAATGTTGAACACGGACAGTACAAACCGAAGTATAGGGAGTCTAGAACGGAATCGAGGTTCGGCGCTGAGAGTGACAGTTGATTCTTAAAAATTTACATGGCGACATGGGAAGTATTCAACGATATTGGAAGAAAAATTATTCCACGAAAAACTGTCTAGCATATACACGCTGTAAGATTTTGAGCATGTATTTCTCGTTGCTGTCAAACAAATTGCTGTTGCTGTCGGTATAGTACGATCGAAAATAGAACATTTTTTTTTAACATGAACACTGAAATGGAACACTACGACGTAATAGCACATGTTGACTAGAAAATATCTGTTTTACAATAACGAAAATGAAAATGCGAACCTGAGCCACTATCAGTAGTCTTAGTCTTTCGGATACACTTGCAAGAGTAGTTTTAGCTTCTTTAAAATCGGGATTTCGAGGATTGAGGAAGATTTCTAGTTAATTGAACTGTGAAGGCACTTTATTTTTGAATTGGAGGTGCATACCCTGTCAACGCTATGCCTTGCTGAGAAGTAATTTTTATTTTTGCAGGCACTTGCAATGTTGTATTGTTTCTAGTTTGGAATAAAAATAACGAATCAACATAAAATGTTATAAAGTACTATGCTAGAAAAATTTCTGGCCTGTGTAACTTGCTTACGTAAGCAATTAAGAAATCATTGGCAAAATACTTGAATATCATTTTTAATGGTAAAAACATAACTATTAGGAAAAATTGATAAATTTATGTAGGCAATACTGCGACCTTTTCATTCTTCTTCTTTTGTTAACAGTTAAGAACAATTGTACCGAAGTTATATGCAAGAGTAGAGGATTTTGCATGAATAGTTTGACTATCTGTCGAAGAAAATCATTCAATGTTTGTTTATTGACATTAACACTTCAATATGTTATCTGTCTTAAGGAAACGTATAGAGAAATATCTTTACACCCTATTGCTAGAGCACAAGGGTTTTGTTTTGCCATCATTCTGGGAAGCGTACATTCATGAATAAGCTGACAGTGGATTATAGGTCAACCTTCTTCGCACCATACATCATGATCTCCTCTAATTCTACTGAATGAATAATTTTCGCTGTAAATTATGGGCACATCTTTGTGGTTCTTAATGCTCCAGTTCCTTGTAATTTTATTTCCTTGACGATACATTTCTTCCAATAAGGGTCATCTCTTTCGCAAATCTTTCAGCAACGTATATATAATGCCTGTCTCCGAGAAAAGATCGATGTTCGACTATCGCCCATATATTACACAAACAAACGACTCTATAATTATCGTTTCTCAAGTTGGCCTCACCGAATTAGACTTAGCTGACACTTATTTACTATGAAGCGTAAGCAATTTGTAAGCGGTGTTTCAAATGCACTACATTTTGTAGTATTTGCTACGGCAGGAAATAGCCACACGCATCTATTGGCTCCTCATCTCAAAAGACATAGTTTGGAATCCTCTAGCGATAGTATAATTTTTAATTTAAAAAATCTGGGTATAGAGCCAGAGAGTGGACAATGCTCCTTACACCACGGAGAATACGCCTAGGAGGACGCTATTTATTGGCCAAAGGTCGTACGGGAAATACTATCACTCGTAAGAATCACAATACGTAAATAGCCTAAAGTCCAACATCCTATTTTGTTTACGCTTACTATAAATTTATTACAATATTCAGAACAGATGGGAAATGAGAGAGAAAAAAAATTAAGTTTTATTTGTGTTATATTACTTCTGAAATGATTTCATTGTTTCCTATTAGTAAACTCATGGTTGAAGGTAGCAGCATGTAACATTAATGTAGTTTTCTATTTAGATGAGATAATTGTGGATGTGGTAATTGTCTTATTCCGGCAGAACCACGAAAACATGTATCAATAATTATGTTCGGAAACACTGAAGGATAAAATAATGAAAAACAAATTGACAGCAACTGCTTTCAAAAAGTAAAGCTCTTGCTATAACAAATAGCGCGCATTTGCACACGACTACTAATTAGGCATAAAACATTACTGCACACAGTGTGTTAATCGATATTTAAATTGGAGAAAAAAATTCAGGTAAAAAATAAAAATAAAAGTTGGTGACAGGGAAATTGGAACTTCCTGTCACAGGACCTGCAATCTAGAATATTTCCAATCCAGCTACACGCGACGTTATAACAACCAGGTGGAATTATTTATGCGTTATTGTGCTCAGAAATGTTCGAAGTCCTTTTTCTCAGAGACAGAAATTTTTAGAGGTGGCATGCGCTCAGAATTTTTCACAACGATTTGTTAAATAAGCTGTGATCTATTTACAAAGAATACTGTTAAAATATCCAGCTATAAATGCGAAAACATACGCTAACAACTTTAGACCCTGTCTCTGATCAGATCTGACATGTATTCGGATATGTGACATTTCATGTCACTCACCTCTTAACTAGTCATTTCAGAAGGCAGAACTATCTGCAGAATGAGTTACTTGTGGACAAATGTATTCGGAACAGATAATACCGCACTTACCAAATAACCGCACTGATTTCATCACAAATTGTATATTTGAAGTGGTATCTAAGCTTACTCGAGTAAATTATATGCAGAAAACAGTCCAGCAATCCAGCTACAACACGTGTACACTACACACGGAATACGTAACAGATCTGTAAGTAACTCAGTACCTTATGACTGTGTTACAAAAGCCTGCAAAATACAGTTCCGAAAAGCGCGACAAACATAAGAATCGTGACAGAAACATGGCGGCGTAGTGTATTAGTCAATCACGTGTGTTTGCATATGTGGCCACTCTCTGTTTGTAAATAGGATCTCTAATTCTTGACACGCCTTGTTTCAAAAAATAAGTGGTATTACACCTCAGCAATACAAAAAAAAAAAAAAAACGTTTGTAAATCTTATGGGACTTAACTACGGGGTCATCAGTCCCTAAACTTACAAACTACTTATGAACTACTTACGAACTAGGACGGCACAAATATCCATGCCCGAGGGGGATTCGAACCCCCGACCGTAGTGGCCGTGCAGACCGTGACTGAAGCGCCTCAGTCTCCTCGGCCACCGCGGCCGGCCCTCAGCAATACGCCCGAGCTTCAACAGCGGAGGTTAAATAAGTGAAATTCTGTTGCTTTCCTGGTTTCAGTACTTCAATCGGTACAGAATACAACGGTTATAGAGTCAATTGGTCAATATATTAATTTTCGTAGTTGTAAGTTAAATGAAAGTAAAGCTGTGAAAATAAGCAAATAAATTACTACTTTTCTTCAAACAAAGCGAAATCATCAATCACGCCCATCCCAGCAAACTAAATTCTGTCACTTTATTCATAAAAATAAGACTGTGTTGCTTAATTCTGTTGCTGAAGTAATCATCCAAAAATACTGCTACCACAGATTGTTATCTAGAAAAGTAATAAATTGCGCCATCTCTTTGTTATTTGGCGTAATACGAAATTAACAGGACCATCTACCGGATCTTTGATGTACTGTACAATGCTCTTAACGAGAGTAGTTACAAAAATTTTAAATCGCGATATCTTTCTTTCCCTGATCCGACTGCGATGACAAAAAGACCTGTATGCTGCCAAAAGAATTTCTCAGTTTGTCTGTGGAAACTCATGAAAATTCGTCTGATAGTATTCTCAGATTAACATGTTAAAACAGACAAAGATAAAATACTCGATTATTTAGACGAAATATTTAAATTATGAAATTTTGCTTCCATGATACGATTCTGATCAATTTCTCTATATGTTGCCTCAGGCTGTAGTTTCGGAGATTGTCATGTTCAAACAGACAGACATGACCGTTTTCGGTAGAACATGAAAATCACAATATCTGCTGTTTGTACAATTTGATGAAATAATGCTTGCAGGCATATGTTTCCCCAAAAAGTATCACATTACCTCTCGAAATCCGATGTAAACTCGTTGAGCAGTTTTGGAGATAATTGTGTTCAATCAAAATAATGATAGATACTATGGTTTGACTGTATTACTGTAGTATAGAAGGAGGCAATTAATATATTCGATTGAAGACACATAACTACGCTTTAAACTACATCAAACAGCACGCAAGTGTAACGTAACATATGAAATTATAAACAATGCTCATCACACATATGAAGCTATAGAGTATTACATAAGAACTATAAACAAAAGGCTTTTAAAAGTAAAGAATTATAATTATAGCCAAGTATTCCATTTTCCCGTATAATGGTGATAGTTTCCCTCTCGCATTTGATACTACTGGAGCAACTATCTTTAGTGAATCGTAATTTTAATACGGTATCACAATAGTTAACGTAACAATTTTTCGTTTCAATTATACCAGGGGAACCACCGTGGAATGGCCGAGCGCTCTAAGACGCCTTGTTGTGGAGCGCGCGGTTGCTCACCGTCGGAGGTTCGAGTCCTCCCTCGGGCATGGGTGTGCGTGTGTTGTCCTTAGGTTAGTTTAAGTAATTTGTCAGCTTAGGGACTGATAACCGCAGTCGTTAAATCCCACAGATTTACAAACGTTTGAACGTTAGATACCAGGAGCCCAATGAAAACGATATAATTCAAAAGGTGCTTTGCCATAGATGTGCCGAAAAAAAAATCCCATCTCTACATTCACATTAAGAGTGGTAAAAGGAAATTGATGTTTTCATTTTTATAGCTCTGATGTTAATCTTGTGGAAGAAGCTTTAAATTTTGATACATTCATGAAGGTAATAATACTAAAAACAGTAACAGTAAGTGAGTATCGAAGTGCTACAAACTTTCGGCCGGAGTGGCGATCAGGAATTAAGGCTGAAATGACACACGAAAGTAGTAACGTTTCGTCAAAACCCATTCCAGGGATGTTTCGGTATAAATGGTTCATTTGTAGTGACATACGCTTACCCGGCAGCTGCTGTCTCCATGGGTAGATCCGTGTTGTTGTCGGGTAGATTAAAACATCAGAGTAACGAAGTAGGCAAATGACGTCGTTTATTGGCGTCGTTAATTCGCTTAGTTGTCTGTAAGAGAGACTTTGTGGTGGTTTTACGCAATTTTTAATTTATTTATTTTGCATGGCTATGACGAGAGACAGCGGAAATGGACAGAGAGGGAGAGAGAGGGAGAGAGAGAGAGAGAGAGAGAGAGAGAGACGGATGGAGGGTGGGAAATAGATGAACAAAATGTACACGGGAAATTATATTTAGCTCATTATTTTTATTTATGCAGAAATAGGACAAACAAAAAATGTACTCATTTCTTTGGCTTTACAATGTACTATGCTGTTTTTCTAAATTTCCTCTCATTCTGCATAGCCACAGCACCACAAAGCAGGTTATCGACTTACTGACTTATTTTCACAGTGAGTCTGCAGTCGCAGTCCACCAGGGGATAAACCACCTTCACTAATTCCAATGGCCTTTCTAAAACTTCAACTAAAAATGTTAATCATAGGAAACGAAACCGTCTGCTCTTAAAATATGTCTTTACAAAACATAAGTGTCTCCGAGTGAATGTGCAAGCGAATCTTGAATCGTAAGCATTGATGTGTAGTCCAATCACGCGTGATAGCACGCAGCTTGCAGCTTATAACACGATTACATGGTGAGAGGGGCAAAGAAATTATAACCACACGCTTAGCAGTGTGTTAATCAACCACATCGATTATCCGTATCGTGGGTTCAGCAAGTCGTTGGTACCTTTGTCATGCTCTAAGGTAATTTGCGTGGCATCTATTTGTGAGTGTACAGCTGGTGATCCATAGTGTCCAAATGTGTTTTCCAAATTTGGTGACCAAAACAACAGAGCGAGTGCACTACAATGCACCTTCAACCCCTTAGTACTTTCCTGGATTCGTGACAAGGACGGTTATCGCGCTGAAACATGGCATCGCCAACGGGAAAAATATTTATAACTAGCCTTACGTCCGTGCCTTTTCTTTTTAAGTTTCACTACCTCAGTCGATTAAAAGGAAACCCTTATGCGATCACTTAGTACATAAATTCGTTTTGCAAGCCAATAAGTTAAATGTAAATTACATACATGGGGAGAAGTAGAAAAATTTCGTAAGTTTTTTATAAACAGTAACTCCACACATCATAGCGTGAAGTTAAGAGTGCAGCGCTGAATTCTGACGTTAACGCGAACGTCCGAAAATACTACTGCCGTTGATTGTCAATTAAGTAATTATACTTGGAACCAGGAACGACGGAGGTCGAATTTAGGCATCTACGTCACGCGTTGTTCGACAGCCAATGAACGTTCAGTATTGTTTTGGACGCTCTGCTACGACTGTCGTAAGCATTGATAGTAGCGAGTAATTGTTGCAAGTTGTCATCACTGATGATGCTGTCATGTAACAAATTCTACCTAAGCAAGCGAGAGCAATTATTTGCAGGATATAAGGTACCTTCAAGCACAGACTACGTATATACGCGTACTTTAACTGTCGCTTGAGACCTGTAAAATGCTTTTCTTATCTTTGTCTAGAAGTGGGTCAAACTATAACAGCATCTATTGTATCTTTTATATCCTATCTCGTACTGATCAGTAGAGCAGACTACGAAAATATTAAATCACAATCTCTTTCCGTTGCCTCCTACGATTTTTTTGAAACAAAGTCTGCATTTTCTACGAAGATACGTTCAACTTTCCTATGAAAACTCCTAGAAAATTCGTCGAGGGGTTTTGCAGAGAAGCGTCTTCAGACAGACAAAATGATGGTTTTAGATAAAAAAATAAATAAACTTCAAGTTACGGTATCCTTTTTTCCGTGACCCTATTTTGGTTAAATAAAGAGTGTATCTTGGCTCAATGTACGCTCAAGGTATCTGTGAGAAAGCCGGAAATGTATTAGATTATGGAAAACAGACGAACGTGATGCTTGTATATAAAAAAAAAAGTTCTTCATCTACACATTATGCAAGCCACCATGCGATGCATGACGTAGGGTGCCTCCTATTATTCTTTTATATTCGATTCCGAAATAGAGCAAGGGAAAACTGATCTTTATGACAGACACGATGATTTTCAATAAAATAAATGAAGATTTCTTTTTTTTTCGTGATCAGGTTTTGATGAAACAAAGCCTATATGAGGCTTCAGTCTAGGCTCAAGATAACTGCGAAAACCGCATATAAATGCGTCAAACCGATAGACACAACTGTTACAGTCTACATAGGTATGAGCGCTGATTTCTCATACCGTACATTTGTGGTCTTCACACGGCAATAGAAGAGATCTTGTCAGCTTAAAATGCAGGAACTCTAAATTTCATCAAGAGTCTCTTAAGGAACGTCTCCTTCCGTCCAGGGATTCTCACCTGTGTTTCCGAAACATGTCGGTAACGCCCGCATGGTGATCAAACCTACAAATAACAAACGTAACATTCCAGCTCGAATTTCTTCCTCTAATCCATTCTTGTGGAGTTACAAACACTTGAACGGTACTAAGGAACGTGTCGCACAAGTGTTCTGAATGCGGTCTCTTTTACAGATTAACCACATCTTCCAAAAATTCTCTCTAAAGCTACGATAAGAGACATTAGAGCACATCTCTATTGCGGAATGGAACATAAAGCTGAAATGAGGAGTATGTAAGGATAAAACCTTACGTAACGATTTTTTTTTCAATGATCCGATTGTGTCGAAATGACCACGTTTCTCTACGATTTGATAATTTTCAATGTTAAAACCCAATCACAAATCATGTAATAGGTTTGCAGAGTAACGCGTTCAAACTGATAAAGGCAGGGCGATTTTTGATAAGTTAATTACGACATCTCTTATTTCCGTAACCATGTTTTCATGAAGCATATATGCTGCTCCAAGCGATGCTCAAGCTAACTGCAAAAAAGCCATAAAGACCAAATTTTAAATTGTTCAATGTCAGGCTTTAAATGTCTTCTCAAACGACCGGTTTCGAGCCGGCTGTCCATCTTCAGAGCAATTTTTTACTGTTACAGAGTAACGTGTCCCTTACTGTCCCTTAAGAAATATAGGCGATCTAATGTTTGAATTGAAGTATTTAATTCAAATCAGGTTCGACAGTTTCGATGAAATTTTAAATCATGATACCTTCTTTTACCAAGACTTGATTTTGATATAATAATGTCTGTATGTCACCAAATATAGCTCAGGTTACATGTGAAAGCCTCATGGAAATTGGTTGAGTATTTTGTAGAAAACTGTTAGGAATCAGTTGTAAATATTTTTTTTATTCAGCACATCTAAATTTCTATCACTGTGTTATCATCATCAATGATAAAACAAAAAGTTAAAACATATAAAACGTTTTGCCTCCATGTTGGACGTACATACATGGACGTCGAAATGTTTTATACGAGGAATAGAACTTAAATAATGACGACACTTCTTAAGCGACACTATGCAATGGAATCTACTATTGTCGCTGATCGCACCCGTTGTGACATACCTACCTCACCTCCCGCGTCACCGGCGTGCGTACAATTGAGGAAACACAGTGACTTGTGAGCGAGCGGTCTCACGTAACGACGACATTCTACCGCATTATGTTCCTCCCGGCAGACTATCAATGTACAGTATTACTGTTCGGTTTTGGAGCATCACCTGTGACCAACTTTTCCAAAGAAGCGGCAACACTTTCTGCTCAACCCACCCATCATTTTGCACGAGCCGCGGTGGAGTAGCCGAGCGGTCTAAAGCGTCTCGCTGCGGAGCGCGCGGTTGCTCGCCGTGGAGGTTCGAGTCCTCCCTGGGGCATGGGTGTGTGTGTTTGTTCTTAGGTTAGTTTACCTAGGTTTATGTAGTTTGTAAGCTACGGACTGATGACCACGCAGTTTGGTCCGATAGAATTACAAACATTTGAACATTTTGCACATGCTGTGGCTGATCTGTTCGGTCGATGGGACTGGGAAGTAGTGTACAATCCACCATACTCCCCGGTCTGAATTCCTTGCGACTTTGATTTGATTCCGAAGATGAAGGAACTACTTCGTGGCATTCGCTTCATAACAGATCCAGAGATTCGACAGGCAGTAGACTGCCCAATTCGCACCATTAACAGATTAGGCTCTGCTAACGGTATATTACGTCTTCCACATGGATGTCAGCGGGTTCTACACAACGCTGGTGACTACTTTGAAGGACAGTAAGGGGTACAAACATGTAACGCTTTTGTATCGGTTGTAAATAAATAGTTGCACTATTGTAGTTCCAACCTTTCGTATCTTAACTGTTTGTTTCAAGCATTACCAAGTGATCGAAAACTAGAGCTATTGAATAAACAAAATATTTACTACTGATCGCTGACAATTTTCTACAAAATCGAAGTACACTCGTTGAGCACAAGATCTATAATGGAATCAAATGTTTGTTCAGATGTTTGTTAAGCTTATGGGACTTAACTACGGGGTCATCAATCCCTAAACTTACAAACTACTTAAGAACTAGCTAACACCAAGGACGGCACAAATATCAATGCCCAATGGGGATTCGAACCCCTGACCGTAGTGACCGTGCAGACCGTGACTGACGCGCCTCAGTCCCCTCGGCCACCGCGTCCGGCCATAATGGAATCAAGCCTGATAATTAGTTGAGTAGTTTTGAAGACCAGTGTATTCAAAGAGATTAATGGCAGTCACGGCGATATTGCAGTTTTCTGATAGACGATGTAGCAATGCAGAATGGTGTGCTTAGTGTTGGCGTTGGCCACAGACGACAAGGTGCTCTCGGTTATTACTGGACGTTCAAATGTTTGTGAATCTTAAGGGACATAACTGCGGGGTCATCAGTCCCTAAACTTACAAACTACTTTATGAACTACCTTATACTAAAGACTAAACAAACATCCATGCCCATGACCCCCTGAATGCTTATTTACAGCTCAGCGATGGTTTTGTGGTTATTTCAAATCACCTTTAATATGGTCCCAAAAATGAGTCCCATGCATTCAGGAGAGAATGACAGCTATGTATCGACAGCCAGAACGCGCTCCCGAAAGTGCTCCTGCAGTCTCTCAATCTCCTGCTTCGAAGTGGTCGAGCTCCGTCTTGCATGTACTACATATTGTTGAGGTCTAGGTCACTTCGGATAATGTGGAGAAATCATATTCCGCCGACTTCACATACCGTTCGGTAGTCATCGTGTCATCAAGGAATATCTCATCGTTTATTTCGTGACTGGACAACGCACACCACACAGTCAGTCGTTGACGGTGAAGACTTCCCGATCGCGAAATGCAGACTTTCCGTTTCCCAAATGCGCCATTTTTGCTCACTGGTGAACCCATTGAACCCTCCAATATTCATATCACTTTTCTAAATGTTCAAATCTTTGTAAAGCTTATCGGACTTAGCTGCGGGGTCATGAGTCCCTAAACTTACAAACTACTTACGACCTAGCTTATACTAAAGACAGCACAAACATCCCGAGGGGAGATTCGAACCTCCGACGGGGAACGGTCTCGCGCATCATAGCATAGCGCATCAATGCGCTTGGCCACTTCGCCCCTGCGGTTATTACCAGAGGTCTGATGGAAACGCGCCTCCAGGTCTCGTCGCTACCCCCTTCTCCAATAACATAATACCGCTTCCCTCAGCCCGCGGCTGTGGTGTGGTGCATGTTTTGACAGCTGTACCTCCTGGGCGTATCCGGGCAAGGCCTAACGAAACAAGTAACCTGATTCATTCGATAGAGGGTCGCGTTTCAGTAGTCCAATTTAGATTACCTTGTATACACTGCAGTCGTAATTTACTACATAGGTTGACATCGTTGAAGCCGGGAGAACAATCTCATATCTTTAACGGTAATCCGCGTAAACAGTGAAGTTCGTTTGATTAAACTTCCTGTATTCAATTTCAAACAAGCTCTCTTGGCTGCTATGGTTACGTCTACAGTGATGTCTGCTGTGAAGGCTACCGAGGTTTCACCGTCCATCGACCTCTGTCCATAGATGCTTATGATAATAGCCCTCTAACAGCACATCAGTTCCGGCAGACGTTTCTGAGATTTCCGTTCCGACGCCTCGCCTTACAACAATCTGCCGTTTGCTGAAGTTGCGAAACTGTGGGTGTACCCATTTTCGGTCCTTAAAGCCGATAGAATTATTCTAGTTGTGTATGTGGTCTGCTGTACTTTCCTTACTGCGTCATCTGAAACGTTCACAGGTCGCCGAAGAAGAAGTTATTTATTTATTAACTCGTATGTCTTACGAGGTCATACTACAGTTTTCTTTGAAAAGTTTCATATACGAAGAATTACGTATACAAAAACTATATTCGAATATGCAGATTAAAAACAAGCAAACAAACAAACGAGAGAAAATACTGTAAATAAATATCTACGTCCTTTAACCACTCTACAGCTCTTCTTGTCACCAAATGAGGCTCACTCATTACACCAGGAAATTTTCGAAGTGTACACTCTTCAGTCAGGTACTGCATAGTTGCATAGGATCACCGCAGACACACCTTTGGGCATCTATGTATCCCCATTCATACAAACAGGCAGCACATCTTTCATGCTCCGTGCGGAATCGGTTCAGGCACGTGCAAAGTTTTCTGAAAAGATCGAATCCATTCACATGTGTGTTAGGGTCTGTTATAAGATGAGAGATAGTCGGCGAAAACTTTTGCCAAACCTTGTATCTTGTTTTGGCTATGTTGTTTTCTGGATTTGAATCTGATGGTAGGAATATTCTGCAGCATATTGTATAGAAGTGAGTTCACGTGAGTGGAGCTCTTGTGGAACTCTCTTATTGCTGCTGCTTCTCGTCTTATTGATGTAGGTGGAATATTACACTATACAGGCAGCCATGGAAGTGATGAAGACTTTGTTCTCAATGCTTAATGCAGTTGGTCATCGACTTTACGTATATGAGCACTATTTTTCAATACTGGAACGCAGTTTTCTGCTGTGAACTAATGCCAATGCAGCAGTACGAAGAGTATCTGCATTTGCTCCCCATCCTGAACCCAGCCAGTTTTCTGACAATGTCTTTACTGGCGTTCATTATTTTTTTCCGCATACTCTAGATGGTTCTTAAATGTAAGAGCCCGAAGAGTAAGCTATGATGACACCGAAAGAAAGACTATGTTTAAAATCAAGACTACACTGTGTTACGGTTTCGAACTGCCTGGAAGTTCATCATCAGGTGGTATACAAATGTTCAAATGTTTGTTAAGCTTTTGGGACTTAACTGCAGGGTCATCAGTCCCTAAATTTACAAACTACTTATGAACTAACTTATACTAAAGACAGCACAAATATCCATGCCCGAGTAGGGATTCGCAACCCCGACTGGTAACGGTCTGCCGGCCGCGGTGTTTTTTCAGGCATTTCAGATGTCCTGTAGTGCTCAAAAGCTGGCCACAACACACACTTCACCACAGCAATCGCGCTGCGCGTATTTTACAAAATGTTCGATATTTTCTCAAGCTGGATATAAAAATTTCATTAAAAACGAATATATATACGAAGACAAGAAACGAGTATATTTATCTTTCAGTCTATTGGATTTTTATATTTGTGTGTCTGTTGATTTTTGGTAAAGAGCGATTTTTGGAAAGGCGCTACGGTCTTTAATGTTACACGTCGTTATTAAGTCGTGACAAAATTTTACAAGCATCGTATTATGAATGAAACGATAAACGAATTTTCGCATGTTGAATATAGTTCTTAAGTATATATGTATTCTCCTAAAATTGGTTATTAGAGATTTCCTGGCTTTTTTCCTCGCCGCACTGACCTACTACCAAGCACCGTGCTCGAGTTTCCTTATTAACAGCATAAGACCAAGGGCTATTTGCCACCCCAACCACGAGTGATTTGTGGCTGGCATCGGGTGGTCATGTTGAGAATACCAGTAAATACATATACAAGAATTTTATGTTTACTGATAAAGGAAAGACATGGGGAATTCCTTTACCACGAATTCCTAAGACGACTCTCTCTCTCTCTCTCCCCCTTTTTTTAGGATCTACGTGGTGAAAAAGCCTTCTGAAATCACACACATTTGTAGTTATTGGGTAGGTATTCGTCAGTAAAACGTTCACTCTCGTCAGAGCACGGAATTTCATTTCGCCAGCGATGCGACGCATCATAGTTAGCGATTCAGCCACGAATGAACTTATTTTCATCATCAAACAGTATTAATGCAATCTCGCAACAATTATAAATCAACAAACAAGTAAATTTAACCCGACTAAATATGTACTCATCGTTAAAATAGCGCAACTGCCGAAGGCAAACTGCTGTTATTCCACGATTTTACTCATAAATACCTAAAGAACCATTTATTTCAGTATTTAGTGATCACTGTATTACACATTTCATTTATGCATTTATGAAGTACAGTATAACACTCATTACAACACTCAGTATAACACTCAGTACAACACTCAGTGTTATACTGTACTTCAATTAATATTGAACTTAGACTTTGAAGTACTCGCTTCAGAACCATTGGAAGATGGATGTATATATTTTATTTGTGACTAGAAATTTTATGTTTGGTGACGCCTCAACCTGAATATACTCTTTTAGTATGTAAAAAGTGTTGTAAAGTTATGTAAAATACAACAGGTCTGAAGATGGCGTCGAGCACGCAGAAAACGGTAACATAATAAATGGAAAATGCGCTCTTGGCTCATTATTAAAAAGTACGGTGTCTGAATTATTTTAATGGAGGATGCGTGAAACCAACGCTATGATAGCCATACTTCCCTGTGTTGGTGACGAGAGTGGCGTGTTAGTGGTGTAAATTTCGTGCCAGTTTTTTTCTTTTTTTAATTGTTATATTTTTCTGATTTAATGTCAACAGTAAAAAAAGCTTGATCTCAGTAAAGCGCAAATTATCCTCTAAATATGAGTAGCAAAACTGATATAAATACCATAGGGTGTCCACTTAAAAGTTTTTAACTTATTTTGAAATTTATCTTGGCTCTCCCAGAAAATATATGCTATATTCGCCAATACAGTACGTGTTGAATCCACGGATTTAATTTTGGGAAAGAACTGGTTGCAATTTCGGATCATAAGTACGGTCAGTGCTTGATGCAACATACTAAAAGATGAGACACAGTACCAACCATCTTACGTGTAGTTACACCAAAGCCAAAGGACATTCCAATCAGGATATCGTGCATAAAGCACGAGACGTTTCGAAGTGTTCACGGCTTTCGAAATATCGTGAATTACAACTAAACAGTGACTTTTATAACAGAAAAATCTTTATTCATCTTCTGATTGAAATGTTGATGTTTTACGGTATTAATAAAGTAGGCAGTGTGTAGCGTATAAATGAACATATAAATGTTTCCAAAAGTTTCTGTTACATTGATACTTACGTATCATGGCAATGTCCCAAAACGTACGCCATTTATGTCATTTTGATGCCAAGTCACACATTATAACCTATTGGCTACCTCCTGTTGATCTAGAATCATGAAATTTGCCAGTAAAGAAAGTTTCTCAGAGTAAGTAAACGGAAAAATAGAAATAATTAACATCTAATTGTATCACATAATTTTTTGCCATTTTTTGTTGTTGTCTGCCGGCCTGTTAAGACCCATTTATTCTCATCAAATGGAAGATCTGTGAAGAAAATTATGTTAAACAGTGAAGAAGTCTACAGTCCGAAACCATTGTACAACTTTAACTTTCCAAGTAAAATGCGATCATACGGTTGTCTGTAAAGACCCATTTTTCTTAGAAACGAATAGAGGTATAAAAACGAAATTTATGCGAAATACTAACCTCTACATTCTGTTGGTGATTTAAATAATTCAGACTTGATCCTGTTTTGAAAACATACTGACACTATTACGTTAGACAGCTCGCTCACTAGTGACTGTGTTTTCATAGATTGTGCACACACTGGTAACATTGGATGGACGATGTATGTCAGCAAATTGTGTTATCAGCGACAATAGTAGATTCCATTACATAGTGTCTCTACAGCAGTGTTGCCACTATTCAAGTTACTAGCCTCGTATTTCATTGTAAGTGTTAATTACAGTTGTTGGACCAAACTGCTATGGGAATCAGTCCCCAGACTTACAAATAACACACACATCCATGCTCGAGGATAGACTATAATCTCCGGCGGGGTCGGCCACCCAGTCTGTAGCATAATGCCTTGGAACACGCGGCCATACTGCTCGGGAAATTGTCTGACAGTGCAAAGAATACCTCTAATGTGACTACATACTCTTACATCAGCTGTCATTACTTTATTATCGGCAGTCTTCGGCACTGTTCACAAGTAAGGGACTGCGAGATGCTCTCACGCAGTGATCGCATGGCGAAGATCTGCTGACAGTGACCACGGGCAGCGTCGCGAGCAGGTCCCCCGCCCCTATGCCAAACACCTTATAAAAATAACTGGACTCCCTGACGGCGCTGCTGTCGCGGGATAATTTGATCCTTCGCCCGGCCGCCATGGTAGTGGCAAACGTCAGATAAATACGAGTGTTGTTAGCAGGTAAATCGTGTATTAGATAGCTACTGCGCGATATATAGACAATTGATAGTCTCGTCTGTATTGTCTGACTATTGCGTTGTGCATGACTTTTGAGCAGTTCACTCTGCTATAAGGTATTTGTCTTACAGCATTAAAATGATAATTTTCTTGCTAGATACCCTAATGCTAATGTTAGATGCCTTAGTTACGAAACAGTTATGGCATACTTCGTGTTCTTAAAAGAATTTGGTAGTTGCTGGTTGCTGTATTCACAACGTAAGAAGCTATTTTTCAGTTATGTATCTGATGGCATATTTCACTTTCACAATCGATTTTTAAGCTGTTTCAGGCAGCCCTGTTTGATTTTTTGATGCTATGAAATATATAAATATGGGAAAATAGAGTACTAAAGCAAAGACGTAAAGTGTGAAACTCTTCCGAAATTGTTTGCACAAAAGTTTTACAGTCGAAGAATATACTGAGAAAGTGCCAAAAAATCGTGTCTGACGATAAATTCTGTTCATATGCTGCACTTAGATCGATAAAAAACTGCATGTTATAATTCCGTTTCGTTAGGAAGAGGAAACGCCGTTAGCCAATTTCTACACTGTATGTGTAATAAATTTACACACAACGGATAGTCTCTGTGTATTCAAGGAGACTGAAGCTGTTTTGTAGTTATATATTTCAATTAGACATAGTTTCCGCGACTTAATTCAGATGAATACACTCTCTAATCAAAAGAATCTTACGCACATTTAAAGTTCGCGCGGAAGTTTGCCACCACAATGGCCGCCGAGGCGCTCTTCAATTTGTCCGCTGTTCGCAGTCGGCCGCTTACGCGATTGTGGGGGCTTGGGCTATGCGGTAGAGGGCAGGCAGGAGAAATTGGCTGGTAGATGCGCATCAAGGTAGACTAGAAAGGTATGCCAGTTTGGGCTTCTTCACTGTCATTGGTTGGCGCCGTATTACGTCACTCGGCAGCAAGCCGCTGTATTATAAGGCCGCCGTGACCACATTTTCTCCGTCTTTTCTTTTCTCGTTCGACAAAAAATAATTTCTTTTAAACGATGGAACATGCTTGTGATAAATACATATTTATATTAACATACAATGGACTCAAAAAGAAAAGCTTCAAACATTATTAACAACTAGCTAACCCGTCCTTCCCCGCGACTTGGCACGGGTAATATATAAACGTCTTTAAATCGAGAACCGCTGAACGTATCGTGATGAGGTTTTTTTTAAAATTGTAGAGATCATAAAGATCTAAAATAAAGTCCGGGAGAGCACATGTCTAACTATTATAGACGTCCCACAGTAACTATTTATGTAGTTGAAGCCACCCGGCGCCAGAACCTTAGGAGAGAAAAATAGTACATATGCTTCACTCGTAAAATTTAGACATATGCTCTCCGGAACCTTTTTTTAGACCTTTGTGAGATCTACAATTTAAAAGAAACCTCATCACGCTGCGTTCAGTAGTTCTCGAGTTATAAAAGATTAAAGGGACAGGCAGAGAGAAAATGTGCTTCTGATTTATATAATATCATGATTTCACCCGCTTAGAGCGCGAATTTCGAAATTTTACTATGCCTATAACCATGACGCTAGTTCATGCCTTTTTTTTTCGATGGAACAGCATTTGCTTTAAGCAGCTTCTAACAATTCATTCTGCAAGTCTCTTTTGTAATCAGCTTCACAAAAATGTTCGGAACAAATTCTGGCATTTTTGGCATTTATCTCGTCTTGTCGTTTACAGCGAGAGATCCATATGCGCTGAAGTTCCACATCTTTTGGAAACCGATGGTATAAAAATGTACAAATGTTTGTATAGCTTATGGGACTTAACTACGGGGTCATCAGTCCCTAAACTTACAAACTACTTATGAACTAGCTAATGCTAAGGACGGCACAAATATCCATGCCCGAGAGGGGGATTCGAAACCCCCACCGTAGTGGCCGTGCAGACCGTGACTGGAGCGCCTCAGTCCCCTCGGCCTCCGCGGCCGGCCAACCGATGGTACAAAATGCCTTCCGTCTCGCGTCCACTGTTATTGCACTCCGCAACAGCACAACACGAAGTATTCTTATAATTACAGAAAGAATATATGGGAAAATTGTTCCCTAATACAAGAAAGCTACTTTCTATCCGAACACTTAACAGCGAGCGAGCGCAAAACACAACTTCCTGCTTGCACGTTTCATAAGGCTACGCCCACACTTGCGTTTTTTGAAGCTGGACGCTCAGCGCCAAAAGACGCCACAGTTACAGGCTGGCTGGAGAAGACCGGTAGTGGCCACACACGGCGTCTTTTTCTGCCAGCGTCAGACGGAAAGGCGCATCCTCGAGGTCAGACGCCAGTCTGATGGGCCGGGGCCCATTCGCTGCCTCAAACGACGCTTCTCACATTGCGTTCCCACGTGAACTCAGTACTATCTGTGCAGTCTGTCAACGCACAGTAGTGTGTGTAGTCAAATGATATTACAGTCTTTTTCGATGAGTGAGATGGAAAAAATTGAACTTGATAGCGATCTTAGAAGTTCAAGCTCGACTATTTCTATACGACATTCAAAATGAGGATTATAAAAAAAAAAGACGGTTGGCTAGCTGTCATTTTATGCAATGTAAAATAAGTAATAAAACTTCTCTGATCTCAGAGTAACTGAGCCCTTTTCTTGAGCCCTTATACAATCACGTAGTCGAGTATTTCTTCCAGTAATAGCACTCAATACATTATACAGCAGAGTTTCGTATGGCTTAATAGACATCCTGTAGTACTCAAAAAACTTTTCAGGGTTTTCTTTAAGTTTGTTGTTTATCAGAGAGAATTTTCCCCTCTCTGATCTGTCTTCAATTATTGGATGAATCCAAATACGTCTTTTTTGTCTACGTCGTCTCCGTCGAATCAGTAACAACGCAGCACATATTATTGTTGCAGACTGTTTACTTAATACATTCATTTCTCAATGCTGCGATGTCACCCATGCAGGTCTGAAACGCTACTGAGCCAAATGTGGCCACATTCACGTCTTCGGTCGGTAGGACGCCTGTAAGAAGCCGCTGTATATACGCGGTATAATGTGGCCACCACCTGGCGCCTTTTAAAGCTGCTTCTTTAGACGCTTAGCGTCCAGCTTCAAAAAACGCAAGTGTGGCCGTATCCTAAGGGAACTGCGGCGACTGCTCGGCGCTTGCTGCCAGGTGACGTCACAGAAGAAAAGCGCGCCAGTCAAATTTACACCCCCCCCCCCCTGGATGCGCATATGGCTGGGCAAGTGCGGAGAGAACGACAGTGGTGTGGGTAGCGGCCGGAGCAGTGAGCGAGCGCTGGAGGGGAAGTGCCCAGCTCACTGGCCGGCCGGCGGAAGTGAGCTGACGCGACCTCCCCTTCTGAACGAAGGAATGAACTCGCCCGGCGCTTCCGACGAAAACTGATCTTTGCGCACCGTCCACCTTATCCTTTGCGGACTCTACTTTCATGTATCTGTAGCGCCAGCATGCCTACATCCCTGACGATCAGGATAAAGACAAATGACGCTAAACTACACGGACAGCGTGTTGTTACAGGTCCGAACACGTGAAAACTCAATGGAAGTCCATATGGCCAGGTGCCATTCACTTGCAGCCCATTTACGACAAAAACATCAGGTTCTGCTTGTTGTGAGGGTTGCAGAAAAAAAAAGAACCAACACAGTGATGGCCATATACAGGGTGTTTCACTAAGTGTGTTTGCCCCTGTAACTTATAAAATAATAGGTGACGGGAAATTTTAATGCGGTAGGTCAACACAAGAAATGTTATGCTTTCTGCGGAGCTATGAACATAGTTTATTGTATCATTTTTCAAAGAGTTACAGCACAAAGATATAATTTTTTTAAATGGAACAATAGTTTTTTTTCTATCGTGCATTGGATTCGTTGAAACCTTTGCGTCCAAATCAAATTAAACTACATTCTTATCACTGTTAGTTTGGGAGCTACAACCCTCCAAAGTTTCAAGGGCAGATACCACAAACGCTGCGCATAATGCAATGCGCCTTCTAAATGTGGTGCGGCCGAGTTGTAACGTCGCCGGTGTCACGGAGCGAGAAGCTTCCTCGATGCGCTTTTAGACTGCCGACTGTCGCCGCACACGGCCGTATACCGACAGTTGGAGCCACACAAACAACCGGGGCTCAATATAACACAGTTACTGACATCGGATGGCGATGGTATACACGAACAACAGTGCATCGAGGAAGCTTCTCGCTCCGTGACATCGGCGACGTTACAACTCGGCCGCACCACATTTAGAAGGCGCATTGCATTATGCGCAGCGCTTGTGGTATCTGCCCCTGAAACTTTGAAGGGTTGTAGCTACCAAACTAACAGTGATAGGAAGGTAGTTTAAATTTATTTTTACGCAGCTGGTTTCAACGAATCCAATGCACAATAGAAAAAAAGCTATTGTTTCATTAAAAAAATATATCTTTGTGCTGTAACCCTTTGTAAAATGATACAATAAACTATGTTCATAGCTCCGCAGAAAGTGTAACATTTCTTGTGTTGAGCTACAGCATTAAAATTTCCCGGCACCTATTATTTTATAAGTTACGGAGGCAAACACAGTGAAACACCTTGTATATTGATGCACCTTATAAAACATGTCAACAATAATTCAGTTCCTTGAGAAAAACATTTTCTCCATATGCCAACGGTATTAAATATGAGGAGAGATACTGAATTGAAATTTGTGCTGTGGCCACGATTCGTACCAGAGACCTCCTGCTTTTTCTGTTTCTTTTTTTTTAACTTTAATTTTATTTATTTATTGTTTTGTTTTTTGTTCTATGGGTAGTTCCGTTGGTTGCGGTCGTTGATCCTGTTTGGTCGTTGTTGTTCGATGTATTTTTGACTCAGCTCTGGTGCATTCATCCTCGGCGCCCGGCACTGCTCAGCTAATACAGTGTTACAGACAAAGCGACTACACAGACTGTCTTCAAGCACGTCTCCCTCCACACCACATACTTTAAGTTCTACCTCAATGTTACCAGTGACATACGTATGAAATTGCCAAGGCTCTCCTATATTGCAATAGCACACCAGTAAATAATGTGAAAGGGGAACAATCCCGCCTTGTTCCTCAGACAGAAGTGAAATAAATATCAACAATAATTCAGTTCTTTGAGACAAACATTGTATCGGTATACCAAAGGTATTAATTTTAAGGAGAGGCACTTAACTAAAGTTTGTATTAGCTGAGCGGTTTAAAGCGTCTGCCTAGTAAACTGAAGGTCCCGGGCTCAATTCCAGCCTCAGCAAAAATTATAGTTCAATGTTTGTTTTGTTTGTATAGTTTATGGGACTTAACTACGGAGGCATCAGTCCCTAAACTTACAAACTACTTACATACTGAAGTCTGAAGTAACTGAGGTACCAACAGCCGTTAAGTATAATGAAATATTTATGCAATCACAACCAGTTTCGGCATTTCACTATGCCATCTTCAGGTTCCTACAACGGAGCATGATATCCAAAAGTAGGGATACTAAACTGGATTCGTGGATTTCCAGACGAAATCCAAGAATCCAGTTTAGTATCCCTACTTTTGGATATCATGCTCCGTTGTAGGAACCTGAAGATGGCACAGTGAAATGCCGAAACTGGATGTAATTGAATAAATATTTCATTATACTTAAAGGCTGTTGGTACTTCAGTTCCTTCAGACTCTTGACCAGCCGCTGCCCTGTTTTCCACCACCGATGATGGATTCAATAATTTTACTTACACACTAGCTAATACGAAGAACGGCACAAATATCCATGCCCGAGGGGGGATTCTAACCCCCGACCGTAGTGGCCGTGCAGACCGTGACTGGAGCGCTCCAGTCCCCTCGGCCACCGCGGCCGGCATAGTTCAATGCCTCTCCTTATTTTTAATACCTTTGGTATGTATGTCTCAAGGAACTGAGTTACTGTTGATATTTATTACATCTCTGCCTTAGGAACAAGGCGGAATTGTCCCATTCACGGCCGCGGTGCAGTAGCCGAGCGGTCTAAAGCGTCACGCTGCGGAGCGCGCGGTTGCTCGCCGTGGAGGTTCGAGTCCTCCGTGGGCATGGCTGTGTGTGTTTGTCCTTAGGTTAGTTTACCTAGGTTTAAGTAGTTTGTAAGCTACGGACTGATGACCACGCAGTTTGGTCTGATAGATTTACAAACATTTGAACATTTCCCAGTCACATTCTTTTCTGGGGTGCTATTCCAATACAGGAGAGCATTGGCAATTTCAAACGTTTTCCACAAGGAACATCGTGGCAGAATTAAAGGATGTGCTGCGGAGGAAGACTGCCCGGCAGTCGATTTGTCCGTAGTAATGTCTTAGCTGTCCGCTGCACGGCGCCTGCCTAGTAAGCAGGAGCTCCTGGGTTCGAATCTTAGACACAATACATATTTTAATTCAGTGACTCTTCTTACATTTAACGTATAAAAAAGATTAGTTTTACACATCTTACTCCCGTATTTGATTTGCAAGGTAACACAGTATATTTCGCGAGTACACTAAAATCAAAAGTTTTTCATTTCAGCAGGTTACTATTCTGTTTTCTGTTTCCACATTTGGGGAACTACAGTCTCACCGTTCGGCCCAGTCCAAATTTCCTATCTGAGTCGTTTTTATTGAAGAATTTGTTTAAATGTTTGCCAGTAACAGGAGATAGTGATGATTCTGCCTGGACGGCTAGTTTCATCGCTGCTCAGTGACTCGCTTGACATATGGAACAATTTTTGATCTGTCAGCTGGGTGGACGCCCCCATCACTCACGCGGTCAACCAAATTACAGAGGGCGCATATGGAATCAGGCCGGTCACAGCCGCACAAGAGAGCGCCATCGATTGCGTTTTAACTTTCACTGCAAAAACTGTGCTGTTCAATCTATAAACACGAATTCATTACTATGTAAATTCTAAATAACATCAAACAAGGCCAGTTACTAAAGTATAAGCTTCCTCCTCTTATGAGAGAAAAAGAAATATTAAATTTTAGATGATGAGACACATTTTTGATGAGCTGCCTACAAACTGTGGCACTACTGTAATGTTATAAATTTTGGCTCACTTTAGGTTACGGTAGTAATACTAAAAGTGCCCCTTTGCGATCGCCTTTTGACAGCTCGAAATTGAAAATAACTGCTTTAAGCGTACATCAGACAAGAAAGTTGAGTGAACAAATTTTTAGAGTAGAAAATTCTCTACCACTTTCCTCTCAGCACTAATGGGGAACAAAATTAAATGAAAGAGGGAAGGTACTCTAAAACTACAATTTATAAGCAACTTTCGGATTATGCTGAACTTAAACTTGTTTATTTTTCAAACTACTGGCTAATGTGAGGATGTTTTCACGTAACCAATGAAAGCGAGAAATTACAGTTTGAATTTAGCGCTGTATCTGACATTTTTCTGTATGAGTTTGCTCATAGAGGTAAGCTTTAATAACCTTGAACGAAGCAATCCTGTTTTTAGTACTTACTAGAAAAGGTTGATCATAGTTTTGTCAGACACATAGTAGGCCGACATCATGTACATCCTGAATTTAATCTCACATTGCAACCTCACCACACATAGTACATCATGTGTGGTTATGTTACAATGTGGGTTTAAATTCAGGGCTGTAAATCGTGTATTCTGCTGCTGCTGCTGCTGCTGCTGCTGCATGTAGCTGTCGACAGAAATTTTCGCATTGCCGCCATTAACTCTTTGCGGCCTCTCCTAACACTGCTCCGAGTTATAAAATATATTATAAACAGCTGTGGTGATCCGCCTAGTTTGTGTGTTGCGTATAACAGTGAAGTAGCTGGCTGATTAAGTGGCAACTCTGTAGCACCACGTGAAAAACGTCAACTAGCAAGTATGTGCTACGGCACAACCAAATGGATAAACATTGAGAAAGGTGTCCGGCAAGGCTGCATATTGTCACCGTACTTATTCAATCTGTATGCAGAGCACGTTATGAGGAATGGCAGGATAGATGAAGAAGAGAATTAAGGTAGCTGGAATAAATGTAAACAACCTCAGATCGGATACGTAGATTATACCATACTGGTGGCAGAATGTAAAGAAGAATTAGAGACTCTCTTGCTAACAGTGAAAAGGAAAGTTTCGCGCTCAATGTGAAGCAAAACAAAATTATGGCAACTACACCTATCATTTCATGGGTTAAAGGAGAAGAATCCATGTTATCTCGGTTTGCAGACCTCTGATGATGGTGACTGCATCCACTAAATCAGGAAACGCTTGTTGCTTGGTAGAACGGCGATCTTAAACCTTGACAAGTTTATAAGGTCCAGAGATATAACTTAAGCAACAAAGATACGTATTGTGAGGGCTATGGTCTACCCACTTCTACGGATGTGAGACCTGGACCATTAGACAGGCCGAACGGCGAGGACTGCAAAGAGAACCAACTGATCTATAGAGCAAATAAAATCAGATTACTCACTGGAACGTCTAATATTAAAACAAAAGTTGACAGATAATGCGAATATATGTCTCTCTGGTAAAAAAAAAAAAAAAAAAAAAAAAAAAAAAAAAAAAAAAAAAAAAAAAATGTTAATGCTGAGAAAGATCGAAGGCACTAGAAGAACAGGACGTCAGAGGATGAGGATCGTTGGCATCACATAAGCAAGGTGTCCCAAATTTGAAGATCTACGGGAGATAGTGCAGGACAGTAAAAAGCGGCGTTGTCTGGTTCACGGGATCACGAAGAGTCGAAACCAACTAAACGAATAGAAGAGAGAAAGAGAGAGAATTTTAATCGGAGTATAGTGTACGATATGTTCCACTGTCCCACTGTTTCGCCAGAGGAGGATGCAGCTTTATCACGCAATTCCATTCGGATGAGATGCCGATCTTCTCAGGGGGTAGTCTCGGTTGTATGTCGTGTTCTCCGGCCTTCCGTGAAGTGTCCTGCAGTCACCCGTCCCACTGCTGGAACACTTTGTTCCTCACGAGCATAAATTTCGTAGATCTCATCATATTCTCTCACGCCAATAATGCACCCTCTTTTAAACTCCCTGATTTGATATCCTGCAGACCCGCTAAATTGACACTGACCTGTTACTTTCGGTTTATAGTAACAACGAAAGTGAAAGGCACATTTTAGCGATAGGTGTTGTTGCACCGCGATATCAATATTTACCTCGAACCCGCGATCTGATATGTTTCAAAAGCGAATCGTTTCTGCGGATCATTTGTCCCGTTAATATGAACTTCCTGTCTCTACTTTTTCAGGATGTTATCTTTCTTTCTAGACATTAGCATACTACTTATTGTGGAAAACATTTCTGGGCAACTACTGCACGAAGTCGTAGGTAAAATATATTGCCGCTTGACAGGTCCATGTTTTGCATTGTGTGACATATGGTACAAGGAAAGCTAGGGAGAGAGAGAGGAGGGAAAAGGAGAGAGAGAGAGAGAGAGAGAGAGAGAGAGAGAGAGAGAGAGAGAGAGAGAGAGAGAGAGAGAGAGAGAGAGAAAGGAAGGAAGGAAGCTTAGGGTTTAACGTCCCGTCGACAGCGTGGGTATTAGAGACGGAGCTTAAGCTCGGATTTTTAGGAAAGGCTGATTGAGGAAATCGGCCGTGCCCTTTGAAAGGAACCATCCCGGAATTTGCCTGGAGTGATTTAGGGAAAATCACGGAAAACCTGCATCTGGATTGCCGGACGTGGATTTGAACCACCATTCTCCCGAATGCGACTCCAGTGTCATTCCACTGCTCCACCTCGCCCGGTTAGAGAGAGAGAGAGAAAGAGAGAATAGGGGACACCATGTACCATATTCTGGAAGAGAGAGTGACAGGCTTCCTGGTCCCTGTTTTCCAACATGATATTCGCGCAGAATGATACAGGCGTAACAAATAATTTATTGATACATGCTGTCCACTGCCTTTTCTTATTTTTCCACGGGAAAAGCTGAGACAATATCGTAATGTAAAGTAGACTCCAAACAGGAGGAACTATGTAAATATTTACACAATGCCCAACCTAACATAACATCAGCTCTCTGATAGTGTACAAAATCAAACAGGAAATTCAGACAGTGTATAGTTAAAAATGTCTCGCTCCCTGCGGTTTGTAAAAACCCCGATGGATGAAAAACATTCGTATAAGAGCGAACTTTCTAATAATTAGTAGAACGGAGTCAAAATCTCTTATAGGGTACCCTTTTGTGTTGAAGGTCAAGTGTTCAAATTTCTTTGGAATAAAATTGTAGGTATGTGTCGATGTCTATCTGTAAAATACCACACATCACCCACCATACGAACTTTTATGCAGACAATGACCTTTCTCTTCTTATTCAAATGTGCAAGAGTTGATCAAGATCTGAATATGTAGATTTGTAGGAATTTCAAATAAAATTACGGAAAGAGACATACTGTTTTATACATATGAACGATACGATTAAAAAATCGATGCTTTAGTTGTCTTCCTCACCTAGTATAATGCATCGAAGGAGTAACCGTGTGCCTCTTTTCTTCGTAAGGGTGCAGCTGCCAAACGTGTATTGAAGCTTGGGTTTCGGTGGGGAGAGAGGCGATAATAGGCGTCGGGTTTTAGATTTTTTCCGATATTTCAGCTATTTGTTTGGATATATCACTTTTGTTTTTTATTTCTTAACTGCCCCTATATTCAAGCAGAAAAAATCAAATCTCCAAAGCCATTTCTGAGTTGTAGCGAGACTAACGAGGACCTAGTCCTTTTCATAAAGATTATTATGTTGTATCGAAAGATTTGTATTGTATAGGCAAACAAAATTTCCCTAGACCGTCTTATGCCATTTGAATATCATAGGATGCACACCTCTCATACACACGTATTGACGATTGCACTTCTGGGTATGGCATCCACATCAGCACAACGTCAAATCCACAGAACAGCGCCATCAGCGAAGAATTCCACAAGTGTGCATAATATTCAAATCCCACAATGTTAATTTCATAAATAATATAAAATTTAGCTTTTTGTCTGAATTGATGTTATATGCTACCATAAGTGTTTTATCAACTTCAAAAATTATCAACACAAAACGAAATTTCTTATGTGGAAGTATGAAAACGTTGTAGATTACGTGACTCTCAGATATAAACTACAAGGTTCGAAATGCAGCACTACAATTGTTAAGCAAAATATTAACTGTGCCACATTTCAGGAAGATTCGATTAATACAAAAGGCACAGCAAGTTACAATGTGAACTGTTCAGAACCTTTACTCCCCTCGCGGTTGCCATTTAGAAGCGCCTACAAGTCAAAATGGCCAAGAAATGTATTTGTAATTTTTATTTAATATTCGTTTCAATGCGTACTATACGAAGAAAAAAAAAATCATTGGAAGTTCTCAATGTACAGAGAAATCAGTACTTTTGCACAATAAAAGTGGTCTGCTACAGCACCCTAGGCGACCAATAAGCCAGTCGTCGCTTGCCGGCCACGGTGCGCGCGTATAAGGGAGCTCTGCCTGTAGACGGGGGCAGTTCTTGTTAACCAAGATAGCGCACACCCCGTGTAGCCGAGAGAAGTTGGGACTTCGTGTCGATGTTTGATTTCACGTTGCCGCCCGTTGAAATCTGAAAATCCTCGTAGCAGGTATCGATAATCTTTTTCACTTCTGAGGCGACCATTATTGACTGACGCGGTTATAAAATCGGGAAAATAAAGCTAATTACTTGGCAGTGCGAGTGGAAGACGTACCTCAACTGTTTGCAGTACTGTTTAGGTAGAAACAATAATTTGCTTAACAATTTAATATGAGATGTGCGTGTGATGTAGAATACACCAATTTGTTGACAGTTACGTAAATTAATTTTCGTTGCATTTCCCCAGTCCGCTGAATTTAATAGGGATTAGGAACAGTTTCTACAGCTTAAGTGTGGACTAGCTGACTAAGGGTGCTATGTTGTCCATCGCTGTCTGGCTGATAATAACAATAATTTTTAGGCTACAGAAAATGCAGCGATAAGTAACAATCAAGCACAATAACAGACAATTAAACAAAAGAACTTTGTAGTCGGCAAGAATAAACCAACCCGACGCCTATAATTCTAGGTTTAGTAGATTTGGAGAAAGCTTTTTTAATGTTGATAGCAATACACTCTTTCAAATTATGAAATCAGCAGATGTAAAATACATGGAATTGGAGGTAATTTACAACTTAAACAAAAAACTGCCTCTCTCCTGTGTTATTCAATTTGTACACTGACCAAGCTGTGAAAGAAATCAAGGAGAAATTTGGAGAAAGGATAAAGTTCAAAGTGAATAAATTAAAACATTGCGTTTTGCCGATGACATTGTAATTCTGTCGGAGAGACCAAATTACCTGGAAGAGCAATTGAACGGGATGGGCAGTGTGCTGAAAGGAGCCTATAAAATGAACATTAACAAGAGCAAAACAAGGGTAATGGAATACGCCGGCCGCGGTGGCCGAGGAGACTGAGGCGCTCCAGTCACGGTCTGCACGGCCACTACGGTCGGGGGTTCGAATCCCCCCTCGGACATGGATATTTGTGCCGTCCTTAGTCTTAGATAGTTCATAAGTAGTTTGTAAGTTTAGGGACTGATGACCCCGTAGTTAAGACCCATAAGCTTAACAAACATTTGAACATTTGATTTGTAATGGAATACAACCTAAGAAACTCAGGCGATGCTGAAGGAATTAGATTACGTAACGAAACAAGAAAGGTGGTAGATGTGTTTTGTTACATGAGCAGTGAAATAACATATGATGATCGCAGTAAAGAGGATATAGAGTAAAAAATGGCGATGGGAAGAAATGCGTTTTCGAAAAAGAGTAATTGGTTAACATCGAATATTAATTTAAGTCTAAAGTAGGCTTTTGTGAAAGCTTTCTTGTGGAGTGTTGCTTTGGATGGGAGTGAAATATGCAAAGGAAGACGACAGAAGCTTTTGAAATGTGCTACAAAAGAATGCTGAAGATTACGTGGTTAGATAGCGTAACTAATGAGGAGGAATTGAACAGTCTTCCCGTCAGGTATTCTCTTCACCAATGCCTCAGCACTTAATTAGGCTCATCAGATGAAGTGTTAATCGCCCTCGTAAAAGTGTATACTAACTCTTTTCGAGACGTTTATAACTGTTTCAATTTATATGCCGGTGCTTCGTAAAATTTAAAAAAATCGCACAGACGTTTTTACGGCACACTTTAGATTTCGGCAAACATTTCGAAAAAACATAATGAAAATGTATATAATAAAAAACCATGGGCGATACGATTACGACTCTATTACTGTAATAATATCTATGCACCCAACACATAATATTCTATTTTACTGTATTGTAAATAAGAATTTATTTCATACCTTGAATAAAAGACGATATCGTTTGGTTGGACACATTCTTATACTTCAAGGAATCTTAATTTTAGCATTGGACGGAAGTTTGTGGGGTAAAAATTGCGCCGCGGTGGAATAGCCGAGAGGACTAAGACGCCTCACCGTCGGAGGTTCGAGTCCTCCCTGGGGCATGGATATGTCTGTGTGTGTGTTGTCCTTAGGTTAGTTTACCTTAGTTTAAGTAGTTTGTAAGCTACGGACCTATGGTCCGATAGATTTACAAATATTTGAACATTTTTGATTTATTTGGTAAAAATTGCAGAGGGAGACCAAGAGAAGAATACAATAAACAGTTTCAGATGGACGTGGGTTACCGTTCTTATGAGACAAAGAGGCTTGCTCAGGATAGAGGAGGGTGGGGAGCTGCATGAAACCAGTTTCCGGGCCTAAGACCACATCAAGAACAGTAGCTAGGAAAACAGAACTTATTCAGTGATCATATAGAGCTTCAGTTTCTTGATTAACGTACATAACGCTAGACGTGGACTATATACGACGATCGCTTTTGGCCCACTTTAGGTTACGGTAGTAACACTAAAAGTGGGTGTTGGCGATCGCCTTATGACAGTTCGAAATTGATATGAAAATAACGGGTTCACCGTACATCTGACACGAAAATTGAATAAAAATATTTGTAGAGGAGTATATTCTCTACAACTTTCCTCTCTTATGTATTTTTTTCTTAATACCTTGCTTCGTTTCAGAGACATTTGCAAAAATAACGGCAATTTTATTATGTCTGTCTGTCCGTAACGTGTTCCCAATTTAAAGGTCGAACCATTCAACCAATCGGCACCAAATTTTACAGAAAAAAAGAATAAGAAACAGCCGTTTGTAATGTTATTGTAATTGCAAACAAACCGTTCATCTGACACGAAAACTGAATAACCGAATTTGTAGATGAGAAAATGCTCTACAACTTTCCTCTATGGACGGTTTTAACGCAGATTGTATAACCTTTTCTGTAGTTCAGATACCGACCGAGGTGGGGCAGTGGTAACGCAGTGGACTCGCATATAGTAGGACGGTGGTTTAAATCCACCTCCAGCCATCCAGATTTTTTCCGTGATTTCCGTAAATCACTCCAGGCAAATGCCGGGATGGGTCCTTTCCAAGGCCACGACCGATTTCCTTCCTCATTCTTAGCCACAACTCCGACTGTAAGTTCCGTCTCTAATGACCAAGATGTCGACGGGACGTAATACACTAAGCTTCCTTTCTTCCTTCTGTAGCCCAGATATGACTTTGTTCATGTTACTTTCTTCTGAGCTAAAATAGAGAGCAGATGTTCTGTTTCAAGCCGTGATTACGTTTTCTTTTACAGCTAAAATAACAAACGGAATAAGTGTGGTAATACTGAATTCCACATAAATCTAGTACTTAATCTGTATACAAAGTTACTATTGTCATTATGTCATTTACAACAGTCATTGTAACAGTATTTCCCCAGTTTTTGTACATGTGATAAAGAAGTCTATCTTCACAATTAGTTGGTATGTATTTCATGGCATGTTCTCGACACAGAACAAATGTACTTTTCAGAGAAAGCGCTGTCTTCAGGGATATCGATGCTTTGCGGTCGTTTGTTCATGTTCGTTCTGGGTTGTTGGTTGATAATTTTGCTCAGTTTTTTATTACAGATGGCGCTGAACCCTCTTTCATATTCTCTCTTTTCACTGGTCTTCTATTTGAGGAGTACTTTGCGGACGTTGGTTTGTTTTGTTCTGTTTTGATCGTTTCGTCGTTGATTTAGTTTTTTCGTTACAGAGGGCATCGTGCTACCATGCCGGCAACCCTCTGACCGAGAGCGCTGAGCCACCGCGCTTTAGAAAGTTTCGAACCACCGTCTAACATGTTCGTCTATCACAAACTAATTCATCCCCCATTACGCTGCGGCGAACATCTGCGAGAGTAATCCGTAATTCTCGTACCATCGATAGCAGGTGTTAATTTTAGACACTAGAATATAAATGATTGTCTTAAGAACGACGCGTTTTTGATAATTTACAGTGGGCCTTTACTTTGAAATTACAACGATAGAGTTATAATAAGAAAATATCAAATACAAAAAGCAAGATGGCGTATGCAAAAGAGAGTTTCGGGCGAGGGATGTGACGTGACTAATTTCCGAACGCCAAATGTACGCTCTGTTCCATCCAAGCTATAGTCACTCGTCCGATCGCCAAATGTACGTTCCTTCCAGGCTATAGACATTTTTAACCAGTACAGGCAAATAAAATAAACTTTGAACAAACTACCAAGGCAAGACAGGTGATAATATATTTTATCAGAAAAATATAATGGAAATGTGGGAGAGAAATTAAAATAATAGTTTAAAGAGGTAAATTTTCGAAAAATATTATATATATATTGACGACATTAGAGCGTTCAAATTAATGAAATAAATCGCAATTTGCGATCAGTTATGGCTTCACTGTACTAGATTTAAATACCGAAGTGCGGAGAATGAAGATTTGTGCCCGGCCACTCCGCCACCGAGGACACAGGGACCAACCCGACTGCAGAGGACTCTTCCATGCATGTCTGCCGCCACACCCAAATATAATCTAATCTAATCTAAACCTAGTACATTGAAGCCATAACTGATCGCAAATTGCGATTTATTTCATTAATTTGAACGCTGTAATGTCATCAAAATATACATATAATTGTATACAAGTCGAGGCTGAGCTCCTGACGGCAATTAATTGTGTCTCGATACTTCATGGTCTGTTCTCCCTGATGCGGGAATACACTACTGTGACTGCGAGCATCACAGAACAAAATAGTCTGTGGTTATAGGAAAGAGACAGCGTCGCGAATGGAGATTTGGGTGTGACGGGGGACGTGCAGGAAAGAGTCCTCTGCAGTCGGGCTGGTCACTGTGTCCTCGGTGGCGGAGTGGTCAACGCGTCTGCCTCGTAAGCAGGAGATCCCGGGTTCGAATCCCGGCCGTGCACAATTTTTCATTCCCCGCACTGATCGCAAATTGCAATTTATTTGAAAAAAAAAAATATGTTTGTCAAAGCTAAACTATCAAATAATTTTGGCTTTTTGTTGCAATACAGTCAAAAATCATATTGTGTGTTGGGTGCGTAGACATTACTACAGTAATAGAGTCGTAATCGTATCGCCCATGGTTTGTTATTATTTACATTTTTATTATGTTTTTTTTCGAAATGTTTGCAGAAATCTAAAGTGTGACGTAAAACACGTCAGTGCGATTTTTTTTAATTTTACGAAGCACTGGCGTATAGACTGTAACAGTTATAAACGTCTCGAATGGATTTAGTATAAACTTTTACGAGAGTGATTAACACTTCATCCGATGAGCCTAATTAAGTGCTGAGGCAGTAGTGAAGAGAATACCTGACGGAAGACTATTCGGGCCGGCGGATGGGCGTAACTGGCTTGAATGGATAGTGTGGGGGGGGGGGGGAGGGGGGGAGGGTGCGGGAATCGCGGATGTGCGCGGCTTTGAGTTCCCGCGGGAGGCGGCATCATTTATCCAGGCACGACACGCGTGCCGGCTGTTTCGCGCGCCCCTGCCCGCGCGGCTGCGGCTGCGGCTGCAAATGAAGATAAAGTTCATCCCGAGGCGCGAGGCGGCGATCTCGCGCCGCTCTCCGCGGTCATTAATCTTCTTTGGGGCTCGGGTAACCACTTTTACCCGCGCCGCGGCGCGCCGGATACCTCGGCAGTGCTCATTCCACGGCCGCTTAAAAGGGAGCCAGGAACAAGAACACAATGGTTTCCTCTTAAGCGCGCTGCCACCGCTGCCCTAACCGCCCGCAGCTTCCGTATTTCTTTCCCGGACGCGTGTTAACCGCCGTATAATGACAATTCCGCACGCGTTAACGACGACAAGTTAAGTTATTACTCACGCTGGCACTTTTTCCTCTTTTATCAGTGTTTCTCCGCTTGACCCCAGCTGCTCTTCATTTTCCTCTGCACCAAATTTTTCTCTACATATTACTACGTTATTCAACGATAAGATTAATATATTGCCGGCAAGAACGCGTGTTAAAACAGTTCTTATTTCATTTGACCGATTTCGGCAGTGTAGATTCTATCGTAGCCGGTCAAATAGCCGAAGAAAATATAAATAATAAGTTGAAAAATAGATAAAAATTAAAAAAAATTAAACACGCTAACTTGGATTTGAAACATAAGCAGCACTTGCTATAAAAACAGATCTCTCCCAGCAAGCCGCGATGGAGTGGCAGAGTGTTCCATGGCGCCTAGCTGCAGAGCGTGCCGCTGCACGCCGTCGAAAGTTCGAGTCCTCCCTCGGGCATGGGTGTTCAAAATGTTCAAATGTATGTAAATCTGTGGGATTTAACTAATCTGGTTATCAGTCCCTCGGTTTAGAAACTACCTAAACTAACTTATGCTAAAGACAACAAATACACCCATGCCGGAGGGAGGACTCGTACCTCCGAAAGCGAGCAGCGGCGCACTCCTCAGGTAGGCGCTTGGGTACGCTCGGCCACTCCACCGCGGCAGGAATGGGTGTATTTGTTGTCCTTAGCATAAGATAATTAAAGTAATTTGAAAGCCTAGAGACTGATGGCCAGAGTAGTTAAGTCCCATAAATTAACAAACGTTTGAACATTTATCCCAGCAAAATGCAAACAGCCGCGGAGGAATAGCCGTGCGCATTGGGTCGCCGTGCTGCGGTGCGCGCGGCCGTTGACTGTCGTGGGTTCTAGTCCTCCCCTCGGACAAGGTTGTCTGTGTTGTCCTAGGTTAGTTTACCTTAGTTTAAGTAATTTGTAAGCTACGCACTAATAACCCAGCGGTTGAGTCAGATAGATTTACAAACATTATTGAAAATGCAAACAAATTCAAACGTTCGAATGTTTGTAAATCTAAGGGACTTGACTTGTTTGGTTATTAGTCCCTAGTTTTACAAATTACTTGAACTAAGTTAAACTACCGAAGGACAACGCACATACCCGTGCTCCAGGGCGGACTCGAACCTCCGACGGCGAACAACAACGCGCGGTACACCAAAGCACCTTAGATCGTTCGGTCACTGCACCGCGGCCAAATGCAAACAATGAATCCATTTTATTGTTGTCTCCAATCCGAATACTACTTTGACGGAGTTTTCCACTCTATCCTGAAGAAGCCTCTTTATTTCCGAAAAACAATGGCAAACCGGTGCATACACACTCCACAGTCAACCCAAATGTGTGTGGCGGAGGGTACTCAGTACCACTACTAGATTTCCTGTTCTACTACCATATAGAACGAGGGAAAAACGAATGATTACAATCTGTACGAGCCCTAATCTATCTTGTCTTTGTGGTCTAACCGCGAAAGTGAGTCTTAGGGACAACAGGAACCTTAGCATGTCAGGAGAGACAGTGGATTGCCCCGCTCTGTCGCACGCATGAAATGGAGAAGTGTGTGTTACGTTAATTGGAAGACACTACTAGAGCCACTGTGCAACGATTAGCAGCAGCAGAAGCCGTGTCCGTTATCTGGGGAGGGAGGCGGGGGGGGGGGGTACCTCAGAGTCAATCACTGTACCCATATTACCTACAGTACGTTCAGCCTATAAGGCCGCAAGATCATGGAAAATGGCAGTTCTGTCAGTGACTGTTGTAGAAGAGTGCCACAGATCCACTGTTTAGGATTGCATTTACCGAAGAGGAAAAGTTCAAGAGACATGGTGTTGTTAATTTCCTTAACGAGTATAATATATGGCCAGATTATATTATATGGGCAGAGTATATTATATGGGCATATCCCCAAGCAAATCAGGAAGCCACGCCCTAAGAGACGCGCGATCCAAGGTGCAATGTCATGAATTGCAATACCGCTTCCATCTGAGGTTCCTGTCATCCTCGGACATAGTTGTATGTATTGTCCTTAGCGTTAGTTTAAATTAGTTTGAGTAATGTATAAGTCTAGGGACCGATAACCACTGCAACTTGAACCCACAGGGGGAAAAATGTAAGAAGGCGTCAACACCGATGACCATTAACGTATGGGCATACTTACTTGATGATAGTTTAATAGGGCCATACGTGCTACTGCAAGTTTTGAATGCGGTTTATTATTTGGATTTCTCATTAATATATTGCCGTCCCACGGGATTGGCCGCATGCTCCAAGGCTCCTGGCTGCGGAGTATCGGTCCCTCCTCGTCGGGGGTTCGAGTCCTCAGTCGAGAATGGTTGTGTATGTTGTTCATAGCATAATTTGGTTTAAGTAGTTTGTAAGTGTGTGGACCGATTACGACTGCAGTTTGGTTCCAATCTTAAAAAAGAGATGTATTGTCTAAAATGTAGTTGATGCATGATGAAGCGCGAACATCTGGCGCAGACTATTGAGGAACGCGGATTTGTTGGGGTAGCCTTATACATTTTGCTGCTCGTTCCCAAGACCGCAATCACCTTGATGCTTGGTAATAGGGGTCACTGGAAGGAAGTGTTCTACGCAACTCTAAACAACGATGTGCAGACACTTCAGGGCCACGTATTCACTACGTGGCAGGAAATACCACCACAGGAAGCGGCTGTACTTTAGAGGGCAGAAGGATGCATTACTATGAAAGGACGCCTGTCGCACATCTCGGATAAACATGTGTTTACCTCAGAAAGTATACGTTTCCGATTGAACTTTTGTTGTTTCGATAAGAATTGTCGCCTCTCAAAGTATTCGACACCTTTTTGAACACCTTGTGTATACTACGAGGTAAAGAGGTTTTCGTAGGAGAAACAGTCTTCCGTGGCATATCAAATCGTTCAGAATAAAAATGAAAACAAAGTAACAAAAGAGCGGCATTGGTCTATCGACAAATTCTTCGAATGAAGTCGTGATCCATTAACGGCACAAACGTGCGTAGTAATTTTAGCCAACGATGAGACACCTACTATACAGGCATGTAAGATGAAAAATTCTACTGAGGCTCCCTTCAAAGTTTATCCCACTACTCTGTAAACATATAATTAATTAACAAGAACTACACTGTGTGCCTCTGGCCTTTTATCTAGTAGTGGAATACTGTTTTCACAGAGTAAAAACGAGAAATAGTTCTTCTCTTGAAGGAGATGCAAATATGGCACACTTTGGCCCACCGCAGAACTATAGCGGACTATGAAATCAGCCACCTACAACACGCGACAACGATCACCACGTGAATGAAGTGATCGCATCAAACAAATGTGACAGTGAGGCCACCGACAAGGAACAGGTAAATAAGCTTGCTATCTGAGGCTCCTCGTCGAGAAAATAAGTTGCTTGCTGAAAAGTCACAATGATACAGCTACGGGCTTCTGTCAAAACTTTGACACATACATACACGCCTCAGAAGACTTACAGTGTGGTCAACCTTATGACGCACAAACAATGCGCACTGTAGAACAATGCCGAAAGGAGGGAAAGAAGTTTTTACAGATATGCTACGCTAAAAAAATAAAAAAAACATCAACTTCATTTATGACCTAGAAAACTTTCATTGGGTGAAATTTGATGAGCCCTCAGTTGTGGCGAGTTTCTGAACAATTCCTTGCTTTATTGTGCAATCAAGCCAGAGACAGACATTATGGTGTTCAGATTCTTGCTACACGAGAATTGACAGGTTTCGTTTACCATGAAGGGGCGGGGACAAAGGCTCTAATGAAGTGTGCACAATGTTTGTATATTAATAATAAAGTCAACAAATATATTAAAACTTTGTATCTCTCTACTAATAAATTTCTACATCCACATTACTTCTACATCTACCTCTACAACCACACAAATACTCTGCAATACACACTGAAGTGCATAGCAGATGGTTCGTCGAACCGCTTTTATTATATTTCTATACTGTACCATTTTCTAACAGCGCGCGGGAGAAAGGAACACCTAAATCTTTCCGTTTTCGATCTGGTTTATTTTATGACGTTGATGATGTCTCCCTATCTAGATGGATGCTAACAAAATATTTTTGCATTCTGAAGAAATAGTTAGTTAAAGAAATTTCTCAAACCTCGCCGCAGAGAATAAGCCTTTGTTTTAATGACAGTCAACCCAACTCCTGCATCATCCTATATCGCGATAATACAAAACGAGCTGACCTTTACAGAACTTTCTGTAAATAGTTCGTCATTCCCACTTGTTAGGAATCCAAAAATGCGCAGGAGTACTCCACGGATGGCCGCACAAGTGTTGAGTAGGCAGTTTCTTTAGTAGAACTGTTACATCTTCTTTCTTGCCGTGAAACGTAGCCTCTCGTTCGCCTTTCGTACAACATTTTCTATGTGTTTTCCCTATTGAGGTTATTCGTAATTCTAATTCCTAGGTATTTAATTGAATTTACGGCCTGTAGATTTGACTGGTTTAATGTGTAAATTATGTTTAATGGATTTTATATTCCTTAGGGCTCACAGCGTAGTAAAGGTCACCAAGTGACATAATAACAATAATTAACCAAATCAGTATTCTGTAATATTATTTATTATCACACAACGGTCCCGTTTCCGCTTAAAGTGCCATTATCAAGTGACCCGCGGTACAAAGTGGGTGGGCCAGCCGCAGTGACCGAGCGGTCTGCAGCGTGCCAGTCACGGTCTCCACGGTCGCTGCGGTCGGGAGTTCGAATCCCCCCTCGGGTATGAATGTTTGTGACGTCTTTAGAATAAGCTAGTTATAAGTAGTTTGTACGTTTAGGGACTGATGACCCCATAGTTAAGTCCCATAAGCTCTACAAACTTTTGCACATTTTGTCACATGATAATGGAAATTTAAACCGAAACGAGACCGTGATGTGAAAACAAATAATATTAACGAGCAGCGATTTGGTTAATTATTGTTATTACGTAATGGATTTATTTTAGTGCTCATGTGGATGACATGTTCGTAATTAAGGGCAAGTGCCAATTTTTGAAGCATGCAGATATCTTATCTAAATAATGTTGTTTTTTCTATCTTCTGTTGATTTTACTAATCGTTAAATGTCAGCATCACCGAAATCGTCTCCGAAATTGTCTCCGAAATCGTTTGTAAATATAAGACACAGCAGGGCCCTATAAAACGTCTCTGGGGAATGTCATATATTGCTTCTGTTGTACTCTATGAATTTCCGTCGATTACAACATAATGTCTCATTTCTGACAGAAAATCACGAATACCATCTACAACTGTGGAGGTATACTATCTGTGTTTCATAAGAACGATACTTTCTGAATCCGTGTTGACTATGGGTCAATAGTTAGTTCTCTTAGAAGTAGTCCACAGTGTTTGAGGAAAGTATTTGTTCTAAAATGCTGCAACTGACGAAAATGATATAGGTCTGTAATTTTGCATATCATTTCTATTAACTTTGTTGAATATTGGAGTGACCTGTGCTACTTTCCAGTCTTTTGATGTGTTATTGTTATGGTCTTCAGTCCGGAGACTGGTTTGACGCAGCTCTCCACCCTACTCTATCCTGAGCAAGCCTTTTCATCTCCTCATAAGAACGACAACCCACATCCACTTGAATCTGCTTACTATACGCGTCTCTTGGTCTCCCTCTGCGATTTTTACCCCACACACTTCCCTCCAATGCTAAATTTACGATTCCTCGATGTCTAAGAATGTGTCCTACCAAGCGATCCCTTCTTTTAGTCAGGGTGTGCCAAAAATTCCTTTTCTCACCAATTCTGTTAAGTACCTCTTCATTAGCTATGCGATCTACCCACCTAATCTTCAGCATTCTTCTGTAGCACCACATTTCAAAAGCCTCTATCCTCTTCCTGCACGCACTGCTTATTGTCCATGTTTCACTCCCGTACAAGGCAACACTCCACACAAATGCCTTCAGAAAAGACTTCCTTACACTTAAATTAATATTTGATGTTAGCAAATTTCTCTTTTTCAAAAATGCTTTTCTTCCCATTGCCATTCTGCATTTTATATCCTCTGTACTGCGACCATCGCATGTTATTTTACTACCCAAGTAACAAAACTCCTCTACCACCTTCATTGTTTCGTTACCTAATCTAATTCCTTCAGCATCACCTGAGTTTCTAAGACCGCATACCATTATTTTTGTTTTGCTCTTGTTAATGTTCATTTTATACGCTCTCTTCAACACACTGTCCATTCCATTCAACTGCTCTTCCAGGTCCTTTGCTGTCTATGACAGAATTACAATGTCATCAGCAAAACGCAACGTTTTTATTTGTTCCCCCTGAACTTTAATCCCTATTCCAAATTTTTCCTTGCTTTCCTTCACCGCCTGCTCGATGTACAAATTAAATAGCATCGAAGAAAGGCTACAACCCTGTCTTACTCCCTTCCCAACTGATGCTTCCCTTTCATGCCCTTCGAGTCTAATAACTGCGGTCTGACTTTTGTACAAGTTGTAAATGACTCTCCTTTCCCTGTATTTTACCCCTGCTGATTTCAGAATTTGAAAGAGTGTATTCCAGTCAACATTGTCAAAAGCTTTCTCCAAATCTACAAAAGCTAAAAATGTAGGTTTGCCTTTCCTTAATCTATCTTCTAAGATAAGACGTAAAGTGAGTATTGCCTCCCGGGTTCCTACGTTCCTCCTGAATCCAAACTGACCTTACCCGAGGTCAGATTCTACCAGCTTTTCCATTCTCCTGTAGATAATTCGTGTTAAAATTTTGCAACTATGACTTATGAAACTGATGGTGCTGTAGTTTTCACACCTGTCTGCGCCTGATTTCTTTGGAATGGGGATTATTACATTTTTCTTCAAGTCTGAGGGTATTTCGCCTGTCTCATAGATCCTACGCACCAGTTCAAATAGTTTTGTCATGGCTGGCTCTCCCAGAGACTTTAGTAGCTCTGAGGGTATGTCATCTACTCCTGGGGCCTTGTTCCGACCTAGGTCTTTTAGGGCTCTTTCAAATTCATCTCTCAGTATAGTATCTCCTATTTCATCTTGATGTCCTTCCTCTTACCTTCCTACAACATCGTCTCTAAGTTTATTTCCTTTGTAGAGCAGCTCTATGTACTCTTTCCACCTTTCAGCTTTTCCTTCTTTGCTGAGAACTGGTTTTCCATCAGAGTCCTTGATATTCATAGAGCTGTTTTTCTTATCTCCAAATGTTTCTTTTATTTTCCTGTAGGCTGTATCTATTTTTCCCCTATTTATACATTCTTCTACAGATCTGCATTTGGCTTCTAGCCACTCCTGTTTAGCCATTTTGCACTTCCTGTCAATCTCATTTCTTAGTCGTCTGTACTCCATTTTGCCCTTTCATGTACTGCATTTTTATATTTTCTCCTTTCATCAATTAAATTTAGTATTTGCTGTGATATCCAAGGATTTTTTGTAGGTCTTGCCTTTCTACCTATTTTGTCCTCTGCTGCCTTCACTATTTCCTCTCTCAATGCTACCCATTCCTCTTCTACTGTTTTATTTCCCCCTGTTTCTGTCAATTGATGCCTAAATCTCCCTCTGAATTTCTCCAGAACTTCACGTTCCTTCAATTTATCTAAGTCCCATCTCCTTATTTTCCTACTTTTCTGCAGTTTTTTCAGTTTCAGCCTGCAGTTCATGACTAACAAGTTATGGTCAGAGTCTATATCTGCCCCTGGGTATGTTTTACAGTTTATCACCTGGTTCCGGAATCTATGTTTTACCATTATAAAATCTATCTGATACCTTCCAGTGTCTCCTGGTACTCTTCCACGTATACAACCTTCTTAAACCATGTGTTTGTAACGATTAAATCATGTTCCGTGCAAAATTCTACCAGGCGACTTCCTCTTTCATTCCTTCTGCCCAGTCCATATTCACCTACTATTTTTCCTTCTCGTCCTTTTCCTACTACCGAATTCCAGTCTCCCATCACAATTAAGTTTTCCTCTCCCTTAACTGTCTGAATAATTTCCTTTAGCTCCTCATATATTTCTTCGATCTCCTCATCATCGGCAGAGCTAGTTGGCATATAAACCTGTACTACTGTTGTTGGTGTTGGCTTCGTATCTATCTTGACAATGATAATGTGATCACTGTGCTGCTCATAGTAGTTTACCCGCATTCCTATCTTCTTATTCATTATCAGTCCTACTCCCGTGATACCCCCAACTGATTTTGTATTTATAATCCTGTACTCACCTGACCAGAAATCCTGTTCATCCTACCACCGAACTTCACTAATCCTCACTATATTTAACTTCAACCTATCCATTTCCCTTTTTAAATTTTCTAATTTTCCTACCCGATTAAGGGATCTAACATTCCACGCTCCGATCCGTAGAATGCCAGTATTGTCTTTCCTGATGACAACATCCTCCTGAGTAGTCCCCGTCCGGAGATCCGAATGGGGGACTGTTTTACCTCCGGAATATTTTACCCAAGAGGATGCCATCATCATATTTTCATACAGTAGAGCTGCATGTCCTCGGGAAATGTAACGGCTGTAGTTTCCCCTTTCGGCCGTTCGCAGTAGGTGTGTGGCAAAGCCACATTAGCTTATGTTACAAGGCCAGCTCAGTCAATCATCCAGACTGTTTCCTCTGTAACTACTGAAAAGGCTGCTGCCCCTCTTCAGGAGCCACACGTTTGTCTGGCCTCTCCACAGATACCCCTCTGCTGTGGTTGCACCTACAGTACGGCTATCTGCATCGTTGAGGTACGCAAGCCACCCCATCTCGGCAATGTCTGTGGTCATGGGGGTGGAGTCTTTTCATACGGACCTTTAAATGAGCGTTCCTTTGTATATTATAGCTACGTGTGGGGCTATTGTATCAGCATAATCTGAACCTAATTGGTATACATTCGGGACTGGGAATTTCTTTTGTTAAGTGATTTAAGTTACTTTAATACCCCAGTGATATATATTTCTAAGTTACATACGCTGGCAGCTGTTTTTGATTCGTCCTCTTTGGTGAAGGAATTTCGGAAAGCCGTGTTTAGAAATTCTGCTTTAGCACAATAGTCATCTGTTGCATCACCGTTGCCATCATGTAGTGAAGGTATTGCGTTTACCGTGAGCATACATACGACCTGAAGTTCTCCGCATTTTCTAGTAAATTAAATAACAGGGTTTCGTTGTGGAAACTATTATAAGATACTCGCACTGAAGTTCGTCCTACACTTCGAGTTACAGTAAAAGATTGCCAGCTTGGAGATTTTGTGTCTGTCTAAATTTGGCACGCTTTTTTCTTTTTTCTTTAACATGTCTTTTCCATCGGAACTCATCTAAAGTCGGGTTCCCACGGGACGTGAGGCGAAGTTTTGTCACGTTTTTATACTTCTTGTCGTGGTAGGACTGCAGTGATCAAATGTTCAAATGTTTGTAAATCTATCGGACTAAACTGCGTGGTCATCAGTCCGTAGCTTACAAACTACTTAAAGCTAGGTAAACTAACCTAAGGACAAACAGACACACCCATGCCCCAGAGAGGACTCGAACCTCCACGGCGAGCAACCGCGCGCTCCGCAGCGAGACGCTTTAGACCGCTCGGCTACTCCAGTGCAACTGCAGTGATCCTATCACTACTTCGTCCTGTCGAGTTCATCCGGAATGAAGTGCTATCTAAACCGTAATGGATAGTCATGTAACATTAACGCAGATGAACTATAAACTTCAGTTACCTAACTGTCCTTGGAAATAGTCGCCCTCCTTCACGATGCACTGCTGAGCGCTGGGGTTCATGTAATGGAAACTTTAGGGACGGCGTTCAATAGCTTCGTCGCGTTTGTTGGATATCAGGAATATCGTTAAACCTCTTTCCTTTCAAAGCGAGATTGAGCTCAGGGAATAGTAAAATGTCTGGAGGATTGAGATCGTGGTGATCGTGGTGATCGTGGTGATCGTGGTGATCGTGGTGACTGTAGTTCAGAGTTCATCTGGTTCACCTCTTACTTTAATAATAGACAACAGAAGGTATTCTCCGCAGTAGAGAAAATGGCTATGACGTAGAATCCCAATGGGGTGCAATTGTGGGGTGCCCCAGGGGTCTGTTTTGGGACCATTGCTGTTTCTTATTTATATAAATGATATGCCTTCGAGTATAACAGGGGACTGCAAAATATTTTTGTTTGCTGATGATACCAGCTTGGTAGTGAAGGATGTTGCTCGTAATATTGACACAGTATCAAATAATGCAGGTCAAGAGGAGTTCATGGCTTGTAGAAAATGAGTTGATGTTAAATCACAGTAAAACTCATTTTTTACCATTTCTAACACATAATTTGACGAAAGCTGACATTTTGATTACACATAATGGGCAAATTATAAGTGAGACTGAATAGTTCAAATTTCTAGGTGTTCATATAGATAGTAAGCTGTCATGGAAAGCACAGGATCTTGTTCCAAAACTAAATTCTGCTATATTTACCATTAGAACAATATCTGAAATAAGTGACTTTTCAACACGAAAAGTAGTCTATTACGCTTACTTTCACTCACTTATGGCTACGGTATTGTTTTTGGGGTAACTCGCCTGATGCAGAAAGGTTATTTCTGGCTCAAAAACGGGCAGTTCGAGCAATATGTAGTGTAAGCTCACGAACGTCATGTCGACCCCTTTTCAGTAGTATGGGAATTTTGACTCTGGCGTCAAAAAAATGTTCTAATGTTTGTACAACTTATGGGACGTAACTACGGGGTCATCAGTTCCTAAGCTTACAAACTACTTATGAACTAGCTAAGACTAAAGACGGCACAAATATCCATGCCCGAGGGGGGATTCGAATCCCCGACCGTAGTGACCGTGCTGACCGTGACTGGAGCGCCTCAGTCACCTCGGCCACCGCGGCCGGCACTCTGTCGTCACAATACGTTTTTTCTTTAATGTCGTTTGTTGTTAATAATATCAGCTTATTCCCACGAGTTAGTAGCTTTCACTCGGTGAATACTTGACAGAAGTTGAATCTACATTTGCATGACACCACCTTGATACTTGTGCGGAAAGGTGTACATTATTCTGCGGCTTCCATTTTCAATAAACTGCCACAAGAACTAAAGAATCTTAGTACTAATCCACACGCTTTCAAATCTAAATCGAAAAGTTACTTCATGGCTCCCTCCTTTTATTCTGTCGAGGAGCTCCTAGAAAACTCAAACAATTAAGCTAATACTTTTTTTCTTTATTGTTTCTTTTAACTTTGTCTTAAGATTATCGTGTGCATAGGACTACTTAAAAATTTTCTATTACTATTCTTGTGTAACAATTCATGTATTGACTTGTTCCATGAACATGGAGTCTCACTGCTCAATTGGGTCCTATGGAACAGAAAAAACCAATAAATAAATAAATAATTCAGCAAACTTTATTGTCAAAGGTTGTAGATGATCGCACGATGCCGATTATGGAAGTGCTCCTCGTCGAGTATTTGCTGTGGTAAGTTCAGGTTTTCCTCCTTTTTCGCACAGAGAATGAATGGGGTCAAGACCACGAGAGACTCGATTTCAAAGTATGTGCAGGGAAGGACGAGTTTTCTCCTTGATATATTCATTTCAAAACAAGAAAATAATTAGATTAGGTGTTATAATGCTTGTACTTAGTGTCAAATTCTTTCAACGGTGGAGGGCCGACGTCCGTTCTGAAAGTGCATGTACTGAGACGTCGAGATTCACCTCACGACTGCCTTCACGGCATCGGTTCTGACCCCGACTGTCACCTACATTGTTACTTCTACAAAGCCTCTCCTGCATAGAGATTGGTGTAGTTAACGCCGAGGACGGTGATTGTGAGTCGGTAAGAGAGCTGCTTGCGCTAGGTAAATGTCTGGGTTCGTGACCTCAATAGCTGTCTTTGCATAGTGAAACGGCAGCTCTCGAGATTATCCAGCTGTAAATGTGCCTCCTCTACGGCATTTTCAATAATCTAACATGTATGCAGTATAGTACCCCGATGAAACAGAGTAACGCTAAGTTTTTTTTTATAGAATCGTTTCTGGAATAATTGGGAGAAAATAAACACGAGAAGTTATGTTACCAAAGAAGTATATTGCATTTCATAGGAACTTATCCAACTGTTTACCTAACATTATTTTTCGTTGAATCATCTCCTCCCCCTTCCCGCTCGTCTTTTCGCCATTCTTTCGTAGAAAACACACACACACACACACACACACACACACACACAAATACAACACTCACCCACCAACTATCGTTATTCGCAGTCCTCGCTGTGCCAACATCTGTTATGAAGCAATATTCCATATTAATTAAAGAACCAAGAAATTAAAAGAACACTCATTTCCGACGGAAAGTTTGTACCCAAATTAATTTACAGTCAGCGGTAAGTACCGGGTAATGAAAAAGTCAGTATAAATTCGGAAACTTAATAAATCACGGAATAATGTAAATAGAGATATAAAAATTGACGCACATGCTTTTATTAGAACAAAAAAAAAAGTTTAAAAAATGTCTGACAGATGGCGCTACACAGCAAAACGTCAGTGACTGTGCATGAAAATCGTGTATAAAAGGAACTGTAATGAGAGAGAGAGAGAGAATCGATGCACCAGCAGTCGCAGCATGTTGACGTTACTTGAACAGACGCTTTTAGTGGAGCCGTATTATCAGAATGTGGAATGTGCTAGTTCAGCGTTACGATTCTATCGCCATAGGAAGGGGATTCGAACGGGTAAAAGTCCGTTGACAATACAGCTGTAGCGAGAATAATTTCGAAGTTCGAAGCCACGGGTTGTTTAGACGATAGACCCTGTAGCGACCGACCGAGCACAAGGCGCAGTGCTGCTGAGACAGTTCAGGAAGAAATGGAGACTGTAGCGGGTTCGTTTATGCACGTCTATACACTACTGTTTGGTTGGCACTTAGGCGTACCCTCCGATGCTATCGCTACAAAATCCATCGGCATAATGAACTGTTACCTGGTGATTTTGTGACGCGGAGGGCATTTGCGGTTGGGCGTTTCAAAAGTTGGCGGAAGATGACGATTGGTTGAATAACGTGTTGTGGAGCGACGAATCTCATTTCACGCTCCGAGGGTCTGTCAACGCCCATAACTGCAGTATTTGGGCTACCAAAAATCCTAGAACTGTCATGGAAACTCCATTGCACGAAGAGAAAGTCACGGTATGTGTTGGATTTACCACATCTACCGTTATCGGGCCTATTTTCGTCGAGGAACTGCCTGATTCTGGTTTTGTAACTGTTACCGTGACGGGTGAGAGATACGCTGATATGTTACAGAATGGCCTCATCCCCAGCCTGGCTGATTAACATCTGGGGGAACGTACGTTTTTTATGTAGAATGGCGCTCCACCCCATATTGCTAGACGCGTGAAAAGTCTTTTGCGCGCGTCGTTTGGTGATGATCATGTGCTCATCCGCCACTTTCGTTATGCTTGTCCTTCCAGATCCCCAGACCTCAGTCCGTGCGATTATTGGCTATGGGGTTACCTGAAGTCGCAAGTGAATCGTGAACGATCGACATCTCTAGCGATGTTGAAAGACAACACCCGACGCCAATGCCTCACCATAACTCCGGACATGTTTTACAGTGCTGTTCACAACATTATTCCTCGGCTACAGCTATTGTTGAGGCATGATGGTGAACATATTGAGCATTTCATGTAAAGAACATCATCTTTGCTTTGTCTTAATTTGTTATGCTAATTATTGCTTTTCTGATCAGATGAAGCGCCATCTGTCGGACATTTTCAACTTTTTTCTCGTTGTAAGAAAACCCCATGTCATTACAAGCATGTGTGTCAATTTTTACCTCTCTATCTACATTATTCCGTGATTTATTAAGTTTTGAAATTTATACTGACTTTTTGATCACCCGGTATAACTCTGGTGTGTTTGTTACTAGGCATTATCTTATTGATGACAAGCGTTGGTAAATTTTGTTTCTATTTTCCATAACGTGAACAAAACTCATAGTCTGCTACGTTTGGCTAGTAAGATGGTAGAATTATTACGAACAACTATTAAAATTGATTATCCAGTGTTTTTCTCCGTGTGATGATTAAGATATTCTAGAGACACCTAAGAAGACGCAAAATTTTCCTGCACAGCGATTAAATGTTTATACTTTTTGCTTCAGCTGTTGTACCTTCTCAGGAACTAAAGATTGCACCACGCTGCCTATCTTAAAAGACGTGCCACGTTATTTCCGTATTCTTTCAATAAACTATATTTTACTCTCTTGTTCTGCTTTTTGTTGAGGTAGCAATATTCTTGTGTCAAAAGATAGATTTCACCACATAAACACACAAATGAACCCAGCAAAGCGAAATTACATTTATATATGTATTTTATTATATTTGATATTATTCTTAGTAACGTTCATGTTATGTTGTAGACCGCCACTTACATATTTCATGGCCAACTAAAAATAGTAGATAAACAGCAGATAATTTATGTATAAACAATTATATGTATTTGTGGACAAGAACTAAATACATTTGCAGAAAAAGTCATGATAAATATTAATTGTGTAACTATATTTCGACGGCGGCAATATATCTGAACAGTGAGACACCATGCTTAATAGCTATCTGAGCAAAGAGCTTCAGTCTCAACCGCTTTTAGTATTGTTAAATATATATTTGTTTGTCAAATGTAAACAATATTTGTAGGGAGGTGCTCAAACCATTTAATTCTGTGATATTCAAATGTATAATATTTTGGAAGGGAAATTGTATTTTAAACGTGAGGCGTTAGGATGCACAGAAGGATACAATTTTGGAAGCAGGGAGAGCATGCTTTGGAACGCTTGGGAAGGGACTCGTAACTTGGACATAGTGGTGAAAGGTTCTGACGCTGGGCGGTCTGAAGCCGCGTTACGAACTTGTGATTTGAAGAGATAGACATATGTGGACTTAGAAAATTTACGGGACTGTGACTGCAGAACTTAGTCTCTGCTTGAAAAGTGATTATGCACGGTAGTAGGGCTGTGGAACTGGGATAATTCAGCAATCGTTTACTCGTGTGATAACAAACTGCGTTTTATAACCTATACTGTTATTAATCTAGGATTAATTTAGAACTGCAATGTTCGATGGACTTCACACAATTTGGAACTTTTACTCTCGAGTGCGTGTGATACTTATTGTGCCTCTCATGAACAATAGTTGGAGAAGTATTCAGTTATTTACCGATATATAAAGCAGGACCAACACCGCATTTTCATGTCCAAAAAGAGTAATAAACTCCATTTATAAAGAATTACTTCGTGAGTGAATCACTTCTTTATCTTAGAATCCATTTTGTTGGTTATTCATAGGTTTAATTTTTGAGTTTTTAAATATATTTTCGCGCCATCATATGCAGATTGATAGACTGGCTAAACTACAGATTGATTATTGATCTTGCTTAAACAGGTTGGGTAGCTGTTTAGGGCATAGAAGCTGACATACATAACTCATCCCTATGAACAGAGACAACGAGCATAAACCTTTACTACCCCGAGTTATGTATTGCCAAATTATTATTGGATAGGAAGGTCGCAACAGCTGCTGGATCAAAAGTGGTGTCTGTTCTTTCGGACATGACCTTTCGGAAAGAACAGACACCACATATGGTCTATGCCCTTTTTTAATCTATATCTATAAATGTGAATGTCTGTTCGGTGTACGTTTATCACGTCTGAACCACAAGACATAAAGAGCTAAAAAAAATGTACAGTTACTAATGTCTACACGGGGAAGGCTTTAGGCACAGTTTTATGGCGATCGGATAGCTATCTATCTATCTATCTATCTGAATGTCTGTTCGGTGTACGCTTATCACTTCCGAACGACAAGACGCAGAGACTTAAATATTTGTACAGTTACTAATTTATACCTGAGGAAGGTTTTACGCAAAGTTTTATAGCGATCTGATAGATATTTAGTAATTTGAAGAATATAAAGCAAAATGCGGAACAATTAATCTTTGAAAATTATATTTACTCTTTGAAAACGGTTTTATTGTGTTGCATTGTTGCTTAAAGGTTGATAAAAGGTGGAGAATATTGGGATAGAAAGTTATCGGTATATATAAAATAATACGTGTGTGTGTGTGGGTGTGTTAATATTTCGCTCTGCAGCGAAAACCACAGAACGCAAACGAATGGTCTGTGTGTAATTGTTGTCTTAAGTCTCCCGTTGTACACCATAGCAGTTCCATGCCGATAGCTATAAGGGGGTGGAAGATATTGTGGTTGATAGTCGTCAAATTTAAAAAAAAAAAATTCGGACTGAAGCCCTGCGATGACGTTTGCGACTCTATAGCAAGGAGGTTACACACAGCGAAACCTGATGCCACAAGCCATATCTTTGGTCTATGCGTGCTACAATGTCTTCAGCTCTTTTTCTGTAAGGATAAGCATACGAATAAGGAAATATAGGAATAAACAAATAAAACAGTAACAAAGAAATTTCTTTTAATACATACAAATTGCAACACAGGCTATAAGGAGTAATGTATGTATAATTTATTGTAAATCATTAAGCACTTCACATAATATTTTTTTATTTGAATGTCGATTAAAATGTTTATTTCTAAAGAAGATACTGTATTTCATTTCATCCTACAATACCAGTCTCATAGTACACTTCTATGTTTCAAATGTTTGTATAGTCTATGGGACTTAACTACGGGGTCATCAGTCCCTAAACTTACAAACTACTTATGAACTACTTACGAACTAGGACGGCACAAATATCCATGCCCGAGGGGGGATTCGAACTCCCGACCGTAGTGGCCGTGCAGACCGTGACTGGAGCGCCTCAGTCTCCTCGGCCACCGCGGCCGGAAGCACACTTCTGAAAGATAGGTTATCATAATCAACCAATATGCGAGCGGAGCCGCTAGTTACTTAAAATAAACCTTGTCCATAATGCCACGACTAAGTGTCCTAATAATGTCATCATCTTTATCACGAAGTGCGCAAGACACCGTAGTGACATATAGCACGACTGGCACAAGGCGGCCGAACAGCCGCAGATGGAGTTTCCTCAGAAATAAAGACATACGACAATTTCATTTCATCGCAGTTCTTTTTCTCAGCCCCACATTAACTCGATTGGAGGAGGTCATCGGCCATGGTGGCGACGTTGGAATTGCCTGACAGTGGGTGATGGTTCCTGAGATGGCCGACAGAGGGGTGTGTCGTTGTTGGCGCGTGCCACCACTTCTGTGGTGGAGAGGGCAGCTGGAGAAAGTTCTCGAGTGCGTTCACCAGTTCACACTCTGCGCCGAGACGTTTCCAACGGAGGTCGCCGTAGAAAACTGCTGGTCAGTTACGACTTAGATAAAAAAGGAAGAAATATTGAAACTGAGATGCATATGCAGGACGCTTCACACACTGGTATCTCTCTTTCCGGATCAAAAGTATGTCTCTAGGATAATAATAATAAATAATTCAAGTAATAAGGCTGCCCAGATCGCAATTTCGGTCTCTTACATGACAATCATCAGACCACAACTATATGTTTGGTCACCAGTTGTTTACTGTTGGTTCTGCCAAAAGGGTTAATGTTGACTGCTCAACTGCTCAAGGATTTAATGTTCTCAAAAATAATAATAGTATTAAAAAAATCGCACTGACGTGTTTTACGGCCCACTTTAAATTTGCCGTTGTATAATTTTTTGCAAACATTTCGGACAAAAATAATAATGTAAATAATAAAAAATTATAGTGATATGATTACGACTCTACTATTGTGATAATATCTATGCACCCAACACAACCCCTTTTAGGAAAAAAGGAGAGAAAAAGTTGTAGTTTTATAATTTTTTGCAAACCTTTCGGACAAAAATAATAATGTAAATAATAAAAAATTATAGTGACATGATTACGACTCTACTGTTGTGATAATATCTATGCACCCAACACGTACCCCTTTTAGGAAGAAAGGAGAAAAAAAAAGATTTTTTGGTAGTGGCGGATCCCGAACCGCGAATCATGTGAATCACAATCCAACACGCTACCTACTACACTGTTGTTGTTGTGGTCTTCAGTCCGGAGACTGGTTTGATGCAGCTCTCCACAATACCCTATCCTGAGCAAGCCTCTTCATCTCCACATAAGAACGGCAACCCACATCTGTCTGAATCTGCTTACTGTATCCATCTCTTGGTCTTCCTCTGCGATTTTTACCCCACACACTTCCCTCCAATGCTAAATTCACAATTCCTTGATGCCTAAGAATGTGTCCTACCAATCTATCCCTTCTTTTAGTCAAGGTATGTCAGAAATTTCTTTTCTCCCCAATTCTGTTCAGTACCTCCTCATTAGTTACGAGATCCACCCACCTAATCTTCAGCATTCTTCTGTAGCACCATATTTCAAAAGCCTCAATCCTCTTCCTGTCCGCACAGCTTATCGTCCATGTTTCACTCCCATACAAGGCTTCAGAAAGGACTTTCTTAGGTTTAAATCAATATTCGATGTTAACAGATTTCTCTTTTTCAAAAACGCTTTTCTACCCATTGCCATTCTGCATTTTATATCCTCTGTACTGCGACCATCATTTGTTATTTTACTGCCCAAGTAACAAAACTCATCTACCTTCTTTATTACTTCGTTTCCCAATCTAATTCCTTCAGCATCACCTGATTTTCTTACACTGCACTCCATTATCCATTTTGCCTGTTTCATTTACTGCATTTTTATATTTTCTCCTTTCATCGATTAAATTTAGTATCTCCTGTGATATCCAAGGATATTTTGTAGGTCTTGCTTTCCTACCTATTTTGTCCTCTGCTACTTTCACTATTTCATCTCTCAATTTTACCCATTCCTCCTCTACTGTTTTATTTCTCCCTGTTTCTGTCAATTGTTGGCTAAAGCTCCCTCTGAAATTCTTAAGAACCTCGGGTTTCTTCAATTTATCCAGGTCCCATCTCCTTATTTTCCTACCTTTTTGTAGTTTCTTCAGTTTCAGTCTACAGTTCATAACCAACAAGTTATGGTCAGAGTTTATGTCTGCCCCTGGGTATGTCTTACATTGTAAAACCTGGTTACGAAATCTATGTTTTACCATTATAAAATCTATCTGGTATCTTCCGGTGTCTCCTGGTCGCTTCCACGTATACAACCTTCTTTTGTGATTCTTGAACCAGGTGTTTGTTATAACTAAATTATGTTCTGTGCGGCTTCCTCTTTCATTCCTCTTGCCCAGACCATATTCACCTACTATCTTCCCTTCCCTTCCTTGTCCTACTACCGAATTCCAGTCTCCCATAACAATTAAGTTTTCCTCTCCCTTAATTGTTTGAATAATTTCCTTTAGCTCCTCATAAATTTCTTCGATTTCCTCATCATCGGCAGAGCTAGTTGGCATATAAACCTGTACTACTGTTGTCGGTGTTGGCTTCGTATCTATCTTGACAATGATAATGCGATCACTGTGCTGCTCATAGTAGTTTACCCGCATTCCTATTTTCTTATTCATTATCAATCCTACTCCTGTGATACCCCCAACTGATTTTGTATTTATAATCCTATACTCACCTGACCAGAAATCCTATTCATCCTGCCACCGAACTTCACTAATCCCCACTATATCTAACTTCAACCTATCCATTTCCCTTTTTAAATTTTCTAATTTTCCTACTCGATTAAGGGATCTAACATTCCACGCTCCGACCCGTAGAATGCCAGTATTGTCTTTCCTGATGATCACATCCTCCTGAGTAGTCCCCGCCCGGAGATCCGAATGGGGGACTATTTTACCTCCGGAATATTTTACCCGAGAGGATGCCATCATCATATGTTCATACAGTAGAGCTGCATGTCCTCGGGAAAGGTAACGGCTGTAGTTTCCCCTTGCTTTCAGCCGTTCGCAGTAACTGCATGGCAAAGTCACATTAGCTGATGTTACAAGGCCAGCTCAGTCAATTATCCAGACTGTTGCCCCTATAACTACTGAAAAGGCTGCTGCCCCTCTTCAGGAACCACACGTTTGTCTGGCCTCTCCACAGATACCCCTCCGCTGTGGTTGCACCTACGGTACGGCTATCTGTATCGTTGAGGCACGCAAGCCACCCCACCTCGGCAATGTCTGTGGTTCATGGGAGTGAACCTACTACGGCGAACAATTACGAAATTCGCCCTTAATTTTCGCACTATTGATGGCAGTTGTTAACTGATGCTAATATGACATTTGTAGAAACTAGATTATCATTTTTCGTACGAAGAACGACGTGTTTTTGTTAATTCTTCAGTGCGCCGTTGCTTTGAAATAACAACGTGTAAGTTATAATAAGAAAATCACCAAATACGCAACGCAAGATGGCGTATGCCAGAGAGATTCTGGGCGTGGAATGTCACGTGACATCTGCGAACGGCTGGTTTTCGTAAAATCAATGGAGGGTGTCAAATCTCCGTTATTTTTGCAAATATCTCTGCAACGATGCAGGATATGAAAAAAAAAAAACATAATAATAGGGCGAAGTTGTAGAGATTTTTTCCCCTCTACCAATTAGGTTATTCAATTTTCGTGTCAGATGAACGGTTCGTTTGAAATTACAATTATATTAAAAACGGCATTTGTTTGTATTACTGCCGTATTTTTTGTTCGAAATGTTTGAAAAAGGGAGGTTCTGGGCTCTGGTGGCCTACAATTATGTCTGTAAAATTTGGTGCTGATCGGTTGAACGGTTCGTCTTAAAAAGTGGGAAGACGTTACGGACAGACAGACAGAGACATACATTCTAAAATCGCAGTTATTTTTGCAAATATCTCTGAATCGATACGAGATATGAAAAAAACATAAGAGAGCAAAGTTGTAGAGAGTTTTCTCCTCTACAAATTCGGTTATTCAATTTTCGTGTGTCATTTAAATTTCGAGCTACCGTAACCTAAAGTGGGCCAATATCGAAGTTCTCCTAACTTCTGATCTACGTGCCAACGACGTGTTATGAATGAAATAACAAACGAAAGTAACAATCTTCCTTAAAGTAGCATTATAGGGACGCTCTTGCTTAAACGCTTCTCCTGCAGTAACAAAAGCATAACGGCCACAACTGTTAGGCCAATAATTTTGATAGTAGTAGATATCAAAACATCGCAGTAACGACGTCTGAATATGAAGTTCTTTATTATGCTTAGCCGGTCGTGGTGCCCGAGCGGTCTGCGGCGTGCCAGTCACGGTCTGCAGGGCTGCTGCGGTGGGGGGATCGAATCCCCCCTTGGGCATGGATGTTTGTGCCGTCTTTAGTATAAGCTAGTTCATAAGTAGTTTGTAACTTTATGGACTGATGACCCCGTAGTTGAGTCCATGAGCTGTACAAACATTTGAACATATTTTTCTACCTAGCGCTATTGGCAAGCGGGGTGCACTCAGCCCTTGTGAGACCAATTGAGGAGCTACTTAAGGTAATGGCTCCGATCTGTAAAACACAACGGCCGGGACTGCGGTGCGCTGACCACGTCCCCCTTTATCCGCATCCGGTGATGCCTTCAGGCGAAGGATGACACGGTGGCATAGTTTTCTGTAACATTAAGTTTTGTTCATTTGTTGCACTTACTACAAAAAGTGTAGTAATATTCTAATCTTTGATTTATGCGTATTGAAAAGCTAAGGCGAGGAACAGAAGAAATGGAGAGGTGTGTAGCGGAGGGTACCCTGTATCACTACTAGTCATTTCCTTTCTTTTTCAACCCTCAAACAGAACAAGGGACGAACGAATGTCTGTATGCCTATGTACAAGTCGTAATCTGAGGTCTTTTCGCGAAATGTAAGTAGGCGGTAGAAGAATCGTTATGCAGTCAGCTTCTAATTATAAAATCAAATCAAATGTTGGAACAGCTATGGAATCAAATTGCAGTGATGGTTAGTCCCTAGACATTACTTAAAATAACTTACAAGAAGGATAACGCATACCCCCGTGCCCGAGGGAGGACTCGTATCTGCGACGGGAATCAGACTCGCACTTCGCATTAAGGTGCCTTAGAGCTCGTAACCACTCACGCGTGACTTTCAAATTCCGGCCCTCTAAATTTTCACGACCGTGTTTCTCGAAAAGAACGTCGTCTTCAATCCAACCATTCCAATACGAGTTCCTGAAGCATCTCTGTTCACTAACGCATCGATGGAACCTACCGGTAACAAACCTAGTAGCCCCTCTGTAACTTGCCTCTGTCTTTCTTTGAACGGAACTGGTGGGGATCTCATTTCTTCCCAGCGTTGCGTACATGCAAAACGAAATTTAGCCTTAAAAATGCAGTCGAAATGGACTTACTATACAAAACTCACCATGCAAGTGTTAAAGCCTTTTAACACACATGCATGGTGAGTTTTGTATAGTAAGTCCATTTCGACTGCATTTTGTAAGGCTAAATTTCGTGTTGCAGGTACCCAACGCTGGGAAGAAATGGGTTAAGCAATATTCAAGTCGGGGTCGAAAAAGCACTTTATACGCGGTCTTCTTTACAGATGAACCACATCTCTTCAAAATTCTCCCAATAAAACCCAAGTCAACCATCCGTCATCCTCACGACTGTCCCTCTATGCTGGTTCATTTCTTATTACTCAGCAACGTTACGCGTGAATATCTTTTCGACACGACTGTAAAAAGCAGCACACTACTAATGTTGTATTCGAACATCCTTGTTCTGTTTTTCATACTCAACTGCATAACCTTACATTTTTCTATATTTAGAGCTAGCTACCATTCAACTAGAAATTATGTTCAAATGTTTGTTAAGCTTATGGGACTTAAATGCGGAGTCATCAGTCCCTAAACTTACGAACTACTTATAAGCTAAGACAACACATATCCACTCCTGAGGGAGGATTCGAATCTTCGACGGGGAACGGCCTCTCGCAAAGCGCCTCAATGCGCTCGACCACTCCTTTTCTCTGTAGGGCGACAGAATGTAGAAAAAGATTGATGTTCTTCATGACAATTACACGCCTGAATCGCTAAAACATTCTGATATCTTATTTCTGTTTATACAAGAAACGGTCAAACAAAAGAATTATCCAATCCAAGGGCTTTACACTAAATAATGATTTCCTGACTAAACATTTTTTTTTCTATGTAGCTTCGTTTCTTTCCACATAGCTACAACATGGCAGTTCATGGTATCGAAATGACTGACAGATTTTCTCTGAGTCTATGTTGAGCGACAGGTAAGCGTTGCCGGGTTTAGATAGTAGGCATTTAAAGATAACAAAAAATCTCGACTAAGACTAGTATAAAGAAATTACACTAGAAAAAAAGTCATACATTTTCAAAAAAACTAAAATATTTAAAGAATCAATTACTTATTTGAAGAAGAAAACAGGGAATATCATACAAAAAACAGTTTTTTTTCTTAAAAGAATCTGATACAGGTAAATTGAAAATTAAAATTAATTCATTTTAAAAGAGGGTTACATTATGTAAACGGAGAAGCAATGGAAGATAGGGCGTTAAAGTTAGCAAACACAATTTATAGAAAAATGACAAACTGTAAATAAAAATTTATTGAAGACAATTTACAACCATTCGAAGAACTGTTTACTTTTCAGCTATCTTTTATAAGAACGGACTTTGGCGTGAACAGTTTCATAATTGTTTAAAACAGATTAGTCACAGTAGTCAGTTTAAATATCTTTGATAAACGGCTAAGTAACATGGACAAGAAAGCTAAACGGTTAATGAAATAATTGTTTAAATGGAAGGGAGGAGGATTAACTTAATATAAACGAAACGAAAATATGTCTTCGGAAACATAAGACTAAACTGTAGTGGTGAGACCATGATTTTTATATCCTGGTGTAAGCTTAGTAACGAATGATAAAAGCAGACTGAAAGATTCTGAAATTATCGATTATTAGAAAATATGGGGTGCAATAGAGACAATAGACGGTTAGATATTAAGAGAATAATATCAGAAGAAATGGAAAAGTATCTTTTACTGAATGAACGAAATTAGTCTAATAGGATAAAATACTAAATTTGCAAGACTTTAATGTAGAAATAAATGATAGAAATAGTGCAAATGGAAGAAAGGAATGTACAGCGTGTGGAGAAAATTAAAAAGATCTGTAGAAACAGGGAGGAACAAAGGAGAAATTATATTCGAAAGTGTTAGTCGATCTCTGTTGTTCAGTACAAAGACAAATAGTAATGTAAACAGCAGTAGTGAAACCTACAGTCCAATTTAGTTGTGTTTCAGAATATACATCCGTGAGGTCCCATATAGCTATGCATGTAATACGGCTGAAACCAGCCATGTTCATGATTGTAAAATTTCTCCTGCCGAAATATCTAAAGATGTGTGATTGTACATATCATATGTTAAATATACTAGGGGCAAAACACAAACAATAACCTCACTACGTGATAGTAATGGCGATCCTGCCGATGACAGCGCTACTAAAGCAGAGTTACTAAACATAGCTTTTAGAAACTCATTCACCAAAGAAGACGAAACCAATATACCAGATTTCGAATTACGAACAGATGCCGTAATGAGTAACGTAGAAGTAGATATCATCGGAGTATTGAAGCTAATAAAATCACTTAACAAGAAAACGTCTGCTGGTTCGGATTGTATACCCATTAGATTTCTATCTGATTATGCTGAAGCGATAGCTCCTTACTTAACAGCCATATACAACCGCTCTCTCAAAGAAGGATCTGTACCAAAAGATTGGAAAGTTGCACAGGTCACACCGATATTCAAGAAAGGCAGTAGGAGTAACCCATTAAACTACAGGTCTATTTCATTGACTTCAATTTGCAGAAGGGTTTTGGAACATATCCTGTATTCAAATATTATGAATTATCTCGAACAGAATGATCTATTGACCCAAGGTCAACATGGATTTAGAAAATATCGTTCATGCGAAACACAACTAGCTCTTTATTCACACGAAGTGATGTGTGCTATAGACAAGGGTTCGCAAATTGATTCCGTATTCCTTGATTTCCAGAAGGCTTTTGACACCGTACATCACAAACGGCTTTTAATCAAATTGCGGTATATCGCCCCAAATTTGCGACTGGTTAGGGGATTTCCTCTCAGAGAGGACACATTTCGTAGTAATCGATGGTAAGGCATCGACTAAAACAGAGGTGATATCGGGCGTTCCACAGGGTAGTGTTGTTGGTCCTCTGCTGTTCCTTATTTACACAAACAATTTAGGGTAAAATCTAAGTTGTTTGCAGATGACGCCGTCATTTAGCGTCTAGTAAAATCATCTGAAGATCAAAACCAACTGCAGAACGATTTGAATAAGATATCTGTATGGTGTAAGAAATGGCAATTGACTCTAAATAATGAGAAGTGTGAAGTTGTCCACACTAGTACGAAAAGAAATCCGTTAAACTTTGTTTACATGATAAATCAATCAAATTTAAAGGCCGTAAACTCCACAAAATACCTAGGAATTACAATTACTTCTGACGTAAATTGGAAAGAACACGTAGATAGTTTCATGGGAAAGGCGAACCAGAGACTGCGTTTTATTGGCAGAACCCTTAAAAGATGCAACAGAACTACTAAAGAAACTGCGTACACTACGCTTGTCCGTCCTTTTATGGAATATTGTTGCCCAGTGTGGGATCCTTATCAAGTGGGTTTAACGGAGGACATCGAAAGAGTCCAAAGTTTCGTATTGTCACGATACACGGGAGACAGCGTTACGGAAATGATACAGGATCTGGAATGGGAATCATTACAACAACGACGCTTGTCGCTGCGGCGTGGGCTGCTTACGAAACTATAATCAGCAACATTCTCCTCCGAATGCGAAAATATATTGTTGACTCCTACTTACACAGGTAGAAATGATCATCACAATAAAATACGAGAAATCAGAGCCCGAACGGAGATATTCAGGTGTTCATTCTTCCCGCTATTCGAGAATGGAATGGGAGATAAAATAGTATAACGGTGGTTCGATGAACCCTCTTCCAGGCACTTAAATGTGATTTGCAATCCCATGTAGATTTAGATGTAGATGAACTAAGGAAAGTACATTAAATCCCCTTTTCTTCTGTTGTTTCCGTGCGATCTTCTTTTTTTTCACAAGTTAAACATGCTTGTGGTGGATCCGCGAATACTTTAGAAAGAAATACTGCATGTATCAAGCAGAATGTTTCGAAACCTATTTTTCTTTACTGTCTGCGACCAGCGCTACAAGCTACTGGAAACGGAAGATATACGGAGAGCATGTGGTGAGAGTAAACACAGGCGGCGGCGAACATTTCACCCGTATCCACAGGGGACGTCGACTCCGCAGGAGGACTGTGGTCTGAGCAACAATTCAGCCTCCAGGATGTAGCACCGACTGCTCGCATAATTTTTCAATCGACCGTAAAAGCACACCGGTACGAACCGCCCGCTAGGTGGAACTTCCCGCCCAAGTTCCAAACTGTTTGCTCTGCCGCGCCGAGCCGCGTCTACGACACACTTTTCTGCCTTCAGAGACCGACGACGTGGTCGCTGCAGTCACGGCTTGTACTTCTCCCGTCTGCCTTTAGGTATTCTGTTTTTGAAGACCTCACGAACAACTAATCTTTTTAGTGAATTAATTTTGTAATTGATATTGTTTTACAATTGTGCACTTATCAAGGGGGTGGTCAAAATACGCAGCCGGAAATAAAAATTACTACACCCTCTTAGAGTTTTTCAATTCACTCAAGATATTGTCCAAACTCTGAATTTGGTGTAAGGGGATCTGGACGTGAAACTGACAGAAAAAATGGAAAAACATTGCCTTCGTCTGAAAGAGAAATATTTTCCGTTTCCAAAAAAATCGCACTGACGTGTTTTACGGCCCACTTTAGAATTGTAGTTTTATAAGTTTTTGTAAACACTTTGGACCAAAATAATAATCTAAATTAAAAAAAATTAATAAGAGTGTCTGAAACCCTTTTACGGAAAAAGATTTGTAGGTAGTGGCGGGTTTTGAAAACCTCACCTTCAGCGCAACAGTCCAACGCACTGCCTACTAGGCTACAGCTAACAATCAGTAGTTGGGTTCTTTAATCTCATAGTATTGATGGCCGTTGTTAACTGATGCTAATATTGCATTTGTAGACACTAGATTATCATTTATCGTACGAAGAACGACTTGTTTTTGTTAATTCTTCAGTGCGCCATTGCTTTGAAATGACAAGGTGTAAGTTACAATAAGAATATCATCAAATACGCAATGCGAGATGGCGTATGCCAGAGAGAGTTCTGGGCGAGGAATGTCACGTGACATCTGCGCACTGCTGGTTTTTGTTAATTCAATGGAGGATCTCAAAACTCCGTTATTTTTGCCAATAACTCTCAAACGATACGAGATATGACAAAAGCATAAGGGAACAAAGCTGTAGATAATTTTCTCCTCTACAAATTCGGTTATTCAATTTTCGCGTCAGATGAACGGTTTATTTGCAATTAAAATTACATTACAAACGCTTTTTTTGGTATGACAGACATCCCAAAATCGCCGATATTTTTTCAAATATCTCTGAAACGATACGAGATATGAAGAAAAAATAACGGAGCATAGTTGTAGAGAATTTTCTCCTCTACAAATTAGGTTATTCAATTTTCGTGTCAGATGAATGGTTAAGCCGTTATTTTAATTTAAATTTCGAGCTGTCAGAAGACGATCGCAAAGGCCCACTTTTAGTGTTACTACCGTAACCTGAAGTGGGCCAAAATGTATGGTTTATTTACTTTTAAATAGTTGTAATCGTCTTAAACGCTCTTTGAACAAAGGTCTACACACTGGACACAGTGATGCCTGCCATAATCATGGAAACAATAAAGCCAATATACATGAACCTTGCAGATAAAAAATTACTTAGCAAATGTCTACATGACCGTACAATAGATCCTAATCAGAGTTTCAACAGCTGCGTGTAGCAACGAGTACCGAAAACAGTGTTTGTCGGATGGACAGTACTCAAAATAGGTGTGATGGATGCTGTTATCTGTTTCAATGACGGTGTATTTGGCAGGACAAAAGTAATGGACAAATAAGGCATCCAACAAGGAAAAATAGCTATTCTGCTTGCCACAGATCGTCAGCGACTACTTGAAGCTCAAAGGGCTGCGGAAGCCACCACTAAAGCGTCCAGCCGCGATGGAGTAGCCGAACGGTCTAAGACGCCTCGATGCGGAGCGCGCGGTTGCTCGCCGTCGGAGGTTCGAGTCCTCCCTGGGGTATGGGTATGTGTGTTGTTCTTAGGTTAGTTTTCCTTAGTTTAAGTAGTTTGTAAGCTACGGACTGATGACCATGCAGTTTGGTCCAACAGATTTATAAACATTTGAACATCTTCGCGTACTTGTTTATTTTCCACAGGACCAGGTAGAGGATGTTCTTCAGCTTTCCGTTTTATACCGAAATGTTTATCAGTTTCTTCAATAGGTGTAGTATTTAAATCACCACTGTCACATACTTCTTGAACAATATCTCGTGGTTTAGATTATCCATTACGGACTGTTAATTTCAATATGATTAAAGAAAAATGCAACAAGTCACTTTCACCTGAAATGATGCTGTTTATTCCATGAACCGGTTTTTTAACAAAAGGAAACGCAAGAAATGGAAATTAACCATAAAAATCCGGCCATATGGTCGCAGTAAGTGAATAAACAAATTTCACATAATCTTACAAATACAAAACATGACCTAAACAACGTGCAATTCGAGTTATTAAAGTATGTTTTCGTCTTCCCACCACAGAGCCAGCACCCAACACGACCCTAAAAATGATCATGTAACATGCTCCATGTGAAGATGAACCTGAAAATGTTCGAAAACCGGTTCATGGAATAAACAGCATAATTTTCTTTAATCATATTGAATATTTCGTGGTTCCCTTGGTTCATCGTCTAAATTATAAAACAGATCAACCACGGCGTCCAGTGCTTCAGCTGCAATAAAATTGTCACTAGCAACACCAGCAGTAGTACCAGAAGCAGATGTAGCAGCTCTTGCGACATTAACAAATACCCGGGTGTTACCGGTGGGTCTTGAAGAATGCAGTACTCGCCAGGTCTACGTCGCACTCGCAAATGGCGATCACTTGCATGCAGGCAAAACATTATTTCATTGCCGAAGATCACGGCCCACCTTTATTGTTCCAAGTGATTCCCTGTCGGCACCGGTCGAGCTATTAAAATGGATGGAACACTTCTTGTTGACACTTCTACTCTTAACTTAGCTATGGTAGCTGTAGAATCCGCCACTGCTGCACTTACAATATGGCGATCTTGGCAAAAATCTGTGTTGCGCGTAAGTCCAGAACCTCGTCTGTAGGTGTGAAAATGTTCATGTGACGATTGCATCCAGCATAGTGGCACATCTAACACAGCACAACCAACGTGTGTTGCAGTTCTCCGAAAGAAAAAACGATTCCGCCACTGAGAATGCTGCAATTTGACCCGTCTCAAACTCGAAACACGAGTTCGTCAGCATGGCATAGCGACAGTTTACTTCACACATTGATATCACCCTGAGACTTTTGACTGTAACCATTCCCTGGCACACAGTCAGCTATGTCTCTACGCTAGCCGTTGTCGGGCGACGTAGAAATCATTACCAGTACATATACTATACCCCAGGTAGCATCTTCCGTCATCGGATCAAAATCGACGTAAACTTTCCTGGTTAGTGGGTGCAATGTTTAGCGTTTCTGAAATGTCAAATTTGCCTCAAGGCTAGTAGAAGGATTGGATTCAATCATGAAGTACATTCAAAATTTAAAATCTGAAAACCAATCACTGGGTGAAGCCCATTTTAAAATTTGACACTCAGTGGGTGAAGCCTATGCCTTAATTTGTTAATTAATCTTAGAAATATTTCAAAAGGCAATCTGGCAAATTTAAAAGATTTGTTACACAAATTATCAAATAAAATTGATCATTGGGTGAAACCCAATTTAATTTCTAACAAGCCCACACGTTAATTGTTAAATTAAACTCACAAGGATTACAAAGGGCAAGGCACCAAGTTTGTTTGAATTCTTGAACAACAAATACCACGAGAAATTAAATTAAAATTCAAAGCCACATTCCATACACGAGGGGAACAAAATAGAGTAAACTATGAACTAAGATACAAGTTTGACGATGTCCTGAGCACATCTGGCACACAATGACTGACGCCAACCGTTAAAGACCACAGTGAATCAAATAGACGAAGTAGTAGCCAGTGGGTGGAGACATCATAATATATAATACATAAAAAAATCCCACGGAAGGTTACATGGGGCGCTTACCCAAATTCCTTAACAACTGCCAAATACGCCCACTCTCAGAGGCAGTAATTGACGAGGGCGGAAAGAACGCTGCCAACAAATACGTAGACGGCCAGGGCAGGTAACCAGCAATGGCTACATAAGCAGGAAAAATACCCTGCATACTTTTACAGAATTGGAATGCAAATAACACAAGATTGCAAAGTTCACAACACATCAGAAAAATCCACCAAAAAAATGTTGGGATGGAATTCAGAGACAGGTGTTAATCCATATGTCGGACACCATCTCATGACTAAGGCTACTTTCCTTATTGGTTTTGCAACGACGAAAGCAACGACGTCCTTGATTGCAGGAACGGCTGTTCAATGAGCGTAGCATGGTGCACAAATCCTCCAGAAACTTAACAACCCATCACGTCTTGAGAAAGAGGTGAAACGCAATTCGCGCCTTAGAGCTGATAAAGATAGACATCAGCTAACTGTGCGAAGTCTGTCACCGGCGCCACACACAGCTGAAGCATGCGCCCACTCTACTGCCACCGCCCGAATTCTCACGGCTCCCGCCAGCTGAACTACCCTCTCTGTTGCAGGAGACCCTGATTATCAGCATACTTGTGCAAAAGGAGTTCACGTGGATAAGGCATGTCCTCTGATGGCGACAAGTGCGCCATCAGTGATAGGAAGCGGAAACATAATCTACAGTCGGGCTAGAAAACTCACGGCAAACAATAACAAAATACACTGTAAAAGTAGATCGTAGGAGGCAACTAGTGACAGAAAGGTAATCTTAATAGGAGAATAATGACCAACCTAGATAAAATTAGGAGAAAGCAATTCACACAAACAACCTAAGATGCGACAAATTAGATTACAAGGCGGACAACGAAATGCGACATGAGAGCCGCCATGGCTCAGTTTCTTCTAGGTAATGGCAATGTGCACAAAACAAGGTGCAACATCGCTCGCTTAGAGGAATACATCCGAAGTTAACTGACTATGACTGACGAGCATTAACAATGATTGTTTCCATAAAACTACTACAAAATTTAACTTTAGTAATACTATTTAAGTATAAACAGAACTGCTGGAGCTTAACATTCATGAAAGCCCTTAATAATGGACTTCACGTTGGCGCTAGACTCTATAGCGCAATATTTTGATTTTATAAGTCTGTTGGAAAGTAGTATTTAGTTTTTGCTGGAGAGTTAGATGCAAGATGTTTTGTCACAAAAAGTTGTTATAGCTTGTCATACTATTTCTATGACACAGGCTACATAATCCTCACAAACGCATCTATGTCTTGCGTTATAGGATTAAGATCCACCATTTTCTTAATCACTGAAGCTGGAATTGTAGCAGCTCTTCAGTGTCATCACATACAGGAATGGCAGACATTTTAGCCAGGAAACAAATTAACCTACTTCGCAAAAGACTCATCAGTAATCAATTCAGGAAGAAGCTGTATGATCACTTGTCAGAATACGTAGGAAAAAAAAGAAAAAAAAAAAAAGAAAAAAAAAGAAAAAGAAAAAAAGAAACGAAATTAAAATTAAAATTAAAAAAAGAAACACACATTATGTGATAAGATATAAGATCGCTCATCCAGAACACCCAAAACAGGAAACTCTACCAACATTTCGAAAAACTACACGCCACGAATCTCTTGCAAAACACCTGCTTATAATAGGAAACTTTCATTTACTGAAGTGTGCTATATGCGAAAGGAAACACGCCATTATAAACTGGCAAGACCAGAGAATCTGTGACAGATTGAAATATTGTGACACGATATCAGGTGGTCACTGGGATTAGGAAGGTAGGAGACTAATGACTATGGAACAAATGTCTGAGCTGTGAATAAAGTAAATAAACCAATAGTTTTTCTCTGCCTGATCAAACGAATTAAGCAAGGAATCAAAATTATTTTCTATTCACAGTGTAGCCAAAAGCTTGTAAACTTGGTTTCCACCTGTTTCATGAAATCAGACCAAAAGGTTATAATAAAATTTCAAAATTGTGTACACATTTTTTTTTTTTCAAATTTATACGAGTGTGTAGTCACTTGTAATAATAACAGTCGCCGGACCAAATCCCACTGCAAATACAATTTGCTTTCGCCGTTTCCGATTTCTGTTTTTCTTACTTAAATATGCAGTTACTAATACCGACATTTGAAATCAAATGTTCAAGAGACCATACCGGTGCGGTCATCGATCCCTAGACTTACAAACAACTTAAACCAACTTATGATAGGGAGAACACACACACACACACACACACACACACACACACACACACACACACACACACCTATGTCCGAGGAAAGACTCGACATTTAAATTCAATGCTACGTGAATCTTAGAAATTAAGATTACTGTGTAACAAAACTGAATAAAGGAAAATAACGACATTTTACACACACTAGCGTTCTCAGTTTACGTTCAGACAACTTTCTAATAAAAAAATTAAAAAAAAAATTATTTCCAGCACAATTTTTACATACCTGCTGTTGTGATCTTCAGACCGGAGACTAGTTTGACACATCTTTCCACCCTACTCTATCCTGAGCAAGCCTCTTCATGTCCTCATAAGGGCGGCAACCCACATCCCTTTGAATCGGCTTACTGTGTTGGTCTCTTGAAGTCCTTGTGCTACGTTACACGACACATTTCCCTCCAATGCTAAATTCACGATTCCTTGATCTCTTAGAATGAGTCCTACCACTCGACCCCTTCTTTTAGTCAGGGTGTGACAGAAATTTCCTTACTCCCCAATTCTGTTCAGTAGCTCCTCATAAATTACGCGATCTACCCATATTTTCAGCGTTCTTTTGTAGCAGCACATTTCAAAAGCGTCTATCCTTTTCCTGTCTGAACTATTTTTCGCCCTCTTTTCACTACCATACAAAGCGACACTCCACACAAATGCCTTCGGAAAAGATTTCCTTATACTTAAATTAATATTCGACATTAACTAATTTATTTTAGAAAAGCGTTTCTTCTCATTTCCATTCTGCAATGTATATCCTCTGTACTGCGACCATGATGTGTTATTTTATTGCTCAAGTATATAAAAAAAAATCCCCCCCATTTACCACCTTTATTGTTTCACAACCTAATCTGATTCCTTCAGCATCACCTGATTTTGTTACATTATATTGCATTACCATTGTTTTGCTCATGTTAATGTTCATTTTATATGTTCCTTTGAACACACTGTCCATTCCGTTTAGTTGCTCTAGCCCCATCCAATCCAGCGATGAAAGAATGTGTTGTTCAGGTGTTCACAAACATCGAAGTGGCCCGGTGTACCGTCGTGTTGAAACTACATCATTTCGCGTCAAAGTCTGTAAGAAATTCTAAGGCACATCTAGCAGTAAAAATATGTGACGTGGACCAGTGGAACGGAAATCTTGAGCAATGTTACTTCTTAAGACCTATTTTACATGTTTTAGATCACAAGATGAATTACGAAGGCCAACCCCGGTAATACGAGGCGCGTCCAGAAAGTAAGTTCCGTCTGGTAATAAAATGAAATTGTACATAGATACAGAAGAAATTTTTATTGCACAAAATTCTACAACTCTTAAACTACTTTTCCACATAACTGCCGAAATTTTGTATGCACTTGTCATAGCGTGCCACAAGTTTTTGCATGCCTCCTTCACAGAAGGTGCCGCCTGTGTATTCAACCATGTGGTAACAGCTCTTTATCATTGTTGAATTGTTGATCACCAGGGACAGATTTTAGGTTTAAAAAGAGGTGAAAGTCACTAGGAGAAAGGTCCGAGCTCTATGGAGGATGATCAAACAGGTCCCATTGAAATTTCCGTAAGAATTGTTTGGTCACTTCGCTGTGTGAGGTCACGCATTATCGTGAAAAAAAAAATCTTTTGACAGTAATCCTTTTCTTACACCTAAAATCTGTCCTTGGTGGAAAATACTTCAACGATGATGACGAGCTGAAAGAACATGTAACCACATGGTTGAATACACAGGCGGCAACATTCTATGAAAAATGCACAAAAAACCTTGTGCCTTGCTATGACAATTGCCTACAAGATTTCGGAAGCTATGTAGAAAAGTAGTTTAACAGTTGTAGATTTTTGTAAAATCAATAATTTTCCTGTATCTGTACCCGTTCGTTTTATATAACCAAACGGATCTTACTTTCTGGACGCGCTTCGTATAAGATCATTGCGCGGGAAATAAACTATTACAAAATACTTTGTAGGACGCTGATTGAAATATCCTAAGAAATAAACACCGTATATTAATTCTTGAAACTACAATTTGAACTCCTCGTTCTGCGAAGTTGATTTCAAAATTAGTTTCACTTTTCTACTGAAAATGTAATTAAGGCCATTCTTTCCGAGGAAATACGTATTGTGTAGTTCAGTGACTACATTGTAGTACGTATAACAGAGTGGCTTTTTCCTACCTTATCACAGATTCGCTGTAAAGTTCTCGGTTAAGTTGTACCACACCAGTATGTCCTCGTGTTTTATGGCTTCTACAGAATTCCATCTCTAGAGCCGCCTAGCAGAATGCAATTTGAATCTTTGTGAAAGGCTAAATGAAGTATTGACGGGTATAAATAAGCCACTGTATCTGGAAATGTACTGGTCTGCCGGTGTGCACTATTACATCTCGCACTAAAAGCGTTTTAAATAGTAGATCAAACGTGAAGTGAGCGGCGATAAATTGACAATAGCCACTGGCAGAGGCGATAGCATCGGCTAACGCCCACTTCCATTATTTCCCTCGTTATTACAACGGCCCGTTTATAAATTAACGCTCGCGGGGCGGATAAACGACCAAGCCGCCAAAGAGAAGGACGTTAACCGAACCTGCTCTGATTCGAAAAAGGTTTCGTCTATGACTTCGAAGTCTCATTTTCACAGTAAGATATAATGTGTTTCGTATGAATTTTTTTCTAACACCCTTCTGTAAGAGAGCAATGAGAAAAAACTGATTTATCTGTCGGTTTAAATTCAGTTAATTAGTTTCATTTACAGGGAACGATTATTTTAAAGTGAAAGGTGACCAAAAACTCCCTCCTTTGTCAATGGATAAAAAAGCAGCCCTCGGTCGCAAAATAAAAATATTTGTCCTAGGTTTCGGCAATGACTAAGATTGCCTTCATCAGAAATTATGAAATACAACAAGTCACATAATAAAATATACTATATAATTTATGATGAAGGCAATCTTAGTAATTGCCGAAACCAAGGTCAAATATTTTTAATTTGCGACTTAGGGCTGCTTTTTTATCCATTGACTTTAACGGTCGCTAACAATAGCAACTATGTTTAAAAAAAAATTCCCTCCTTTTCATTTTTGCTTAAGACCCATCTGCTCTTCAGAAAGACTAAGTAAACGCGGTGGCGGTGTTTTTATTTCTATTCTAAGAAGCTTATCCTGTTGTGAAACAGCAGTAGATAGTTCCTCAGAGTTGCTAAGGTTGGAATTCCTAACTGACGAGAATAAATTAATAATTGGTTCTTTGTATCCTCTGAATTATCAGTTCGATAAAAATCACTGAAAAGTTCAGTGATTCTAACTTCGAATCAAATTTCAAATACGTATCTGAAGAATACAATTATAATGTTGGTGCTGCTTTAATTTACAATAGATACTGTCTTAAAAGACATATTAAAATCCCGAGGTACGTATGAAACATGTCCGAAATTGTGTTGAATGCCTGCCTGGCATTGATTTTATGTTTTTAACCAAGACTTGATGCCTAGTGACATCTTATTTATTTTTATTTTTATTGTGTGACATGCATACCAGTATGCATAAGGAGGCATATAATGCACCTGTTTAATCAGTCTGTCTAGTTCTCTTCCGTGCAGATGGTTTATAACCGAAACCGGTCGAAGTTTAGAAAAGTAATAAACAGCTGATGGTTTCCAGTATGCATTTCCTCTTCTATATAATGAATTTACTGTAGCTCGCTGAATTTGGCAAATAGCATACCTAGTATTTGTCCTTATGTTGATTACAATTACAATTACTGTTTGTTGTTATTACTATTCTAAACTTGATTGTTATTTTTGTGTTACGTTTTATAGCTCAATCATTATTGGCTGACTTACCAAGTGCGAGTTTTCCACATCTATCTCTACATAATTACTCTGAAAATCACATGGCAGAGGACTTTCACTTGGTAAGTCTCCATTGTCGCCTGTCGTCTGTCATTCTCTTCAGGCATCAGTGATCTTAGCCTCCTTTAATGTCGTCTGTCATCTTGTATGCTATCTTTCCTATCAATCTCCTCTCACAACTATTCCTTTCTCTTATAACTTGTAAGAATCTTCTCCTCTTACAGATAATTTAAAAAATTCTCCCACCACTCAGTTTTTTCATCAAGCTTAGCCCCTAACATACATCTTCACATCATATGACTGTAAAGTGATGTTTTACATTCTCCCTGGAAGTCTTCTAGGACCCACTAGACTTCCTTGGTTTTGTAAACGATTTAGGAGACCATCTCAGCAACTCACATATGCTGTTCGTGGATGATGCTGTCGTTTATCGTCTAGTTAAGTCACCAGAGGATGAAAACCAACTGCAAAACGATATGGATATCAGTATGGTGCAACCATTGCAATTGACTCTAATTAAACGTGAGAAGACATTCCTATGAGCACTAAATGAATTCTATTAAAATTAGTGTACACGATAAATCGATGAAATTTAAGGGTCGTAAATTCAAATTGGCACCTAGACATTTCAATCGCGAGCAAATTAAACTGAAAGAAGTCATAAAAAATGTTGTGGGGAAGGTAAACCAAAGAAAGCGTTTAATTGACGTAACACAGAAGTTCAGAGAAGAGCAGCTCGTTCGGTATTAAAGCGGTACAGGGTAGAGTGTCACGGATATGATGTAAGAATTGGTAGAAATCATCAAAATAAAGGCGAGATCTGTTTACGAAATTTCTTTCAGCAACTTTGTCCTCCGAATGTAATATATGTTCTTCGCAAAAAGCATAATCTTAATAGGGATCATCACAATAAAATAAATCACATATATATAATACGAATGATTTAGGAGTTACATTTTCTCGCGCTCTGTTCGAGAATGGAACAGTAGAAAAATACTCTGAAAGTGGTTCGATTAACTCTTTGCCATGCATTTAAATGTGAAATGCGGAGCAGTTATGTAGATTGTGACGTCCTTTCTGAATTCAATGTATTTTGGTCGCCTTTGTTAAATGTCTTATCTTGTACACGTTGATTTAAACTGATGGAGGCATACCACTGGAAGTTAAATATTAATCTGCAATTTCTACAGTATACGTAATGCTTTATTAGCCGCAGGAGTCAGCTTACAAGAGTCGTGCGAAATGTACAAAAACTCGGTGCTGCTCCTCCATCCATTCGTTCTTCTAGTTTGAAATGAACAGTAGGAATCATCGTGATTACGCAGAATAGCCGAGCTAGCCAATTGTACAACCGTATGTGAGTACGAATTCATTCACCTGTAATATAGCTGTGGTAATGGCATCTCCATTATAGAAGCTTTTGTTAATTAGATAGCATGTAGCTCTTAACCCCTTCGCAGCACTCAGTGGAATTCCGCTTAATACGTGACATATTGTTCGACTGAATCATGCATTGCGTTAGTGCTTCGACTGGAAATATTCATTTTGTATGCAGATCTGCAGACTTACTCTCCAAATTAGCATGAAGAGCATAGGAGAGGGTACGTAGCGTTGTAGGATTGGTGCTCGTAGCAATAGCGTGTAGGCAGCAGGAAAAATGCCATTGCCATGGGCTCTAGTTACGAGTTTGTGATTATTATAGGAACTGAGAATAGGTGTAAAGAAGATTCCCAAAATTCTTTACTTGCAGTATATTGTAAATACGAGATTCGCGAAGTAAAATGTATATATCCTTCATCGTCTGACGATTGAAGTTTCTCCACATTTCCGTTGTAGCTCCCCGGTGACTCAAAGGAACTTGTCACAACTAGTACTGCCTTTTTAGTTATACTTCAAAACGCTCACAGGAATGCATATGTATTAAGATGGTACGTACACTTAACTCGTAGACTGTCTGCTTCGCAGGTTAACTTCCCATTCTCTTGATCCAGCCAATTAAGCGAAGATTTCAAAATACTTTTTATAAGTCTTTCTCATCATTCCTTCACTACCACGTGCTTCGTCTTTTTCTTCCACATTTCATGTATTGGGCACTGAGCTTGCTACGTCTTAACAAATGTTCTCTCCCCTTCTGCCTAGATATCACTTCCTCCTGCCGGTTTATAGTTCAGGATAGTTTGGAAAATGATTTACTGTCCATTCTTTGTAAGTCTTCGTAACAGGTGGTACATATTTTACCTTCCATTAGTCTAGTTACATGTATTGAGTCAGTGTTATGTTTTCTGTGTGTTCGGACCTTGAGAAGTCATTTATTCTTCTCAGAAACTTCTGTACTCCAATCTGTATTTTACTTAATATTTTACCTCTACGAAGAAATCCGAAAAAGAGCCATTAATTTATAAAATTTTATCTCATTTCACGTTCTAATTACATTTAGAACTCTGACAACAACCCAGTTTGGTACACACCATATTATAGAATATCGCATACATTAAATAACTGCACTAATTGTAAGTACATGAATGTATGCAGTGCATTGATGATAACAATGAAACAATTTAAATGTATAAATATGGATTTAAACGGAGTTTCCGCGATTGTGTGCTGTCATTAATTGAATATGAATAATAAACGGTTGCTGGCCAATGAAGGCTCTTATGGCTTCCAGCCTAATTATATTATCGAAATTTCCAGATCTAACCGGTTTTAATTAAGGATCTTTATTATTTACCTGGAAAAATTGATAGCCCAAATAAGTGAAGCCGAGCGCGGTGGCCGAGTGGTCTGCGGCGTGCCAGTCAAGGTCTGCATGGCCACTGCGGTCGGGAGTTCGAATCCCCTTTCGGGCCTGAATATTTGTGCCGTCTTTAGTATAAGCTAGTTCATAAGTAGTTTGTAAATTTAGGGACTGATGACCTCGTAGTTAAGTCCCATGAGCTCTACAAACATTTCCTAATAAGTGAAGGACGGCATTATTAGAAAATAACATAACCACAATGATTTTGGATTGTGCCAGTTCTTTTTCCCAGAAAACCAAATTAGTGTCCTTTTTTCTGTTTGTTTGATATCTCAACATAATATCGCATAAGAAAATAATTCAGGTGGTTCAGAGGAATGTTAAGACATTATCTGCAGGAAGTAAATTATTTAACCTTGTGCCTTTTGCTATTATATTCATGTACGTAAGGTAGATGTCAATCATATGAAAGTGTGGACGTTGCTGGGCGCACTTCCTGACTACCTCTATTTCATTCAATTTCTTATGTTATTGATTCACCTCTGTTTGGTATAATGTTTCGTTTGTGTAGGCTTCTTATGGTTTTTATAAGTTTGCAAAGGTATTCTTTGCTGTCAGTTAAGTCCGAATATGGTTTCTGTTCATGCTGTCAAAGGCCTTCTCCAAACCTAAATATGCTATTTATATTTGTGGTTATATTATTGACTATTCTCTGTTGTTTCTTACCCAGAAAATTCATTATCCGTTTTCAATCATCATTTCGTAATTACTGGTTGGTGCTATGCTCATGAGAATTGCGGACACTATTTTGAGGTTTCTATTTATTACTGTTACACATGACATATACACTGACTACAGAAGATTGAGATATCTACGATTTTAACTTATCTGACCGCCTTTCTTATACAGAGATATTACATCTCCTGCCTCTCTTTAATATGTGGAACAACCCTGTATGCACTATCCTACGAACTTGTCTTTTGGAGATTTCCCATTGTAAAGAGGACAGACTCATTAGGTTCACCATTTTCTTGTTCAGCTCCTGATTGAACATCTTGTACATTTGACTAACACCATAGGTCTCTGTAGTGCAGAACCTTCGATCCTTCTATATGATGTAATATTACTGCATCCTTCTCACTCTTGATCATATCAATTAACATTTGTTATTTACAAAATTCTGCCTTTCCTGAATATCTTTATTAAATTGATTTATTTAATTTGTTGCAAGTGCAGCTGTTTCTCTAATTAAGTATAATTTCTCCTTTCCTTAATTTCTTCCATTACAGTTTTTTTAGTTGCATTGAAATTGTTGCTTCTAAGCATTGTATATCCGGAGAACTCTTCTGTTGCTTGTCTTTTGTTCTGTTTTTTTCTGAGCAACAGTGACTATTTTGCCACTCCACCTGTATATCATTTCTAATGCTTGTAGGTGCAGTATTATAAGAACCAACAACTTATATGATGTGACATGTCTATTGTAATTGATATTGTAGCCATAGGAGAAAACAATTTTTGGTCACATATAATGAACTATTTTACATTACTGTGAAATCTTAGTAGGTTAACAGTTGTTATTAAGGTATGGCTGGATAACTGTGTAGTTTGTGCCAATTCATTAATATTCAACATGAACTCATTGTTATTCAACGACCCTACATTAATGAGTACAATGGGAGCAAGAAATTTCTTTTCCGACTTGCTGAAGCCTTAAAATTTATATTGACTAATTACTTGGCTTCTAATAGTTGAAAGTGATTTCTTTTAAAAACGAAGATTGTCAGACTGGAAGCTGCAATTTGACTTTACTGTTATAGTAATTACAGTACATTCTATTTATCTAGATATTCTTCACATACTTACCTGTATAATTAACAAAGTATCTGAAATATCTAAACTATAAAACAACATCAAAATTGACATATAAACTGTAATGTACATGTAGTATGTATGCCTTTTAAGTCACACAACTAAATTAATCTATACCATTAGTTGCTTCCCAGATTTGCTTGTAGGAACTAGACACATTAGATAAGTCATTCATTCTGGAAAGACTGTGACTTAATACTTTTATTTGGGCTATCGGTTGGATTATCCCGCATATCAGATAATGCAAGAACTCATATGATAAGACAATGAAAAATTGCTAATCCCTTCTTAAGTTGTGCCCCCAAGTTTGGATAAAGTTAAAAGAGGATGGCAAGTAAAACAAAACCTGTTTATATGATTTATTATTTAGAGTTATTATCAGCACAACAAATGTGTTGACTAAGTGATTCTTTATGGATGTTGTTTTTACCAATTATAGTACTGAAGACCAAAAAGCGATGGTATGCGAAGTCCTCCTCTACCATCCATTCTAAAGTAGTCGAATTTTTCTGGTAGAAAGGCATTATGGAAAACTAAAACTAAAAAAAAATAAAAAAAAAAAAATAAATAAATAAATAAATAAAAAACAAATAAATAAAAAAGAAAAATAAAAAATTTTCACTGAATGGTATGCAGCATTTGGGTAAATGCGTCAAGTGGAATTGTTCTCTGTAATATGTGACTTAAGAAAATAGGCGAACCCCTAAACTTGTGAGAATAACAGCAAATAAGCAGCTTTGGTGCAACATATATAAAAATTTCTTTCCTGGAATACTTCATAGCTGGAAAATGTGACGCATTAAAATACTTTTGTTTATTTTGATGTTACTCTTTTGTTTTGTTGCCAATTCTGAATATGTTACCTATGGTTGAGTGTGTGTCTGTGATATTAGTGATTTCCTTCACTCTCCCAGCTGTTCCCATCACCCTCACATGTGAGAGTGTGTCACGTGTTAGTGTGTGTGTGTGTGTGTGTGTGTGTGTGTGTGTGTGTAGTATGTGTCTGTGTGCTTGCTTTCACTTTTACATTTCTTTTATTAAATTTAGAGGATATTTTCACTGGTTCAATCAATAAACATCTACACTGCAGATCGTATTTACTTTTCTTAGATAAGTGCTATTACATCTCAAAGTTAAGTATTCGAGATTTTCCATCTGATGCTGACTGCAATTAAGACAAATATTTACACCAGACGTGTTTTGCTTTTTATTTGTGAGACATGTTCTGTGATTGGTGTTATTGCCTCTTCGTTACATTCCACTGCTGTTTTACCGTCTTATGCTGTGGGTTCTTGTTTGTACTCGGCTAATTTCGTCCTTTTTTTTCTTTTGCTTTTTTCCTTTTTATTTGCTACTACTTCATTTCGCTTCTACTAAACTGCGTATAGTATGCACATCAAAATTAATTAGTAAAATGCCTGTCGGTTTGTTTTCAGCCCACCACAGAGTGACTATGTTGTTTTTGTCTGTTGAAGTATTTATCATGTGGTCTGTGTTACTAATATTTTTATCTATTTATTTGAAATCAGTGTGTCTGTGTATGTGTACATCTGTAATTTTTTAAATTAGGAAAGAGGATGCCTGAGATTTTTACAAATATATAGGAGTTTTGTAGGGGTGTCTTGGGGGTAGGGGTAGAGATGCAAACGATACATCGATGTTTTGAAACAAATCCGAATCTAGAGTTCTATGGGATATTGAAAGTAATGCGCCCAAACATCGCAACTGTATTATCACACCGATGACTTAAGAATAACAAAAAATTTCGAAATCATCAAAACTATGTCAAATACGAAGCAAAAAACTTGCGTAGGAAGAGTGGCTCTTCCTAATAAGTGACAAATATCCGAATGTGTGCTTAGGTTACAAAAAAAAAGTTGATAATAAATTACTGTCCTAAAATCCACTAATTATCTTCTCAGATGGATAGAGTCGGTGAACCCAGTACATTGACACGGAAAGGTATTTCTGTATTTGAGACATGACAGTAGACATTATGAATTGATGGAATCTTTAGTGAAGAAAAATGTTGCCACTCTAAATGATTTTTTTCTGAGCATTGTATGCGTAAGAGGATTTTGTATGAAGCTTTTTGTTCTACTACATAAAAGAGTCAGTAACTTGAAATATTGAATAAAATAGTGTGCATTAGAATTTTTCTTGTACCTAGATTAGTGACTGTAGAAGTTATTGGATCTTCACGATACTGGAGAATGCAGATATTGCGAAGACAAATCCCAAATTCTTAAACAAAATTAAAAGTTTTCATTGTTATTCTTTGTCACGTTTCCTCTTGGAATCTATATCGTGTTTTATGTCGATCTTTCGATCTTTGATGATTAATCTGATGTTTGTCCAGCACGGGCAGTTGGCATTGCTGAAATTTCGCCCTCCAACATCAGCTGAATCGAATCTTTGACAGTGTTACCCAGTCAGACTGATATCGTACTGTCAAAACGTCAGTTAAAACATCAAACAAAAGTAGACGAAAACTCCGAGACAAAAGCCAACAAGCCAAGTAAAACATAGATTTTCATTTCAGCAAGGTACATGATTAGATAAACGTCATTGATGAATATTCATTTTGAAAATACATTATTAAGTAATAACTGAAAGATGCATAAATTTTAATTTTCTCCACGTCAACAGCTAAGAAAAATGCAATACGTCAGCAAAATACAAGTTTTTTCGCATGTAATGAACAAATCGATGTAAATCCCAACTAAAATCAGCGCAGTAGGCAGCTAAACCTTATTCCCAACTTCTTTTCCATTCTAATCTGCCATTTCGCTGTGTATTCGTAGCCTAGTGAAAAAACATAAATAAGGCAGATACTTTCTGGCAACAAAGCTTCATTTCAGTGTGTTTTTCCTAATATTTCTGAAAACGTATGGAAACATCGGAAAAACATCGATGTATCGTTTTTGAGAGCGATGTATTTTTAACATCGATATTTTTCTGCACGAACATCGATGTCTGAACATCGATGTTTTTATCAACTATGTTGCATTCCTAGGTAGGGGTGGCTATGAGTAGTGGTCTGAGTGTTTGTAATAGGAGACCCCTCCTGTTGGCTTCCAGGTTGGGGGTGTTTTTATATTCATGTTCCGTAGTCAATAAGCTCGATAAAGTGAGTTGACCACCTAACATAGCAATAAACCATAATATATAATCACTCCCACTCTTTAAAGTCAAACCTCTTCTTACAAACACTCAAAAGACTACTCAGACCAACCCCTATTGTCAACACAACCCCATCATGCCCTCAATTACATACCTGACAAACATCTCATCCATACTGTGCTCTAAATTTATAACTTACTGCTGCGCACGCACACACACACACACACACACACACACACACAATCACACACACACACGCACACATACTCATAGATTTCGTATAAATAAATAAAAATAAAGTTAAAGATATTAAACTGAAGTAGAGGCATTGAATTAAAATTAATGCCGCAGCTAGGGGTTCGAACCCAGGACCTCCTGCTTAGTAGGCAGACTCCATAAATGCTACGTCACCGATACAGCGACTGCACAGATGGACTTAAGGCACGTCCCCCTCCACTACATAAGCTTCAACTCTGTTTCATGTTCCCTTATAAATCCATTATAGATATCGAGACAAAATATCACTCTGTACATGGTTTATTTGAAATTTATATATAACCTTTGCCTGAGGTATAAGGCAGGATTTCGCATTAACGTTCTTTCTGGGGTGCTATTCCGCTGTTAGAAGGCCTTGGCACTTTTATACGTGTTTGTAAGGAAACATGAGGCAGAGGAAGTTTATGTAGTGGAGGCGCGTGTCTGTGCAGTCGGTATGTCCACTACGTCTCTGTGGCCTAGTGGACGCCGGCCGCGGTGGCTGAGGGGACAACTGATTTTCCTTGGCGTTAGAAGAGACAATAATAATGCAGAAATGGACATTAACAGTAGGGTGACAACATCGTTTTATCTTCAAAGAAATATTTTGTTTAAAGGCATAGAAGCCGGGCCAAGAAGGCACCAATTGGCGAGCGGAAGGACGGGTTGAAGGGGAGGAAGGAGACCCGAAAAAAAAAAAAAAAAAAAAAAAAAGGGGACTGAGGCGCTCCAGTCACAGTCTGCATGACCACTACGGTCGGGGGTTCGAATCCCCCCTCGGGCATGGATTTTAAAAGCCGGGCGCCGTGGCTCAGCGCGCCCGGTCAGAGGGCTGAACGTCCTCTGTAATAAAAAAAAAAGCTGAGCCAAATGATCAACGAACAACCAAAAACGAACAACGAAAACGACCGCAAATCATAGATATAACTGTAGAACAAAAAAAGAAAAAAAAAGTGGTTAAGGCGTCTGCCTAGTACGCAGGAGGTCCTGGGTTTGACTCCTGCCTGTGGTATAAATTTTAATCAAATGCCTCTATTTTAGCTTAATATCTTTAATAGATATTAAGACAAAATATATATGTGGACATTGTTTACTTGATATTTAAAAATAAAACGTTGCCGTCACTCACATACCACATACCACAAAAAACAGAAACAAAACCAAAAAACAAAATTATAGTGACACTGCGGTGAAGTGGAAATCAAACCGAAAGGCATTGCACTAAAAATGTGTAATGTGCAATATTAGCGCAGTTTAGAAAAATGAAATGGTAATAAATGAAACAAAAAAATCGGGTCAAAAGTAAGCGAAATTTGCCGAGAACGAACAAGAACACACATCAAAAGCCGTCCAACAAATGCAAGACGAGAAAAAAAAGAACCTTGGGATGTAAGGAAGAGGCAAAGCAGCATAGGTAAATTATACGTAAATTGTATAACCTATGGATCAGTATTTGCAGCACCACAGCACCACAGCAAAATAATTGTCTTAATTGAGGTCAGCATAAGACGCATATCTCTTATAGTCCATTTGAACAGCTGTTGTTACAGAGCATGGCCACACGACCAAACGTAACATCTCAAAGTACTGGACACTTATTTTTTGAAGTCATGGTCAGTGTTGCTAGATGGCAGAGAGAGAAAATACCTACAGTCTTACAAAAATGTACCTACGTTTTCCGTGCTTTCTCCCTACCTCCTCATTAAAGCCGCTACACCTGGCGCATTTGGGACTGGGAGGGACTGAATCTAGGAGGCATGGAGGGAGGGAGGGAGGCGGGGGCGGGGCGTGGAATAATACCTCAAACTCATTTCTACAAAAAAGTAGTTTTATATGTGAAGACGCACCATCCGTGATGCTTTATTGTTTTATGGAGAAATATGTCTCTGGGGGGGGGGGGAGGGGGGGTGCTGAATCCCGGCAGCCCCCGCACCCTGGATACACCACTGCCCGACATTAACAGTATAATAAATGGAAATGAAATTAATTATATCTAAAGAGTAAAATGTTTTGGAATAAGTTATTATTTAATGAGGGTTGAACGTCGTAATAACTCACCAATATAAAATAGTATTTTTGTATAAAACCATTTCTGGATCTATGTGCAGCAGCGACTTTTATTCCACGACTGAGTGCTATTTTCCTGACAAGAATTTAAAATCCGGGTAAATGTCACTTTCCACATGAAATGAGGCATGTGAATACTGTAACAAAATATAATTACACGGATTTTTCCCTTCCTAATTTTGTCACACCTGTTACACGTTTTTTGCTTAAAAATATGTTTTCAGCAATTACAAAAAATGAGTATTTAGACTTAACAATATATTTCATTTTCTTTTAAATTATATATATCAAAAGACGAAATGGATATTTTAAGATTATTTCAAAGTCAATTTCTGATAGTCTATGTTTCACACCCGTGACTGTGGAATCAACCGTTTACATCTAGTTGCTGCAGATATCCACATATGTCTCAGATACTGCTGCAGCTGAAGTTGTCGCATTTGAAATTTCACCATATATGGTGATCAAAATATCCACGGGTGTACTGCCGGTCTATAGTGTCCAACGGGCACAATATTTCGGCGATCATACATGTCGCCATCATCAGGTGAACTGACGGACTGAGCTCCTGGAAACGCGCCGGCACGGAGGTCCGCACGCTACGGCTGCTCGAAGGGAACTGGGTTCTAGCCCGGTAGCGGGCCATTTAAATACCCGCGGCCCGCGGAGCGACCCCTCCGCGGTCCGCGCCCCGCGCCGCGGCCGCGCAGTGGAACCGATTGCGCCGGCGTCTGAGAAGACGTTGGTGTGAGGGCTCTGTCCGCCGTGGTCGTCACTTCGTTACGTTTGCTAGATTTACTCTTAATTAACCCAATCGCTGGTTCCCAAGCTTTGCTAAGATTATAGCCAGAGTCACGGTTTATGAGGTCGTCACTTGTGCGAATTTCAATGGCCTCTCTAACGACGCAGTCCCAGTATCTCGACGTCTGTACCAGAATCCTAGTGTGTTCATACTCCATGGCGTGATTCTCCGACAAACAATGTTCAGCGACCGCCGACTTGCTCGGATACATCAATCGTGTGTGCCTCTGGTGTTCAACGCATCGATCCTCGACGGTACGCATCGTCTGTCCAATATATGACTTTCCACACTGACACGGAATCTGGTACACGCCCGCTTTCCTCAAACCGAGATCATCTTTAGCGCTCCCCACCAGTGCACGAATTTTATTCGGCGGACAAAAAACAGTTCCAACCTGGTGTTTTCTCAAAATGCGGGCGATCTTCCCTGAGAGTGCGCCGGTATATGGAACGAACGCAGTGCCTACATCCTCCCTTGCGTTTTCATCCGTTTCCACAGGTTGTGTTGTAGTGGTTGGACGGAGAGCCCGCTGAATCTGCCACTCTGAGTACCCATTTTTTCGAAATACAGTTCTCAGGTGTTCCAATTCCTGGGGTAGACTCTCTGTGTCGGAGATAGTGCGCGCCCTATGTACTAGAGTTTTAAGTACCCCCATTCCTCTGTGAAGAGTGATGACAGCTGTCTGCATGTAAATACAGATCAGTGTGCGTTGTCTTCCGATATACACTATGACCCAGGGTGCCGTCAGCTCTTCTCTTGACCAAGACGTCAAGGAACGGCAATTTACCCTCCGTTTCAGTCTCCATAGTGAATTTGATGTTGGGGTGTATGGAGTTCAGATGTGTAAGGAAGTCAAGGAGTTTATCCATACCATGTGGCCAGATGACGAAAGTGTCGTCCACATAACGGAAAAAGCAAGTAGGTTTCCAGAAAGATGATGCAAGGGCTTCCTCCTCGAAATTCTCCATGTATAAATTTGCGACCACAGGGGAGAGTGGGCTACCCATGGCGACTCCCTCCGTTTGTTCGTAGTATTCGCCATTGAAAAGAAAATACGTGGAGGTCAAGACATGCCTAAAAAGTTCGGTGGTCTTCTCGTCAAATTTCTGACCAATCAAATCTAGTGACTCTCGAAGGGGCACCCTCGTAAACAACGAAACGACGTCAAAACTTACCATGATATCCGACTCATCCAGCCTGAAGTTGTTAAGGCGTTTCACAAAATCCACGGAATTACGTATGTGATGAGGGCATTTACCAACATAAGGACTTAACATTCCCGTCAAGTATTTGGCCAACAAATATGTAGGTGCCCTGATGTTACTGACAATGGGACGTAACGGCACCCCATCTTTGTGAATCTTAGGGAGTCCATAAAGTCTTGGCGGTACCGGACCTTGAGGTAAAAGTTTCTTGGCGACACCCTCCGGTAAATCCGCATCCTTGAGAAGCGCCCTCGTCTTGTTTTCCACCTTCTTTGTGGGGTCAACGCTGATCTTCCGGTAGGAATCGTCATTTAGCAGGCTCTGCATCTTTTCAGTGTAGTCCTTATGGGAGACAACAACCGTAGCATTGCCTTTGTCAGCCGGTAAGACAACAATATCAGGGCGCTCCCTCAGGTCACGAATGGCCGCCCTCTCTTTACTAGTGATGTTTGACTTCGTGGGCTTGGATTTCGTCAATGCACGACAAGTTTCACGACGTATTTCCTCAGCTGAATCAGGCGGAAGTCGAGCTGCAACCTGTTCAACAGCACTAATAATTTCTGCGACAGGTGTGAACTTGGGGGTAGGAGCAAAGTTGAGTCCTTTCTCTAAAACTGAGACCGCATCATCACTCAACTCCATGCCACTCAGATTGATGACGGTCTTGCACGGAACCTGCAGAGGTGGCTTGTCAAGGAGGCGTGAGAACTTAGCTGTTTGACGTCCCGTTGCCTTCTTATGGGCGGAATCGGCTGCAACCGAAGTAACACCATCAATCCAATCCCAGGATAAAGACGTGAAGTGACTAGCCAGTTTCAAATGCAGATGGAATAGTTCCAGAGAGACGAACTCAAGACTACGGCGGGTGAAATGCACTCTCTCACGAAGCAATGCGAGGCCGGCCCGTTTTTTAATTCTCTTGGCTGCTGCAGAATCGATGTGATGCGTAACCTTAGCAAAATTTGGAACAACATTCTCGGAACGACATCTCTTTAGAAAAGCAAGAGTACTTAGCAAACGACATCTACGGTGGCGCAACTTTTCAAATTTCTTCATGCTGCGATACATCTCCTCCCCGTAAAGGTATATGATGTGATTCTTCAGTTTCTCCCGGCGTATTTGATGATCAAAATATCCACGGGTGTACTGCCGGTCTATAGTGTCCAACGGGCACAATATTTCGGCGATCATACATGTCGCCATCATCAGGTGAACTGACGGACTGAGCTCCTGGAAACGCGCCGGCACGGAGGTCCGCACGCTACGGCTGCTCGAAGGGAACTGGGTTCTAGCCCGGTAGCGGGCCATTTAAATACCCGCGGCCCGCGGAGCGACCCCTCCGCGGTCCGCGCCCCGCACCGCGGCCGCGCAGTGGAACCGATTGCGCCGGCGTCTGAGAAGACGTTGGTGTGAGGGCTCTGTCCGCCGTGGTCGTCACTTCGTTACGTTTGCTAGATTTACTCTTAATTAACCCAATCGCTGGTTCCCAAGCTTTGCTAAGATTATAGCCAGAGTCACGGTTTATGAGGTCGTCACTTGTGCGAATTTCAATGGCCTCTCTAACGACGCAGTCCCAGTATCTCGACGTCTGTACCAGAATCCTAGTGTGTTCATACTCCATGGCGTGATTCTCCGACAAACAATGTTCAGCGACCGCCGACTTGCTCGGATACATCAATCGTGTGTGCCTCTGGTGTTCAACGCATCGATCCTCGACGGTACGCATCGTCTGTCCATTGGACGCTTCTCAAGGGTGCGGATTTACCGGAGGGTGTCGCCAAGAAACTTTTACCTCAAGGTCCGGTACCGCCAAGACTTTATGGACTCCCTAAGATTCACAAAGATGGGGTGCCGTTACGTCCCATTGTCAGTAACATCAGGGCACCTACATATTTGTTGGCCAAATACTTGACGGGAATGTTAAGTCCTTATGTTGGTAAATGCCCTCATCACATACGTAATTCCGTGGATTTTGTGAAACGCCTTAACAACTTCAGGCTGGATGAGTCGGATATCATGGTAAGTTTTGACGTCGTTTCGTTGTTTACGAGGGTGCCCCTTCGAGAGTCACTAGATTTGATTGGTCAGAAATTTGACGAGAAGACCACCGAACTTTTTAGGCATGTCTTGACCTCCACGTATTTTCTTTTCAATGGCGAATACTACGAACAAACGGAGGGAGTCGCCATGGGTAGCCCACTCTCCCCTGTGGTCGCAAATTTATACATGGAGAATTTCGAGGAGGAAGCCCTTGCATCATCTTTCTGGAAACCTACTTGCTTTTTCCGTTATGTGGACGACACTTTCGTCATCTGGCCACATGGTATGGATAAACTCCTTGACTTCCTTACACATCTGAACTCCATACACCCCAACATCAAATTCACTATGGAGACTGAAACGGAGGGTAAATTGCCGTTCCTTGACGTCTTGGTCAAGAGAAGAGCTGACGGCACCCTGGGTCATAGTGTATATCGGAAGACAACGCACACTGATCTGTATTTACATGCAGACAGCTGTCATCACCCTTCACAGAGGAATGGGGTACTTAAAACTCTAGTACATAGGGCGCGCACTATCTCCGACGCAGAGAGTCTACCCCAGGAATTGGAACACCTGAGAACTGTATTTCGAAAAAATGGGTACTCAGAGTGGCAGATTCAGCGGGCTCTCCGTCCAACCACTACAACACAACCTGTGGAAACGGATGAAAACGCAAGGGAGGATGTAGGCACTGCGTTCGTTCCATATACCGGCGCACTCTCAGGGAAGATCGCCCGCATTTTGAGAAAACACCAGGTTGGAACTGTTTTTTGTCCGCCGAATAAAATTCGTGCACTGGTGGGGAGCGCTAAAGATGATCTCGGTTTGAGGAAAGCGGGCGTGTACCAGATTCCGTGTCAGTGTGGAAAGTCATATATTGGACAGAGGATGCGTACCGTCGAGAATCGATGCGTTGAACACCAGAGGCACACACGATTGATGTATCCGAGCAAGTCGGCGGTCGCTGAACATTGTTTGTCGGAGAATCACGCCATGGAGTATGAACACACTAGGATTCTGGTACAGACGTCGAGATACTGGGACTGCGTCGTTAGAGAGGCCATTGAAATGCGCACAAGTGACGACCTCATAAACCGTGACTCTGGCTATAATCTTAGCAAAGCTTGGGAACCAGCGATTGGGTTAATTAAGAGTAAATCTAGCAAACGTAACGAAGTGACGACCACGGCGGACAGAGCCCTCACACCAACGTCTTCTCAGACGCCGGCGCAATCGGTTCCACTGCGCGGCCGCGGCGCGGGGCGCAGACCGCGGAGGGGTCGCTCCGCGGGCCGCGGGTATTTAAATGGCCCGCTACCGGGCTAGAACCCAGTTCCCTTCGAGCAGCCGTAGCGTGCGGACCTCCGTGCCGGCGCGTTTCCAGGAGCTCAGTCCGTCAGTTCACCTGATGATGGCGACATGTATGATCGCCGAAATATTGTGCCCGTTGGACACTATAGACCGGCAGTACACCCGTGGATATTTTGATCATCAAATACGCCGGGAGAAACTGAAGAATCACACCATATATGGTGTTTGAAGTAAACAGTGAGTACATGTCTCTTGTAATGACATAATCGCAACAAGGTTTTCCTTGACTCTTCATGTCGAATGTCAGTCTCAATAATGCTTCAAAAGTGTCTGTACCAATTTTGTTTCGTTGTTTGGTCTTAATATCTGTCACCGCTGAAAAAATTCTTTCAAATGCAGCATTGGAATGTGGTAAACAAAGCACATTGTTAGCTAACATACCTATATTTTGAAACTGTTTCATGTAAAAGTTCTTGCACTGTGACACTTTGTCCCAAAAGTGTACAGTAGATAATTTTAAGAGGTTTTCCTTTTCAATTACTGTAAAATAATGATTATCAAAGAGTAATGCTATGTTGACAACGAATATCTAGTGCTTTGTTTATTATAACGTTGGCTGTCGCAAATGTTGTAGCGCTTTTTTTGCCAACATCATCTCCTTTACAAATACTAACTAGTGTGTCGTCCTGGCGTAACTAAATAACCGTTTAGTCAAGGTAATATAACGTCTTTTGTTTATGGAAACAATGCATTTTTATTATGCTGACATTTTCTAACACTATTTCCTAACCGACTCTCCATTCAACTGATATACTTTCAAATCATTATGTTTCGCATCAATTTTAATGTGTCTGAAACTAAGTTTTCAAATTAATATTGTTTACTATGCACAGAAAACAACTATGCCATCTAAAATATCATTCGCCACTATTTGTTGGCTTCATTCCCGCGTGTTGGCTGTTGCCAACATTATCCGCTAGGCCAGTGTCGGCGATTGCAAAAGCTTACCAAAGTACCTACGCAACGTGGACTTTTGGATGAGCATGGGTGTGTGTGTAGTCCTTAGGTTAGTTTACCTAGGTTTAAGTAGTTTGTAAGCTACGGACTGATGACCACGCAGTTTGGTCCGATAGATTTACAAACATTTCAACTTTTGGATGAAAATTCCCTACATGATTTTAATGCTTAAAATTACCTACGTGTAGGGAAAATTCCCTACGTCGGGCAACACTGGTCATGGTATATTTCACCACAACTCTAAAGATAAATAGTTGAGGAAACTAAAATTTTGCGCCATTGTGTAATTTTAATGGAGGAGCGCGTGGACAGGAATACACACGACTGAGGAGTCAAGCTGACGATAGGGCAGCCGTGGTACTGGAAGGCTTGGCGCTGCGCCGTCACGCGCGGGTGCCTGCGTCCGGCGGCAGTGGGTCAGTTGGGGGAAGTTGGTGAGCGACCGCAGGCACGATTGCAGTTCTCGCCTCGGCTGGGCTCGGCTCTTCTCGGGCCGGCGTGCGATGGCAGGCGAGAGATCCGCCAGCCGGCGCTGCGGCGGCGCCAAGTTCCGCCGGAATTAAGCGGCGTGCGGGGTGCGGGCTGAGGGCTGAGGGCCGAGGGCTGAGGGCGCGGGGAACCACCGCAAAGCGGCCGGCAGGGCTGCCACCACAGCCCCCAACTCTGCCGGCCGCTCGCGCTCGCACCGCGTGCGAAACGACGCGCGCAGCCGGGAACGAAATTAATACACCTCGAAAGACGACGTCGAGTTTGACCCGACGACGGCAGGTGCACCCTGCGTGATTGTAGATGTCCTGGATAAAGGTTTCAAAGTCGTCCGCCGTCAGATAACACACTGACACAGCTTCGAGAGCGCCGGAGATCGTTTATAGCCTGTCCCCACGCTTTCGGTAACAACTCTGGCACCGACATTGACCAAATGTTTTGTGATATCACTCACACATTTGCGTGTACATTCATTTCAAATCAAATGTCTGTTAATCTATAGGACCAAACTGCGTGGTCATTTGTGAAGGCGTCGTTTGCAATTTCTTCAGTTAGTTCTTGTCTGTCAGGTGTGATAACTATAATGTATCATTAACGTAAAGAATCAGCTCTGCATCTTCATGAATATAGAATGGCAAGTCATTAACATGTATTAAGAACAGCAAAGGGCCTAAGACCGAAACTTGTGGCACCCTATTTTTGCTTGTACCCCAGTTTAAGGAATGAGCTGTTTTTGGCATATTTTGTGAATTACTTATGTCAACTTTCTGCCTATTCCTGTTATGTAGGATTTAAACCATTTATATACTGCCCCATTCATACCACAATACTTCAGTTTATCTAGAAGGATTCCATGATTTACTCAATCAAAGGCCTTGGAGAGATCACAAAAAATACCAACGGGTTATGTCCGGTTATTTAAAGCATTTAATATTTCATTGGTGAAACTATATATAGCATTTTCTATTCAAAACCCTTTCTGAAAACCAAACTGATATTTTGTTAGAACTTTATTTTTACCTATGTGTGAAACTACTCTAGAATACATTACTTTTCCAAGAATTTTGGGTAAGGCTCTCAGAAGTGAGGTTGGGCGGTAGTTTTTGACATCAGACGTATTCCTTTTTTGTGCAGTGGGTTAACAGTAGCATATTTCAGTCTATCAGGAAAAACACTATACATTAATTTAATTAAACTTACAAGGATTACAAAGGGCAAGGCACCAAGATTGTGTGAATTCTTAAACAACAATTCCCACAAGAAAATATGCCATTAAACAATTAAAATTTAAAGCCACATTCCATACATGGGGGAACAAAATAGAGTAAACTGTAAGCTAACATACAAGTTTGACGATGTCCTGGCTCACAATGATTGACACCAACCGTTAAAGACCACAGTGAATCAAATTGGCGAAGTAGTAACCAGTGCGTGGAGACATCATAATATATATATATATATATATATATATATATATATATATATATATATATATATATATATATATATATATAAAACCGTAGGAATCCCACAAAAGGTTACATGGGGCGCTTACCCAAATTGCTTAAAAACTGCCAAATACACCCACTATTCAAAAAATGTTCAAATGTTTGTAATTCTATTGGACCAAACTGTGTGGTCATCAGTCCGTAGCTTACAAACTACTTAAACCTAGGTAAACTAACCTAAGGACAAACACACACACACACCCATGCCCCAGGAGGACTCGAACCTCCACGGCGAGCAACCGCGCGCTCCGCAGCGAGACGCTTTAGACCGCTCGGCTACTCCACCGCGGCAACACTCATTTCAGTTCATCGAGAGCCAACGTAAACATACTTGACGCACAGTTTGCGGCCAATGCATTGCCGGTTCTACTCTGAATAATTACATCTATATCTATAAATGTGAATGTCTGTTCGGTGTAAGTTTATCACATCTGAACCACAAGACGTAAAGAGCGAAAAATCTGTACAGTTACTAATGTCTACCCGTGGAAGGCTTTAGGCACGTTTTTATGGCGATCGGATAGCTATTTATATATTTTAATGTGGATGTCTGTTCGGTGCACGTTTATCACGTCCGAACGATAAGACCTAAAGACTTAAATATTTGTACAGTTACTAATTTATACCTGAGGAAGGTCTTAGACACGGTTTTATAGAGATCTGATAGATATTTAGTAATTTGAAGAACATAAAGCGAAATAATTACAATAATTACCCTTTGAATATGGTTTTATTGGTCGCATTTTTGCTTAAGGGTTGATAATGAGAAAAGGGTGGAGTATATTGGGACGGAAAGTTATCGGTGTATATAAAATTCTACGCGTGCGCGCATGTGTGTGTGTGTGTGTGTGTGTGTGTGTGTGTGTGTGTGTTAATATTTCGCTCTGCAGCGAAAACTACAGAACGCAAACGAATGGTCTGTGTGTAATTCTTGTCTGAAGTCTCCCGTTGTACACCACAGCAGTTCCACGCCGATAGCTATAAGGGGGTGGAAGAAATGGTGATTGAAAATCGTCAAATTATAAAAAATTTCGGACTGAAGGCCAGCGATGTCATTTGCGGCTCTGTAGCAAGGAGGTTACATACAGCAAAACATGATGCTACAATCCATATCTTTGGTCTATGTGTTGTACAATGTCTTCAGCTCTTTCTCTGTAAGGATAAGCATACTAATAAGGAAATATAAGAATATCAGCCGGAAAAGATGTTTTTATACCTCTCATTCCTTTAATCCCTTCAGATACGCCGTTTCAGTTCAAAAGACTTCAGTTTCCAGTTCGTCTAGCTTTTGCCATGACAATTAACAAAGCTCAAGGACTATCATTATACGTCGCAGGAATCCATTTACAGCCCTCATATTTCTCACATGGTTAATTATACGTCGCTTGCTCAAGGGTGGGCAACCCAAAAAAATCTCTACATTTACGCTCCAAACAATACTACAAATAACGTAGTTTATCAGAATGCCCTAAAATGAAATTAAAATGAATTTGGACATTACTCTCACCATAAGTGTTGAGATATTGCAACACAGGCTGTAAGGAATAATGTAGGTATTATTTATTGTGAATCATTAAGCACTTCACATAATTTTATTTTTTTATTTGCAGATTAAAAATGTTTGTTTCTAAAGAAGGTATTGTATTTCATTTCATCCTTCAAAACCGTAGCACACTACTGAAAGATAGCTCATCTATCATATACGCGAGCGGAGCCGCGGGTTTAAGCTAGTAATTATATAATCGTACAAGTCGGCGGAACTGTGCACCACGCCCTCCCACCGCCCGTGAGCGCAATAGTAAACGTGGGCTTATCTTGTGTCATCAGGGACTGCCGCTTCTATTATGGGCTACAAGAAAATGAACAATTCCAAAAAACATGGAAACACCGCAAAACAATTTACGGTGTCACATCTCGGAGAGCACATTATAATCTGAGGATGCCCTGCTAAAGGGCGAAACGTGTCGTTAATTAAAGAATAAAACAGTCTGCAATGAAGTCAGTTTTTACTGAAAGAATAGTTTTTATTTCTTCTCCGTGAATTTTAATTCCTTCTCCAAAATTCTCCAAGCTTTCCTTCACAGGTTGCTCAAGGTACATATTGAATAACATTGGGGAAAAGCTAAAATACTACCCTACTCCCTTCCCAACAATAGCTTCCTTTTCATGCCCTTCGTCACGGGTAACTGATATCTGATTTTGTACAAGTTGTGATTAACTTTCCGCACCCTGTATTTTACATCTGCTCTCTGACTTCAGAATCTGAAAGAGTGTATTCCTATCAACATTGTTCAAAGCATACTCAAAATCTACAAAAGCTAGAAATCCTTCCTTAACCCATCTTCTAAGTCGTAAGGTGATTATTGTCTTACGAGCTCCTACATTTCTCGTAAATCCGATTTTTTTTTTTTTTTTTTTTTTTTTTTTTTTAAACTGTAATGTCCGTAAATTTACTACACAATATGTATGATTTGCGGAGTAAATTCATGCCCATGCCGTAGAAGCATCTTCAAAGAACTGGTTCACTAACTACTACCTCTCATATATTTATTCCTTAATTTAATTTGTCAGAACCAATATATCCCTTTTTTCAACACGCAGGTCAGTTCATACATGCAATACTAGGAATAAACACGGTCTACACAATGACCTAAAAGCGCTTATTTTAGTTAAAAAAAAAAAAAAAAACAGGTCCACTACTCAGGAACACACATATTCAATAATTTACGAGCAACTATAAAAAGAATTAGCAACAAATAAAGATCAGTTTAAGACGAGCCTGAAATACTTAATAGACATGATAACCTTGGTAACCTTAAAGTTGTATCAGATTGAGTGAGAAATAATTTTCTAAAATGTTCAAATCTTTGTATAGCTTATGGGACTTAGCTACGGGGTCATCAGTCCCTAAACTTACAAACTACTGCAGAAGAGAGTAGATCTTAGCTGAGCACTCACTGCATTGGCTTTGCTGCACCTCGATTCCATTTCTTTCACTATGTTTCCATCCTGTGAGAAAATACATCCCAGGTACTTGAAACTGTCTACCTGTTCTAACTTTGTTCCTCCTATTTGGCACTCAGTCTGTTTAAATCTCTTTCCCACCGACATTACTTTCGTTTTTGAGATGCTGATCTTCATATCACAATCCTTGCACTACTGATCGAGCTCTGAAATATTATTTTGCAATCTTTCAGTCGAATCGGCCATTACAACTGTCATCCGCATATGCGAGACTGCTTATTTTCTTTTGACGTATTTTAATCCCGCCGTGCCAGTCTACTGTTTTCAACATATGATCCATGAATAGTATGAACAACAGTGGTGACAGGTTACAGCCTTGTCTTACCCCTGAAACTACCCTGAACCATGAGCTTAATTTGCCATCTACTCTAACTGCTGCCTGACAGTCTACGTAAAGCCCTTTAATTGCCTGCAGAAGTCTGCCTCCTATACCATAATCTTGTAGAACTGACAGTAGCTTCCTCCTAGGAACACGGTTATAAGCCTTTTCTAGATATATGATAGATACAATTCCCCGTTCCACTCATAGCACTTTTCCATTTCCTGCCGTAAGTTAAAGATCTGGTCCTGACAGCCTCTAAAAGGCCTAAACCCACACTGAGTTTCATTCTATTGGGGCAAAAATTGTTCTGTCAGAAAAAACCTTATTATCTTCCGCTGATTGTGTGCTGAGTATTAGGAAATAATGTCAATCATATATACGAAACCAATATTCGTAATGTAGTATTACTTTCTCAGATAATCGTAACCTATTTACGAAAGTTTTATCTCTGACTGTTGTGGTGGTTTCGCTGGCGCTGTGCCCTGCCGTTTCCGCCTCTGCAGTTTCTGCCTCTCTCGTGCACGCAGATGCAACAGCTTGCGGGGCACGTTATGAGAAGTCGTTTGGCGCACCTGCCCTCCTTCGGAAGCTAGCAAAAATTCGCTTCTTACAAATCGCACGAACACTTGGCACGTCTTCGCTATCAGCTCGTCGCAGACGATCTTAGTATTATAACGTTATTTTCAGTTAGATATGTTTCGTCGCTAGTGTTGATGTATTGCCTTATAAATAACTCTTTATCTACTGTAAAAACCCAAACTATCTTCACAGTTAAGTTAGAAACTTCTACACAAGCAGAACTATGCACAATAAAGCACTATCCCAGTCTCGCTAGAAGTTTGAGTTCAGTTACACTGAAAACGAACTAACCGTCGACATTTTCAAAGGCTGGTGGAAGAAATCAGTAACTAAAATGACTGAACTACATTTAAATTGATGTGAACTGCGGTGGTCAGTACCGCAATACTCGCTCTTTTAGGAGAAAACATGAATATTCGGTTTTAATCGTGGTTGACGTCAATGTCTGTAAGTGGAAGTACTAGCTACTAGATGGTTTATATGTAACTACACTGATCAAAACGCCGGCCGCGATGGCCGAGGGGACTGCGGCTTGCCAGTCACGGTTTGCACGGCCACGACGGTCGGGGGTTCGAATCCCCCCTCGGGCATGGATATTTGTGCCGTCCTTAGTGTTAGCTAGTTCATAAGTAGTTTGTAAGTTTAGGGACTGATGACCCGTAGTTAAGTCCGATAAGCTATACAAACATTTGAACATTTTTGAACTGGTCAAAACAATTTAGGGATCAGTTGAAATATCAAGGTTCCGACTTATTGTCATCGTCAGAATGAACTAGAATGCTTCGACGTATTTCTGTCGAAACTACGGAGTGGAGTCAGCAATATTACCACAACCGAGATAGTGGTAATAAGAGAAAGTTCCAGCAGATTGCGTTGGTGTTGACTTGTGTTTACCAAACGAATTACACAAGCAGTTCGGTTCACAATGTGTAGTGAACAGGTAGTGCAGTGCAAAAATCAAGTGAGTTACCCGAAGGTATGGCATCAAGCGCCATACGAAGTTTGGAAGCGGGAAAAACACAGAGGGAGGTATCTGTAGCTATTGGAGTAACCCAACGTGTTATGTTCAGGAACTGAACGAGATTTGAAACAACAGGAAGCGTTAAAAGAAAGCAAGGCCAAGGTCGTCGACAGGTAACATAAGCAAGAGATGACCGTTGTCTTTGGGTAACAGCCCGTCAAGACAGGAGGCTGAATGCAACCTAGCTGCAACGCACTCTCCATCCTCTGTCGTAATCTGGCAGAAAATCCAAAGAAATTCTGGTCACATGTGAAGTACACTAGCAAACAATACCTTCACTACGCGATAAAAATGATAATACTACCGATGACAGAACTGCTAAAGCAGAATTGCTAATCACAGCTTTCCGAAATTCTGTCACCAAAGAAGACGAGGTAAACACTCCAGAATTCGAACCAAGAACAGCTGCCAGCATGCGAAATTTAGAAGTATATGTTCCTGGAATAGTAAAACAACTATAATCACTAAAAAAATCTACTGGGCCAGATTGTATACTAACTAGATTCCTGTCAGAGTACGCTGATGCAATAGCTCCATACTTAGTTATCCTATCATATCCAACTCAGGGAATTATCCGTACCCAAAGACTGGAAAGTAGCTCAGTTCACTTCACTATTCACGAAAGGCAACAGGACTGAACCCCAAAATTACAGGATCATCTCACTGAAAACACAGATTTATGTGCTGACTTTCATGACCTGGCAAACAATTTGGATGTTTGTTGTAACGTACCCTCCGTCATGCACCTACATAGGCTTACGAAAGGTAGCCTATGTATTAATTCGGGTAAAAGGTATCTACATTCCACATTTCATTCAAATCTGTCCAGCCGTTTCAGCGTGAAGCGTAACAAACGTGTTAACCCACTGTAAGGTACCTTTCGCCATGCACCGTACTGTGTAATTCTAAAGGTAGCTCATCCGTTAATTCGGGGTGTAAACTATCGGCATTCCAAATTTCGTTCAAATCCGTCCAGCTGCTTCAGCGAGAAGAGAAACGAATGTATTAACCCATTGTAAGATACCCTTCGACAGCACCATACGGTGGCTTACAAAAGGCAGCCCAAGTATTAATCAGGGTATAAGCTACCTCTGTCCCAAATTTTAATCATTTCCGTCCAGGAATTTCAGTGTGGAGATATAAGAAACGGATTAGCTAACTGTAAAGCACCCTCCGCCAAGCATCATACGAAGTCAATTTTAGTATGCGTATAATCTTCTTGCGAGTGTAAGCAATGGGCTAACAAAGTTTTATAGCAATCGGATGTACCGCATGGCCGCGCATAAAATACGAACAAAAAAAGTCAACAAACATTAATTTTTTATATTAGATATATCCTGAAGAATGTTTCGAACAGCGATAAAAATTTGATGGCACATTTAGTGACACATATCGATGCTACAGGCAAAATGTGTTGCGAAGACAGTCAGAAGTAATCAAGTAAAATAACACAAAGTCATGCCTGATGCGACAGTTTTACGACATCTACAGTGAAACTGTTGTGAGCGGGTGACTTCGTTTCATCATTGTGTGTGTGTGGGGGGGGGGGGGGTTACAAAACGCTTCATAAACGTCCAAAATTAAATGCAGACTTTGTTGCAGGTCCCTAACTACTCTCATTTTCCAATAATTGACGCATATTATCACGCGACGGCCTTTCATTATTTATGACGTCATGTCTGCTGAGCTATGAGTCGTGATCTTTTGTCTTTAGGTCAGAAACCTTCGTGTGCATTCGGTAAACAGTTCGCCAAAGTTTCATTGCAATCGAATGAATGGTTTATGAACACATAGAGGGCATACAGATATTGCAGTGTTGATTCTCCTAATAGCATGTACATTCATTAAGCAACAATACTAGAATGTGTTAATTTCATCCCATTATATGAACATATCTTTTATTACAATCTATTTGGTTCCAAATTGCTTCAAATTTCTGTAGCCGACTTTTGTACGTTTTATAGCCTTTACTGTATACCAATGCACTTGTCTGTCTGTATAGAGACCAGAAGAAGGTAACTCAAGCGCCCGAAACCGGTCCTCACAAATAAATAATCACAAGCAACTGGTTGCTGAATTTTATTAATTTATAACCTGAACAGCTGCTGAAATGGATAAATTACTTCAATATAACACGTTTTTAGAAAAAAGGAGATGGGCAGAGAGAAGGGATAGGAATAAGTGAATAAATATCCAGACAAGCTAATACAGTAATCGTTATACTGGTACCTTTGTCTCCTGTCCTATTTTTTATTATCCCAAAATCTATACGGCTGAATAACATGTGGGCAATTAAAACTGGTATAGTCATTACTGATGCTACCTTAAGTTTCCGCTGTAATTAATATTATTTCAATATCAGTGAGACACTTTCCGCCGGCTGCGGTGGCCGAGGGGACTGAGGCGCTCCAGTCACGGTCTGCACGGTCACTACGGTCGGGGGTTCGAATCCCCCCTCGGGCATGGATATTTGTTCCGTCCTTAGTCTTAGCTAGTTCATAAGTACTTTGTAAGCTTAGGGACTGATGACCCCGTAGTTAAGTACCCATAAGTTCTACAAACATTTGAACAATTTGAGACACTTTCCGAAGGTACCTTGTGAAGTCAGAGTTTACGAAACCAGTCAATACAGCAGTTCACTACAACAGTTGCTGTAAAGGAAATTTGAGAGAAATAATGAGTAGCTGGTAATATCTTCCAATATTGTGTAAGATCATAAAGTGAAGAAATTAGAATTTTACTACCACCCCTCTCCCATACCGCTGTTGCTCTTAGTGGCCCCTTCCATCTCCCCCTCCCCGGATGCCCACAAACAGCGGGTGTGGCAGGCAGAGGCTTGGCTGCACACGTGGCAGCAGGTGCGGAGTCGCCCCAGCCGGGACTCGATCGGCGGCTGATTGCGGAGCCGCCGTCAGCAGCCTCCCCCCTCCCCTCTCCCCCCCCGCCTCTTGCCGTGCAATTACGCCCTCGGCTAATTGAGGGCGTCGAGGTGGCGTAATGGGTGCCACGGGAGGGTCGGCGCCCCACTGTGCGAAAACTTGCTGCCGCCGCTGCAACAAAGACAGGGCTGCGTCTAGGGGCTGCAGGAGGCTGAGAGTCACAGCCAGCAGGCAGCTTCCAGAACAAGTTTTACAACTCTGTCTTGGATATGGTTCCTCGAGTTTTAAAGCAGCTGAAAAGCTTACCTCCATGTTAACATGTGACAGTGGTAAACATGGCTCCGACATTTGATTAGTTGGCTGGCGTTTATAATATACTAGCTGAAACCCCGGCGTTGCACGGGTATTTATTTATTTATTGAAGCTTTGAGTTAGTACGTCTCATATCCCTTCTCTCTCAGTCCATCTCTCTCTCTTTTTTTTTTTTTTTTTTTTTTTTTTTTTTTTTTTAATAACGTGTCATATTTATGGGAGAGTATTCAAGAAATAAGGCTGTCTTGCATAATGTACAAAATAATAACTACAGTATCCAAACAAAGAAAGGTAGTCATCAACATTCATTTAATTCAAAACTTGATTATAAACAATACTTTTGGTTACTTGTCCAAAATCTAATATGAATAAATTCTTTGGGGAGCTCTCCGCTGAGCAAGCGACACGTAGTTGTGCGTGAGAGAAACGTGGAGATGTCAAAACCACTCTGCAGTATTTTAAATGTTGCGTTGTGATGTATTAATCGTAATAGAAAATGCAAGTTTCACTCTCACGGAAATAACGGGTATTCGGTGGAAGTACATTGTTTCATTCTCTTCCTATCCCTGTAGCTCTACAGATGCGAAATGTTTTTACCCATCGCAGTATATACGATCTCATGTTTATTGAATTATATGTAGTACAATTGTATAATTTTGTAGGTATATATTCATTGGTGTAATTGCTTTACGTCTGTAAAATCTGTTGCGAATGCCTGATGGGGCGGTTTTCCATGAAAGTTACAATTTATGTCCTCATATCTCATGAACTCCTTGTTGTACTGTGATGTAATTTCGAAGGCACATTTACCTATATGTGTGTATACTGCCTGTAAAATTTCCTACGGCTGAAATTTGTAGTGTACAAATTATAAATTGTAACATCATACTGATTACCGTAATATTACTCCATGAAGAGCGGGAAAGTAGTAAGCGAGAAAATTTTTTCCTATCATCAGTTTGCTGTGGATGTCAGCAAGAAAAAGTTTAATAAAGGTTTGAAATTATGTATAGAGTGTGTTAATAGTCGCTAAGTACTGTCATTCTCATATAGTGTATTTGTAAAGTCTCGTCGCATTATGTGGCATTTTCTTGCAACTCATATTGCTTATGACGTTATATCTTCTGAACCATGTGTCGTTTGTGGTTCTTGCTCTGACAGCAATTAGAATCTCACGTAAGGAAAACGTGTACCAAATTTGGTTGAAATCGGTCCAGTCGTTTAGGAGAAAATGAGCAGCATTGTCGCTTAATGCAGCAGTTTCTCGCGCATCTCATTATTTATGACGTCACATATCGTGGGCTATGTGTCGTACGTGATTCTTACACTTACAGCGACCGTCCTCGTGGATTGAATCTTACGTGTACAAAATTTCATAAAGATTGGAACAAAACTGTAGATTTGTATGCAACACGTACAAACGTACGGACACTCTGCTGAAACTGTAGAATTCGTATAACTAACTCATCAGAAGAATGTAGTTGCTAGGGTAATCCCAAAAGTAAGGTTTCCTATTTTTTTATAATTAAAGAACTATGTTTATGTGGAGGTTCGTCACACTTTTATGAAGAGTGCTTCCTGCACTGTGTGTAAACATGCACACTCCGCGCAGTCTTGGCAGCCATTGAGAATGGGCTCCCGTTGGATGTTACCGCCAAGTGCGCAGTTATTCGGTTTCTGAACGCAAAGGGCACTGCGCTGATGGAAATCCATCGCCAATTGTCGGACGTGTATGGTCAATCGTGCATGGATGTCAAAAATGTTCGTAAGTGGTGTAGAGAGTTTGGTCGGACTGAAATTCACGACGAACAGAGGAGCGAAATACCGTCAGTTTCAGAGGAGACAAAAGTTGAGCAAATCATACTTGAAGATCGGCGGGCCAGCCTGTATGATTTCTGCACGTTGGTTCTTGAGGTTTCCAGAAGCGCCTCTCACAGAATTTTAACGGGAAACATTGAACTACCCAAAGGTGTGCGCAGGATGGGTGCCACGCATGCTGTCTGAAGACCACATGCCGCAACGAGTTGATGCTTCCTGATCATTACTCCACCGCCTTGCAGCCGAACAGGACAACTTTCTGGACTCACTTGTTACGGGCGACGAAACCTGGATATATGACTTTACGTCTGAGACCAAGCAACACTCACGCCAATGGCGGCATCCTACTTCGGCAAAGCCGCGAAAATTCAGACAAACACAGTCTGGCGGTAAAGTCATGACAAGCGTGCTTTGGGATCGGATAGGGGTATTGTTGGTCGGCTTTATACTCACTGGGATCACAATTAACGCTGACAGGTACTGTGAGACTCTGAAAAAACTCAAACGGTCAATTCAGAACCGGTGAAAAGGATTGTTGAGCAAAGGCGTACACATTCTCCACGACGACACTCGTCCACACGTCACTCGACAAACCGTTGCTCTCCTGCAGCACTTTCAGTGGAACATCATCACCCACCGACCCTATAGTCCCGACTTGGCGCCCTGAGTTGAAATAACATTTGGCCGGAAAGCGATTCAGCTCCGACGACGAGGTAAAAGAAGAGGTTCATAACTTTCTGAACAATATGGTGGCGAGCTATAAAAACTGCCACAGCGTCTACAAAAATGCATCGACAGAAATGGTGAGGGCAACATCGGTCTCATCTTTTATTTTGTACTTGAAGAGTTCTACGGCTATAAATGTCAGATTTCATGTAAGGAAACTAATTCGTCCTGAAATAGGTAATTATTAGTATTTAATCTGTACGATATAGATAAAATCAGAATACAAAGAAGTTGCACTGACGGTGTTTACGGTCCACATAAAGTTTTTCTGTACTTTAACATTTTTTGTAAATATTTCTGACAAAAAACAATAAAAAATAATAATTATCATAAGATAATACAAAATTAAATTTCTGGCATACCTTGACTAAAAGAAGGGATAGATTGGTAGGACACATTCTTAGACATCAAGGAATGGTGAATTTAGCGTTGGAGGGAAGTGTGTGGGGTAAAAATCGCAGAGGAAGACCAAGAGATGGATACAGTAAGCAGATTCAGACAGATGTAGGTTGTTGTTCTTATGTGGAGATGAAGAGGCTTGCTCAGGATAGGGTATTGTGGAGAGCTGCATCAAACCAGTCTCCGGACTGAAGACAACAACAACAACAACAACAATACAAAATTAAGTACATGAAATATGACACCATGATATATAATATCTTTTTGTATTTAATTTTATATTATTTTTGTTTATTATATTTGTACAAAATATTTGCAAAAGTGGACCACAAAACAAGTCAGTCAGATTTTTATTTTCTGAATTTCTTTTGCTTTTCGGCCATTTTGGAAGAACTTTTCAAAGTAATTCAATTACGGCAAAAATAACGAAACCAATAACAATATATAGAAATTTTTCAGCAATCATTCATAAGAATTAATTTATTCACATATCTAGATTTCGACCACTGAGTGGTCATTACCAATACTTAAAATAAAACGCTAAAAACACGTAATACATTTCGACCTCCACGTTGGAGGTTACGTTCATACTGAACAGCTGCATCACTACGAACTTAACCTTCATGTTGTACGTGTTTTATTTTAAGCACTGATAATGATCACACAGTGGTCGAAAATCAGATGTATCACTAAATTAATACTTACAACTGATGGGTAAAAAAAAATTTCTGTACGTCTATAAACAGTCATTGAGCACAAGTTCCACCATGGAATCAATCCCAATACAAGTATTCTTCACTCATGATTGTAAATTATGGTTCATGCTTTTTTTTTCATTTTTTAGCTTTGTGTTTCATAAAAACGAAACAGCGCCCAGCCGCAGAGCTTAACTATGCAAGTGGTCGCTGTTTCCTTTGTAACCTACAAACCACAGTTGCTGCAATGGATAAAAAGGTATTACTCTGCGATGTATTCATCTCTAGATGAATCAAACCATTCTTAGAACCTCCATTAAATGATTACAGCACAAGATTAATATGACGATGGATCCATATAAAGAGTCATATAGTTATATATGTGAATTATCTATCAGATTCAAAATACCGAAAAAGAACAAAAATTTTCCACTTTAAATTATGAACAACCTTTACATGATTTTTCTCGATTCAACTAATAATAGACGAAACAGCGCGTATTGCCAGTCTCTAGTGGCATTCGGCAATGGCGCCAAACGGACGTTCTTCTTGCTGGCGCCCACCAAATACAACTGTAATATTGGTGCCTATTTGCTGAACGCGCGACCTAGAAAATGTGATCACGTTAAAGACAGACACAAAGACCTTGTCAAATCGCGGTTATTTTCACAAATATATGTGAAACATGCGAAATATGAAAAAAGGCCATAAGAGACCAGAGTTGTAGGTAATTTTGTCTTCTATAAATCTGTTTCTTCAATTTTCGTCTCAGTTGGACGATTACGGTATCACTTGCAGTTAAATTTTGAACTGTCTAAAGGCCATTGCAAACGGCTCACTTTTAGTATTACTAACCTAAAGTAGGCCAAAACGTAGTATACAAATCAAAACGTGTTAAAGAATTCAATGTGTTGAATATTTGCACAAATCCATTCCCAGTACCTGTCACATACAAGTACGCCACGTACATTTCTCACCAGCCATAAAAAAAAAAGAACTCTGGAGTTTACTATAGTTTTAAACATACCGTGGGCTGACACGTTCTGCACCAAACACAGTTTCATTCTTATGGGATCAGGAATAGTTTTGCTACCAGTTTGAATGAAAACTGGAAAGTAACGTTTACTTATATTAAAAGACTTTTTTTAACGGTTATCTGTGAAATTTTAAATCCATGTGTGGTATGCAAAGGTCTCATAAACGTCAACTTCGGTGTTTTGTTTTCTTTTTCATTCTACTTAGCACCAAATTAATGACAAAAGTTTCATTAGAATTTTTACTGTACCATGTAGTACTATTACTTTACTTTATACGTAGTGCTCGGAAATTTCTGTACCAAACGTAGGGGACTTGAACAGCTGAATGAAAACCTAATATTTTGATAAGGAAACCATGTCCGTAAATATCGTCCATTGTGAAGCTTGAGCATTTCTTTATCTATAATGCTCTTCTACTGCAATCTCTTAGCTTTCTATTGTTTTGGTAGAAGGTTTTTCCGATTTTAAAAACTTTTTGAATCGGTTTCTCTCTTATGAAGAAAGAAATTTTCTTCAAAGCGAGACAGAACAGTAAATGTTTTAGTTACTTACTTTTCAAATATTTCAAAAATTATTAAGTATATCTCGTTTTTGTTCAAGAGCAACCAGTGCTAAAATTCCTGTTAAAGCGACGTTTTTGACTAAGTGAATAAACGTTTCGGTTCGTTCTATCGGTAATTATTATTGTTCCAACCCTCATATCCTTTGTGAGTTGTGCATTGAATTCATATTAGTTTCCGATGGGGTCATTCTAAAAATGTTCAGAACTTTTGTTTAAAGAAATTTAGTAAAACCTAAGAAGTATAGGGGCATCCTTTGGTTTAGTTTCGAAATCGGACATATCCAGTAGTTGATTTCAAAACCAGCCATGTCCATCTCTTATCCCATTTTCACGACTTAATTATTGACTCTTGCCACGTTTTGCGTTACTGAAAATAATTTTGTAACAAAAGATAGCAGAGAAAAATCTCACAAGTGTGTGAATTTTGCTAATATACTTTTCAGTTTTCTACCTCTTCTGTAGAAACATCATAAGTGAGCTTAGCCGTGTTTGATATTAGGCTCTTGAATTATTCCTCTCTGTCATTCATGACAATCTGTAACTCACATCCTAGATTCTACACAACTAGTTCGGAGCGGAGCTTATTCTCATATGCATCTATAACAGTTGTGCATGTATCATCCTGGCGAAACAGAATAACATTCGTTATTTCATTGCACTGAGATTTAGTACGCTTTTACGACGTTGCTATTGGACTCGCATTGCTCAAGAATTATGACGAGGTGGTATCCACTTCCGTTGTGGACATATTTCACGACGAAAACGCTCGAAAGCAGTAGCTCTTCGAAAAGTTCTGTTTTGTAATATAGCGTGATGCAGCTAGATCTCTGTTTAAATATGAATATCCTGTAACTGGGACGCAACTAACAATATCATTGACCGAAACGGTATCTGGACTGTTCCATTCATTAAACAAATATAGGGGTTTCCTAAAACGTGTAGATTGATCCAAGAAGTGTTCGGCACAACTCCTCTGCGGAGGTTTCCCACACTGTAATGTCCTCAGCAACGGTTGGCTGCTCTGCCTCCTCATCCCAATGCAGCATCCGACTCCCTTGCTGCTAGTTTACCGAAGTTCCGCGTCTTAAATGGAAGCCGTAAATCTCGTTGTAGTTAATAAATACTAAATTAAGGGCGAGCCTTTTGGGAAGAGCATGACTTACGAGGTCGCTCTTAGCTCTTCTGCTGCCTGGGACGCCTCAGTGAACTCGACAACTTGATGCGTCGATCCAACTAATCACGGAAGCTCCGCATACTCTCCCTTTTTTTCTTTTTAGGCTAGACTAACACTATAGATTTATTGCAGTGGAGGTATTATCTTCGCCTTTTATTTCAAATTTGACTGTCAGCAAAATTTCAAGAAATATGAACTTTCTTTTTCGAATTACTCTTAACTGAGCAGTTACTTTGAAATAAGAGGATTAACGTGCCATATGAAAACCACCATTTACCGTTACGCCGTCAGCTACAGAGTAACAGGAAGAGTGCAGATAGTTTAAATAAGTAGTTCACATAATATGCAAAAAAAAAAAAAAAAAAAAAAAAAAAACACCTGATTCCTCCAACTTGGGAACAATCAAAAACAGAGAGCCACAAGGTTTGGTCTTGTGCCCTTTGCTGTTCTTAATATATATTAATGATTTGTCATTCTATATTCACAAATATGCAAAGCTGGTTCACTTTACTGATTATACAAGTATATTTATCACACCTGACAAACACTAACAGATGAAATTGTAAACGACGTCTCTCAGAAAATCATTAAGTTGTTCTCTGCAAATGAACTATCATTAAACTTTGGTAAAATACAATATATACAGTTCCATACAGTAAATGGAATGACACCATTAATAAATATAGACTGGAAAAAAACAAATTGCAGACCTGCTGAAACGTTTGAGTTCAGCTACTAATGATATCAGGATAATTGCAAATTTTGATGATATACATCTCAGTAAATTAGCTTGCTATGCCTATTTTCAGTCTCTGATTTGTTATGGCCTCATATTCTGGGGTAATTCACCATTGAGTAAAAAAGTACTCATTGCACAAAAGCTGTAGTACATCCAAGATCTTCCTGCAGACACTTATTTAAAGAGCTAGGGATCTCCACAGTAACGTCACAGTATATATATTCGCTCATGAAATTTGTTATTACCGATCCAACCGAATTCAAAAGCAATAGCTGTGTGCATAGCTACATTAATCTGACATATTCCATATCATTACGAAGTGTTGTATTCATGATCTGTGGAACAAGTACCAATCTAATCTAATCTCATATAATGTGAGTCAAATTTCGCAGTACACACTTTTATTTTAGAAACTCTGCGTGAATTAGTAAACCTGAGGAAGGGGTGAGGTGGTCTATGTTTTACGGCATATTGCCTGGAAACCGAAGGGTCGGGGGTTCGTAACCCGGTCTGTGTTTTAACCCTCAACGATGTGAGAAGTCGCCAGAAACGACACATGGTTAGGATTCCACGTTACGCTATAGGTCCCCTTTCCCCGACACGCAAGTCGCCGAAGTGGCATACAAATTGAAACACTTGCACCACGCCAATGAGACACACGAAATTTAATTTACTGTAAAAAGTTAACTTCGATTCAATTTAATATGACGTCCTAGTTCGCTACACACCGCAAAAGCTAGACCACCTCAACCAGCCCTTACTAGAATATTAAGGTTTTCCAGTTCTTGCAGAATTTTTGAAATAAAAGGATGTACTGCGACTTTTTCCCAGAAAAACACCGCATTTATTTAAGTGGCAGTAAAGTCAATTCCCGTGAACAAGCGAAAATCGCAAGGAAGATGAAGCAGAAATGATAATCTTGGGATGGTGCAGCTGTTATTTCTTCCGTGCTTGCTGTGATAGATTTGTGAAGTAACCCGCTTTATGCAAGATACCTTTTTTTTACTTTTTATTATCCAGACTTGTTTCGGAACTTATTGTACCACCTTCTGTGGGTTTCGCCCTTTTATTTTATAATGTCATTTGCAAGACTGCATGCTGCTTTAATGCAGGAATGAAACGGTTTTCACAGCTTGTTATTTTCGAGCAGCAACACCACAGATCGAAAGTGACAAACTGTGAAAACTTGGCGAATTTCTTCACAAAGGAAGCAGAAATGTTGCATCAACATTCCTTGCTTTTTAAAGTATTCATAAACTCGACAACTGATATAGTGATGGTCATATCGAGTATTTTTTTTTATATTTACCTGCGTCAGAAGTCGTACGTCACTCACTGTTCCATGTATACAAATAAGAGGGTCGTACATAAAATAAATTGCGTTTCCATTTCTATCCGCAGCAGTGCTACGATCGCAGTCCCGAGCATGAGCGGCAGTTACTATGACACAAATAAAGACAAGTACGCCATTTCAGATCGCTGCTGCCCACGTGTGCTTTGTAGTGCTTCATTATGATGTCAGCCGCAATTGAAAATGTCACCGCGTGTGAAATCAGTTCTGTGATTCGTTTTCTAAATGAAAAGAAAGTTAAACCAAAGGGAATTCATCGGCAAATCTGCAAGGGTTATGGACAAAATGCAGTGAGTGATTCAATGGTTAGAATATGAGTCAGACCAGTAACGGACGTGATCAACTGCACGATGCAGAACGTCTGTGGTTACTGATGAACTGGTTCATACAATTGAAGAGATGATTAAGCCCAACCGTACATTTACAACAGTGCTCTTGCTATGGAAGTACCACAAATTTCACGATCACTAATTCATGACATTTTCACTGAAAAGCAGAAATTTTGTAAAATTTGCTCGCGCCGGGTTCCCAAAATTCAGTTTTAGTTTCAGTTTTTGACACGCTATAGTGAAGAAGGCAAATGTTTTCTTTCTATGATAGTCTTTCTATGACACCCCTGAAAAAAGACGGCAATCAATGGAATGGAGGCACACTTCATCCCCAACGAAGGTTAAGCCTAAGTACATTTTGACACCTCGAAAAGTCATGAGCACCGTTTTTGGAACTGAAAAGGCATTTTTCCGATTGATTTATTACCACGAAGCACACGGTTGACGGCCGACCATTAAGGAATTACGCCGCGCAATACGGAACAACGGTAGCTAACGGTGTTCTTTTTTCCCACGATAATTCCCGACCTCACGCGGCGAATGTGACCAAACAAATCTTTGGGGAATTTCACTGGAACGTGTTTGATCAACCTTTGTGCAGCACGGACGTCGCTCCTTGCGACTTTCATCTCGTCTTACACCTAAAATCTGTCTATGGTAGTCAACACTTCAACGATGATGACTAGCTGAAAGAACATTTTACCACATGGTTGAATACATAGGTGGCAACATTCTATGAAGAAAGCAAACAAAAACTAGTACCAAGCAATGACAAGTGGCTACAAAATTTCGGAAGCTATGTAGAAAAATAGTTTAATAGTTTTAGATTTTTGTATAATAAATATTTTCTCCGTATCTGTACACGTTTGTTTTATATAACCAAACGGAACTTACTTTGCTTACTTTGTGGAGATACCTCGTATTAAATATTTATTTAAGTCCTCGTGAAACATTCAACACGCAGTACTTGCTGTCGAACTCAAGGACGTAATACACTCTCGAAAGAAATAGTACATTTAGAAAAAGAACGACGATTTTGATTTCATCCTATGACAGCTGTTGGGGTCTGCGGGATAGCTGATGTACTGACAATGGTTTCAACGTCGTCCGCTGACAGAGAGTTTAGTGACACAGCTTACAGAGCGGCACCTGTACGTACCCTTCCACAAGGAATGTTTACAGCCATAATGGAAAGTGTGGTATCAACGTATGAAGCACACATGCTCCAAGCCACGGAGATGCACTCGTTTTTCCTACAGACAACCGATGGTGTTTGAAGAGGTATATGTGGCTTGTGTCTGTTTTGATATTCTGATTCCTCCGTACAGGCGTGCAGCCCATAGTGGCTAGCTCTAAAAAACAGTTGAGTAATAATGCCGCGGCCGAGTGCTAAGATGAGCGAGGCCGTTCCCCGCGGGGGTTCGAATCCATCCTCGAGCAAGGATGTTTGTGCTGTCTTTAGTATAAGTTAGTTTATAAGTACCTTGTAAGTTTAGGGACTGATGTTCCCGTAGTTAAGTTCCATAAGCTTCACAAACAATTGAACAATCTGAGTTGTAATTTTTATTACGTGACTTGTTTTAATTTACAATTTCTGATGAAGGCAATTATAGTTATTGCCGAAACCAGGTTAAAGAATTTTAAGAAAAAAAAATCTCAGTTAAATCCGGCTTATTTGTTGCTAGGAGGTCAAGAATGTTTTCAGAACAATTTACTATTCTAGTGAGTTCTTTAACTAACTGCTTGAGAGAATTGTCGGAGAACGCGTTCACTATAATTTCGGACGATATTTAGTGCTTGCCTGAGGTTTTGAATATATTGAGGGTGTTAAAGTCACAACAAATTAAAACTGTCCGCTTTCGGTTCGTTTTTGAAATTTTTATCCACGCTTTCTTTGAACATTTCTGCAATCGTTGTCTGAGTCAGGGAGGCGTTGAAATGAACAAATTATTAATTTATTCCGGTTGTCAGGTATAACTTCTATCCATACGAATTTACAGGAACTATCAGTTTCAGTTTCGCTACAGATTAAACCAGTTGTGACAGCAATAAATACGCCAACGCATATTTTATTCAACCTACGTTTTGTGGACACCTTTCGCCCCTTTGTAAAAATTTCAGGAGAACTTATATCCGGCTTTAGCCAGCTTTCGGTATCTATAATGAATGATTTGAGCTTCTATTCTATCAGCGCTTGGAGGTCTGGTACTTTCCCCACGTGGATAAGACAATTTACAACTGTTAGACAATGGTTTTTGGATCTCTGTTCGCTCTTGAAAAAAAGAGAGAAAAAAAAGGACTACCCATTTAACGTCAGTAACCGCGTAACCGTCAGTGCGCTGTTAACTACGTTCTTTACTTCACTGTCGCGTAGTTTTATATTAATTTTCCTCTTTGTTAAACCTGGTCACTAGGTATGAGACATTAACGTAGTTACGTGGTAGACAGATAAATTATTTAAACCCAGAATTGTGCCTAAAGTGACTTTCTGATAATTCATACGGAGGTATTTATCCAGTTACTATTTATCCAACTACTTATTGGTGTAAATGAAACGGTTTATTTGAGAATTTGCGGTACACATCAAATGCAGTCAAGAGTATTTTCGTTTATGTAGAGCCGAAACCAAATATTTAATTTACTTCGGTTGTCGGAAGAGGGTTAACAGTAATTTTGTGATTAGCATGAACTACCGTGGCCGTTCGCACGCTGTCAGTTTGACGACTATAATTGGCTGGAAATCCTGTCCGGTAAACATTTAAACGCAATGGCTCTCTGGAAATGAATTCGGCAATTGATGGAGTACCGCTGTGAAATGACGTGAAATGTGCAATACGCAGCTCTATCACAAATCATTGGCCTTAATTTATTACATACATACCTGGCTGTTGTGCATTTCGACAAGAGCAGTAAACGTCCATAGATTCTGTCAGATGATATGAGTAAATTCTTCGAATTATTGCGACTCATGCATGTCGAATGTTGATTCCTCAATCAAGCGAGAAAAATTTACTTTCCTCATTGCCATTCAACCAATAACTGTTATCTTTTCCGTTACATATATCTGAATAAAGTAATGAAACAAAAAAAGCTAGTGCAATGAGAGTGGTCCAACGATTCCTACCAGCCTATGAGCAAATCTGCATAACACTGCGAAACGCTCGTCAAAACTGCCTTCTCTGAACTTTGTTTTGTGGTCTTCAACGACTGCTTTGATCCAGTTATCCACGCTACCATATCCTGAACAAACAGCTTCATCTCTGAATGTTGTTGTTGTGGTCTTCAGTCCGGAGACTGGTTTGATGCAGCTCTCCACCCTACTCTATCCTGAGCAAGCCTCTTCATCTCCACATAAGAACGACAACCTACATCTGTCTGAATCTGCTTACTGTATCCATCTCTTGGTCTTCCCCTGCGATTTTTTCCCCACACACTTCCCTCCAACGCTAAATTCACAATTCCTTGATGTCTAAGAATGTGTCCTACCAATCTATCCCTTCTTTTAGTCAAGGTATGCCAGAAATTCCTTTTCTCCCCAATTCTGTTCAGTACCTCCTCATTAGATACGCGATCCACCCACCTAATCTTCAGCATTCTTCTGTAGCACCAAATTTCAAAAGCTTCAACCCTCTTCCTGTCCGCACTATTTATCGTCCATGTCTCACTCCCATACAAGGCAACACTCCATACAAATGCCTTCAGAAAGGACTTCCTTAGGTTTAAATCAATATTCGATGTTAACAAATTTCTCTTTTTCAAGAACGCTTTCCTACCCATTGCCATTCTGCTTTTTATATCCTCTGTACTGCGACCATCATTTGTTATTTTACTGCCCAAGTAACATAACTCATCTACCTCCTTTATTGCTTTGTTTCCCAATCTAATTCCTTCAGCATCACCTGATTTTCTTACACTGCACTCCATTACCCTAGTTTTACTCTTGTTAATGTTCATCTTATATGCACCTTTCAGCACACTGTCCATTCCGTTCAATTGCTCTTCCAGGTCCTTTGCTGTATCTGACAGAATTACTATGTCGTCGGCAAAACGCAATGTTTTTAATTCTTCACCCTGAACTTTAATTCCTTCTCCAAATTTCTCCTTGCTTTCCTTTATAGCTTGCTCAATGTACAAATTGAACAACAATGGAGAAAGACTACAACCCTGTCTTACTCCCTTTCCAACCACTGCATCCCTTTCATGCCCTTCAACTCTGACAACCGCTGTCTGGTTTTTGTACAAGTTATAAATAACCTTACGTTCCCTATATTTTACTCCTGCTTGCTTCAGAACTTGAAAGAGTTTATTCCAATCAACATTGTCAAAAGCCTTCTCCAAATCTACAAAAGCTAGAAATGTAGGTTTGCCTTTTCTTAATCTATCTTCTAGGATAAGCCGTAAAGTGAGTATTGCCTCCCGTGTTCCTACCTTTCTCCTGAACCCAAACTGATCTTCCCCGAGGTCGGCTTCTACCAGTTTTTCCATCCTTCTGTATATAATTCGCGTTAATATTTTGCAGCCATGACTTATTAAACTGATGGTTCTGTAGTTTTCACACCTGTCTGCACCTGCTTTCTTAGGGATGGGAATTATAACATTTTTCTTAAAGTCTGAGGGTACTTCACCTGTCTCATACATCTTACACACCAGGTGAAACAATTTTGTCATGGCTGGTTCTCCCAGAGACTTCAGTAACTCTGAGGGAATATCATCTACTCCAGGGGCCTTGTTTCGACTTAGGTCTTTCAGGGCTCTGTCAAATTCTTCTCTCAGTACAGTATCTCCTATTTCATCTTCACCTACATCCTCTTCCCTTCCTACAATATTGTCTCGAAGTTCATTTCCTTTGTAGAGTCCCTCTATATACTCTTTCCACCTTTCAGCTTTCCCTTCTTTGCTGAGAACTGGTTTTCCATCAGTGTCCTTGATATTCATAGAGCTGTTTTTCTTATCTCCAAATGTTTCTTTTATTTTCCTGTAGGCTGTATCTATTTTTCCCCTATTTATACATTCTTCTACATCCTTGCATTTGCCTTCTAGCCACTCCTGCTTAGCCATTTTACACTTCCTGTCAATCTCATTTCTTAGTCGTCTGTACTCCATTTTGCCTGTTTCATTTATTGCATTTTTATATTTTCTCCTTTGATCGATTAAATTTAGTATCTCCTGTGATATCCAAGGATTCTTTGTAGGTCTTGCCTTCCTACCTATTTTGTCCTCTGCTGCCTTCACTATTTCATCTCTCAATTTTACCCATTCCTCCTCAACTGTTTTATTTTCCCCTGTTTCTGTCAATTGTTGCCTGAAGCTCCCTCTGAAATTCTTAAGAACTTCAGCTTCCTTCAATTTATCTAGGTCCCATCTCCTTATTATCCTACCTTTCTGTAGTTTCTTCAGTTTCAGCCTACAGTTCATAACCAACAAGTTATGGTCAGAGTCTATGTCTGCCCCTGGGTATGTCCTACACTTCAAAACCTGGTTCCGAAATCTATGTCTTACCATTATAAAATCTATCTGGTATCTCCCGGTCTCTTCCACGTATACAACCTTCTTTTGTGGTTCTTAAACCAGGTGTTTGTTATAACTAAATTATGTTCCGTGCAAAATTCTACCAGGCGGCTTCCTCTTTCATTCCTTTTGCCCAGACCATATTCACCCACTATCTTCCCTTCCCTTCCTTGTCCTACTACCGAATTCCAGTCTCCCATAACAATTAAGTTTTCCTCTCCCTTAATTGTCTGAATAATTTCCTTTAGCTCCTCATATATTTCTTCGATTTCCTCATCATCGGCAGAGCTAGTTGGCATATAAACCTGTACTACTGTTGTCGGTGTTGGCTTCGTATCTATCTTGACAATGATAATGCGATCACTGTGCTGGTCATAGTAGTTTACCCGCATTCCTATTTTCTTATTCATTATCAATCCTACTCCTGTGATACCCCCAATTGATTTTGTATTTATAATCCTGTACTCACCTGACCAGAAATCCTGTTCATCCTGCCACCGAACTTCACTAATCCCCACTATATCTAACTTCAACCTATCCATTTCCCTTTTTAAATTTTCTAATTTTCCTACTCGATTAAGGGATCTAACATTCCACGCTCCGTCCCGTAGGATGCCAGTATTGTCTTTCCTGATGATCACATCCTCCTGAGTAGTCCCCGCCCGGAGATCCGAATGGGGGACTATTTTTCCTCCGGAATATTTTACCCGAGAGGATGCCATCATCATATGTTCATACAGTAGAGCTGCATGTCCTCGGGAAGGGTAACGGCTGTAGTTTCCCCTTGCTTTCAGCCGTTCGCAGTAGCTGTGTGGCAAGGCCACATTAGCTGATGTTACAAGGCCAGCTCAGTCAATCATCCAGACTGTTGCCCCAGTAACTACTGAAAAGGCTGCTGCCCCTCTTCAGGAACCACACGTTTGTCTGGCCTCTCCACAGATACCCCTCCACTGTGGTTGCACCTACGGTACGGCTATCTGTATCGTTGAGGCACGCAAGCCACCCCACCTCGGCAATGTCTGTGGTTCATGGGGGTGGCATCTCTGAATAAAAGGATGTAAATTGAAGTTCTTCTCATCTCTGAATAAGAACTTCAATTTACATCCTTTTGAACCTGCTACCTCTTTTCGTCTTTCGGTCTCCTTCTGAGATTTTCACCGCATACACTCCAACGCTAAATCCAGGGTTTCTTTATGTCTCAGTATGTGTCAAGTAATCTCAGATAGTTCTTTTCTTGCTTATTATGTTCAGTACTTTCTCATTTGTTACGCGATATACGCATATTTACCTGTAACACCACATTTCAAAAGCATTCATCCTCTTTTTGTCTTAACCCGCGGCCGCTCGCGTGTATTGTCACGCGATAACTCCCGTGTGTTTTTTTTAACAATGAGAACTTGGACCTTTTCATCTCTTTGTCCCAGAAAAAGACACGTTTATACAATAAACCATTTCTGTATAATTACCAAAGCATTATAAATTAGTATAAACATGGTATGGAACATGTAAGTTGATGAATTTGTGGATGTTTGCAAGAAGAGCTATAGTGCCGAAGCGCTGACAACGATAGACGAGATGTTAGAACCATTCCGCGGAAGTTTCAAAATCAGGAAGTATATAGCAAACAAGCATGCAAAATATGGAATCAAGGTACATGCGCTTTGTGATGCCAGAACCTTTTATACGCTAAATATGGAAGTATATGCAGGCAGACAGCCTACTGGGCCATATAAGTAGCAAATGATGCAGAGAACGTGACGTTACAATTGATTAGACCGATTGACAAAACAGGCAGAAACGTGACGATGGACAATTATTTCACATCTTTATCACTGGGTAACAAAATGTATGCCAACCATCGATTCACATTAGTAGATACTCTACGGAAGAATAAAAGAGAAATTCTACCGGAATTTCTGGACGTAGAATGTAGGCAACGAAACAGCAGCATTTGGAGAAAACCCATGCAACATCTGCTTCATTTCTTCATACGTCTCAAAAAAGAAACAGAAAAAGAACGTTCTAATGTTATCCAACATGGTCAGCGACGATTTTGTAGATGCTGTCAGTGGCGAAGCGAACAAACTTGAAGTAATTACATTATACAATCTCAAAAAGGTGGTGTAGATGTTGCAGACCGTTCAGAATCAGAATAATGTGTTTCAAGAAGAAACAGCTGGCCCCTTACACTGTTTTTCAGTTTTATATACTTCCATATCCGACAGACAATGTCATGTACTCTGTATAAACAATTGCTTTATTCAATTCGTAAAACTCAATAAGAATATCTACTTTGCTCATAAAAGACGTAACATGTGCTGAATAGTTTCAGGAGAAAGCAAACGAACACAGCCACATGTTACAAGTATAAGAAACAGACCAAAAGCAAGGCGGTTTTCCTCGGAAGGAGAAGTAATTGTTATCTTAAGACTCCCGTGTTAGATAAAATCTAACACTGCGCACAACTTCAAATAATGCCACAACTAACAAGCTATTGTTGAAATTTGAACGTCGAGTCAGATTAATTGAATCACGAGATATGAAAGAATGCATATTTAGATGGTCAGTTCATTAGTTTTGAAATGTGATGGAATATTCAACTAAAATCGTAAATTTTAGATTTTTTTCTAACAACGCGAGTGACCGCGGGTTAACTCCTTATTGTCTTCGATTCACCTCCGTTCGAGGCTACACTCCAGACAAATGACTTAAAACTTTGTAACAGATTAATATTCGATGTCAACAAATTTCTGTACTACGAAAATGAGTTTCTTCCCATACCAATTCATTTTATATCTTCTTTAATTCGGAAATTAGGACTTATTATGTTGCAGAAATAACAAAACTCATCAATACATATATTGTCTTGTTTCATAATCTAGTTGTCATCATCGCTAGATATAATTCGACAACTTTCTGTTATCCTTGTTTTGCTTCGTTAACGTTCATCTCCTAGGGCGTCCCAGAAAACGGTGAGTAGCACTTTACCTGCAGAACTTCTTTCGGACGGGTGATGACGGATGTTTCCATTCCGTGGATGCGGCCTTCGATTCAGGTGTGTAATGGTGGACCCACGTTTTATCCTCCGTCACAATCGTAAACAGAAAGTCATCTGCTTGATCGAAAATGTTCAAATGTTCGTATAGCTTATGGGACTTAACTACGGGGTTATCAGTCCCTAAACTTACAAACTACTTATGAACCAGATAATACTAAGGACGGCACAAATATCTATGCCGGAGGGGGGATTCGAACCCCCGACCGTAGTGGCCGTGCAGACCGTGACTGGAGCGCCTCAGTCCCCTCGGCCACTGCGGCCGGCTGCTTGATCGCGTGCGGTGTCTTGCAAGTGCGCTTTCACCTGCAGTGTCGTCTTGTGCCGATAGCTAAAGGTCTGCGCGGGTAAGAGAAGTGTTATCCGCATCCGCACCATATCAGCGATGCCCATATCCGCAACTGCATCCGCGGCACTTGATCCGCATCCGCAAGTTCGTTATCCGCATCCGCAGATATTAAATGGTATAATTATTGTTAGAGTGTCTTTTGTTCGACAACTTCTCGAATAACGGTGTTCTGTAACTACCCTAAACAGGCTATTCCAAACAGGAAAATATTGGCTCTCCGGAAACACACATTAGCGCTTCAAGAGCCCGTGTTGTCCGAGCACTACGTCAGCTGTTTAATAGAGGCATCTTCTTAAATTTCAGTGGTTAAAACTGATTGGCATAGAGGAGATTTTACTGTGTTTACATTCAAAAAAGCTGGTAGAAGCTGACCTAGGGGAAGATCAGTTTGGATTCAGGAGGAACGTAGGAACACGGGAGGCAATACTCACTTTACGTCTTATCTTAGAAGATAGATTAAGGAAAGGCAAATCTACATTTTTAGCCTTTGTAGATTTGGAGAAAGCGTTTGACAATGTTGACTGGATTACACTCTTTCAAATTCTGAAGTCAGCAGGGGTAAAATACAGGGACAGGAGAGTTATCTACAACTTGTACAAAAGCCAGACCGCAGTTATTAGACTCGAAGGGCATGAAAGGGAAGCATCAGTTGGGAAGGGAGTAAGACAGGGTTGTAGCCTTTCTCCGATGTTATTCAATTTGTACATTGAGCAGGCGATGAAGGAAAGCAAGGAAAATTTTGGAATAGGGATTAAAGTTCAGGGGGAAGAAATAAAAACATTGCGTTTTGCTGATGACATTGTAATTCTGTCAGAGACAGCGAACGACCTGGAAGAGCAGTTGAATGGAATGGACAGTGTGTTGAAGAGAGCGTACAAAATGAACATTAACAAGAGCAAAACAAAAATAATGGAATGCGGTCTTAGAAAATCAGGCGATGGTGAAGGAATTAGATTAGGTAACGAAACAATGAAGGTGGTAGATGAGTTTTGTTACTTGGGTAGTAAAATAACATGCGATGGTCGCAGTACAGAGGATATAAAATGCAGAATGGCAATGGGAAGAAAAGCATTTTTGAAAAAGAGAAATTTGCTAACATCGAATATTAATTTAAGGGTAAGGAAGTCTTTTCTGAAGGCATTTGTGTGGAGTGTTGCCTTGTACGGGAGTGAAACATGGACGATAAGCAGTGCGGACAGGAAGAGAATAGACGCTTTTGAAATGTGGTGCTACAGAAGAATGCTGAAGATTAGGTGGGTAGATCACATAACTAATGAAGAGGTACTGAACAGAATTGGCGAGAAAAGGAGTTTTTGGCATACCCTGACTAAAAGAAGGGATCGCTTGGTAGGACACATTCTTAGACATCGAGGAATCGTAAATTTAGCATTGGAGGGAAGTGTGTGGGGTAAAAATCGCAGAGGGAGGCCAAGAGACGCGTATAGTAAGCAGATTCAAATAGATGTCGGTTGTCGTTCGTATGAGGAGATGAAAAGGCTTGCTCAGGATAGAGTAGGGTGGAGAGCTGCATCAAACCAGTCTCCGGACTGAAGACCGTAACAACAACAACATTCAAAAAAAGAAACGGTTCTGTCGGAGTTTTACAAAAGGGAAACTTCATTTCCCATATTAAAGCACAAGGTTATGTGACACAAAGCAAATCATGTCATTTCAAGTTTTAAAACTGCCGTCTACTTCTAATTGGTAACTGTCATCAAAGAGAGGGGATGTCGGCTGCAGCTATGGCCAGCCTATACAATCTAACATTGTGTACTCTCCTAAATACGTTACTTTCACTCTACGCCGTATCTGATAATGGAAGTCAATGCTATTGTCAATCTTTATTACTTCCGACACCATTTATCTAATACATAAACATGAATGCGGCTGTACCAGTTCATTCGGTTGCGATGAAACAGTGTAAGAATACACTTTACATAAAAACAGTTCACTATATCGTTGATCTTTTCCTTGCCATCAAATACGTATCCACATTTTTTCCAAATTGACTATTTCAATTTGTTTTCCTTCACTGATGTCAAATCACCTCCTTTCACTTTACACGATGCAGTATCCATTGATGTCATGTTCATTTTAAGAAAGAACTGTCACTGTATTCACTACTGTGGTGTCGCACAAGTCTGAAGTGCGCGCCACGTACTTTCGCCTCGCGTCGCCATGCAAGCACGGCGCGGCGTTCTTATGACGTCAGCCATGAGCGCCCTCTGCTGCAACTCCGCTCGTGGCCACCACTGAACTGGATCGGTCACTTGGCAAGAAGACAGGCACCAGTTAACTCATCAGTAGGCAGGCCTCTACCTAGTTAAACTATGTATCTGCATTCCACTAGTCTTCAGTTAACAAAGATAAGTATTGAACTATCTGTAGAAATGTACATCTTCTTTTAATCTAGCTCAGTGTTTCTAGTTTCTACTGTCCCACTGGCTGGTCACCTCAGACTCTGTACCCGCACACGCGTGCATCCTGCTTCCTGTGTCGGTCTCTCTTTACTCGGCCACCGACACCTAGGACAACCGGCGGCAACGAGACACAAAAACCACGATATACGTTGTCATTAGGTCACTACAAAGCGCTATCTGAAGGCAGCGGAAATTTGGCATGGCATCACTGGTGCGCAGTGGGCCGTAGATAAGACACCGTCGCGTAAACGGAATAGCCGCAGGTTCCTCGGGTACAACTACTTCCGTTGTGGCCCAGCAAGAAGAATGTCCGTACGCTTGAAGTTTTCAGCTAACATTTCGACAGACGTACTGGGCAGGTATCTCACTCTTTATCCGCATACAATGCGCGGATATCCACGTCGCTCGGAATTTTATCCGCAAATTAAGAAATACGACGGATATTCGCGGATAAATCCGCGGATATCCGCATCCGCGCAGACCTCTACCCATACCCGTTCAACGCTTCTTCCGTAGGAAGGAGGGAAGGAATCGTAGGGTTTAACGTCGCGTCGACAGCTTGGTCATTAGAGACGGAGCTTACGCTCGGAGTTTTGGGTAAGGATGGGAAGGAAATCGGCCGTGCCCTTTGATAGGAAGCATCCACGCATTTGCCTGGAATGATTTAGAGAAATCAGGATGATCGGAGGTGGATTTGCACCACCGTCCTTCCGAATGCGAGTACAGTGCGTTAGCATCTTCCGTATGCAACGCCCTGAGTTAGTTCTGGACGGTTTTTTGAAGCTTATAAAGCAGTTTGACAAATGTATCAATGTACTTGGAAATGATGTAGTAAAATAATCTTTAATTTGTCATGTTATTTATTTCCTTTCATACACAACTACACAACTCTGCCCGAAATCGCCAGGTAAAACTTATTTCCCAACTACCCCTCGTAGTTAGCATAGGGACTGAAGCTCCACAGATTTACAGTTTAACACTATCACGTGCATAGGGCCGACAAGGTGCATGATCCGTGGCCAAGCGTGCAATTTGAACGTCCCAACGCAAACCGTTCAGAAGTTACGACGATTTTGTCGTCCTGTGTCTGATGCTTGGTATCACGACCAGGACAGGGAGCTACCTGCATTTCTACTTTCAACAGAAAGTAGCCGACAGGCTGGGGATGAAATATCTGCTATTCCGCGAACCTTTTATACAGGTTCTTTGAAGATTTACGAACTGCTCTTACGACGATTGTAATTGTCATCCTGTCTCTGATGCTTGGTATCACGACCAGGACAGTGAGCTACCTGCTTTTCTACATTGAAAAGAAAGTAGCCGACAGGAGGGGATGAAATAGCTGCTATTCCGCGAACCTTTTATAAAGGCTCTTTGAAGATTTACAAACTGCTCTTACGACGATTGTAATTGTCATCCTGTGTCTGGTGCTTGGTATCACTACCAGGACAGTGAGCTACCTGCTTTTCTACATTCAACAGAAAGTAGCCGACAGGAGGTGCTATTCCGCGAACCATTTATACAGACTCTTTGAAGATTTACAAACTGTTCGATCGGGCAGACGCCGGCAGCCTGGCTGCAGGGAGACGCGAGAGGTGGCCGGGATTTGTCAGCGTTAATAAAGCGCGCGTGCGGAGCTCCACGCCTGCTCCAGACGCCGCGATTAATGGCTTTCCTAATGGCAAAAAATTATGCCCTTGGGTAATTCATGGCCCGGTAATTGAATTCTTGTTCCATTGGTTATTGCTCCATTACCAGCGCGAGAGCGTGGCGTTTATTGGGGGCGGGACGGCGGCCGTGACGTCACGGCAAGTGCTGCCCAGAAAGCCGCAGCGCGGCTCCACAGGTACGGCGCAGATTAAACGCCGCCGCTCCAATGAGAAACGCGGTTCCTATAGGGGCTGCGACGGAAATGTTCCAGTAAACGTGCCCAGAACTTGATAGAATTTAGCATTACAGAGACACAAGTATTACTACGATTAAAAATGAAACACTTCTTAAAGAAGAGTAGCCTAGATCACATTTAAAGCAAAATTACTTTATTTCACTATTAGTTTCGGCAATACCTGTTGCCATTATCAAGTGACAGGCCTACATTAAAAACTACAGTGCACACGTGCAGGGAAAAACTTCTCGAATTCGTGGTTTACAAAATGACCGACCAATGGCGAAAGAGGGGGGGGGGGGGGGGGTGAGACAACTGTTGGACATGTCGTACAATTGCTGCTGGCAACTTCAAATCAGCTGTTGTTACATGTTCAGTGGTGGTTCTCTTGATGTTAAGTGAAAGACACACAATAATGTGTGTTGACAAAAATAAAATGGTGACACGCCACTGCTTTAGTGCCAAGCAAGCCTTCACTGACAGACAGCGAACAACTGTACACAGTAAATGCAACAACAGGCCAGAAGCGGTTACATTCGAATAAAAGTCCATGGTATATTGCGACAAATAATAACACATAAAAACATGGTTCGCTGCTGCAGGTGACTGACATGTGTCGCTTCCTCCACCGTGGCAAAAAAATCTGCAGCATCTCCTTCTTGAGTCGTCCTTAGATTACTAACTGTTACATCTTCCCGTATTATACAGTGTGAATCACCTACACTTGTACCGCAAATATTGCGGAAACGGAAAGTGTGCTTGATGTGCGGTTTTCACGGAATGGATTGGTAATCGGGGGATCGTATTTTTAGCCAACAAACAGATTGCAACATTACTTACAAAGTGTATTTTTCATGCAAACATACAGTATTTAAATGGAACAGTGGTTATTTCTATCATCACTGGAATTTTTGAAACCAGATGTGTACAAAGAATTTTGAACGACATTTTTATCAAGTTTAGTTTGGCAGCTACAACAGTTCAAAATTTCGGGGTCTGTGGCTGCGATAGCGTGGCTTACTGGCCGAGTGGCTAGCCCCACTGTCTCATGACCACCAGCCAATTAGCTACGCTGTCGTAGCCTCCACACCCAAAACTTTGATTATAATTGATAAAATTGTCATTCAAAATTCTTTGTACACAGCTGGTGTCAAAAATTCCAATGCATGTTAGAAACAACCATTGTTCCATTTGAAAAATTGTATGTTTGCATAAAAAAATACACTTTCTAGGTATTTTTACAATCTGTTTATTTGAGAAAATGCATACTGTAAACAGGTAATGTTTTCAAAATAATAAACAGCTGATGGTTTATGGTATGCATATCCTCAAATATCTTACGGTCACATCTCAATAAAAATTTGAATCTGTTTTTTGACTAACAAAACGAGTCCTTGCCTACCAATCCATTCTGTGAAGACCATACCTCAATCGCACTTTCTGTTTCCGCATATTTGTGGTTCAAGTGTTAGGTGATTCACACTTTACATCAGTGCAGTGAAATAAACTGAATTATAGTGACGACAATTAGCAAACCACAGCAAAGGCGTTCGTCGCGTCGCTATAGACACATAAAAAAGACAAAATGTTCAAATGTTTGTAAATCTATCGGACCAAACTGCGTGGTCATCAGTCCGTAGCTTATAAACTACTTAAACCTAGGTAAACTAACCTAAGGACAACACACACACCAATGCTCCAGGGAGGACTCGAACCTCCACGGCGAGCAACCGCGCGCTCCGCAGCGAGACGCTTTAGACCGCTCGGATACTCCACCGCGGCCATAAAAAAGACACTCATATACACACAACGCAACTTTCGGCTACAGCCTTCGACAGAAAAAGACACATACTCTCATTCATACAGTCACACAGGCTTACTTTGCATGTCCTCATGTCCTCTGCAGTGTTCCGGAATAACGCACTGCGGTGATGCGATATGGGGGCAAGGGGAGCACAAGGATGCAAGCGGTTGTGACGATGGATACAGTGCGGCCATACGGAACATGTAACTACTGTACTACAAGGGTGGAAAGAGTTGTAGCTTGGGAATGTGTGGAGAGCGAGGAAGGGGAAGCAAGCAAAATGGGAATGCACACGTTCTCTCTATTTCTGTGTGTAAGGATTCTTCCGTCACTTCTTGTTAGAACAATTCCATATTTTTGGTTAAAACAAATAAACCTTTTTTGTTCTACTAATACGTTATTAGCTTCAAACTAGTTTACTCCTATTAGTTCATCTTCAGGAAACAACTGACCAGCGTCGACAAGAAATGCTAGCTCCTTGATTTTCAAATATTTTACACAAATATGTACATAAATGCAAGGTCTTAGGATGCGACATTCGTTGAGAAGTGGTCACATTCTTCTCACTTTACAGATCAATAAAATTTCTGTCATTTATTAATATTTGATTCATTAAAGGCCAAAAACCATATGCTAATAAATAATAAGCAATTTTATGGAATGCCATCTATAACGTGAGAAGAATGTGACAACTTCTCAACGAATGTCGTAACCTAAGACGTTGTGCTTAAGTACATTTTCCAGTAAAAAGTCTTAAAAACTAAAAAATAGCAATTCATTTCTACACTGTCAGTTGTTTCCTGAAGATGACCTAATAAGAATAACTAGTTTGAAGTGAATAACAAATTAGTAGAACAAAAACTGTTCACTTGTTTTAACCAGAAATATGGTATTTTTCTACCAAGAAGGGACGGAAGAATCCATACAAAATGAAATAAAAATAAATAAATAAAGAATAAAAATTAAAAAATCTTATTTGGGGAAAAAATCAAATTTGAAAGCGTTAATAATAACTGCTAAAATAAAGGAGGTATTTATTTATTTTCATCATTGTGGGATTCAGCTAAAGTGCTTTTGGATAACAACATCATTTTGGTGTTATTATTTTTTGAAATTGCAGTACAGTGCACTCTGAATTAGCTCCGTACTTTAATCCCCACAGTCTTCTAAACATACAAATTAATAACTCCTATATCAGGAAGGTCTATAGGTCCAATAATGCACCTTAATCACCAATATCGAATCCGTCATTCTTTCTTCTGGGTTCATGTGCGGTATACAATTTTGAGACGTTTTCACATCAGTTCATAAGAGCATTTTCTGCAAGACATTTGGAAAGGTTTTTAATGAAGACGCGCGCGAGCAGCCGAGCGGTCTGGAGCGCCACGTTACGGATCGCGCGGCCCCCGCGTCAGAGGTTCGAATCCTCCCTCGGGCATGGTTGTGTGTGTTGTCATTAGGTTAGTTTAAACGTAGTTCAAGTAGTTTGTAAGCTACGGACTATTAACCCAGTAATTGATTCCGATAGGTTTACAAACATTTGAACATTTTTTTCAATGAAGAAGTAAAGTTTTTAATGCCATTCTGCTCGTTGCCAGGTCACGCTTCTGCAAAAGATTCTATATGGTGCGCAAATTATATCCTGTTGTTCCTGTATCTGATACATCTCTTCCATATTTTTGTTATTTCTATAAGACTCTCCGCACCATCATCATTTGGACGTTCAATGTGTAACATCTGTACCAGCATCTTCATAAAGTCATAAACTTCTTTGAAGAGAACAATGTCCATAACTCATGCGTACGTTGTGTCCACTGCAATATATAAATACTGCCACATTAGCTAGTTTTCCAAAACATCATTGCCCACTCTATGCCTAAATACCTTCCTTGCACGTCTGATTTTTTGCAGTCCAGAACCCGAAATGTTGCAAGCTATGATATTTTATATGTTGAAGGCAGTTTTTGAATAATATTTGACACAGAAGCCTTTGTTATTACCTTTCTCTCTCGTCATTTATCTGTATGATTTTCGTTTCTTTCATTTTAAATGCATTTTCTTTCACCTTGATTGTTGCTGCTGTTGTGGTCCTCAGTCCACAGACTGGTTTGATACAGCTTCCTCAGTCCGCAGACTGGTTTGATACAGCTTTCCACGCTACCCTTGAATTACCAAAATCAATTCCTATGTTTAGATCCTCTTTCGTCAATTTAATGGCCACAGTGTAAATATTACACCCCATTTGTAGCGCTTTGAGATGTCATTTATTTTTGCAGATAGACCTCCTCCTATTTTTCTCTGGTAACATTTGTTGTTCATCAGCTATGGATTTTTTAAATTCTCACTCCCTATTACTAGTTTTTTTTTTGCCCTCAGAAGCTTTGATGTAACAATTTTTGACAGGTCTAGGCGATTTTATTCTGCGACTGCCCACTCTTGAGCTTTGATATTATTGATGTCCACGTCAATAAGATGTAATCCGCCTTGGCTTATCACTCTGGAAAGCGCCACGTACCCTTCTCTGCATGTGAACAATGGAGAACCAGTGTCTGTCAGTGCATTTTTTACAATACTCTCTGACTTTTATGTATGCTAATTGCGTAGGCTATAGACTATACTACTGGAAATTGTTTGCGATAAACACAAACTCTATTAATATTTTTAAATTGATTTTTGACTCTGAGTAGTTCGTAGAGGTATTTACTATTAAACGCAATATATACAGGGTGAGTCATAAATGAGGAAAATTATTTCGTGCAAATTGCCACACACTGAGCTACAAACATAAATTCGTTTTCCGCATGTTGCTATGTCAATAAATGACAATGTAATTGAACGGTAAAAATCTAGAAATATGAAGTGGACTTTTGGGTGTTGCTGTGCGCCGACATTGGCCAAGAGGACAGATTGGCAACAGGGCATATCATAAAAATATTGTAGGTAGTCTAGCCGCTCACGAGAAGGTGAGGCACGAGGCGTCAAGCGACGGTCTGCGTGACACTGCGAGCAATGGCAGCGCTCACATATATCTCGTACCGTTTTCGCTGGCCGGTATTATGTATCGTGGCTAGTTGGTACGGGGAAAGGAACTTGTGCCCTGTTGCCGATCTGTCCACATGGTCTATGTAGGTGCACACCTAAAATTCCACTTCATATTTCCGGATTTTTACCATTCAATTGCATTTATTGACTAGGAACATGCGGAAAACGAATTTATGTTTGTAGCACAGTGTGTGACAATTTGCACGAAATAGTTTTCCTCATTTATGACTCACCATGTATATGTTTTGTTTACTTATTTTGTATTTCCAAGCTCAACCTTGTAGGATGCGATAAAAACGTTTGCTAATCCAAGACTCACGTCAAAATTTCGTCCTAACATAAATTTTGCTTATTCTTAAGCCCTGCTGCCATGGAAGCATCATATTCATAATATTTTATACATTCACGAGCCCTATTTCTGAGATACTTGGGACAATCTATGGCTTTAAGTTTTATTTTTGGATATATATATCCAAAAATAAAAATATATATCATTAGGAAGTTTTGAGACATATCCAGTAATTTTTAGTAATTTGCTTTCATTGGAATTTGAATTAAGATATATAATATAGTCAAGAGTCAATCACAATCTTTTGTAGTCATTTTAGCATTTTTAGAATTTTAACAAAGTCTACGTCATTGAGCTGCCTCAGTTTTATCGTAAGTTTATCATAGGTAAATCAGACCAGATATTGGGCATACTTAGCGAGCCCAACAACTTGTTTCTTTCATCTGTCCAGTGATTTAAAAAAGTCTCTTTCCTCTTACCGGCGGAAGCTGAAAGAAATGGCAGAAAACTACAATATGTTTGCCTCCAAACCATCCATTTTGATCATCAGCGGTATCGAATATCTCGACAAAGGTAAATGTATATACGTCAGTACGACATTGGCTATCATCGCAATTTCATCACCACTTATATCATATCTGATCTCAGCACTTAGAGGCCTTGATTAGAAAATTGTTTACATTTAGAGGTTTCCTTATGTTTCACGGGAAGCTGCAAGAGCCTATATATTGTAAAGCCATTCACAATTAATACTGCTATTCCTATTTACACTGATAGCCACTTTCTATATTTAAATGCGTTTGAACCCAGTTTTTCAGCGTTTTTATTAAAAATATCTATCCACTGCCAACAGTTCCACTTACAAAACAACGTAGTACATCAGAGTTATTATCAGTGTAATCCATTGGCTTGTGTGTGTGTGTGTGTGTGTGTGTGTGTGTGTGTCGGGTGGAGGGGGGGAGGGGAAGTCATGTCGAACACTCTTTTTCGATCGCTTTATTTGTGCGATTATATTTTGGAGGCTCAGATAAGGCTGCTCATATTCTACTGAACTGATGCTTTGAAAGTCATCCATTGCGTTTTCAGCCTCCCAAGCTTCAAATCTAAAGGGGTTTCGGGACCCTCGCCATCATCAGTGTCTTTTCTCTCTCTCTCTCTCATCATTTTTCTCGACATTCTTTTCAACATCGATTTATTCCTATTCTCCACATGTTTCGGTGCTCGGAGTTTTCGATATGTTGAGGTTTCCCGGTCACTTTGAACTATCGAATCTTTACTGTAATATTTCCCAAATGATTATACTTTATTGTTGTACAATCATGATTAGTTGAATAATGGTGTTTAGATATTCATCATTAAATGTAATATGCCTTAGATTTTGTTGGCCTTGTATAAACATAGTACTTACGAGACGCGTTGATGTAACTACTTTTGTCGACTCCGGACGAAAAATGCGTGTACGTGGATTATGTTCAGGTATTGCAGACTATCGAACTTTGATACTAATGAAGTCGACATTCGTTAGATATAACCCAGCCAACTTTTCACAGTCTAAGCTGTTATGTAGAGTTGACCGTATGTGAACACGGAAGGCTCGATTAGTGCACTAATTGGACCTAAAGTTTAAGGTAAAATTCGAATCACATCTCATCGCTTCGACTCCTCAAATCGTAGGCGAGACTAATATGTCTTCCTGCTTGTGATCATTGCGTACTATAAGATTGTCTTAGGTTTTTCTGCTAGATTTCGATACAGAGTTTTGTTGTAAAAAGTATAAAACAATTTCAGTTCAAGCCTTCTTTGTAAAACGTGGCTTGCTGTTCTTTTTTTAAATACCTCAGATGTTATTTGAACTGTTCCGTGACCCATGGGATATCAGTAGCATGTCCTAATAATTAATTGACATACATATTTTAATTATCGTCGATATAAATTCTTTGCGATCAAGCCACGTCTGCTCTCCGCTTACATTGGTTATTTGGACCGGTTAGAGGAAACATCCAAACTAATTTTCTGCTTCCCATTTTCTCTGTTTTTAAATTTAATGTGGAAACTGGCTACAACAAGAAAACCAAACCTCAGAAATAGTATTTTGCTATCAGAGAATTCAACGATTTTTTTCTGAAGATTTGTGAGGATTTTAGTCTTGTTCATAATTGTAACTTGGAAATTAAGTAATTCAGACAAGAATTCGTCTAAACATGAATAATAGGTGAATTCTGAATATTACCCTGATAGATATGGTAACTAACGGGGAAGTACTGAACTGAATCTGGAAGAATAATACTTATAGCCTCTCTTTCCTCCCTCGGTATTGCGAGGCACGAAGAACAGAAGGAAAAAAATTAAATTTTAGTATTTAATTAGAACAGATATTATTCAGGAATTCTTACTTCAAGCGAGCTTTCGTTATCGAAGTCACTTTCAAAGCGTTAACTGTTACTGCTGTTTTGCATCATGTACACGAAACAAATCCAATCAAACTGGGTAGTTATCAAAACAAGCACTCGATACTCAGTTAGAGGGTTTCCACGAAGTAAAGTGAATTCTGGTCACTGACGTGCGAATTTGGTTGCAGCAGGCAGTACGAACTCCATTAATTAGTACTATTTTAATCAAGATAGCCAATCATCGCCGTGCAGCTTGGAAACGCAATTAGCACGAAAATTGTTCACTGAGTAAAAGTCCGTTAGGCAGTGGTAGCTAATGATTCTGTGCAGTTTGGTGGAGTTGCATTACAGATACGAGATGATAAACGTAACACTATGTTCCTGGACTTATTGAATCTGTTATATAACTATCCAGATTAAACAATCACACTGTTTCTAATAGTAAATCAGGTAGTCAAATCTTTTCGTGTGTATATACACAATGGGAATTGATGTTTATATGTAGTGATTGCAAATTAGCTCTATTATTGTATTGATTTATTTACAAGGAGCAGTTTTAATTTTGTAAATACTCAGTCCACATCGATTGAACTTATGGTTTCACCTAAATACGTCCAAATGTGCGCGTTGATATACCACTACTATCTACTAAGTAGCACTACGTATTTGAATGAACATTCATTTAGGAAACGGTATGTCAGTATGTCGTAGATTGGAAAACACTCATTATTTGTAAATTATTTAAAGAAAACTCATGACGCTAGGGTTTATGTTCCGTAACTTAAATTCGTAATTCCAACGATAATTGTAGGAAGTTTAAATCGACATAATTTTTTTTAAACTATTGGCTGTCCTGAAATAGGTAACAAAAACAGTGAGGACTTTCTTTTTCCAACCAATCCAGCATTCTGTAATTTTGCCGACATACATCTGTTATCGAGCACTTTTCGAGCATCGATGATGAGTGATTATTAATTTGGAACTAGTTATGGCTTATAATACACAACTTCCTGCAGCAATTATATTGAGTTTTGAAAGGTATTCCTTAATTACGAAGTTCAGTGTAAGTCTTGATCTCAGAGGTATTTTTATTTTTGTATTTTACCAGTTTCAACCTTATATAAGTCATCTTCAGAAATAATAATATTACAGGCCATATGGCCGGTGCTGGACCTAACCACTAACTGCAGTGGTTGTTTTCTGGCCTTAAGTTACCAACTTAGGCCAGAAAACAGTCCAAATTTGGCCAGAAAGTCACGGGAGTCCCACAGGGTCCAGCACCGGCCACATGGGCTGTGTTATTATTATTTCTGTTGATTTATATTGGGTTCAAACCGGTAAAATAAAAAATACCTCTGCGATCAAGACTGTTATTACAATACAAATATCAAGAAAGATAGCAGTTTTCCCCTCGAGCAATGTTATTCAAAATAACATCCTGAGTACTTGAAACTGTCCACCTGTTCATCTTTGTCGCTCCTATTTTGTACTGTATCTGCAAACCTGCAATACGATTTTAAACTTTCATTATTCCTCGAAAATTTTATTAACGTTGTTCAAGACGAAGGATAAATTTTCACGTGAAATACAATAGAACTTGTCATCATAGAATACATCTTAAAATAATCACTGACTTTCAACGAATTGTAATCTCTATTGTGCCGCGGCGGTGCTGCCTAGCGAATTGAGGCGCTATGCTCCGATGTGCGAGGCCGGTCCCTGGCGGGGATTCGAATCCCCCCTCGGGCGTGGATGTTTGTGCTGTCTTTAGTATAAGGTAGTTCATAAGTAGTTTGCAAGTTGAGGGACTGTTGACCCCATAGTAAAGTCCCATAAACTTAACAAACGTTTGAATCTCTATTGTAAACATGAAACATCGCTGAAGATAGCGCTATCAAAAATGAGGAATAGTTTTTATTGGAACAAGTAACAATAGTGGAATAAGGCCGCTTCAGAGGCAATTTTGCCAGGATTAGTCTCTAACAAAGGGAACACTAAGTATGGTACAAAAGAATTTTGATGGGTCGCAGGTATGTCGAGCGGGAACTCCTCCAGACCACCAAGCTAAAAGGATTTGGTCCATTGCCTCTTGGTTTTCACGAAAATCGAGTTCAATGTCCAGTGCGTACCAGTTATACCTGTACTAAGCATCAGGGTGGTGTAATTAGCAAGGCGCTTGTCTGCCACACAGACTACCCCATTTCGAATCCTGCTCGGAACTTTTTTTTTCTTTTTTAAACTTGTCCGACGATTATTTTATCGATATTTGTGCATGATTAGTGGTTTTCATAGACACTCTTATATTAATGCTTGATTATTTGGTTATAATAATAACTTATGTTAATTGCTCTTTATGTTATGTATTGCGCTACGATTATTTTATTTATTCATTATTTCGTAGCACACTTTTACGACGAGTGAAAGATATTTCTAAGTCAGTAAACCGTCCTTAGTTATCACCTATAACATTTGTGCAGCATTTGCTAGCTGCGTCTACAGTCCCCGGCCCCAATGTTGTTATACCGTCGAATGCAGTTTGTGCCCACTTGACGCGTCCCCGTGGATTATTATGCTGCGATCAGGTGGCTACTTGTTTGTTTTGTTTGTATAGTCTATGGGACTTAACTACGGGGTCATCAGTCCCTAAACTTACAAACTACTTATGAACTAACTAAGACTAAGGACGGCACAAATATCCATGCCCCAGGGGGGATTCGAACCCCCGTCCGTAGTGGCCGTGCAGTCCGTGACTGAAGCGCCTCAGTCCTCGCGGCCACCGCGGCCGGCAGGTGGCTACTCATTCGAAGCATAAGGTTCACGAAGTGCAACACTGAGGAAAAATGCGCAATGATAGAAACAGGCCCATCACACGAATCAATCGTCGGACAATTGTAAAAATAATTTAGAATAAAGTTCCGTGAAGGATTTGAACTTGGCTCGTTTGTGTGACAGGCCTTGCTAACTAAACCACACTGAATTACGTACCGACGGTGACTTAGTACTGCGCTGGACTTTGATCTCGATTTTAGTGGAAACCAAGGCGCATTTGATCAAATCATTTAAGCTCGGTGGTCTGGAGGAGTTCCTGCACAACATACCTGCGATCGATAAAAATTCGTTTGCACCATACTTGGTGTTCCCCTTGTCGGCTCTCATAGCTGATTAATAATAGTAATCTTGTAATTTTGGGTACCACCATCACTGACCAGTGATCATGGATTGGGAAATGTGTGTGTGGAAGGGCGTGGACGTGTGGTGCAGTCTTTGGCTGAAACGTGAACTTTGGCCAGTGGCCAGGGGTCAGCGCGCCATGCCTGAGGCGCCATGCCGCTACCCGTCATAGGTTCAGGTCCTCAGTCGGACAAGGATTTTTGGGTTTCTTTAAGCAGTTTGTAAGTCTGGGGACAGATTACCATCAGGTTCGGACCGTATGTTCGCAAACTTTTGAACGTTTTTTGAAGTGGCCAGAATGCGATGGCTGGTAGCTCGCGTTTCCTGCCTGGTGGTAAGAGAGGGTTGGAAGGAGGTAATCCTTATCCTGTAATACTGACAGAAATATGGTGTAGGCCTGTCGTCGGATGTTGCGACTTTTGCAGGTATAAATTTACTTTTCGCAATATATAGCACAATTATGGTATACATAGTTAATATTGCAAAATGAATTTTCCCCACTCAGATATATTTTCAGTGATATGTAAATAAGTTCATTCTTAAAAGTAATGAATACTTTGGTGTGTGATGGAGAGGAGGCAGGCTCTGTAGCCGCCACCTTCTCCACAGTGCGTTTTCGAAACGAGTCTATGAAGTGAGTAACGTAAACATAGTCGCCCAGCACATCTCAAAGACGAGGAAGAAGTACAGAGAACATTCAGAATACTTCCACACCAAATTAAAACTTTTAAAAATTTTCTAAATTTCCGCCAGTAAAATCCAATTAAATTTCCGTTTGTATAAACAACTCCCGTTCCGCAACCTACCTGACCACCAATCCCACCAACAATGTCAGTTCCCGTCAAAAACCTTGAGGTGGTGGGGATGGGGGGGGGGGGGAGGGCATGGGATTGGGAAAACGGCGGGAGTGTTTCCAGGTGGATCTGATTGGGGAGGGGATTCATTCTGATTAATAGTTATTTAATGTAAATAAAAGTAAATTAATCATATATAAATACTAGGCCAGAATCTATCCTGACGTTTTAAACAATTAGTAAGGAAACGTTGTTTTGCCAGGATACCAGGAAACCCACAAGTGAAACGTAATAGCTCGTGCGGTTACTTAATTCTGATGGCAGCTGGATACTCCGAAACACCCATCCTTTCGTCTAACTACCGGGGATGCGATATTATTACATTAGGCAATCAGAAAGATTCAGTTTGAGGGCGTTGCTGCACCATACATTGATACATAATAGCACCATTACGATGGTTTAATAGAAGCACCGAGACGTATGCAAGGAATTACATCTGAAGAAAGATCTTTTATTATCTGATTCCATGATTCCAGATTTCAGGAAGGCGTTAGACAGTGTACCTCGTAAGAGTCTTTAAATAAAATTCCGTGCTTATTGAATATCGCCATAGTTCTGCGAGTGGATTCGTGATTTTCTGTCGGAAAGGACATACTACGTAGTAGTTGACGGAAAGTCATCGTGTTAAACAAAAGTGATATCTGGCATTCCCCAGGGAAGTGTTGTAGGACTCCAAGTTTTCCTTCTTTTGATAAACGATGTAGCAAATTATCTGAACAGCTCTCTTAGACCGTTCGCAGATTATGTTGTCATTTTCATTTTAGTAAATTCATCAGAATATTAAAAGTAACTGCAAAACGATTTAAGTAAGGCATGTCCATGATGCGAAAACTACCACTTCACCCTAAATAATGAAAAGTGAGAAATCCACATGAGAAATAAAAGAAATCTCTTAAACTTCGTTTACATAATAAATTAGTCACATATATATGCCGTAAATTCAACGAAATACCTAGGAATTGCAATTATGAACAATTGTAATTAGCAAGAACACATGGAACATATCACAGGGAAGGCGAATCAAAGGCTGTATTTCATTGCCAGAATACTAAAAAAATGCAACAATTCTACTAAGACTGCCTACACTACACTTATCCGTTCTGTTTTGGATTATCGTTGCATATTGTGGGAAGCCCACCACGGGGGACTGACGGTGAAATAGACAAAGTTGAGAGAGAATTGCAAATCGTTTCGTATTATCGCGATACAGGGGAGAGAGTGGTATGAAAATGAAGCACGAGATGGGTTGATAATCGCTGAAATAGAAGAATTATTTTTTGCGGCGATTCCTATTTGCGAAATTTCTTTCACCAAATTCTTCCACCGACAGGGAACATATTTTTAGCACCCCCTACATAATCATACATGATCATCCTAATAAAGTAAAGGAAATCAGATGTAAAACTGGAAAATTTAGGTGTTTCTTTTCCCGCACGCTATTTGAGAATGGAAAGGTAGATAAATATGGTCAAAGCTGTTCTGTAAACCCTTTGTCAGGCACATAAAGGCGATTTTCAGAGTTAATATGTAATTGTAGAACTGTTTATAGACACGACATAATTCTATTACAGCGCTATCTGCCGGCAACTTTTTGAACTATTTCGATCTTTTTTTAATTTCAGCAGATAACTCTTACGGTTTTCACAATACAAATGGATTGTGATTCACTCGTCTAGCGATATTCGTTTTAGCCTCATCATATTTTAAAATATGAAACTTCTCTGGACACCCTGCATAAATAATTAACGTTCTCCGCAGCGCAGAGTAACTGAATTGACTTGCATCTTCCTGTGCCGCAACCTAATTGTCCAGCAATCCAACAAATAATGAAGTAGATTCCCGCCAATTTCTTTGAGGCGGGTGGGGTAGGAGGCTGTGAGGCCATGGGTAGGAACAGGGCAGGGGGTAGTCCTACCTGGCGCGCTTCCAGGTGGTTCGCGATAGGGGAGATTTATTTGATTAAAAGGTAATCAATTTCATTAAAAGTAAATCAACCTTATTTAAAAATTACGCCAGAAGCTAGAAATGCTAACGGAGACTTGGCAATATTGTAATAGGCGATCAAGAAACTACTGTTTAAGGACGTTGCTGCAACGTGGCACTATAGCGAGTGCTGTCATCATCGTTTTCTTCTCTCTCTGTTCGTCTCCTCTCCTCCCACTTTCTTTCTCTTTTCATCTCTTCATTACTCCCCCTTCACCCTCTCTTTCTCTCTCTCTCTCTCTCTCTCTCTTTTCTCTCTCTCTCTCTCTCTCTCTCTGTTTCTCTGTCTGTTCACCTGATGCTATCCCGTCACCTCCTATTCCTTTCCATTTCTTCCTCCCCGTACTTCTCTTCCTCTCCTTTCACCTGTCACCATATTCCCTCTTTTATTCTCCTCCTCTGCTGTCTGTCTGTCCGTCTCCTCCCTCCTCTTTCTGCCCGTTTCGTTTTCCACCTACTACTCTCCCTCCTATATATATGAAAACATACACATATGAGCCAATTTTCATGGTAACTGGTCAAACTGAGTATTGCCTCAAGTGTTCCTACATTTCTCCTAAATCCAAACTAATCTTCCCCGAGGTCGGCCTCTACCACCTTTTCCATCCTTCTGTAAATAATTCGTGTTAATATTTTGCAACCATGACTTATTAAACTGATGGTTCTGTACTTTTCACACCTGTCTGCGCCTGCTTTCTTTGGAATGGGGATTATAATATTTTTCTTAAAGTCTGAGGTTACTTCGCCTGTCTCATACATCTTACACACCAGGTGAAACAGTTTTGTCATGGCTGGTTCTCCCGGAGACTTCAGTAGCTCTGAGGAAATGTCATCTACTCCAGGGGCCTTGTTTCGAGCTAGGTCCTTCAATGCTCTGTCTAATTCATCTCTCAGAATAGTATCACCTATTTCATCCTCATCTACTTTTTCTCCCCTTCCTACAATATTGCCTCTAAGTTCATTTCCTTCGTAGAGCCACTCTATATACACTTTCCACCTTTCAGCTTTCCCTTCTTTGCTGAGAACTGGCTTTCCATCTGCGTTCTTGATATTCATAGAGCTGTTTTTCTTATTTCCAAATATCTCTTTAATTTTCCTGTAGGCTGTATCTATTTTTCCGTTATTTATACATTCTTCTACATCCTTGCATTTGCCTTCTAGCCACTCCTGCTTAGCCATTTTGCACTTCCTGTCAATTCATTTCTTAGTCGTTTCTTAGCTATATGTTGTACAATTGTGTAATTTTTCAGATATTGTTATAACAGTTTGTATAAGTGATATATGTTAAATCTGTTGCGAATACAGTTAGAAGTAAACAAGTAATAGATTAAAACTTTGGGCGGTTTTGCAAGAACGTTACTGTTTATGTGCTCATATCTTATGAACTACGTGCCGCACTGTGATACAATTTCGAAGTACATTCAACTATAGCAACTGTAAAATTTCCTATGGCTACAATTTGTAGTGTAGAAATTATAAATTGTAACGTCATACCGAATGTCGTGGGTTTAGTCCATGAACAGCGGAAAAGTAATAAGGGAGAAACTGTTTTCCTTTCATAATTTTGCTAAGGTTGTCAGCGACAAAAAGTTCATTATAGGTTTGAAATTATGTTGCAAGTCGCTTAGTAATCTCGTTCTCATATACTATTCATACAATCTCGTCGCTTTGTATGGCAGTTTCTTGCAACTCCTATTGTTAATATTATATGTCCTGAACCATATGTGTCGTTCTGCCTATTACAGAAATGGTACCTCACGGTAAGGAATGTGTGTAGCAAATTTGGTTGAAATCGGTCCGTTCGTTTAGAAAGAAATGTGCAACATTTTCACGTAATGCAGTAGTTTTTCTCGCATCTCATTGTTTAGCTCGTCAAATCTCGTGAAATATTTCATAGTCCAGAGCGGGGGATTCTGCGGCTATATTCAACAATTGTCGTCTCACTCGATTCCACTGCACCCGCAACACACGACTGCAATCAGGACTGAAGTGCCGTCGACTGATCCTGGGCCGCTTGCGGTACCCACTTATACAGGGTGTTACAAAAAGTTACGGCCAAACGTTCAGCAAACATTCCTTACACACAAAAAAAGAAAAAATATATTATATGGACATGTGTCCGGAAACGGTTAATTTCCATGTTATAGTTCATTTTATTACTTCTCTTCAAATCAATTTAATCATGGAATGGAAACACACAGCAACAGAATTTACCAGCCTGACTTTAAAGACTTTGTTACAGGAAATGTTAACAATTTCCTCCGTTAGCGAGGATACATGCATCCACCCTCCGTCGCATGGAATCCCTGATGCGCTGATGCAGCCCTGGAGAATGGCGTATTGTATCACAGCCGTCCACAATACGAGCACGAAGAGTCTCTACATTTGGTACCGGGGTTGCGTAGACAAGAGCTTTCAAATTCCACCAATAAATGACAGTCAAGAGGGTTGATGTCAGGAGAGCGTGGAGGCCATGGAATTGTACCATCGGTCACCGAATCTGTTGTTGAGAAGCGTTACGAACACGTCGACTGAAATGTGCGGGAGCTCCATCGTGCATGAACCACCTGTTGTGTCGTAATTGTAAAGGCACATGTTCTAGCAGTACAGGTAGAGTATCCCGTATGAAATCATGATAACGTGCTCCAGTGAGCATATGTGGAAGAACATGAGGCCCAATCAAGGCATCACCAACAATTCCTGCCCAAACGTTCACAGAACATCTATGTTGATGACGTGAATCGAGATAGTACAGTACATACTAACGAAACAATTGGGTATATTGACAATTGTCTGCAAGGAATACTCCAATTTACATTTAAAGAGAAATACTAAAATGAGCTCTAACATGAAAATTAAGCGTTTCCGGACACATGTCCACATAAGATATTTTCTTTCTTTGTGTGTGAGAAATGTTTCCTGAAAGTTTGGCCGTACCTTTTGTAACACCCTGTATACGATCTGCGGGCTCTTGCCAGTAATACTTCCCCCTAAAGAGGTTCAGGGGCTTTCCCAGTAGAATACAAAACATTTTAAACTTTTTAAATAATGATTGAAATGTTTATATGATGGCATCGTTAGATGCGCGCTAAGATTCTAATGTAAATACATAATTTCCAACATTAGTAATACCCCAAAAATCTTAAGTTTAAACAAATGATTACCTTCAGCATGACAAATATGTCTTTCGGTCGTCGCACAATTAATATTTAAGCAAGCACTTAAGTAAAGTGTTTTTCAGGTAGATTTTCCAGTCCTCTTTCCAAAGCACTGTTCAGAATTACTGTGTTCATAAATTGAAACAAATTAATTTAGTTCACACAACACATTAAAATAAAAATAAAAAATATATTCTAAACAGGTCATAATGTGTGTTTACAACCCCTGCAACTTATCACTTCCTCACTGTTTGTGTACCTGCCTTATATTAATTGTTATTAACAAATCACTATTGTTGCTCCTTAAAAGTGCTTTATTATGGTTATACCAAACTTTGCGTCTTGTGAGACCTTTCATTTGAGCCCTCACTCGTTACTGTAGTTCCATTATTCTAGCCGCTGAATTTTTCAAACTGAATAGATATTAGTTTTCTGAATTTCTTTTGATATAAAATTAATAGTAATGACACCATCCCATCATCTGAATCGTGTTGTTCTCCTCTTTCATTTGCTACTACGCGTTAGTCTACACTCTAATAGTGTCAGCATAGTATCTAAAGACAATGCCGTTTTTCGGCGACAAAAGTGGCAGCTGGACTCCACGTCACGTCCGCCGCGTCGAGGCCAACGAAAAAGACCGCAGCACGCACGTCACATCACAAGTGAGGCCTGAGCCGGCGCGATCGCTAGCTGAGTGGCCCGCTGCTATGAGGCAGTGGGCTGTGCCCCAGCGGCCGGCCACTCAGCTAGCGATCGCACCGGCTCAGGCCTCACTTGTGATGTGACGTGCGTGCTGCGGTCTTTTTCGTTAGCCTCGCGCCGCGTGCTTTCCATCTGCACGCGGCCCGCCAGCATGGTCTCGTCGTGCTTTTGGCCCGCGCTTGCTCAACACCACCTAGAAGACAAAGCCTTACAATAGGCCGTGACTACGTCACACTTAGAGGCCCCGGCAGCCACCTCACTGGCTGGCCGCTGGGGCACGCCTACCGCCGCGCAGCGGCCGGCCAGTCAGATGGCGGCCGGGGCCTCAAGTGTGACGTAGGCACGGCCTGTTGTAAGACCTTGTCTTCTAGGTGGTGTTGGCTTACTGCTGGGAAACCCAGCGTGGCTTATCTCCTCGCCGCGGCCGATTGCCCGCTTACTCGTCAACTGTAAAACTAGCGCACTTTACGCTCCAGATGGATTATGAAAGTTGTTGTAACGTCACAAGGGACTGAGGCGCTCCAGTCACGGTCTGCACGGCCACTACGGTCGGGTGTTCGAATCCCCCCTCGGACATGGATATTTGTGCCGTCCTTAGGATAAGCTAGTTTGTAAGTTTAGGGACTGATGACCCCGTAGTTAAGTCCCATAGACTATACAAACAGTTGAACAGTTAAGGTCACAACACAACGGTCAAGTGGCAGACGCTGCATGAAAGAAGTTCTGCATTGCAGTATTGGCGCCTGTCTAAGTCCCGGGAACGTACGTTTTTAAGAACCACTATTTTGCTTCATCGTGCTTATATCTCGCAAAAAACATGATGATAAAATATGAGAAATTACAGCCCACACAGAACGCTACCGGCAGTCGTTTCTTCCGCGAGGCAGACGCGACTGGAACAGAGAAAGGAGAAAGTGACAGTGGTGTACAAACTACCCTACGCTGCACACCATGAGGTACCTTGTGTACTAATAGGTGTAGATCAGCTGGCACTCGTGTACTAGATGCGCAAACGTCAACTCTGGCGATGTTATTACCAAAGGCATACGATTTTTCCCGAGTTACTCACTTTTTTCCGAGTTACTCGCGTTTTTTTTATTTTTAATTTTTTATTATTTATTTATTTATTTTTTGGTGTGCGTGTGGGGGGAGGGTCTCCTCCGTTCAATATGCTATAAGGAATCAAACATAAAATTCTAGAGAAACTAAAATGCTCATTTCCTGTACGTAACAGTAATGTAACAGTCGCATATAAATGTAGAAACTTGCTCCGCCGCAAAGGGGAAAAACCAAATCCTTCCAGTAGAACAACTATTAGACTACAATGTAAACAAAATATATATTCAGTAGCGCAACCATGAGTGAAACATAAATTGCGTAAAGGAAAGAGAACTTTAACAGAGATATGTCAGAACATCATCGTAATGGTCTGCAAGTGGGAAGAAGGAGGAAACACAAAGCTACCTGCTCCAATGGGTTGGAAAATAAATAGGAGATCCAATTTGTATATACTGAAATGGACAAAACAAGCGAAAGAAAGATTAAGTACGACACCTTTCATACTTAACGGGTAATCCAGTAAATAAGGGCCGATGAGCTTGGCTGCCGAAGGCAGAGATTTGTCAGAGAGTGAAGAGTAAGGCGAAACTCGATGTGATGTAGGATGTTGCTGTTTAATGGGAACAAAAGTCCCCATATTGCAAATGCAGAACTTACGCCAACTCACGTGTGAGAGACTGGAACGCTAACCCTATAACCCTGATATTTCCCCGTGGAATTACCACGTCTTCAATCACTTAAGAAGACTTTGAAGAGACTGAAGTTACTGTCGAACGTAGGATAAGCAGCAGGAAATTGCGGACGGATAGTTAGTCCTCCGGTTGGATTATTGCCTCAGGTCTTAGGATGAAATTGTGAGGCTGACGTAGCGATGCCAAATCATACGAACGCAAACCTTCTATATTAGTGGGTAAACCATATTGCGGCAACCCACATACGGATTGGCAGTTGTCCCTAAATAATGAAAACGGTGAACTCATACAGATAAGTACTAAAGGAAATACATTAAACTACATTTACAGGATACATCAGTAAATTGAACTAAGTACCTACGAATTGCAATTACGAACAACTTGAATTGGAGAGAACACACAGAAAATATCGTAAGGAAGCCGCGCCAAGGGCTACGTTTCACTGGCAGAACATTTAGAAGATGTAACAGTTCTACTAAAGAATCTGCCTCCACTACACTTGACCTCCTATTTTGGAGTATTGGTGCGCATTGCGAGATCCTCACCAGGTGGGACTGACGATACATAATAGTTCGTAGAAGAGTAACTTATTTCGAAATTATCGCAATATAGGGTAGAGAGTGTCACACAAATGATGCAAAAGTTGGGGTGTAAAATACGAAAACATAAGCGTTATACGTTGCGGCGAGATCTATTTGCGAAATTTCTTTGTCCTCCGAATGCAAACATATTTTGTGAGCACCTATCACTTTAAGGAAACATAATGTTCATAATAAAATAAATCAAATCTAAGAAATATTTAGTTGTTCTTTTTTCCGCGCTCTCTTACAGAATGGAACATTACGAAAGCAGTTCGATAAACCCACAGCCAGGAAATTAAATGTGATTCGCAGAAAAAATATAAATTGTCTTCCGGAACAACGTTGTATGTCACTGTTCGCAACTGTTTAGTATTGATGATAAACGTAATCCGATAAAACTGATTGCATATATATAAACATTATCAACCTAATGAATCAGACATTGTGAATATGGTGGATTGACACATATATACTTATATAAGGAACTCATTGTTCAATGGGGCGATCTGTAATTGTTTAATAATGATTTTGCAGTTAAGATAGCATTTTTTATTTATTATGTTACCGGTTTCGGCGTGCGTATTGTAAAACACGAAAGGTCTGAAGATGGCGTCGAGCACGCCGAAACCGGTTACATAATAAATAAAAAATGCGATCTGATGCATTAGGTTGATAATTTTTATATATATGCAATCAGTTTTATCGGAAAACAGCTCTTGGATGAAAAATCATTATTAAACATATATACTTATTTAAGAGGTTTTAAGGAAAAAGCGCTTGCTTTCCGTGGAAAAATGTCGTAGATAAAGTCACAGGACTATATGTGTCATATTTCAGCATTTATATAAACAATAATTTCAGTATAATGAAACCATGAAGACGCAGAAACGTTTTTCACTTGCTTTATCTAAAGGTGATTTTTCATCGATGTTTCAGACTTTTTCATTCGCATGAGGTTTTCCAGCATTCCACAGCCTGTCTTTCTCACATTTGTTGACTTATCTTGGTTTATTTTGCATTTCCTACCATTGTTGCTTGCGTCTAAGGCACTTAGAGACACATCTAGCGTCGTACATGTTGTTGCGATATGCAGCGCTATCCCAGGAAGACTTACATTTCAACGATCGTGAAAACAATCCAGAGATATCGTACTAGTGTCATAATAGCAGCAATTATTCCAGAGATGAAGTAAAAAAAATTACTACTTATATTACTAAAAAAATAATAATTAATAAATAAATAAATCCGGGTGAACATTCATATGTAAATATGGATGTACATGTAGACATTTTAAAGTCTTACTGCGTCGATAATACGACACGTGGATCGCGACCATAGTTTGGGAAACACCGGTATGGGATGTTAAAAGCGGAGAAAGTGGACATCGAGGCAAGATTTCGTAGGTAAAAACAAAGGAACTCGGGTACAAAAGATTGCGCGGTGTCTGTTTTGCGAGAGGGTTCGGTTTGACCCTTGGCTGGCCGGCATACCTGCTCATTACGGGGGAGGGGCCGCCCCAGTGTAATGGAGAGCGCGGAGGCGTCGCAAAAACCGAACTCGGGCGCCAAATGGGCCAATTATGCGACCGCCCCGGCTCCTAATTGCATTCCGCCGGCGCCGCAGTCCGCGTGCCGTTCTCCGACACCCCTTCCAGACGTCCCGCGCACCTGCCGTATGTCGTCATCACTCTTCCTGCCCCGCTGCCCGCTGTTGCCCGCCATCCCATAGCTAGCTCTAGTGCAGTGGTCCTCAAACTATGCGTCGCAACCCACTTTGGGTCGCGGGATCTCATCATAAAAAAACTGTTGCTTCGCATTGGTTACTAATGTACTTGAAGACTGACGGTGATGTGTATCTCGCATCAAGAAGAAAGTTTCTTCCAGTGCCCGTAAGCATCGTTCAACCCACAAATAGATGCAAGCAACTACCCATGAGCAATGTCAATACGACCGAGAAGGTGTTGCTGTTATCAGTCCGGAGACGTTTGATGCAGCTCCCCACTCTATGCTCACGTAAATAGCATCGGTCTAACTTTCGTATCGGCGCACTAGACGTTGAAAAAACTGGCTGCCACAGTTCCTGGTTGCTGTCACAAGGATCGCTGTTCACCCAGAGATAGCCACTCTATGTAGTTTATACAGCTCGTCGTGTTTGCATAAGCCTGCTTATACCACGTAGCTACACATGAAATGTAGATAGGAATTTTTAAATTTGAGAACAGAATTACTAGGGGCGTTTGAAAATTCCGTGCAAAGATCGAGAGATGGTACCACCGGTGCGTATCGATGTCACGTTTAGTTAGTATCATCTTTGGAAAGAAAGCACAACAAGTTTCAGCCATAGTGGTCCATTTATTTGTGTTTGGTATTCTTGTGAATCAGAAAAGTCGAGTGATTGTCAAACAATGGACAAAAAGAATTTGGTGTGGTGATTAAACATTATGAAAGGTAAAACGCGTCAAAAGACGAAAGACAAGATAAACATTATAGTGGTTTCAAAATTTTCGGTATGACCATGTGGACACAAGTGACGCTGAACGTTCTGGACGTCCTGTGGAGATTACGACTCCAGAAATCATTGATAAAATCCATGAAATTGTGAGTGCGTGAGATTGCTAGTGCTGTGAGCATCTCGATTGAACGGGTACATAATATATACATGACAAAGCTATCCGCAAGATGGGTGCCGCGACTGTTCACGCTTGTGAAGTGTTGCAAGGAAGGTTTTCAGTTGTTCAGGAAGAATCCGCACGACTTTAAGCGTTGTTTCGTCACTGTAGATGAAATGAGGATACATTACTATACTTTTGAGGCCAAAGAACAATCTAAACAATGTGTTACCAAGGGAGAATCTGCACCAAAAAAAAGCGAAGACTGGGTCTTCGGCCGGAAAGGTTATGGCGGTGGTCTTCCCAAGCAATAATCTTCATCGACTATCTGGAAGAGGGTAAAACTATTATAGGTGCATAATATGTATCGTTATTAGATCGTTTGAAAACCGAGCTACAAGAAAAACTCTGGCGATTGTCCCACAAAAAAGTCATTTTCCATAACGACAGTGCACCAGCATGCACCTCGTTAGTTGTGGTCGCAAAATTATTGGAAATAGGATTCCTACTCGTTTCACATCCCCCCTATTTTCCAGACATGCCTCCCTCGGATTACTGTTCGTTCCCCAATTGGAAGAAATGGCTGACGGACGAAGATTTCGTTCAAACGAGGAGGTGATTGCAGAAATTTCTGGGTCGCGAGATCTCATCAGGTGGGCCCTGAGACGACTTTTAGAAATCTACAACCATAAACAAATTTTGCTTCACATTGGTTACTAATGCTCCTTAAGACTGACGTTGATTGTGTATCCCGCAACAAGAAGAAAGTTTCTTCCAGTGTCCGTAAACATCATTCAACCCCCAAAAATATGTAAGCAACCACCCATAAGCAGTGTCAATACGACCGAGAAGGTGTTGCTGTTGTCATCAAACCGGACAGTCCTGCGCAAGCCTCTTCATCACCTCATAACAACGACACCTTACAGCCATTTGAATCTGCTTACTTTATTCATTTCTTTTTCTCCCTCTGCGATTTTTACTCCACACACTTCCCTTCATTGCTAAATTCACAATTCCTTGATGTCTAAGAATGTATCCTACAAATCGATCCCTTCTTTTAGTCAAGGAATACCACATTTCAAAAGCCTCTATCCTCTTCCCCTCCGCGCTGTTTATCGTCCCTTTTTGACTCTAATAGAACACTCCACACAAATGCCTTCAGAAAGGACATTTTTCCGCTTAATTAATATTCGAAGTTAACAAATTTCTCTTCTTCAAAAACGCGTTTCTTCCCATTGCCATACTGAATTTTACACTCCTGGCCAATGAAAATGCTACACCACGAAGATGACAGACGCGAAATTTAACCGACAGGAAGAAGATGCTGTGATTTGCAAATAGCTTTTCAGAGCATTCACACTGGGTTAGCGCCGGTGGCGACACCTACAACGTGCTGACATGAGGGAAGTTTCCAACTGATTTCTCATACACAAACAGCGGTTGACCGCCGTTGTCATTCGATCCCTGCGAAATCCTACATTTCAGCAGGATAATGCACGACCACATGTTGCAGATCCTGACGGGCCTTTCTGGATACGGAAAATGCTGCCCTGGCCAGCACATTCTCCAGATCCAATTCCAATTGAAAACGTCTGTTCAATGGTGGCCGAGCAACTGGCTCGTCACAATACGCCAGTCACTAGTGATGGGAACAACCGAATGTAAACAATCGATTCGTTCGGTTGTTGGAAAAAAATCTATCATTCGGTTGTAGTATGTCGCATCGGTTGAATTATTCATTCATTCTTCTGAGTGAAACCAGTCGGTAGGACCAACCGAATGAAACAACCGATTCAGTCGGTTGGACTATTCATTCGTTCTTTTGAGTGAAACTAGTCAATGGGATCAACCGAATGAAAAAATCGACGCAGTCGGTTGGACTACTCATTCCTTTTTTTGAGGGAAATCAGTCGGTCGGAGCAACCGAATAATAAAAAAAAAAATCGACACAGTCCGTTGGACCACTCATTACTTTTCTTTTGAGTTAATCAGTCGATGGGACCAACCGAATGAAAAAATTGACACAGTACGTTGGCCTCTTCATTAGTTCTTTTGAGTGAAACCAGTCAGTGGGAGCAACCGAATGAAAGAGTCAGTCGGTCGTAGTTTTACTATGTTGGATTAATATTCGTTTATTTTTTTCGAATGAAACTAGTCTGTGGGAACAACCGACAAAACATGCAACACTTTTGCAGTTTTGTACATTGGCTGAATTACTCATTCTTTCTTTTCAAGTGAAATCGAGGCAGTAAGTTTTTCTGTCGGTTGAACCATGTAATTATTATCCCAACTGAAACGACTCATTAGTGTTTTAGCTTACAGAGCTATCCATTTATTTCTACGAATGAAACTGACGTGCACATCAGATAACTACAGCAGTGCTACATTATACCGCCATGTAAAAGGGGTATGCCAAAGTTAAAATGCGTATTACAATGTTCATTTAATTGTGTACTGAATGAAGTAATTTTTAGTTTTATAATACACAGTAACGGTGATTCATATTTTGTTGTAGTTTAAATTGTTCGAGGTGCCTTCAACGAGTAATTAATTAAATGTCATATTGCTGGAACAGGCCTGCGATCACTTTCATTGCCCACCCCAGATTTTAAAAAACGCCGATCATCTGGGCCCGATCAGATTACTTTCGCAGACACCCACAATCTGTAGAAGATAAGTGGCCGATGACCACGAAGTACCGCGGGGTGCGGGGACACGAGAGGGGGTGCTGCCTCGCTTGCGTTTTCACTGCTGACAGCGCCAGCAGGCGCGCGCCAAACTCCACACAACAGTGTCTGGCGGGCGGGGCGTGCCATCGCCGATTGTTGTCGGTTTCTTACTGTCTCCATAAAGAAGCGTCGAAACTACAGGGTGTTCCGAAATGATCGCTACAAGTTTAATCTCGCATACTGTATCTCCGAAGTGGGAACAGGTAGAAACGTGCGGTTTGCGGCTTATTGTTCATACATATCTAAGGTACTAGTAGGACAGAGTTAAGTATTTTAACTTTGAGAATATTTGCTAGATCCAAATTCGAAGATCACTAATTACATATTCTAAAAAAAAAGTGTATTAAAGTATTTGGTGTATAAATGTTTCTTATAAAAATATTTTTGTTAATTACATCTAATTTGAAGGAGTACGAGAAGATATACAACATTTATCAGGGCTGTAAATTTTCTTCAGCGCGTCTGTATTCGTCAACAGTGTATGAAAACATTCATCTCAAGTTTCATAATTTTTTTTCTTGTCACAGATATTTCTGTGGTTATCGGTGAAACGGTGTGGAGGTTTATTCCATACCTTCGCCATGTACCAGACAAAATCTTAGATGATCAGTGAACTGCCACTTGTTTTGAAAGTCAAATATGCAAAATTTCATCAAGATTGGAATCAAATTCTATATTGGCGTCAAAGTCTGGAATACCTTCTGTCATGCATCAAACTAAAGTAGATATATACGGTGAGCATTCTCTTTCTTTGAAGGTGAAGAGTGAAATATATAATTAAAATTCGAATACAACGGAATTTGTCGAAGTTAGTAGGTAAAGTTACCTTCGCCTTGTTTTAAAGGTCAAGTGTGCAAAATTTAATCAAGATTGGAACAAAACTGTAGATTTGCATGCAATAGAAACACACACACGGACACACTGCTATATTTTTAAGATTTGTCTCTAAGAATGTTTCATGCTGAATCACAGTTCATTTATACCCAAGAAGGCTGAAGGAATATGCAAATAAAGTCGCACAAAGTCGATGAATTAATAAAACCATCCATATAACTGCAGAGTTATATGACTTTTTCCAGTCGGTTGTATCGCATCAAGTGAAACCATTCAATGCCGAGAACATTCATATTAAGGACAGAGTCTTGATTCATTCTGTGCTCGCGCATCGATTGAAACCACTCAATCCCACTGAATGAGTGAAAACATTGATATAGCGGCTGCAACCGACAGAGAATGGTTTCATTCGATTGTTTCGCATCGACTGAAGCCACTCAAACCCCGCCAGTGAGTGAAAACATTCATATGGCCACAGATACTATTTTCATTCGGTTGTTTCATTCGACTGAAAAAACCGACTGAACGAAAAAACAATCGATTGACAAATCGGTTGTTAAAAACAGTTGGTTGTCCCATCACTGTATGGGCATCTGTAACTGTACAAACCATCCAAGCTCTGTTTGACTCAATGCCCAGGGGTATCAAGGCCGTTATTACGGCCAGAGGTGATAGATCTGGGTATTGATTTATCAGGATCTATGCACCCAAATTGCGTGAAAATGTAATCACATGTCAGTTCTAGTATAATCATCTTGGTGTAGCAATTTTATTGCCAATAGTGTAATTCCTTCAGCATCGTCTTTCTTAGACTGCACTCCATTACCCTTGTTTTGCTCTTGTTAATGTTCATCTTGTATGCACCTTTCAACACACTGCCCATCCCCCAACTGCTCTTCCACGTCCTTTGCTGATTCTGACAAAATTATAGTGTCATCGGCAAAAGGCAATTTTTTTTTATTTCTTCACCCTGTACTTTAATTCCTTCTCGAAATTTCTCCTTTCTTTCCTTAATAGCTTGCTCATTTTATAATTTGAATAACATTGGAGATATGGCTACTTAGACTTTCCCTGCGTAATGACTGATAATACTCTTCGCGGGTGTCCTGCCGGATAAATACGTCATCTGGACACAGTATTTCGGCGGTCCACCTGGCCGCCATCCTCAGGTGACAGTGCTGGTACACCGACTCACCGAGACTCTGCATCCCTTTCAACTCTGATAATTGCTGTCTGGTTTTTGTGCAAACCGAGAAGGTAAGACTGCAGATCAGTTCCATTTATACCACCTGGAATGAAGTACATTACTTGATGTTAATAAAATGCTTCTGGCCAAATTTCACCGACGTTTCTGCCACTGTTGCAAGAGGCCTTATTCTGGGTTGTTTACTGCTGAATGAGGGGAAGCTGTTGATCCAAATACTGCTACTGGTAACTGTTTAAAAAAAAAAGACTGGAGGTTTCGTTTATGGCAGAAGGGAGTGAGGCTTTCTTTATTGGTGCTCGTTTTATTTTTTGCTACTGCTGGGAAAGAGAGTTCTGGGTTAATGTTTTCATTATCGTTTGTGATGGGTTGAAACATGCGAATGAGGAGTGGGTGGTAGCTGTGACGTAACACTGTTGCGATTCAAAATGAAGTACTTAGAAATTAGGAACTTACTTCAATTCTGTGGTAGCAGTTATTCTTTCAGGATAATACGCGAATTAGCGACGCCGAGGAATAGCGTTATTCCATTACTGCGAAATTTTGATTTCCATCCAATAAATTGCTAGATGGCTGTCGTGCTAAGGTTAGTGACACACAGTACTCTAATACTGCCCCCGCTTTAGAAATGAAAACACCCACTACATTTGACCAGGCTCCATATACACATGATTTTTGTGCACATGTATGCAACCCCCAAATTACATTATTTGCACTAACCTCATTGTATTATTAACATTGAGAAATGGTACCTCAATTTTCATGTTCATGTATTTATATAACGCCAAGAAACGATTTTATTTTGTTACTGTGATGTTTCGATTTCCACTGATGTTTATTAAGGTCGACGTCGTAGGCCCACCTGGTCTCCCACTAAACGCCTCTCGCTTTGGAAACTGAACACGTTGGCCCAATGGTATGACACATGATTCGTCTTCGGGTGGAAGGAAATTCAAATCTACCATCCAGATGTACTTTTAGTGTGATTTCCCTAAATCACTACATGAAAATGCCAAAATAGTTCCTTTGAAAAGACACTTTTGATTTCTGACTCATCCATACTAAAAACTCCGAGCATGAGTTACATCTCTAATAATCACTCTCTCGATGGCATGATAAACATTCCCCCGCCCTTCCCTCGCACTAGATCTTTACCTCTCACTGTCGATTGTGGATCGACGTCTACTACCCACTGATCATAATGAAAACTTCTACTACCTTTAACTACTATGCGTACACACATGATATTTACTTTGCGCACATCTATGTCAAAGCCCCTTTCTAACTACGTAATGTATTATGGAAAACAGCCAAGATTAGTTACAATCTTAATTCAGACGACAAGTTTTGATATATTAAACTGGGTATCTGAATAAAAACTATAACTGATCTTGGATGTTTTCCATAATGAATTATTGAATATTCACACCCCCCCACCAAGTATGACAAACTTTTACTAATTTTATAAATTCCTCTGGACTCCTTGTATAATTAAATTACTGGTACTTCAGTTTATGTGTGTATTTGTACAAGGTGTTTCACTAAGTTTCTTTGCCTCTGTAACTTATAAAGTAATTAGTGACGGGAAATATTAATGCGGTAGGTCAACACAATAAATGTTACACTTTCTGCGGAGCTATGAACATAGTTTATTGTATCATTTTCCAAAGAGTTACAGCACAAAGATACAATAGTTTTTTCTATCGTCCATTGCATTCGTTGATACCAGCTGCGTCCAAATCAATTTAGACTACATTCCTATCACTGTTACTTTGGGAGCTACAACCCTTCAAAGTTTCAGGGGCAGATACCACAAACGCTGCGCATAATGGAATGCGGCTTCTAAATGTGGTGCGGCCGAGTTGTAACGTCGCCGGTGTCACGGAGCGAGAAGCTTCCTCGATGAGCTGTTAGACTGCCGACTGTCACCGCACACGGCCGTATACCCGATAGTTGGAGCCACACAAACAACCGGGGCTCAATATACCACTGTTACTGACGTCGGATGACGATGGCATACACGAACAACGAGTACGTTGACATGTTGCTGATGCTCAGCGAGTGCCGACACGATACCACTGAAGGAGCCACGGCGTATGCCGTGAGATATCCTAGGCGAAGAGCCCCGGCGGCCATTACGTTCTTACGTGCTGAACAACGACTTCGGGAAACAGGCAGCTTGGTAATGCGCTGCAGTAACAGACGAAGACCTGCAAGAAGTGAGGAGACGGAGGTGTTTGTTTTAGCTGCACTACACCACGATCCTCATTTCAGCTTACGAGCCGTTGCTGCAGTCGCTGGTGTCAGTCTCACATCTGTGTAGCGTATAGTACACGGCCACAGGGTTCAGCCGTACCACGTGTCACTGGCCCAGGAGCTGCATGGGAACGATTTCCATGCAAGAGTGACATTCTGTGAGTGGGCCATGCGTAATTTCACGCTGGAGACTCTATAAAGTGTTATGTTCTCTGATGAGTGCACGTTCACAAATTATGGTGCAATGAATCGCCATAACATGCACTACTGGACCGCAGACAATCCTCGTTGGGTACGACCAGTCGACCGTCAACGTAGGTGGTCTATTAACGTGTGGTGCGTAATCCTTGGGGATGAAATCATCGGTCCACACTGCTTCCCAGGTGAGTTATATCGCGCTTTTATAGCCGACAGTTTGGGTAGTCTCCTTGAAGATGTGTGTCTACACACGAGAGTCCATATATGGATGCAGCACGATGGTCACCCAGCCCATTCTGCGCGTGCTGTTGTGGAAGAACTAAACAACAGGTTTGCTGGAAGATGGTGGGGGCGCCATGGTCCTCATTCACGACCCGCAAGGTCACCCGATTTATCACCAGTAGATTTCTTTTTGTGGGGATATCTAAAGGATCGTGTTTATGTCACTGACCCCACATCCCAGATGATCTAAAACGGCGCATCGAGGACGCATGTCGCTCCGTCACACCGGCGATGTTACATCTCGTCCGCAGATCCTTTCGACGGAGCATTGCATTATGCATTGAGGAACATGGACACACATTTGAACATCTCACGTAAATCAACTTCCCACCGCCATAACATCCATCACCCACCACACAGCCATGTATTATGTACAACGTGTAGTATCTGCCCCTGAAACTTTGAAGGGTTGTTGCTCCCAAACCAGCAGTGATAGGAATGTAGTTTAATATTCACAGAATATATGACATCAACTGCGATTGGGCAAAGCTGAAAATGTGTACCCAGCCGGGATTCGAACCCGGGTCTACTGCTTTCTAGGCAGTTGCGCTGACCCCTACACCACTGGGGACACTGTGATCACCGCACCTGCAAGGACTACCTAAGCACGTCTCCCGTCAGATACAAATTCCCAGCTTCGCCCTGCCCACAGTACTCAAACTCGTAGTTATGAAACTAATTCCCGTAAGAGTAAGGGCTTCAAACTTGCCCACCCCTCCCCACTAACTATAGGATCATTGCCCATCACCGATATTATAGATATATACATGTGGCGTCTGTTCTTTCAGCTTTGCCCAATCGCAGTTGATGTCATATATTCTGTGAATATTAAATAATAACAACTGCAGGATCAGAAGTGACGTCTGTTCTTTCGGAACAGACGACACATGTATATATATAGAATGTAGTTTAAATTGATTTGGACGCAGCTGGTTTCAACGATTCCAATACACAATAGAAAAAACTATTATTCCATTTAAAAATTATATCTTTGTGATGTAACTCTTTGGAAAATGAAACAATAAACTATGTTCATAGCTCCGCAGAAAGTGTAACATTTCTTGTGTTGACCTACCGCAATAAAATTTCCCGTCACCTATTATTTTATAAGTTACAGAGGCAAACACACTTAGTGAAACACCCTATATAATGATTATATTATTTTTCACTCAATAAACAAAAGTAATAAATTATATTGCTTCTTTATTCAAAATGTTAATGGTTAGAGGTTAATGCTTAAACATCAACAATTTTACTAACTGATTTTTGTATATTAGGCCCAATAAAATTCGTTGATGCAAGACCATTTCCTAAAATTGATCGTCTTTTGAGAAGTTACTTTACAAGTAATACTGACTAATCTGTAACGGATAAAAAATTCCTTTGTGTGGGACACCCTTCAGAAACCAAAACTCTCAGAATCTAAAGAAGTCTCGCCAATCGAACTACCATGCGATTCCATTTTGAAAACTCTTTAAACACTAAAAATTTATCCACTTTAGGATTGCAAAAAAGGGAGAGCATCGTGCACTTGCAAGTACATCTTGGAAGGAAGTAGATTCATAACTATTTGCATATGCAAAACTGCGTTCTCCTAGAGTTTTTCAAAACATAACTAACAAGTCTGTAACTCGTATTGGAAGGTCGCGTTATCTGGAGGCAACCTGCATTTTGCTATAGCGCCTCTGATAACGAAGCCTAGAGCAGGTGTGCTTGCCAAAAGATATATAAAACTAGCTGAACCCGGCCACGCTTCGCTGTGGGTCAATCTCATATGCAATAAATAGAAAAGGAAATACTTTAACTCATATGAACATAGAATCACCGAAAGAATGCTTCAGTCATATGTGAAACGAAAGTTATATAAAAAAAGCTTTGCAGATATTATTTTAAAACGATAAGATAGATTACAGTTTTTGCCATTCGATTTTTCCACAAGCATACAGATCAGTTTCCCGACTCTAGACCATGTGACGTATAATTCACCTTAGAAAAAAGCTATTGTTTTCTACATTCTTTCCATCTATTTCCCATCCGCTATGCCTGTCTCCTGCTTTCCCACTATCTGTCTCTTCATTCTCCCTCTATCTAATCCCCGGCCTCTGTACACATTACCTTTCCTTCCAGAGATATTCATTGTGCATAAGTTCGTTGAGTAGCAGGGTTGTCCTTCCAGTCGTTCGACATAATAAACGACTTTGTAAGCGACTCCGCTTGGTAATACTAAGTATATAACAGGGGACACAGCATAGACCACCTTCGAGAGAGATCACAACAGCATGTAACTCGTAATATCTGTAAATGGAAGGTAATGTTCCGAGTAACTAACTGATTAAATGAAAGACTCATCATCGCCCAGTCTAAACCACTGATGATAAAAACTTGAAATTTGCAGAGGGTGTTCATCGTAAACCGTTGGCGTCGTTTAAGAAGCGATTTTCCGATATTCCGTCCCTAAGGGGGTGAAATAGGGGATGCACAGTTGTTTTGAAAATACGCTGTTATCCAGTCAATTTTGAAGCTAGACCTATATACATTGGTATATGGCTTCTTGGTTAGAATTAAAACAAGGCGTCTTTCAGCTTTTTCTGAAAATCAGCTATGAAGGGAGTGAAATAGGGGTTGAAAAGATTTTGAAAAATGCTGCTATTAATGAAGTTTTGAAGCCTGAACTACGGAAGTTGGTGTTTGGAGTCTTGGTTACAATTAAAAAAGTACGTGTATATCTCAGCTCCACTCTTCGTCATTGCATACCCTTCCTGCATCTCGTCTTAGAAATCTTAGAACCATGTTTAGTCTTATGTTCAAAATCTTATGTCTCCGAAAGTTCTTGACCGATGGCTTTGAAATACTGATACAACGTACTACCGGATTACGCGCATGTTTTCAGATATCTTTTTTTTAAAATATATATATCATATACGAATCTATATAAATCTTACAATGTGGAGAAGTTGTTGCCTAAAATCGCAAAAGTGTCATATATATATAGGTTATGTGTAACATGAAGAATAAATAGGTATCTAAAAACCTTCCTGTGTTACAGTGCAACGCTGTGACAAATTTGGAGCTCAATCGGTGAAGAACGTTTTCAGAGTTTCAAACACACAGAAACCAACACAACATTTTTATATATAGAAATTGACCGTGCTACGAATCAACTCTTGTTCAATGGTAGTGATTGCCGCTGGCAGGTCACTAGCCATTGGTGCGCCGACTTGGACAACGAGACGGTGGGCGTCTTTCAATGCTTAGCGACCCGCTGTGGCTTTAGTTTAGTGGCGTAAACAGCAATACACGGGGCCAGGTGTCAAGTTGCAGGCTTCAGACGTAATTACGGCGCTTTTACAAAGCCAACAGTGGACATTTCTCACTATCCACAATAATTAGTTTACGTCTGTGGAAGCAGCCACATCGGTGGGCTGATTTGCTTAATATTAGTTTTTGACTAGGAAAGTTAGTAGGTCTTGACTTCATAAATATTAATAGGAAATTTTGGCTGATTCATATCGGCTACATATTTAGACAGGTCGTTTCTTGATAGGATTTCAGAGACGCAGCCAATGCCCAATGCAGTGAATGGTTAATGCGCGCGAATACAAGGCTAATTTTTGTTTCTGCAAAGTCGCTAACCTGCAACGACACCCATACAGCACAACATTATACTGTATTTACCACAAAAACCTCTGTTAGTTCATTTTTATCGATTGTAAAGTCAATTGTAGTTACGGCTTCAGCCGGCCTCTGATAGCTATTTTTCTGTTGATAACTCTGTTTGTATTTACGGTGTGGGTTATCGAAATGATACCATTAACGGTCAACACTATCCTCTTCTTTTTTCTTTATGATTACATTTCTAGATATTAACCTTTCAGTAGAACAGCTTTTTCATTTTACTGAGATATTTACTAATACCACATTCCTGTACCAGTAAGGTCATTTAGCAGTAGTTATTTTTCTACTTGTAGGAGTGGTCATTGGGTTCAATTTATTGTCACGTGGGTACATTACAAAGAATTCAACTGTGGCCTGTAGAGACGTCTAGATTTTTAACCTAATGACAGCACTGTCTTTAATGATTTTAAAGGCAACCTCCTTCCACATACATCAGTCATGTTCTCTGCTCAAGGTTAACGAGTCAGAGCTACGTCGTAAATTGTTGTCTCCAGCCTGGGGCGAAAATATCTAAATAACAAATATCACGAAATTGCTCAATTTTTAATGATGTATCCTATAAACACATACCTATCAAACCAAATTTTGATTTCGAAAATCTTTATTCATCAACAAGATACACCAGAATCTAACGTTGAAACTGTGATTTTCATGATTAATTGCAGCTACTATGCAGCATCAAATTTAGTGGAGTACTACAACATATCTTAAATGGTTACCAGAGTCAAAAATACACTAAGTAGTCAGATGGTTGATTTTTGTCTTAGATTAAAGAGCCAGAGAAACTGTATAAACCTGAGTAATATCGTATAGGGACCCACGAGCGCGCAAAAGGGCAGCAACACGCCATGGACATGGCACAAATGTTCAAATGTCTGTTAAGCTTATGGGACTTAACTGCGTCGTTGTCAGTCCCTAACTACTTATAAACTAACTTATACTAAAGACAGAGAGGATTCGAACCCCCGACGGGGAAAGGCCTCGCGCATCGGAGCATAGCGCCTCAATGTGATCGGCTACTCCGCCACGGCGACTATTGCCTCACAGAGAAAATTGACACCTTGTATTCTGTAGGACTGTCCATAAATAGGTAAGAGTACAAGAGAATAGAGATGTCTTACGAGCAGCTCGTTGCAAGGCTTCCCAGATATGCTCAATAATGATTATTTCTGGTGAGCTTGGAGGCCAACTCAGAAGAGAGTTCCAGGAGGTATTGTAGCAATTACGGAACTGTGGCGTGTTGTATTGTACAGCTGGATATGTCCAAGTCCGTCGTAACGTACAATAGACGTGAATAGATGCACGTTATCAGCTTATCAGTACGTACGTTCATGTCACCAGTCAAAGACGTACTTAGAGATATCAGTGGCCCCATATGAAGTGCACATTCCCCACACACTTCAGAGCTTCCACAAGCTTGCAGAGTCCATGGGTTCGTGAGGTTGTCGCCATACCCATAGACATCCATCAACTATACACAATTGGAAACGAGAATCATCACACCAGGCAACATGTTTACAGTCAGTGTTGACAGGCACAGGCGACGCATAAAGCTTTGAGTCGTGCAGTCACTATACATGTATGGTCGTTCACCTCAGAAAGCCCACGTCGATGACGGTTCGCCTCGTTGAATAGCTCATCATTGAAATCCGCAGCAATTTGCGGAAAAGTTGCACTTCTGTCACGTTGAACGAGTCTCTTCAGTTCTCGTTGGTCATAGGATCTTTCTCTGGCCACAGTGAGGACGGAGATTACCAGATTCCTGGTATTCATGGTTCCCTCGTGAAATGATCGTACGAGAAAGTCCCCATCTAGTCGCTAACTCGGAGATGCAGTGTCCCATCTCTCGTGCGTCAACACCAGCTTCCAACTCTCTTAAATCGTGATATCCAGCCACTGCAGCAGTGGTATCTGAGCTAACGCTTGCGCCAAACACCGCAGCGTTTACATATCTATGTGTTTGCACAACGACCTATATAAACAACCGACTGGCTAATGTGCTGCCATGCTTGAAGCAAATTAAAAGCTCAGCCGCCATGTTTTACAATGTCACGTAAGCGTAACCAGTCGTCTGCTATAGCACTAAATCATATCACTTTCACTTTGTCCAATGACTTAACAAACCATTCTGTACCTGCTTATTGTTATTTTTATACCCAAGCTAATATGGATAAAGGATAAATGATAGACAACAAGTGTGGTGTAGACAAATCGTAAAGTTTAATTACAAATTTCACATACACTGGATCGGCTAAACATCGTCTCATTCATACAAAATCCATGCCTTTTCACTGTCCTTTAGACAATATTAATTTCGTGGACATTTGCCTAATATGCTTACCTCTTTCCTCCGCAGATTTGGCTTTATGTAAATGATGTATTCTACAACTTTAGTAATGTTATAATAACAGCTTTATTAGGTTGGAGTAATGAGATACCCCCCATAATTCCGAGGACACAATTAAGTGCTCGTAGTTGATAAATGAAACATTCTAAATACATCTGCATACATTCGCATAAGAAAATTTTTCTTTCTTAATGACATTTCATGATTACTCAGAACTTTTTCTGCCACTTCGAAAAGTTTTACAAGATCTTTATAGGGATTGAACAGACTGTCTTTTATATCTTTTAATCCAATTAATCCTGATTTACTCTCATTTTAGGAGCAAGGAGAACTTCCAAGCAATCTAAACACCTCAGTTTTTACTCACTTGCGTAATGATGCTTCCAGAAAAATAGTCCACTACTTTTTCGGAATATAATGTCAGCATTTCGTATTCTGGCACATAGTCATGGTCAAACTGAATGGGCCTACTGCTCACTGAATGACTTAAATCATGATTTGCAATAAGTAATAAAAGAGTTTCCATGTCTCCTGCTTGGCTACATGATATATCTTCAAATGTAGCTGATTCAGCTACCTGACGTATTTTTGGAGATTTCATTGCTGGCGTTTTTTGTTGTTTGAAGATGTTCAGGGAAGTAAAATATTGCCAGAATCGCAGTAGCCAGAAGCCACTTTGTATCATTTGTCGCATACATGATTTCTCCTTAAAATGCGATGAACAAATGTAACTGTATGCAGAAGGTTTCCACTTATCTCGCCTCATATTGGTTAACCATCGTTTTGTAAGCTCTTCATTTTTCAAAGGAAAACTGAAAAATATAATTACAGCTTACTTTAGTTACAGTTAAGCACATACACAGTCCACAGGACTATTGTATGCAGAAATGTGGTAATTACAAAAGACGAATACACGAAATGTTAGGGACGAAAACATACAAATACTTGCTGAAAATATGATATTCCGACAGTCCTATTACTGCGATTCGAACAGTTATATGCTGCGCATACACTCGGCATGATTTCAGCTTAATAAATAACCTTTCAAGCTTACCACGATACATAAAATGTGAAACCTAAACACGTAAATACCATCGGTCTAACTTTCGTATTCGGCGCACTACACGTGGAAAAAATGTCTGTCACAATTCCTGGTTGCTGCCACAAGGAGCGCTGTTCACCCAGAGATAGCCACTCTAGATAGTTTATATAGCTCGTTGTGTTTGAATAAGCCTGCTTATACGACTTTCTTTGGCTCACTAGCGTACCTAGCAACACATGAAATGTAGATAGGAATATTTAAATCTGAAAACTGATTTCGAGAGATGGCACCACCGGTGCGTATCGAGGTCATATTTAGTTAGTATCATCTTTGGAAAGAACGCACACCAAGTTTCAGCCAAAATGATCCATTTACTTGTGTTTGGTATTCTTGTGAAACAGGGAATTCGAGTGATTGTCAAAGAATGGACGAACAAGAATTTCGTGTGGTGATTAAACATTATGAAAGTTAAAACGCCTCAAAAGACGAAAGAGAAGCTTGATAAACATATCTACATCTACATGGGATACTCTGCAAATCACATTTAAGTGCCTGGCAGAGCGTTCATCGAACAACCATTATACTATTTATGTCCGATTCCATTCTCGAATAGCGCGCGGGAAGAAAGAACACATGAATCTCTCTGTTCGAGCTCTGATTTCTCGTATTTTATTCTGATGATAATTTCTACCTATTTAAGTGGAAGTCAACAATATATTTTCGCATTCGGAGGAGAATGTTGGCGATTGGAGTTTTGCAAGTAGCCCACGCCGCAGCGATAAGCGCCGTTGTTGTAATGATTCCCATCTCAGATCCTGTATCATTTCCGTAACGCTATCTCTCCTGTATCGTGACAATACGAAACGAGCTGCCCTTCTTTGGACTCTTTCGATGTCCTCCGTTAAACCCACCTGATAAGGATCCCACACTGGGCTGCAATACTCCAAAAATGGACGGACAAGCGTAGTGTATGCAGTTTCTTTTGTAGTTCTGTTGCATGTTTTAAGGATTCTGCCAATAAAACGCAGTCTCTGGTTCGCCTTGCCCACGATATTATCAACGTGTGCTTTCTAATTTAAGTCTGAAGTAATAGTAATTCCTAGGTATTTTGTGGAGTTTACGGCCTTCACTTTTGATTGATATATCTTGTAAAGAAAGTTTAACGTATTTCTTTTCGTACTCATGTGGACGACTTCACACTTATCATTATTTAGAGTCAATTGCCAATTTTTAAACCATACTGATATCTTATTCAGATCGTTCTGCAGTTGGTTTTGATATTCAGATGATTTTACCAGACGGTAAATGACGGCGTCATTTGCAAACAATCTAAGAGAGCTACTTAGATTTTCCCATAAATCGTTTATGTAAATAAGGAACAGCAGAGGAGCAATAATACCACCCTGTGGAACGCCCGTTATCACTTCTGTTTTAGTTGATGCCTTACCATCGATTACTACGAACTGTGTCCTCTCTGACAAGAAATCCCCTATCCAATCGCAAATTTGGGCGATATACTATAACCACGCAATTTAATTAACAGCCGTTTGTGAGGTACGGTGTGTACGGTGGTTTAGAAAGTTTCGGTGTGGCCACATGGACACAAGTGACGCTGAACGTTCTGGACGTCCTGTGGAGATTACGACTCCAGAAATCATTGATAAAATCCATGAAATGGATGACAGAAGATGTTAGGTGCGTGAGATTGCTAGTGCTATGAGCATCAATAATGAACGGATACATAATATATACATGACAAAGCTATCCGCAAGATGGGTGCCGCGATTGCTCATGCTTGACCAATAAGTAGAATCTTGTGAAGTGTTACAAGGAAGGTTTTCAGTTGTTCAGAAAGAATCCGCACGACTTTAAGCATTGTTTCGTCACTGTAGACGAAATGTGGATACATTACCATACTCCTGAGACCAAAGAACAATCTAAACAATGTGTTATCAAGGGAGAATCTGCACCAAAAAAGGAGAAGACTGGGTCTTCGGCCGGAAAGGTTATGGCGGCGGTCTTCCCAAGGAATAATTTTTTCACAGACTATCTGGAAGAGGGTAAAACTATTACAGGTGCATAACATTTATCGTTATTAGATCATTTGAAAACCGGCGATTGTCCCACAAAAAATGTCCTTTTCCATCACGACAGTGCACTAGCTCACACCGCGGCAGTTGTGGTCGCAAAATTATTGGAAATAGGATTCCTACTCGTTTCACATCCCCCCCCCCCTATTTTCCAGACTTGGCTCTCTCGGATTACTATTTGTTCCCCAATTGGAATAACTGGCTGGCGGACGAAGATTTTGTTCAAACGAGGAGGTGATTGCAGAAACTAATAGCTATTTCACAGTAAGGGATCAACAAATTAGAACAGCGTTGGACGAAGTGTATAAGTCTCAAAAGAGACTATGTCGAAAAATTTAATTGGTTTTCTCCAAACACGGACTTTCGAAACGCCCCTCGTGTATGTCATTTGGTTCTCGAGATGTGGCCCGTGCACGATAGTATGCGATACATAAATGTTCAACAACACAACACGTAAAATACGATTTTTGAGTAGTTTTATCTTGGTGAGAAGCATATGACTAGTCAGTACGTTTTTTTTTTTTTTTTTTTTTTTTTTTTTTTTTTTTTTTTTTTTTTTTTTTCTAAAAAAATCCGTGTCCTGTTACGAATAGATGGGTTCATTATCACAAAAGACTACAATGGACATAATTTATGGGTATGAAAAGTGCCAAATGTGTGGATGGTTACGCCTAAGGGGGAAAGGACTGAGGGAGCTGTTTTCCCAATTTTCTGTCAGTCTTTTGAAGAGCAACCAGAGGCGCCGACTTTTGAAAATCAGTGTGGGTGTTCGAAACCAACCCTCCTGAAAATCATGTTCCTGCATTTTTGAATGAGCAATACTTGATAAAAGTAAATAGGCAGTTGTCTGGCCTTTTAAAGATAGAAGGAAGAAGGAGGAGGAAGAAAAGCATGGCTGCATTAGGACACTACAATAAAGCGATCTAATTGGCCGAAGTGGATATAAGTAACACCCCAAAACTTCTACATGAGCAACGAAATAATTTTTCACTGTACACTAATCTAACACTTTCTGTGCGAAGCTATTCTTTCTGACAAAAGCGTTTGGTAGAACACCGTCACCAAGGTTTAAAGAAATCTTTGAAATATTTTGAGATTGCTTAAGTCCGACATCAACTTTTTTTTGTCAGTTCCAAGCAAGAGCTGTATATTTCATTGAATTTTTTTTTTTTTTTTTTTTTTTTTTTTTTTTTTTTTTTTTTTATGGGACTTAACTACGGGGTCATCAGTCCCTAAACTTACAAACTACTAATGAACTACTTACGAACTAGGACGGCACAAATATCCATGCCCGAGGGGGGATTCGAACCCCCGACCGTAGTGGCCGTGCAGACCGTGACTGGAGCGCCTCAGTCTCCTCGGCCATCGCGGCCGGCTTTCATTGAAACTTTCATCACTTCGAGATAAATTCATGACATCTCTGACAGCATTAATATAGTCCAAGGTATTTTTAAGCCAGAGAGAAAAGCATTAAAAATTTCAACTGAATCTATAATTTTAATAACAAGGGAAGAGACAAAGATAAAAGAAAAATGATTAACTTTAGCATCAGCATCAGATTCTTCAAGCTAAACTCCTGAAAGAAGACAATTGAATGTACACATAAAAGGTCAAAAGGGCCGACGTGCTCCATGATGGCCGGCCGCGGTGCCCGAGGGGACTGAGGCGCTCCAGTCACGGTCTGCACGGCCACTACGGTCGGGGGTTCGAATCCCCCCTCGGGCATGAATATTTGTGCCGTCCTAGTTCGTAAGTAGTTCATAAGTAGTTTGTAAGTTTAGGGACTGATGACCTCGTAGTTAAGTCCCATAGACTACACAAACATTTGAACATTTTGCTCCATGATAAATAAAGCTGGCATACTGGGTAAAACACGGACACTCATTAGTACTCGCTTGGGGACTCACGTACAAAACATCATTTCTTTCACGTATAGAAATATCGTCTCACGCTATGGTCACGTTTTGCATTGCTTCTTGAGTCGTAAGGTAGGTTTTGATTTTTCCCGATTTTTTTTTTTTTAATTTATACAATTTTATTTTCCACTTCAATTTTATGTGGGTGTTCAGCACCCCCAAAAAATTCTTGGGTGGGGGTGCACGAGCCCCGGAGCACCCACGGAGTCGGCGCCCCTGAGAGCAATGTTTTTACATTTTTTGTGCTCCAATAGAAACATTTTTCTATGAATATCTATGTCTGGCGAGTAATCCGATATTGACGTTTCTGGATCTTGCGGTCAGTGAAAACCACAGTATGCGAACCGTTCATGTTCACAGCGAGAAGGCTGCACCCTCCGCCCAACCTCCCACTTAATCACTTTCGTCGCCGCTCATTGTTTCCCTGCGCTGTGTTTTGATTGCGCGCTCCTCCTCGTGTGTTCGCCCGCCGTGGGCCTCGGCGCACCCCTCATTCCCTGCCTCGAGGCGTAGCTGCCAGCCGGCTAATGAAAGTACATCCCTCTACCCTCTGCCGCGACGACAGAGCCACCGCACTCAGGGGTGGGGTGGGGGAAGTGGAGCCAATGCCCCCCCCCCCTCTGTCGCTCTCTCGCGCCTTACATTAGCGCCCCCACCGCAAGCACCGCCGCTGTTAATTACCTGTGGCGGCGATAGAGCGCTCTGCGGCAGCGGCCGACCCCTGCGTCTCGAAAGATCGACCTGTCGACCCGTTCGCCGGTCGAGAGTGTCGCGCGGCGCGAGTCGAGTGGAGTGTCGCCGCGGCGGGAAATGAGCGGCGCCGTTTGTGCCGCCGGCGACAGACGCCGCCGCTTCCGGCCGCGATAGGGGAGCGGGACAGGGCTGCCAACTGCTGACGACGTAGCCGCACTGGCGGCCGGGAGTAGCCCCGATACGGGGGAATGGCCGTTGTTGCTACTCTAGCGAGCGATAAAGCGAATGTGATCTAAACTTATATCTAGTGTGTCTTGTTCCGTACGTTTGGCGTTACGTTAAGAACGGTGTAACGTGTGGCAGTATCAGTGACGGCGCATCCTATGTGTTCACTGGTTCAGTGAATCCCCGAAAAAAAGCTAAAAGTATTAAATATAAGGAGAGGCATTGAATTACAATTTGTGCTGTGGCCGGGATTCAAACCTGGGACCTTCTGCTTGCTATGCAGATGCTTTACACCATTCAGCTAACACCGACAAAGCGACTATTCCACAGAGGTGTTATTATCAGTTATTACGCCGGGAAAATCTACGCAACCACATCATGTACCTTTACGGGGAGGAAATTGTAAATCGTTCCAAGGAGTTTGAAAAAACTTCGCAAGAAGAAAGGGAAGCTGCTGAGTGCACTAACATTTTTAACTATATGCCGGAATGAAGGTATTGTTTCCACGTTTGCTAGAATAGTTCACTATATTGATTCTAGAATGGCTAACAAGATTAAGAAGCGTGCCAGTCTTGAACGGCTTCGTTTTACCTGCAGTCATGGGAGTGGATTGATAGCACTTCTTGGGTCTTTTCCGACTCGGCACAGAGGGTTGCTGCCCGTATACAGTTGTCTAAATTTGAGCGACTTTGCACTCAACAGACAATATTTGGTGACGATTTCCGTCGGCGGGTTGTGGTCAATCTTACAGATAAGGAACTGGACAACGCTGCATTATCGGTTTTGGAAAAATGTTTAAATTTTGCCCGCACACCTAAGGTTGTCCCTATTACGGATTTTATTTGTGCTGTTGAGCAAGCTGTGTCTCATATTCCAGAAGATCAGGCGAATGAAATTAGGCAAGAGGTTGCCTACAAACATCGCAGTGTACCTCCTCCAAGAAGCAATATTCCGAGTAGTTAGAGGGCGGCCATCCGGTCTTTGAGAGAAGATAAGGATTTGGTTATCCTTCCGGCCAATAAAGGCAATGCAACGGTTCTTCTATCACGTGGAGACTATGTGTCCAAGATGAATCTTTTATTGGACGACCCAGCCTATCATAGGTTACGTAATGATCCCACGAAACGAATAAAACGGAAGACGCTTTCACTTTTAAAGAAGAGTTCCTTGTCAGAGGATGTTGTTAAGAAATTTCACCCTGGAGCTGCTGTCCCTCCGAGATTGTATGGCCTACCTAAGGTTCACAAGCACGGGACTCCTCTTCGTCCTATTGTGAGCAATTTGGATGCCCCTACCTATAATTTGGCCAAATATTTAGCTTCTGTTCTCGCTCCTCATGTTGGAAAGTGTGAACATCACATATTGAACTCGTCACATTTTATTTGGCGGCTGAAGTCACCTTGCCTTGTTCCATCACACTTGCTTGTCAGTTTTGATGTTGTTTCCCTTTTTACACGGGTTCCTCTTGAAGCGTCCTTGTTATTAATTAGTGATAAATTGGATGATGAAACAGTCAAGTTATGTCGTCATGTGCTGACTTCGACGTATTTTCTTTTTAATGATGCCTTTTTTTAACAAACTGACGGAGTGGCTATGGGGAGTCCTTTTCCCCATAGTCGCAAACCTTTTTATGGAGGACTATGAAGACATGGCTCTAAGGACGTCGTTTCTTAAGCCTACCTGTTTTTGGAGATACGTAGGTGACATTTTCATGGTGTGGCCTCATGGAATGGATGCTTTAAATCATTTTATATCATTTTGTCTCCATCCAAATATTAAATTTACGATGGAGGCTGAAAAAGATGGGAAACGTCCTTTTCTGGATATTTTGGTTCAAAAGAACATTGATGGGACCTTAGGACATGGAGTGTATCGCAAGCCCACACACCGATCTTTATCTTCATGCGACGAGCTGTCATCCGCCACACCAACGTATGGGGATCTTGCGTACTCTAGTGAAAAAACCGTACGCCATCTCTGATGCTGAACATTTGGGTGAAGAACTGGAACAAAGTTGTCTTTAAACAGAATGGGTACACTGATCAACAAATGTGTCGTGCGTTTCAATTTGGTCCAAAAGGTGAACCATTAGAGGACAATTATAAGTCTATTGCCTTTTTGCCTTTCGTCGGGAATATTTCCTCGGAAACCTCAAGAATTTTAAGAGGATTTGACATTAAAAGTTTTTTTATGCCCCACCAAAGACCAGGGCCCTCCTTGGGTCAGTCAAAGATGATTTAGGACTGAGGAAACCCGGTGTTTATAGAATTCCATGTTATTGTGGGCCGGCCGCGGTGGCCGAGGGGACTGAGGCGCTTCAGTCACGGTCAGCACGGCCAGTACGGTCGGGGGTTCGAATTCCCCCTCGGGCATGGATATTTATGCCGTCCTATTTCGTAAGTAGTTCATAAGTAGTTTGTAAGTTTAGGGACTGATGACCCTGTAGTTAAGTCCCATAAGCTTAACAAACATTTGAACATTTGAATTTGTTATTGTGGTAAAACTTACATCGGCCAAACTATCCGCACAGTTCAGGATCGGTGTGTGGAACACCACCATCATACTCGTTTACTTCAACCTGAAAAGTCAGCTGTTGTCTTAATGAGGGACACAAAATGTTATATGATGAAAATAAACTGATTGCTCCTGCTTCCCGCTACTGGAAGAATCCATAGAAATTCGTATGGCCGATAATATTATTAATAGGGACAAGGTCTTCCCTCTAAGTAAAACTAGGAACCGAATCTTATCTGATATTAAGCAACAACCGTCCTCATTTCGACCTGCTGTTTCTTTTAACTAGTCTTGTTTCGACCCATCGTTTTGCCGATTTTCTCCACCGGCGCGCTACTAGTTTCATTGCTCCTAGAGGGCCTCTACTTTGGTTTCGCGCAAGCGCGGTGGGTCGTCAGCGGTGTATAAAGGGGCCGCTGTTCCTGTTCTGCCTCAGTTTCCGGCGAGTAAGTGTAATCAGCGCACTCACCTGAAGATGGCAGCCAACTGGTCTGCCGAAATATCGTGTTCAGTTGACGATGGTATCCGGCTGCACACCCGAGATGAATATTATCAGTTATTACGTCGGGAAAGTCTACGCAACAACGATGTTTATATTGTCAGTCACACTATCAAAACGTAGATGCACTTTCGACAATCAACAAAGTCATATATAAACTATCGGTACATCGAAAACAGTATCAGATGTTGTCCAGTCCTTCTTTTGCCATTATCCATTGTGGGCCTCACTCCATTACTGCTATGCCAAGCAATGTAGATCTTCCTTTCGGTGTTACGTAATGTAACTGTTGGTGTTATTGGTTATATGTGGACTGATGATCCCGCTGTTAAGTCCCATAAGCTTAGACATGTGAACATTTGTAAGGCGACCGACCATCCCGCATCCTGTGGGGCTGTCCCGCATTTGGACAAATTGTCCCGCATTTGGATGATTACTGAAAATGTCCCGCAAAATGACAAAAGCGACACGCATTCCAGTAATTTTAAAATGTTTGGTCTAATAGCACAAGCCGAAACTATTTGTGTACGGTACGCTATGTCATACTGCTTGCAAGTCAACTTCACAATGCATCCATCATCTACGAATAAACGACAGTTTTTTACAGTAATTATAACAAAAACGAAATAAAAGAACGATACAGATCGCGAGACTGTTTCAAAATAAATTCGATAGCAGTGTAAGTTGTTTTTGTTTTAAGTTGGTACCGCATTTGGTGATAGGATGAATTATTTAAAAAAAAATCTGTCTTTAGCATATTTTCTGTGGCTTCGTAAGTACGTTTCAATAAGTGTAATGGAATATTTTCGATGCTCAAGGTGGCAAACATGGTGTAATATCATCACAGTCTGTATAAACGTATTTAATATCTGACATGAAAATACAATATCAGCATTCATTTTACTTTCGTCAGGAATAAAAAGGTGGTTAAATTCTGAAAATGCAATAACGAAAGTGAGTGAACATTGCATATAGTAAGGCACAATTAAACTCTGCTCTTCATAGAAAGAACTTCTATAATAAAGTAGTTCAACTAGTTTTAAAAAATTGTTTTTATCGAATTCGTGGATATTGCAAAACATAATTCTTTGGGCGGAGTAAGCTACTTATCAAAATATGTGGAGCACGATGCCACAAGAGCTGGAACAGATAAAAGTAATACATGTATACAACGAAGCTCATCGGAAAAACCTAACGGAGAAAAAATATGTCAGAATTTTCAGACTTTAAAATTCAAAATAGGAGTATGAGAAAATATTTATGAACTGTAAATAACGATTAAAAATTAAGAATAAAATGTCACTTATGTTAGGTGTATTATTTAAAAGTAAATGAGTAGGCCTACTCTTTTCGCCTAAATTTCTTTCCTAGTTTCAGAATAACTGGAACAATGAGTCATGTGATCTTAGTCGTCCTTCACATCCTCGAAATGTCCCGCATTGAGTGTTGAAAAAGCTGGTCGCCTTGTTATGTGCTGTTTGCGTTGAGACATTTTCCGATGATGGATAAATTTACGACAACAAAGAAGAGAAAAACCGATTTCCATTGGTGCACTAGCATTATGATAAGTCAAAAATACGTATGCACTGCTATAATAGGCTACTTATTTGTCTACAGACGTTAAATATTACTACTGAAGTCGTTGTTGGAGACTGGAAGACTTTCGGGTGGAAATATTTTATTATTTTATAAGGCTCCTCACACAGTGTAATACCTTTTAAAGTTATTTTTGAGAGTAGGCCTACCGGAGTTACGCCACTGAGACAGACTATATTGTTCATTTATATATTATCAAAATAATATTAGGCTCCACGTGACTTGTGTATGAGTTTCGTGCTTTCGTCTGTTTTCTCTTTGTGTACAACTGTCACGTCAAATGAAAAGCAAAACGGGTTTCTGTGAATGGAAAACATCGAGTGAATTATTCACATAATCACGAAAGGCTAAAATAATATTACCTATAATAGTTTCAGTTTTCTGATTTTATTTCCACGTTATTGGAAATGAAGCATTAATTGTGTCGCAGAACAATGAAGTTATTTCTGTTGAAATGCTAAATAAATTTGGCTTTTATTAATCAAATACAATAAACTGTTCTTTTCCACGGAGGCAGACAATTTATTTGAAACATTATTTCATGGTATTGACTTGTGTGAAATGTTCACTCGATTTTAAGGGCAAATTTATATTTGATAATGCTTAATTTGTTAACAGGTCATATATTATACTACGCTAAAGAACTAAACATGAGAAAATACTCCATGAAAACTGGCATCGAGAAAACCACAAAGAAAGGCTTAATATCAGCTACAGCGTGAATATGGACATACGAATGTACGCTGAATATGTTTTTAATAACGTCCACAAAATACAAAATAGCAATGCTCGTAGCGTATTATCTGAAGTATTGTTTACTTTATAAGATAATGGAGCACCTATTAATGGTATATAAATATTCGTTAATGTTCACTTGAACGTGAGAAACCAGGCGTCTTTCATCAGTAGTTTGTAATAAAATATTTCAAACTTACTTAAAATGTATCGAAAGCTTCAGTAGAAAAATGGTATCTTTTGACATCTTCCATCTGCCAAACAATGTTTTTCTATGACAAGCCACCTGTCTGGTACATCCTTTAGGCTTACTCTTTATTTACGTTTCAAACTTATAGAGTATCATTCGTTGGATGGTACATTATACATTATAGACTGGCAGCGTACTGTTCAGTATCTTACCTTTGTAACTATTTTTCATGGATGAGACACATGATACATTAGGTGAACAGTAAATTACACTCCTATCTTGGTTACACTACTATAAAAAAAACCTTAGGTCACGTATTTCGGCACTGTTGCTGCTCTGCACTCTGCATAACTGATTGTAATAATACAAGAATGCCGAAAACACTGCCGCGAGTATTTCAACTGAACGCGTCTGGTTACTGTGCTGGCGCTTCCCGGTTCAAATCCCGGCACTGGCAAAAAGATTTCTTTGTATTTACTACTTCTAGAATGTTCTAGGTGTTTCTTATGACACATGTATTTGTAATTTCCAGAAAATTAATTCTATGTAATAATAGCAGAGTGCTCCAATTAGGAGGCAGCAATAAACCTAAGTGTAAAGTGTTGTCCTCTATTAACGACCCAGACTTCGAATTAAGTTTTTAAGTGACACTATTTGGTGGAGGCTTCGGGTATCCTGCAATATATCTGCATCATCGTGACCGATTAAGCAGCGTAAGAGCCGTCGCCCACACTAACGAGGCACGGAATACAAAGGGTATGCTCACTACGTGCTTCCGAAGGACCTGTCATCAAAAAACTTATGGATACCAAAACAGCGTTAAGCCAGCTGCACATCAGACATTCATCGGTGTTCTCGGAAGACGCTGGGCAGGACGCAAAACAATCGCTGAAAGGATTCGACCGCCAAGTATAGTAAATGGTATTCCATTATGTGCTTGGTAACGTATACTTTTACCGGGATGGGACGGCCCAGCAGTGAAAATAACAAGGACAAGCTAGATAGCTGGGAAAAATTCAAGACAGAACTTAAGAAGACGTTTGTACACCACCAGCAATCGGAGGAGCAATTGAAGAACAGAGCCCAACTACATAATGAGTCAACGTAGTCGTACATACAGAATATTTTGGCCCTATGTCACCTAAACCCCTGGCTACAGCACTAAGATGACGTGCTACAGACGCGAAATTTAACCGACAGGAAGAAGATGCCGTGATATGCAAATGATTAGCTATACAGAGCACTCACACAAGGTTGGCGCCGGTGGCGACACCTACAACGTGATGACATCAGAAAAGTTTCCAACAAACAGCAGTTGACCGGCGTTGCCTAGTGAAACGTTGTTGTGATGCCTCGTGTAAGGAGGAGAAATGCATACAATCGCATTTCCGATTTTGATAAAGGTCGAATTGTAGCTTATCGCGATTGCGGTTTATCGTATCGCGTTGGTCGCAATCCAATGACTGTTAGAAGAATATGGAATCGGTGGGTTCAGGAGGGCAATCCGGAATGCCGTACTGGATCCCAACGGCCTCGTATCACTAGCAGTCGAGATGACAGGCATCTTATACGCATGGCTGTAACGGATCGTGCAACCACGTCTCGATCCCTGAGTCAACAGATGGGGAAGTTTGCAAGACAACAACAATCTGCACGAACACTTCGAAGACGTTTGCAGCAGCGTGGACTATCAGCTCGGAGACCCTGGCTGCGGTTACCCTTGACGCTGCATCACAGACAGGAGCGCCAGCGAAGGTGTACGCAACGACGAATCTGGTGTACGATTGGCAAAACGTCATTTTTTCGGATGAATCAAGATTCTGCTTACAGCATCATGATGGCCGCATCCGTGTTTGGTGACATCGCGGTGAACGCACGTTGGAAGCGTGTTTTCGTCATCACCATACTGGCGTAATATGTGGCTTGATGTATATGGGGTGCCATTGGTTACACGTCTCAGTCACCTCTTGTTCGCATGGGCGGCACTTTGAACAGTAGCCGTTACATTTAAGATGTGTTACGACACGTGGCTCTACCCTTTATTCGATACCTGCGAAATGCTACATTTCAGCAGGAAAATGCACGACCGCATGTTGCATGCCCTGGCCAGCACATTCTCCAGATCTCTCACCAATTTAAAAGGTCTGGTCAATGGTGGCAGAGCAACTGGCTCGTCACAATATGCCAGTCACTACTCTTGATGAACTGTTGTACCGTGTTGAAGTTGCATGGGCATCTGTACCTGTACACGCCATTCAAGCTCTGTTTGACTCAATACCCAGGCGTTATTAGGGCCAGAGCTGGTTGTTATGGGTACTGATTTCTCAGGATCTATGCATCCAAGTTGCTTGAAAATGTAGTCACATGTCAGTTATAGTATAATATATTTGTCCAATGACTAACCTTTTATCTGCATTTCTTCTTGGTGTAGCAATTTTAAGGGCCAGTAGTGTATATTAGAATTTACATCTACAGGTACATGGGATACTCTGCAAATCACATTTATGTGCCTGGCAGAGGTTTCCTCGAACCACCATTACACTATTTACCTCCCATTCCATTCTTGAATAGCGCGCGGAAAGAAAGAACACCTGAATCTCTCTGTTCGAGCTCTTATTTCTCGTATTTTATTCTGATGATCATTTCTACTTATGTAAATGGGGGTCAATATTATATTTTCGCATTCGGAGGAGAATGTTGGCGATTGGACTTTCGTAAGTAGCCAACGCCGCAGCGATAAACGCCGTTATTGTAATGATTCCCAATCCAGATCCTGTATCATTTCCGTAAAGCTGTCTCCCCTGTATCGTGACAATACGTAACGAGCTGCCCTTCTTTGGACTCTTTCGATGTCCTCCGTCAAACCCACCTGATAAGGATCCCACACTGGGCAGCAATACTCCAAAAATGGACGGACTAGTGTAGTGTATGTAGTTTCTTTTGTAGTTCTGTTGCATGTTTTAAGGGTTCTGCCAATAAAACGCAGTCTATGGTTCGCCTTTCCCACGATATTATCTACGTGTTTTTTCCAATTTAAGTCTGAAGTAGTAGTAATTCCTAGGTATTTTGTGGAGTTTACGGCCTTCACATTTGATTGATTTATCTTGTAAACAAAGTTTAACGGATTTCTTTTCGTACTCATGTGGACGACTTCATACTTATAATTATTTAGAGTCAATTGACAGTTTTTACTACATACTGATATCTTATTCAGATCGTTCTGCAGTTGGTTTTGATCTTCAGATGATTTTACTAGACGGTAAATGACGGCGTCATCTGCAAACAATCTAAGAGAGCTACTTAGATTTTCCCCTAAATCGTTTATGTAAATTTAGAATATGTTCCCGAACTTTGCAGCAAACTCATGTTAATGATAATGCCTTTCTTACACATGGGAGTTATCTGCGACTTTTCCGGTCACTTTGTTGGTCCACCACTGGTTGGATGAAATCAGTCTGCGGACTGATGACCACAACAACAACAACGTGAATTCGCCACAGTATTTCGGTTAGTCGCTGTGATTCTGGGCCGTGGCGTACATTAGCCGTCCGTCACACGCTCGCGTCCACCTGCTGACCCGGCCGGCATCGGCGGCGCCAGGTGTGGCTAACGCGGCAGCAGTTCGGCAGCGGCAGCGGCGCCTAAAATACAGCTTTAATTAAAGCGCAGATCCGGCGCCTCCTTTCCTCGCAGCAGATGTTGCGCCCTCCTTGTGTATGGCGGACGCCGTCTGCGCGCCCTTTATGCTGCCCGCCTCTGTTTCCGCAGCACTTAACTGAGTGCGCCGTTAATGGAGTTTTCGGATTTCGAATTTAATTGCAACTGCGAGATTTTGCCGGGTGCTTTTCTGGCTTTCCTTAGAAAACAGTTTTTTCTTACGTTATTAAAAGTCATATTTCCACATACGCCGTAATTTACAGCTTTAAAGTAGAAGGATCATTTAGTAAATACGAGGCGCGTTCAGAAAGTATGTTCCGTTTCAATTTATCTCCGCTGCAGCGCTGCGACTGCAGTTCCGCACATGCTTCGTAGACGATGCGTATCAAGTAGAAGAACGTGCGCCATTTGGAGATCGCTGTCAGTTACGTACGCTTTGTTGTGCTTGTTTGAAATGTCCCGGCGTTGATTGAAAATCCCGCCGCCTGTGAAATCAGGTCGGTGATTCGGTTTCTGAATGCGAGGAAAGTGAAACCAAGTGAAATTTACCGGCAAATTTGCGGTGTTTACGGACCAAATGCGATGAGTGATTCGACGGGAAGAAGATGGGTCCGACAGTTCAATGGCGGGGGTAGTGATGTGCACGATGAAGAACGAAGTGGGCATCCACCTTTGGTTACAGAAGAACTGGTTCATGCGATTGATGACAAGATCCAGGACATCTCAAGTCTTTGCCGGCCGCGATGGCCGAGGGGACTGAGGCGCTCCAGTCACGGTGTGCACGGCCACTACGGTCGGGGGCTCGAATCCCCCCTCGGGCATGGATATTTGTGCCGTCCTTAGTCTTAGCTAGTTCATAAGTAGTTTGGAAGCTTAGAGACTGATGACCCTGAAATTAAGTCCCATAAGTTCTACAAACATTTGAATTTGAATCTCAAGTCTTTCCTTGTCGGTCATCACTTCACCAATGACGACGAACTGAAAGAAACTGTTTCCAATTGGTTGAAGACACAGGCGGCAGATTTCTATGAAAAAGGTATACAAAACCTAGTGCTACGCTATGACAAATGACTACAAAATTTCGGCAGTTATGTGGAAAAGTAGTGTAAGAGTTGGAGAATTTTGTGCAATAAAAATTTCTTCTGTATCTGTGTACAATTTCATTTTATTACCAAACGGAACTTACTTTCTGGACGCGCCTCGTAATACATCGCACTAATCTTTTTCCTCGAACGATGTACTACTAAGTTTTACAATATAGTGGTAACATCAAATGAGTAAAAAGCACAACATCGGCAACAAGGAACTGTAATACGGAGATATTTCGCCATTATGCGATTTCGTGTCGAGCAAGAAAGTCTCTTCAAAACATGTTCCTTAAATATGGCAAACAGTGATCAGTAAAATATGAGACATGTCTAAGAGCACCTGTTCACTGATCTGCTCGTGTGAAATGGCTCGCAGGACATAGCAGTGAACATCCGGCAGCCTCAAAAGTCATGAGTGCCCCTAACAACATTTGCGTGGATTACTGCAGCAACTACAAGTGGCATGGAGTCATCATATCTTAGAGCACTTATAAAAACCCTTCCTATCAATAAATCTATGAATGACATCTGTCATTTAGATATTAGATAATTTAATACTGATTGGGTTCAAATACTACCGATTGAAAATGCATTTGAACTTTTACAAGGCAAGGAATAGTGACCCATGCTGGCTTTATAGCTGTTTATAACTGTGAAGTTCTGCCAGTTCGTGACGGCACATCCTATGTTCTCTGCTTCACTATTCTGAGACCCGTGGAGGCAGGATATGGGCGCTCCCGCGGCAGGGAAGTTCGAGTCGAAAGACCGCTTTTTACATTGGCATTGGAGCTGGTAGTAACGCCAGCTCCTGGTAACTCGAAGGAGACCGGCCTCGCGCATCGTTGCATAGCGCCTCAATGCGCTCGGCCGCTCCGCCGCGACGACTATAGTGTTAGATTGACTTGTTCAGTGTCATGTGGCTAAATTTGTGTCTGGGAAACGACAAGGTGTGCTCCTCTCGAAATATTGGTAGTTATCTGTTTCAAAGTTGTAGACTAATGTGATAGTGATGGAATACGTCCTACTATCAAATCGGACAACCTCCTGCCGGCGAAGTGCAGTAACGCCATGTGCATAGGATTCAGCAAGAAGTTTTTTTTTTTTAGAAAACGTCCGGACAATGTAATACGTAGAACACTTACACGCGGGTAGTTGACTCAGCGTCAAGGCGGATTTATTGTGAGGTAAATAAGATGAAGTCAACATGACGTTACGGCTACTGTTTCTAAAAATATTTTCCACCGCATTCTGTGTTTTTACGCCATCGTATAAAAGTAGGTATTCACAATTCACTCTTATTGTGTGGTCGTATTCATTGATTAACTACATGACTGACATCTAGATCACTTACCAAATTGTATTAAATAAAGAGAATCCTTAAGTGGTCCAAGCACATAGAAATACGGTGGCTTCAGGTTTGGGTGAGGGATTAGGCATTGCTGAACAAAGAAATTTGCTGAAGTGTTACTAGGTACTGGGACATTAGATTCACACAATTTATCTTGAATACCTAAGTTTGTTCAGCTTTCATGTATGTCTGAATTAATTATTTACATTTCTGACAACACATACGCAAGAATTACACTTTGCAGTAAGAGAGCAGAATGTCGTCCACATCACTTACAGGTTGCTTTGTAAAGTGCTAAGCAAATGTACAAGTGTTACACCAAGGGCGTTTCTAAATAGGATGGGTCTAACCCATTTATGTTTTATTCACGCATGTGGTAATGTTGCACCCTCGAGTAATCACCCCACTGGAGGGTTCGGAACTGGAGGGTTGTAAAGCCATAAACAAGCTTTCCTGCTTGGCAATTATTCGAATGGTTTTTAGCGGTCCTTTGGGATTCTTCCCTGTTTACTAGAACGGGGTGCGATGACGTTCAACGTGATGCAGCTTCTCGATGTGTTTCTAAAAAGGATGATTCATCGGGTTGGTGTCCACAGCGTCAATGGTTATCAAGAACGTAATCGTTTTACTGAGTGGATTGCGATCTGCCGCTTTCGACTGCGAAATGTGTTATCATCGGGTAGATTCTGAGTGACTGTGTGTCTCAAGTAGTTTACGAGGCCACACACAAGGTAAAGCGGTGCTTCTGACCGCTATTGTAAGAGGCTGGAATTGCTCACGTTACATCGTATGGCAATTCGACGCTGGCGTTGGGAGAAGTTTAATGCCAATTTTATATCATTAACCCTCCTTAAACCTCACAAGAAATTCGTAGATCTGGTGTTACTTTTCTTAAGCGACGACGTCTTACTGTTTGAAACGTTACCCCGGGTGCAGGGATGAAGTCGCAGGTCGCTGTTCTATTGCATCGCTACAGAGCAAGGTTGTAAACACTTCTGAATAAATTCCATACTTCTGCATTACGGTCGGAGGTAATTAGGAGGTTTATGAAAAGTGACACATTTTGTTGCGCCGTAGACGATCGTTTAAGATGCAATTATTGAATATCTTACAGTGAAACTAAAAAGTTGACAATAAAACACGACAAAGATAATGTTTTACGATAGATAATGCTATAAGAATGCATGGATTATTACTAATTGGAATACTCCTACGGGAGTGGCAAAAAGGACTATGCTGCACGCCTTAATGAACTGTTCATTAATCTCTCCAGATAAATAAAACTGAGTATATTTTCCACCTCATGGTGGTTTATTTTAGGGCAGTTATTGGCTTTCTTAACGTATGTAATCGTTTTTATTATTATTATTATTTTTTTTTTAAATGTATATAACGCAGAGTGTCCGTATGTTTGTGTGTACGTATGGTATAGAAATCTACAGTTTACTTCTAGTGTTTATGAAATTTTTCACACGCAAGCTTCAGTAAATGAGGAAGGTCACTGTAAGTGCTAGGATCACGTCCAACACATTGTCCACGAGAGATGACGTCAGAAACAATGAGATGCGCGAAAAACTGTTGCATCAAACGACAGTGTTTCACATTTCATTCTAAGCCGCTGGAACGATTTCAAATTTGGTGCACATATAGGAATAATGCTGTCGCAGAAAGAACCACATACGACACATGGTTCAGTAGATACAACATCATAAACAATATAGTTGCAAGAAACTTCCACATAATGCGACGAAACTTTATTCGCACACTGTATTAGAATTACAATACATAGCGACCTGCAACCAACATTAAACATAATTTCAAACCTTCATTCAACTTTTTCTCACTGACAACCATAGCAAAATTATGAAAGGAAAACAGTTTCTGGCTTACAACGTTTCCTCTGTCCATGGACTAAAACTGCGGCATTGTGTATGACGTCACAGTTTAAAATGTCTACACTATAAATTGTAGCCGCAGAAAATTTTACAGACACTATACACTCATATAGCTGAATGTACAGTAGCTTCGAAATTGTATCAAAGTACAACACGTAGTTCATGAGATATGAGCACATAAACAGTAACGTCCATAGAAAACCGCCCTATTACGCACCAAGATTTAATCTGTTACTTCTTTACTACTAATTGTATTCGCATCAGATTTTACAGACATACAGCACTTATACAAATGAATATATACCTGAAAAATTACACAGCTGTACAATATATAACTCAATAAATATGAGATCGTGCGAAGTTTATATGCCATTTGTATTTTCATTGCTATCTTTCTTTGTTTGGCTACTGCACGTGTAATTTTTTGCATTACGCAAGACGGCCTTATCTCTTATATATTCTCCGATAAATATAACATGTTTTTAGAAAAAAAGGAGATGGACAAAGAGAGAAGGGATACGAGAAGTACTCACTAAAGGCAGGAATAAATAAATATAAAGTGTGGGTCGGGAAAATTTTCCCTCAGATTGCGGGTCCCACCAGAAAAATGACTGGGAACCATCGCTCTAGAGTTGAACAAAATGTGAGATAGGAGATTAAGACAGAAATCGTGTTGGTGAGGTGGAGAAGGTGGAAGGAGAGAGGGGAAAGGAGGATCGGTTGGACGGAGTGAGGGGTGAGAGAGAGCTGAAGAGGGAGAGAGAGAGAGAGAAAGAGAGAGAGAGAAGAGGGAGGAGGAGGTGGGCAAAGAGAGGGAAACGAGAAATGGAGACACTGTGAAAGAGAAAAAGAGAGCAGGGATGTAAGCTGTATATCAAATTCCCGTTCACAAACAATTAAGAAATTACGCATGATAGAAATGTGTGACCTCTCTTTTCAGTCTTTTCCATTTAATTTGTAACACATCACAGGGACTCATGGCCGGATAAGGCTACTATGAAATAAAAAACATGATAGATCTGTAGGAAACAAGAAATACAGACATTAATTTTCAATATTTGGAAGAGTATTTATCGGTATTTCTCTCCCAGAAGGGTAATCGTGTTTCAGAAAAGTTACAAGAAGTATTTAGATTGGTGTAAAACTGGTAACAAACGCTGCTAACGACTGCGGTGGAAATGAAATATCTTAATGATTATGGATGCTACTGCGCTACCGTATCGAACAGTGCACAGTAACGGCGTACACGGAACATGAGGCTATTCGGCGAATGTTGTAGTCTCCCTTTTCTCCCGACTTATACCCCACTGAGCCCCCATAGAATTGCACTGTGGGGAGGTATTATAACACGAGCAGATGCGTTAACTACCACCCAACAGATTACAACTGCGCTGATGTAGGAAGGGAACATCTTACCAGGAGAGCTTATGGCCGCCCTGTGCCCATTATGGAAACACGTTAAGTCGTCGACACACGGAGCGTGTATCGGAAGCTGTACAGCTAACGTGCCAAGTTGACTCATACCGCTCGTTGGAAAGGCCTTCCGAACCAGCAGGGCAATATCAAACGTGTCATAAATTATGAACTCGCGTCATAACGTGGAGACCGCCACCAGTGACACAAGCAGGCTAATCGGTGCCCCCAGTTCTTTTCAGTACAGAGTCGAAGACACAATAATGACTGTCAGCGAAAACCTACTTTCGCATGGGTTTTGTATAAATTAGATCTTATGAATTTATGCCATTCAGGTCAAAGTAACTGAGTAAAATGAGGATCTCTCAGAAACCACTCGTTATCGGTATCATTTGTTGTAATAAAATGGAACCGTCCTATTGATGATATGAAAGCTTAACGCATGGTTCTTGACACGGTTTTCTGTAACTGACAAGAAAAGTACTTGGGCTCGAACAAACACATATACACCAAAATCGAATGAGAGATAATGTAAAGATCCCTTATTGCACTAGTGATACTCCCGCATCTGCAAAACTCTGCAGTCGTCCGTTAGAGGCCTCTGCGTGAACCTTGCCACATTGCACTTCGACCTGTCGGTTCGCCAGTAAGGACGGTGCAGGGTGCCTCCGAAGTTGCGTTTTGTGACGTTATTTGTGTGGTGAGGCGTCAGATGGGGCTGCGATTGGTAATCAATCCTGCTAATGTATTGCGATTGATTGAGATGAAGTTACGAAGAACACTTCCTCGTGAAGATGGTAGTAGTGTAGAAGATGAATCATTCGCATGCTTTCTCGTATCTGTTATGGTACAGAAATATGAGCATAAGTTAGATACTGTTGTAACACTAACATATAATGATGATAATAGGGATGATAATGATGAACAACTCATTGCACGTGGTAGTGCTACGGTAAGTGCGGAAAGAGGCGATGGAAGCAATGGCAACGAATACCAACAGTTCAAATGTTTGTATAGCTTATGGGACTTAACAACGGGGTCATCAGTCCCTAAACTTACAAACTACTTATCAACTAGCTTATCCTAAGCACAGCACAAATATCCATGCCCGAGGGGGGGGGGGGGGGATTCGAACCCCCGACCGTAGTGGCCGTGCAGACCGTGACTGGAGCGCCTCAGTCTCCTCGACCACCGCGGCCGGCAATATCAACAGTCTTCCGAGAAGAAGATTAAGGTTGCAACTATCGTCACGGCTTTTGATGACAATACGCTAGAGAACATGTACGATGATTATTACATAAGTTATTGTTAAGATATATGCATTACGTATGGCGTCTACAATTACATCTACAGTGCTATCTAGAGCATGATTGCAAAGTTTAGAATAAAAACGATACCCACCAGCACACTGAGATGTGCGAAAAGATACTGTAAGAAAACGTTCATACAGATATGTTTGTTCGAGCCCACTTACTTTCCTTGTGAGTGTATGTTAAGAAAATATCTATGATTAGTATATTCATCAGACAAAATAAACTTGAGATTCATTGGTCACTGGCTTATCGTAGGGAATAGAGTCACAGACTAGGAAACTGATCATCATCATATATGGTGCTTGTTCGCGTCTGGATTTGCACGAATTTTTTCCAACTTCACGTTTTCTGATACGTGCAAGAACTTTCTCATTAATTCGATAAAAGTATATTGCACGATATTAGGTGTTAAGTAAAGATGCTTTCTCGCGGAAATGATGCCTTGACATGGCTTACGTGGGCGCAACCCCGTCGAAGTTTGGAGTCCTCCCTCGGACAAGGCTGTGTGTGTGTGTGTGTGTGTGTGTGTGTTGTTGTTGTTGTTAGCATAAGTTAGTTTAAATAGTTTTTAACTCTAGTGACCGATGACTTCAGCAGTTTGCTCCCCCCAGGGTTTACAAATATTTGAACGGAAGAGTATCTTCGATTGGCTTTCTGTACAGGACATAGAGTAAAATATTTAGCATATTTTTTTTCAAGTCAAATATTTAGCAGTTTCTAAATATTCTACTGGCGAACAGCAACAGAGATCGAGGAAGAATAACCTTTGAGTATTATTAAAAAGTGAGTCTAATCCAATAATGTTTGTCCTTAGTAAAGGCCTGGATGTGTAAATGATTGAAAAAATAAAAAATAAGAAAAATAAAATTTCCTCCATCTGAAAGACAAATTTCCAAAAATGTATGGTTTATTTACTTTTCAATAGTTCTTATTGTCTTACAAGCTATTTGAACAAATGTCAGCACACTGGCCATGCTGATGCTTCAGGTGAGAGATTTCACCGTAAACATTCCATGACTGCCATAGAAATGGAAAAAATAAAGCCAGTATACTGGGACCTTGCAGATAAAAATTTACTACATGGCCGTACACAAAATCCTAATGCGAGTTTCAACAGGTGCGTGTGGCAACGAGTAACGAAAACAGGGTATGCTGGATGGACGGTACTCAAAAAGAGATGTGATGGATGTAGTTATCTGTTTCAATCATGGTGTAACTGACAGAAAAAAAGTAATGGACATATTAGGCATCCAACCAGGCAACTACATTTTCAGAATAAACGTACATACAGGGTGTTTCATTAAGTGTGTTTGCCTCTGTAACTTATAAAATAATAGATGACGGGAAATTTTAATGCGGTAGATCAACACAAGAAATGTTACACTTTCTGCAGAGCTACGAACATAGTTTATTGTATCATTTTCCAAAGAGTTACACCACAAAGATATAATTTTTAAATGGAATAATAGTTTTTTCTATCGTGCATTGGATTCGTTGAAACCAGCTGCGTCCAAATAAATTTAAACTACATTCCTATCACTGTTAGTTTGGGAGCTACAACCCTTCAAAGTTTAGGGGGCGGAGGCTACGACAGCGTAGCTGACTGGCCGAGTGGCTGTCCCCTGGGGCACGGCCCACTGTCTCATGACCACTAGCCAGTCAGTTACACTGTCGTAGCCTCCGCCCCCTAAACTTTGAAGGGTTGTAGCTCCCAAAATAACAGTGATAGAAATATAGATTAAATTAATTTGGACGCAGCTGGTTTCAACGAATCCAATGCAAGATAGAAAAAACTATTGTTCCATTAAAAAAATTATATCTTTGTGCTGTAACTCTTTGGAAAATGATACAATAAACTATGTTCATAGCTCCGCAGAAAGTGTAACATTTCTTGTTTTGACCTACCGCATTAAAATTTCCCGTCACCTATTATTTTAAAAGTTACAGAGGCAAACACACTGCCGGCCGCGGTGGCCGAGAGGACTAAGGCGCTCCAGTCAAGGTCTGCGCGGCCACTACGGTCGGGGGTTCGAATCCCCCCTCGGGCATGGATATTTGTGCCGTCCTAGTTCGTAAGTAGTTCATAAGTAGTTTGAAAGTTTCGGGACTGATGACCCCGTACTTAAGTCCCATAGACTATACAAACATTTGAACATTTTTTTTTAGCAAACACACTTAGTGAAACACCCTGTATATCTTCAAATGGTTTTAGCTATGTTCACCGAATTTCTCCCAATTGAAGACTATGTTTATATTATGCCTAAAACATTTCAGAAATGATCTATGTTTGCATTCTGTATCTAATTTTAACGGTAATTATTAGACAAAATAGTATTGAAATGTAATAGGGTTTCTCTATTTCCTCAGATATATTTCAAACTACAGAAAAAGAGGCATAATGTGTTCCTACGAATGTTGACAGCAGCCTGCGACAGTCTAAATGCTATTAGACTGACGATGCACAAGGAAATGGTTGCAGATCGACAAAATATTGTAATTCTTAAACTGTAACAGATATTTCAATAAATTTCCTATTACAGGTTCAGTTATGTCATTCAGTGTTGGTACAAAATCGCAACTTCCTCCGCATTACTCTCAAGAGTAATGTGCACCGAAAGCAAGGAATAAAAGTGCATCCCGTTCATGTCCACGTCTCCTTAAATCGCCACCTTTTTGGCTCCACATGTAACTTTCCTTTTAGCCCTATGTTCAGACTTGGAAGTTGTTATCATGGGCGCAACAATATGACAAGCATATGCAAAGGAGCGGACATGATTTAATAGGGCTAAAGCAGGAATTTCACTCCGATCATATTGGGATTCCAGAATCCGATGCAGCCGATATCTGTCGCTGGAGCGCAGCGATCACGAGTAGGATTTTACGGAACACATATGGACAAGTCGAACCGTTTATGAGCTTCAGAAGAAGGTGGACTAGGCACGTTAAACGTTCACATTCAGATACACGGTCCATGTGCTAACGGCTTCATAGAGTATGCACTGTCGTCCGTGGTGATGGCGCACCCTCATAAAAGCCACGTTTCATCTGTAATGATGTTCTGAGGGCCATTGTAAACCGCGGTGACTTGTCATCTTCGTCTTCCAGTGGTGCTTACTGGCTCTTTCTTCAAGTTATCTTCTGCTCTATACTCTAGTATTGAATTTCTTTAAATTGTCGAAGTCTCCTCGAGCTGTGTTACTTGGGCCAGGTATATCGTACAAAATTTATTTGCCTACTTGTTTGAGTGAATGTGCAATTCAAATTGACAACAGAAATGAAATTGTCCAGGAAAGAGGAGTTAGTTATCGTGGAATGTAAATTTGATTGTTTGGAAATGATTCAGTTATGAAAGTTCAATACAGACAGTTTTTCTTTCCATTTCTCTTTAGAGATTCCCCTCCTCCCAAAACTGGTCTTTTTTATGTTTCCAATTTTAGATTTTCTAGCTTCCCTGTCACATGACGACGCATCCACACTCCAAATCGTAAAATGTTGCCCTTTCCATGACTATTCAATCTTTATGTTCCACATCCACGAGGATCTCCTCAACATGGATCTATGGAAGGAAAAACTAATCTCATCTAAATCTAATCTAATCTTATCCCACTGTCATCTTGCGAGCTTATGTACGGATAAATTTGAATTGGGTGATGGTGTAATAAAGCTGTCAATGGTTGATATAATCGTTTATAACTACACAGCTCGAGCCCCTATATGCTATGCACAACACAAACAATTTTAATCCCCCCCCCCCCCCCCCATTTATTCCCTTCAGAGTTCCATGAGTATGGCTGAATTGGCTACGTTCAAGTCTGAGGGGATGCCAACCACATCTGCCGCAATGTCCCCAAATTATTAATACTAGCAGGCAGGAATTTTCACTGTAAGTTGGCTATACTTCTACTTTTTATTCTTTGTTTATTATGTGTCGTTTATTCAGGCAACTGTGATAAACACGTATGTTTAAGTCCTTAACTCGATTCCAGAGTGTGCCCAAGTTATCTAAGACACCAACTCCTGAAAAACCAAAATAAAAGTTAATCAGCAGCAAATACCTTCGTAGCGATACTCTGGAGACAAAGCACGGTCTATTCAATTCAAAATACTATTTTTGCACTTAATATGAGCGATAAAAGTATGTGTTGTATATCAATAAAACGGGAATTTTCTTCTTATTTGGAAATATCAGAATTTATATACATGATTCTGTTTTTAAGTTATTCAATAAATACGAAGTTTTCGTAATGCTCGAAAGACACATTTCGGTCCCTTGTTCAAATTCCCTGGGGTTGAGAAACATTACTGAATGAGGGCTCAGATTTGAGCCCTTGTTTGTGCAATTTGCTGAAAACATTTCCAAAATCACGTTTTACGAAATTATTGACAATATGTGACTGGAAGCGCTTTTATATGAGCGTAACCAGCTAGTATTTAACTTCCAAATGAGCCTACAGGCTTCTTCGTACCACATCTGAATCAGCTGTTATTAATTTTAAATAGTTTATAAGACACTCTTTCTCCCAAAACCGGGTCCTTTCCAGCGGCCGCCATAGTTCTAACCGCCGGTATTTCCAGTCATGTGACCGTTACGCCTAAGCGCTACTCATCAGAGTTGCCACCATCTGTCGGCAGGTCCTGAACTCGGTCGACTCATCTATCAGATTGACTACCTTGTTTTGCAAACTGTCATAACACAGGCCTACTGCGCGGGCTTGACACGCGGAACCCCGCAGCTAACATAGCTTCACAAGGCTTGTCACCTTAGCTTGTCTTAGCAGGCCCTAAGTTTTCCCTCGTTCCGTTGCTCATTCCTCATCACTCCACAATTCAAGTGTATTTTGTTAAAGACAAGAGGGAGCCCCCGAACTACTTTCCCCTCCTCTGTCCCAATTGGCAAAGTCGTTGGGAGGACTCTGATGACTGTATATACCTAAAATATTCGGCGAGAAATGTAAGCTGTGCTGGGAGTAGAACCCAGAACCTAGTACGTATGCTTGCATTCCTCGTCTCAGTCGTTACCCTTAGATGACGACGTCTCTGGTTATGTGTTACCGAAGTTAACGTAACCACCTCGGTCTATAAAAGAGGGAATTCTTCAGGACAAAATTTAAATTTTTTAATATTCACAGAATATATGACATCAACTGCGATTGGGCAAAGCTGAAAATGTGTACCCAGCCGGGATTCGAACCCGGTAGTTTCTAGGCAGTTGCGCTGACCCCTACACCACTGGGGACACAGTGATCACCGCACCTGCAAGGACTACCTAAGCACGCCTCCCGTCAGATACAGTTTCATAACTACGAGTTTGAGTACTGTGGGCAGGGCGAAGCTGGGAATTTGTATCTGACGGGAGGCGTGCTTAGGTAGTCCTTGCAGGTGCGGTGATCACTGTGTCCCCAGTCGTGTAGGGGTCAGCGCAGCTGCCTAGAAAGCAGGAAACCCGGGTTCGAATCCCGGTTGGGCACACATTTTCAGCTTTGCCCAATCGCAGTTGATGTCATATATTCTGTGAATATTAAATAATAACAACTGCAGGATCAGAAGTGACGCCACATGTATATATGAAATTTAAATTACCTTACCTACATTTAAGAGTATAACAAACCAAAGCCGATGAAATATTGTGGTGGGATCATTCCGCAGGTCAGTTTTCGCTAAACATTATTGAGACGAGGAATAACTCTCCGTCTGTCGGTGTTCATTAAACTTTTTCTTCGGCGCGCCTGCGCGGACGCGAGGGGAAAGCGAAGCCAGGTCCACTCAGAAGTTTCCGTTCGACAGCGACTGGCGCAGGGCGGCCAATCTGGGCGCGAGCGCTATAATCTCATTAGGCCGGCGGCGGCGGCGACGGCGACTCTGAAAGACGTTAATTAATATTCCTTGGGCGCGCTCGTCACGCACTGCCCCACTAATTAGCAGCATTGATTTGCATCCACCGGGGGGACCCTCCCTTTTTTACCTGCTTGGAGGGCTTCGGCAAAACTTGGTCCTGTTACCTGGCGGCTTTTTTCCCCCGTGTTCCACACGTGACACACGTTCCTGTAACAATGTTAGGACGTGAAGTTGAGCTCCTACAAACCCAGAAAATAAAATCATTTGTTACATGGTTTCTGAAGCATTTTGGTAGAACATATATTTTTCAGTTGTGCGTAGAAATACGATGTCGATAATACACGTCACTTTATTGGTGACGGTTTCAGTCTAAATTATAACAGTCGTCAGAACGTACTCTGCTATAAAGTGTACTGCACTTAGAAAGCGACATAACAATATAGAGGGTGTTTCACTAATTGTGTTTGCCTCTGTAACTTATAAAATAATAGGTGACGGGAAATTTTAATGCGGTAGGTCAACACAAGAAATGTTACACTTTCTACGGAGCTATGAACATAGTTTATTGCATCATTTTCCAAAGAGTTACAGCACAAAGATATAATTTTTTTTAAATGGAACATTAGTTTTTTCTATCGTGCATTGTACTCGTTGAAACCAGCTGCGTCGAAAGGATCTGCGGACGAGATGTAACATCGCCAGTGTGACGGAGCGATATGCGTCCTCGATGCGCCGTTTTAGATCACTGGGGATGTGGGCTCAGTGACATAAACACGATCCTTTAGATATCCCCACAAAAAGAAATCTACTGGTGTTAAATCGGACGACCTTGCGGGCCATGGCGCCCCAACCATCTTCCTGCAAACCTGTTGTTTAGTTCTTCCACAACAGCACGTGCATAATGGGCTGGGTGACCATCGTGCTGCATCCACATATGGACTCTCGTGTGTAGACACAAATGTTCAAGGAGACCGCCCAAACTGTTGGTTATAAAAGCGCGATATAACTCACCCATCAGTGTATCTGGGAAGTAGTGTGGACCGATGATTTCAGCCCAAAGGATTTCACGCCACACGTTAATAGACCACCTACGTTGACGGCCGACAGGTCGTGCCCACCGAGGATTGTCTGCGACCCAGTAGTGCATGTTATGGCGATTCACTGCACCATAATTTGTGAACGTGGACTCATCAGAGAACATAACACTTTGTAAAGACTCCATCGTGAAATTACGCTTGGCCCACCCACAGAATGTCACTCTTGCATAGAAATCGTTCCCATGCAGCTCCTGGGTCAGTGACAGGCGGTACGGGTGCAACCTGTGGCCGTGTACTATACGCCACACAGATGTGAGTCTGTCACCAGCGACTGCAGCAACGGCTCGTAAGCTGACATGAGGATCGTGGTGTAGTGCAGCTAAAACAAACACCTCCGTCTCTTCACTTCTTGCAGGTCTTCGTCTGTTACTGCGGCGCATTACCAAGCTGCCTGTTTCCCGAAGTCGTTGTTCGGTACGTAAGAACGTAATGGCTGCCGGGGCTCTTCGCCTAGGATATCTCACGGTATACGCCACGGCTGCTTCAGTGGCACCGTGTCGGCACTTGCCGAGCATCAGCAACATGTCAACGTACTCGTTGTTCGTGTATGTCATCGTCATCCGATGTCAGTAACTGTGGTATATTGAGCCCCGGTTGTTTGTGTGGCTCCAACTGTACTGACACAGCTGGTTTCAAAAAAATCCAAGGCACGATAGAAAAAACTATTGTTCCATTAAAAAAATATATATTTGTGCTGTAACTCTTTGGGAAATGATACAACAAACTATGATCATAGGTCCGCAGAAAGTGTAACATTCCTTGTGTTGACCTACCGCATTAAAATTTCCCGTAGCCTATTATTTTACAAGTAACAGAGGCAAACACACTTAGTAAAACACCCTGTATATATATATTGAGCCTATATTTAGCTCTGCAGCCATAACTACACATTGCATAGGAATAGTGTTTGTATGTGGTAGTAGGCATCAGTCTCCCATTGTGCAGTACTGTCTTTCCTGCATATTCCGACCGTAGAATCACATGAATCGTTTGAATACAAACTCGACGTGGTAAGGACATTTTTAACGATTGCAGTTTAATATGTAAATTACGAGATCGTGTCACAATGGCGACAAGATAATCGAGGGTAAAGTGTCACACTCTTGTTATCTAAAGCGCGGCAAGGCGCCTGCGTGGCATCGACCGGCAAGAATAGACAAGTGGGCAGAAGGGTACCCACCTCACTCCATCGCCCCGGGCGGTCTTCGGCACGAAAGCTACTTTCCTTCTTGGGGGAGTAAGGGTGCTTAAAATCCTTTTAAAAACCATACTAAATCGCTCTCAGCAAACGGTGTTCATTTGCAGCTTTTAGCTGCAGGTGGAATGCCAATTCCAAGCTGGTGCCGTCAAGTGAGGAAGGAAAGACCAAAATCAGACGTTAGCTGTCACTATTGGCTATGACTCGAACCTCCGACGGCGAGCAATCGTGCGCTACGCAGCGAGGCGCCTTAGACCGCTCGGCTACTCCACCGCGGCGCATTTTTGTGTTGTCTGACTTCGTTGGTATTACTTACGCTAAGTTAGGGGGCAATTTATATTTGGACACGTATACATCACGTTTCTGTCAGTTTATACTATTAGATTGGCACAAATATTATTTCTTTATTTTTTATTACTTCACAGATACATGCAACGCATGCATAAAAGACTACTGTTTTTGTGTTAATCCATCGGTACATTTTGTGTAAGCATGCTTTCACAAAGAATATTCTGTCACTAGAAGCGGGCTGTGGGCTTTCGCAAACAATCTGGGACGGCAAGGAACAGTGAAAACTCGCTTCTCCCACGACGTGCCGGCACAAGAACAAGGGACAAGGGCGGATGGCGTAACAGCCTCTCCCGGTTCTTCGGCGGACGGCTGCAAAAACCCGGAGCCACCAGCTCTCGTGGGGAACTGTGGACCAGCGAGAACGGCGTGACGTGTGCCAGACACGAGCTCAAGACCAGCTGTTTACGAAAACGGTCGTTTGCCTACAACTTCGATCAAAATATGTAACGTTTACATTGGTAGGCCGACTGACAGTATGTCATAAGATGAGCCACTTTTTCGTGATGGTGATTGTGTGAGTTTGGTGATTCGTCAACATCCTGCCGTTGTTGTGTTATATCGGGAAAAGAAATATTTTTTTGCTTATCCTTTCCTACTTTTTATCATAAATTATATTTTGTCTACTTTTGTGTATAGTTTTAGTGTATAAAAATTTAACAATGAAATCACATTATTAAATCTGTTCGATGATAAGAACTTTTCATACACAGTTATCGCAGCTTTAGTAGAATGACAAAAGAGTTGTGTAAAAATGGAAGTCAATTTGAATGTGTACTCATAGCGATTTTCAGGGTCAATCAGTACAAGTGTTTCGAACCGCAAGTGGAAGAGCTTCATTCGCTGAACATTCTTAGGCCAAAAAGAAATGGGCACCTTAAGATACGTATAACAAATATTAAAACCAACCAATTGAAATATTTACAAGGAAAGAAGGATATCGCGTTTTAGTATAAATAAATGAAGATGAGAGTTAATCCTGTGTCTTGATCACAAATCTGTGAGCAGTACCTTTCGTTTAAAACAAAAATGAAGGAAATCTTGCCGGCCGCGGTGGCCGAGGGGACTGAGGCGCTACAGTCACGGCCACTACGGTCGGGGGTTCGAATCCCCCCTCGGGCATGGATATTTGTGCCGTCCTAGTTCGTAAGTAGTTCATAAGTAGTTTGTAAGTTTAGGGACTGATGACCCCGTAGTTAAGTCCCTTAAGTTTAACAAACATTTGAACTTTTTTTTTTTTTTTTTTTTTTTTTTTTTTTTTTTTTTTTTTTTTTTTTTTTTGGAGGCATTCTTACGGATTGAACGACCTGTTAGATTGACCTCCGTTTTGATATTTTTTTTTAAATATCTTAGATGAAATGTGGTGTTACAGAAGAATGTTGAAGATTAAACAGGTAGATCGTGTGACTAACGAGGATGTACTGAACAGAATCGGAGAGAAGAGGAATTTTTGGCATAGCTAGACTAAAAGAAGGGATCGATCGGTAAGACACATTTTTAGACATGAACGAAACGTACATTTATAATTGGAGAGAAGTGGTGTAAAATCGCAGAAGGCATCAGGAGACAAATACAGTAAGCAGATTCATATGTATGTGGATTGCCTTTCTTACGAAGAGATGAAAAGGCTTGCTCAGGATAGCGTAGGGCGGAGAGCTACCCCAAACTAGTCTTAGAAATTAAAACCGCAACAATAATAACAACAACAACAAGAGTAATAATTAATACTTTATAAACATTCTAAGAATAACTGGTGTTCTGGTTTTTACTAAGAAAATCTACAAACCGTTTTTGGTTTACGAGCCCTCTTACAGTTCAGACGTCTCTTTTTGTATGCAAGTAATGTTATAATTTCAGTTGGACTGTGTTTAAAGTCATTTAAAGGTCTAGGAATGTAGAATCATTGTTTACTCTCATTTAAATACCCAACCAAATTAAAGTGCAACTCGATGACTACTGGAATACAGAGACGCAATGAGAATAAGGTGCTTCAAGAATCCAGACTAAGATTTATTTGTTGCGGATATATTCAATAAATTGATAGATATTACTAGCCCAGATTAAAAGGAAATAAAATGTAATTAACAGACAGAAGAGAGGCTGTGAGTTAACCATTTACTAATGTGTTTGTTAATGTATGAGTTGTGATATACATACAGTAATTAATTATTGTTTTCTATTAACTGACTTGGATACAGCAAACAATTTAATATAATTTTAATAGTAGAACATTATACTTTTTAGACAGTAGTTCCCAATCTGTGGCCGCTGTGCACAAATGGAAGGCAAATGCTAAATTACGGCCTGCAAAGGTTTTAAGATTTCATAATTTTTTACCTTCAAATTATTAATTCCTTGTTAAGGGTTCAGTCATTTGTACTGTGTGTCCATGATAGCTTGACAACTGATGATTTTTCCCATGACTTATTTCTCTGAACAACGGTTTCCTGTTTAAACGTATTTAGCTTTGATTAACTGTATTATCCCTAGGATTATCGAAGATGAAAGCTGTGATATCACATTGCTGCAAACCGACTTCAAATTTCTACTACAAGTTTCTGCTATAATAGTATTGTTAATACATATTTCTATTGAGTTCAATGAATGTATTAAAAGTTTTGCTTAAAGTTTAATTTTAGAGTGACACATTTTATTTTTCTTGTACAATGTGGTCTCTGCTTATAACAGAAAAATCAGATAGGCCTCTGGACTAAAAAATGTTGAAAGTCACTGCTTAGAGTAGAAGACTGCCTTCGTAATGTGTAACAGTTTCCCTATTGGTTAGTTTTAACGCTGAAATTTCTAGATTTGTGAGGCTGACTAGTTTCCCGCTTTATTGAAAAACGGAGGTTTCACCAACTTGCTCGACGAAAGACACTCTTGACTTTTCCTTCGACGGATGCAGACGTGAACTCTGGGCGACTCTTGCGACAGAAGTAAGAGTATGTGATTGCTTTTTGGAATTTTTATTCTACGCAGCTACAACACCTGTTCTGCAGCAAGTTATTAAGATGAGCACTGAAGTCATTTAGGACAGATCGCGTAGGAAACCGTAAAATGCACAGTCCGCAGCGTATTTCTTGATGCCTTACCCACAAAATTTGTTTTATTTTTGGTATTCTGTCTTAGAATTGTTTCTTAACCATCTCAACGAAGTTTTTAACTACCTATACTATTGTGAGATTGGTTTCTCGAGTTTCGTAAAATGTGCTTTCCGACTGGTGTTATAGCTAAAATGTGTTCATTTTTGTTTTGTACATTCAAAATATATGACAGGTTGTTAATTATTCACTGGTCTCTGAGGTTAATGTCGGTCACATCAATCTCGTGTTTACATCTGGTGCTCAATATCATGCAGAAGCAGTGTCAGCCCCTGTATTAAAATTGTCAATATTCAGACTGAGACATCATATAAAGATTTGTACCAACGTCGGGATTCAAACAGGTGTGTCCTGCTCACCATGCAGTTACACTCGCACTTGTTCAGTAGCATTGCATAGATGCAAGGATTTTCCCTGTTCGCACCCCACCTATCATTTCTGCCTGTTGACGTGACGTTCTTCTTAAACCCCAGAAACATCAGAAAGACTCTACAAAACAAATGGAATATAAACTTGTAACGTAACAACGTCTATTTGGTGCGTAAAGCGCGTGATGTTTGATAGCGGACATCGCAAAATTTGAGAATATGGACAGTTGATCAGCTGAGCCATGCAGGGTGCTGAGCAGCGGTGTAAGCTACACTGTGTAGGGCTGAACGCTAGGCAAACGTGACGTCACTTCTGATACTTCGCGCAGGTAATAACGCCTTGTGTTCATTCTCTTATATCACACACAAACTATTTACGTCGCAGACCAGCACGATACGGCATGTGAAGAAGGAAGCCAGAGCCACTTTGATGATGTATTCATAACCGACATATTAACTTTGTATCAAGAGCTATCGAGAACTCACGATTCGCTTAATAAATTAAACCTTTATTGTAATTGAAGTATTGAGCGGGGACACAAATGAAAGGTCTCATCGAGACTTTTGGGACATCCATACACTCTGTAACATTAATATTACGCATACTTATACAAAGTTATTGAATTACCATTATAAATAGTTTATAACAAATACTACGAGATGGATACAGGAATAGCTAGGCAGTTGGTAATTGCATGTGTTGTAGCACAGATTTTCACGTAATTAGTGTTTACTTAAATATGTTCTCTTTGTTTAATGTTGATAATTGTTGATAATCGCCCATAATTTGTGTAGTTTTATACACAATTGGATCTGAACAGTGTATTCAAAAGAACAGCAAAAAGATATTCGGAAGAACACTTCACTTAAAAGATAATGTTCAATGGGCAAAAACTCATATTTATGGAACTTGCATGAATTGAGAATTTCTTAAAAACAAATATTTTGGCGGAAATATTACACGAAGAAATTAATTGTATGAGAATTTCAGCACGTATCTAACGAATCCGTCAGATTAACGTTTCAGTCATTATGTAAAAAATTATATCATGTACTGGCACAACCGTTGTGTATTTGGTGTCATTTTCTGGAATTTACGCATGCACTGCTATATAATGCGGCCCGAGAGGAGACCTAGGGACAGTCCTTGCTAGACAAAGGAGCTATGTCAGTCGGTGCTGTGATTTTTCAATGATATGAAAATTGTTAAACGTAACAGTAGAAATGTTCGCGAGTTACGTAGAAATATTTCCGCGTTTTCTTAGGTTTTGGCCAGTTGTCTGGAGTTGGAAATATATCCTGAGTTTTATTTAGTTGTTGTAGGATGATGCGGACTTTACATTGGAACATTATTAGAACATAAAGCACTTGCTATAACGTAATATAGTTAGATTTTTTTTGTTCTACGATATTGTAGGCTCGAGTTAATTTTATTTATGGAATATAGTAGCTTTAGTAGTTCTCACCAGTGAAGTTTGCTGAAATGGAAAGTAACTTTATTACTCAACAATCAAACAAGTGTAGCCTATCATTAATATACAGCCGCCCTAGTATAAAATATATTCAAATTTTCAGAGAGTGTTAGCATACATATCCTCAGTCTATTGAACTAAAAGAAGAACATAGTCTTAGATGTAATTAAAATTATTTAGGATAAAGTACAAAAGTACACAAAAATTTTAACTGTGTAACTAAAATTGTATTTACCAAAGCAGTTATTATAGTTCAGTAGACTCAGAACATACCGTTTAATGTCTTGTAAGAGATTCATGTCAGTGGCTACAGTAATTCCTGAAATACAGGGAAGCCAAGTTATTAAATTAAACGTTGTCAGGATAGGGAGTTCCAACTCCTCTTAAGATCTAGATGTGATACTAGTTGAATATTTGTTATTATGAACGTCCTCCTTACCTGTGCTAGTTTGCTTTTTATGTCATGTCATGTGTTATTTTGCTTCCGATGTAGCAGAATTCGTTCACTTCATCTACTCCTTATTACTTTCGTCTTTCTTTAGTTAACTCTGAATCGATAGTGTAAGCTCCTGCTTCTTTATTGTCATCTTTTTTTATTTCTCATTCACTGCTTGGATTAGGCAATGCCGGAACGAACTTCGTAGTTTCCTCAATTTGCCCTTATATCTTGTCTGCTGTAAAAATGTCAGATATTTAGTTCACACAGTTATCCATAGAAGGTTTTGTTGTCAAAAAAGTTTCAACTTGTGTGTATGACTGTACGTGTTACTCATAATAAACGATCCCTGAGGTAGGTTTCTGCAGATCCTCGTCATATAGCGACGCAGTCCGCCGATGGCGCCCAATGACCAAGTTCTCATATCCGACCGGCTCTCACCTAATCGCTATGGGGATTATTTGCACCTGCGTCAATACGCCACAAATTTCAGTTCCAATTTCACCAGCGGCGTGCGTGGGTGTCAGTGTGTTCGTGTGTGTGTGTGTGTGTGTGTGTTCGTGTGGTCGGTAGCTGGCGCGGTCCCGCTGGATAAACACGTCCCGAATTAAAAACAAACATTTGTCAGCACAAATTAAATAGTGTGATTAAGTACATGAAGGGGTATTTGAGAGTGGAAGAGGCAGCTGCAGAAAGGGGGAGAGCGAGAGAGAGAGACAGAGAGAGACAGAGAAGAGGAAGAGAGACAGAGAGAGGTGGTGGGAGTAGAGGAACAGACGGCATGACGCGGAGCTATCAGAGAGTTTGGGCGCAAACGGAAATTTAATTTAGCCTTTGACCATTTAATTCGTCGGTGGCTGGCGGCGGGCCAGCGGGGGCAGGCAGTTACACCGCCGTTACCAGGCAACGCGCCCTCAGAGTCACCTGGCGGATCCACCGAGAACTCGGCGCCACCATCCCGTGAAGAGCGACTTGCCGAAAACTCTACCGGCTTGTTCTACCCTGAAACTTCGGTAACTAGTATACTTTCTTATCTTACAACTACGTCTTAGAAATAAAGGAATTTAGGTGATACACACACCAAACAACACACGCGTATGTCATGAACACACACCACCTCGACGTGCTTTGACGTCATTCGAAAAACGTGGTTATTTGAACTGTGGTAAATGCTAAACGAACTTGTCCCGTCTGGATTTCCGCTCCCACATCCTATTACAAAACCCTCTAAGTCCTTGAGTGCCACGCCCTCCGCATCGCCTACCGCATCCGGCTCCCTTCCCCCACGCGGATCCTGTATGACCTGGTCCCGTTTCCCCACCTCCTTGAATACATCCAACACATCCGATACCTCTATACCACCCGTAAAATAGATTCCCGCAACCCCCTGGTCCACCTCATCCTCACCAACCCTGGGCATCTGCCACGCCTCTACCACGTTATTCCTCCTTCCCTTCATCTCCACACCCTCCATGTCCTCTCCCATGGTAACTTCCGCCACCTCCGCCTCCCTGATGACGTCCGCCGTCCTGAGATATACCCGTCCTACCAGCCCTGATCCCTCCCCGCAGATGTAGTGCTACCTCTCCACCCCCTTCCCTTCCCCTACCCGGGTTGGCTACCCCCTCCCAGCCCTCGAGTCTCTACGGCTCCTTCCTAACGCCTCGTTCCCCGACGTTTTTCCACTCTCCCGCGCTTCCCTCCCACCCCCCTCGTCGGGGTCCAGGACCGACAGTTTTATCAGTGCTACGTTTAGTGTTGTGTGCAGTACTCCAGTGAAGTGTATGTTTTTTTTTTTTTTACTGCTTCCACTGCAATCAGACAAGCGTCGCACCGTGTGTTTTAATTAGTGTCTCCGTGTACTCGCCGTCCTGTGTTATTATCATCCTACATGTTTTTTTAGGTCACCGTGGCTCCTCATTTTAACTGGCTAAATGTGGTTTTAATCATCTGTCTATTGTAATGTAATTCAAAGTGTCGCCTTGTCTATGTTATTGTGTCTCCGTTGTTTTATCTCCTGTTATGTATTTTAATTCTCAACTCATCTATGTATTTTAATTTCTCTTGGCTGAAGAGCAGCCTATGGTGCTGCTGCCAGCCTTCCAATGTCACTCTGGTTTGAAGTACAATAAAGGAGGAAAAAAACTAAACGAACTCTTGTCTATAGGCGGAGTGGCTGATGTGGCAGCCAAGGCGGCCTGCAGTGACTGTAATGTCAAAGAGTGTGCTATTCCCATGCGATATGTCTACTCTGTGTTGCGACCAAAGCCCCTTCAGTTGTGGGAGGAGACGTGGCTGGCAGAGACAGGTAATAAACTGCAGTTGGTTAAACCAACTGTCCAACCATGGCGAACCTCCAGACAGGCGGTCTGAAGTGACCCTGACGCATCTCCGCGTTGGGCACTGTCCTTTGATCCACTGCTTTTTATTCCTTGAGAGGCTCCACCGATTGGGGTGCCTGTTGCGTGCAAATCAATGTACGACACATTTTCACTGATTGTATTTTACATCGCGCTGAGAGAGCAGCTTGGTGGTGCCTGCTCTCTGTTTTAGCTGATAATGAGGCGAGTATGACGAAAAGTTTAAAATTTTTTTGAACTGTCTCGACTCTGGCCTAAGCTTTTAGGCTGTAGGGTTTAGTGTATTAAAAATGACTCGCTGATAACTTTTATGTCCGAACAGCGAACCGCTAAACTTTGATGTAATGAGCCGGCCGCAGTGGCCGAGCGGTCTGCGGCGTGCCAGACACGGTCTGCACTGCCGCTGCGGTCGGGGGTTCGAATCCTCCCTTGGGGATGTATGTTTGTACCGTGTTTAGTACAAGCTAGTTCATAAATAGTTTGTAAGTTTAGGCACTGATGACCCTGCAGTTCAGTCCCATAAGCTCTACAAACATTGGAACATTTTGATGTGATGATGATATTTATTGTTTTAGGGCGCTCAACATCGAGGTCATCAGCGCCCAGCTATGATATTGCGTTTTACGTGCTTCTAAAATTGTATACTCTAGTAGGCCTACTTATATTGCTGATTTGCAATGTGTGTTGTGCGTTTGCTTTGTTGATCATGCAGTACGTCCTCCTGTTGCCTGTTCTCGTTTATTTACTGTTGACTGTATTCACACTCGTCCTCTAATGATTTCGTCAGGGCGCTAAAGACCTTCCCGTTATGCTCCCTAAATATCCTATCCTATCCTTGCCCATCTTTCGAAATAATGCCCATTTCGGTGATTTTGGATGTAGCAATATTTGCACCTTTATTCATTACATAGTCTAGGTACATTCGTGGGCGCTTCTAGATAGTATTTGTACTTGTTTCGATGCCAAGAAATATTTCATCAAAGGAAGTTGCAATGCAAATGTCGTGAATCAGAGTGATGTAACATGGGCTCGCTGGTTTGGGTCATATCACCCCCAGAGCGAAATTGTCACAATAGTCGGCGTCACCTTCGAAGGCGGTTCAGTTTTCAGCCGTTCTGCGCATTCCCTTCCATTACCGCATTACTAACAATATTCATTCTCTAGGCGCGTGCCTGGACGCCAGTTACATGTTCCCTCCGCAGCCTCCATTGTTGGCGCTCGACCGTAGCTCCTCCTCTCCACGCTTACCCTAACGCTCCGCCTCTATGCGCGCCCACATGGCGACAGCCATAGGAATACATGAGCTCAAATTCTCTAAGATGCACTATCGATCAACATCTCCCAAGGAGCTGGCTTGGAAAAACTACCCCCATTTTAGAGAAATGGACATTCCAAAGAGGAGCACTTTTAGCCGCCTGTCGGCGCCCACGGGGAAGTTACGGACCTGAAATCGTTTTCAAACTAAATGTTTACTTCATAAATTGCCCTGCACCGGTCGCCCTAGGGCAATAACTGCAGCAGAAGATCGGTACTTGTGACCTCCCCTCAGAAGACCGCAGTGGACCAATAACTTTGTCATCGGGAGGTATGCGTCAAACCAACATGCGTGGACAACGTACGGCCTTGGGGATACGTGGGGTGTGCCGGCTTTATGTGGGACATGCTGTACTTGGTTCAACTCATCTCCACTTTGAAAGACCATCTTACTAGTCGGTTCTTAGAATTTTTATTTATTTTGTTATGAACATTTCTGAATCACCTGATGACAATTTTCTTTGTCTCCATGGTACTTTAATTGCGATTTTTCTACTTTAAATGAAAGAAATATTCGCAAATTTGGTTTAGCCTCAGACTCTGCAGATCAGTAAAGGATGACAAACAGTAGTCCCCCCTTTTTTTTCATGTTGTAATTTGTTTTTTCCTTCTTGGTGGACTTGTGCCCAGCAACAAGTGATCGTCACCCACTGTCAGTGGAAGATCGAAGGAACTCAGGTGTGACCAATACTTGTTCACTGCCATCTACTTTGAGCCAGCTAACAGTAATTGAGGATTGTTATTTTATTACTATTGTTTGCACACGGTAGTGACTCATACAATTGAAAGCACATTGCCGCGGTGGAATAGCCGAGCGGTCTAAAGCGTCTCGCTGCGGAGCGCGCGGTTCCTCGCCGTGGAGGTTCGAGTCCTCCTGGGGCATGGGTGTGTGTGTGTGTGTTGTTCTTAGGTTAGATTACCTAAGTTTAAGTAGTTTGTAAGCTACGGACTGATGACCACGCAGTTTGGTCCGATAGATTTACAGATATTTGAACATTTTGTAAGCACATTAGAAATATGTGGTATGGACGCATCCCATTAATTTCGACTAACATTTAGGAGAGTTTTCCCTTCAGCGGTGCGGCTCTGTAGCACAGTGGTAAGGTACCAGACTACTAATCGAAAGGTCGTGGGTTCGATCCCCGCCAGGTCCTACGATTTTTATCTGTCACTTTCCACTTATTTCCCTTCTGGTAGTGTTACTAATGTGAAAAATACCGAGTAGCACCGTGGTTCGGAACCCACATTAAACTGTAGGTCCCGCTATAACTGGCTGGGTAAGTCAGTTCGAAGGTCGGAGGAAGGCAACGGCATACCACATCCAAACAGGACCATACCTAGTAAAGCACTGTGCTCTTCAACTGTTCAAACCAATCTCCGAATTATTGACTGCTTTACCTTTTTTTACCTTTACCTTAAGTGGACAACTAAACATTTCTGAAATTTTTAGTCATATTATAGAATTAATAGCAATATATAGTAATATATGAGTCCATTACCACCTATTTCCCATATGCATAAAATTCGATGAATCGCTGCAATGTGAGAACAATAGTACGGCAACCGATCTTCTGCTGACAGTGGGTGGAAATTTCTTGATGCTAGGAAAAAAAAAAAAAAAAAAAAAAAAAAAAAAAAAAAAAAAAAAAAAAAAAAAAAGCGACCACTCGTTCTACGTTCGAGAAGCCTGAAGCTTGGAATTTTTATGGCAGCGTTTGCATCCTGTAAGTGACGCTCTTGGCTGTAACTTCATGTGGTTCCTTAAACAACTGCAACTCACATGACGGATGTGTCGTTGTGGTAGAGAAATACCTCTACATGGCGCGCAGTACTGGCATGCCTAACTCAGTTTGCGACTAATTTACTGACTCATCCTTGTAGAAACAACCTATAACGTAACACGGAAATTAGCAAATTTTTTCCAATTTTCCAGGAATTCTTCGACAGAACAGAAATAGTGAGCCACTAGGAAACATTTCAGTTTATCTTTGAAGTCCGAGGATTACTAATAAGGAAGGAAGGAAGGAAGCTTGGAGTTTAACGTCCCGTCGACAGCGTGGTCATTAGAGACCGACCTTACGCTCTGAGTATTTGGGTAAGAGGATGTGGGAGGAAATCGGCCGTGTCCTTTCAAAGGAACCATCCCGGAATTTGCCTGGAGTGATCTGGGAAAACCACGGAAAACCTAAATCTGGATGGCCGGAGGTGAACCACCATCCTTCCGAATGCGAGTCTAGTGTGTTACCACTGCGCCACGTCGCTCGGTTTACTAACAAGCGTTTCCAATACTAGTCACAGTTTATTAAAATGGATGCAGCAAATTACTGCACACCCTTCAGCACGAGGGTGAAGGAGGTGTGATCCAAATGCAGATTCGATTGCTGTGAAAGCTGCAAAGTCTTGGGAATAACCTAATATTTTAAACAACAAACGGCATTAAAGAAAATATACACTGAGAGGCTAATTTCGGTATTAAAAAAACTGGGATCGGTAACAAGTATGCGAGCTTACCCCACATATCGCTCTTACCACCAATTTCTGTATAACTAGAGAAGTTACTCCAAATCACGTGAATGAAAATGAGCAAAGTAGACTACATTTCTTGTTGAGCTATCACTTATTTCAGAGACTGTTCCAATGGTAATCAAGCAGAATTCAGTTTCACTTATTATGTACCCATTCTGTGAAGTTGAAATGGCATTTTTTTGTTGAATTGTGTCTTAAAAAGTATTGAAACTGAGTCTTACTGTGATTTAGCATCAATTTATTTTCTACAAGCCATGAACTTATTCATTAATTACATTATTTGATACTGCATCAGAGTTGCTAACAACATTCTTTAGTAACAAGCTAGTGTCATCAATAAACAGAAATGTCTTACATACTCCTGTCTTGCTAGGTGCCATATAATTTATACAAATGAGAAACAACAGTGGCCTCAGAATAGTGCCTTGGGGCACCTCCGCCCTCCCCCCTCCCCCTCTTAACTGTGCCCGAATGTGAGTGCATATCACAGCCATTTTCAACACATCATAGAACCACTTCGAAAAAAAAGTTCAAATGTTTGTCAAGCTTATGGGACTTAACTACGGGGTCATCAGTCCCTAAACTTACAAACTACTTATGAACTACTTACGAACTAGGACGGCACAAATATCCATGCCAGAGGGGGGATTCGAACCCCCGACCGTAGTGGCCGTGATGACCGTGACTGGAGCGCCTCAGTCACCTCGGCCACCGCGGCCAGCAACCACTTCCTGCTTTCTGTTTTTTATGTAAGAGATGAACCAATTGTCCGCTACTCACCTTACTCAAGTAATGTTCCAATGTTTGCATTGATTCTGAAGACACAATTGGTCTACGTTTGACTGCAGGAAATGCTAATAACAATTAACTTAATCACAGGAATTTAAATAATTTACTATTTCTCCTATGTATGTTTAAATCAACACATGTGTTGATCCAGCCGACAACAGTAGAATGCAGTTTCAAACCAGTGAAGACTGAAACATCCAATGCAAAAACTGTCCTATGACAAGCATGAGGTATTATATATGTATTTTTCTTTTTAAAAGAACGCATGCCTGAAAGCTGGGCGGCTGAAAAATGCAGGAGAGACTCGGCAGCAGGCGGCACGAGTCCAGCAGCAGCCGGCACTGGCCTAATCCGCTGAGCACTCGGCTCGGACCGCTAGCCAGAGAGCTCAGTACGGCAAGGGGCTGTCCGTACTGGCATGTGAATACCTGAAAATTCCAACACGAAAAAGCAAACTCAGTCACAGACAAGCTTCAGTAAACCTGAATGCATCAATGAATTACATTTGTGAACAACAGTTGGAGGAAAACGTGTTCCTAAAGCAGAATAAAAACTAGACGCTATAATGGAGGTAAAAGCTCGTAGTACCGTCACTGAATGTGAATGTGAAAGTCTAGGAATGGTTTCTTCGATCCGTTTACAGCCACAGCAAAGTACACTCACGTTCAGAAAAGAAAAGAACATCTCGAGAGACTAGATAAAGGAAGTTCATATTCTCAGGAAATGTGCAATATTAGTCTGTTGTATATGCTTCACATTTTCGAGCGAGGGGTAATGTGAATTATTTGTTAAGTACATACCTGAATCCAAACTGATCTTCCCCGAGGTCAGCTTCTACCAGCTTTTTCATTCTCCTGTAGATAATTCGTGTTAATATTTTGCAACCATGACTTATTAAACTGATGGTTCTGTAGTTTTCACACCTGTCTGCGCCTGATTTCTTTGGAATGGGGATTATTACATTTTTTATTAAAGTCTGAGGGCATTTCGCCTGTCTCATACATCCTACACACCAGTCCAAATAGTTTTGTCATGGCTGGCTCTTCCAGAGACTTTAGTAGCTCTGAGGGTATGTCATCTACTCCTGGGGCCTTGTTCCCACCTAGGTCTTTCAGGGCTGTGTCAAATTCATCTCTCAGTATAGTATTTCCTATTTCATCTTGATCTACTTCCTCTTCCCTTCCTTCAACATCGTCTCTAAGTTCATTTCCTTTGTAGAGCCCCTCTATATACTCTTTCCACCTTTCAGCTTTCCCTTCTTTGCTGAGAACTGGTTTCCCATCTGAGTTCTTGATATTCGTAGAATTGCTTTTCTTGACCCCAAATGTCTCTTTGATTTTCCTGTAGGCGGTATCTACTTTTCCCCTTCTTATACAGTCTTCTACAGATCTGCATTTGGCTTGTAGCCACTCCTGCTTAGCCATTTTGCACTTCCTATCAATCTCATTTCTTAGTCGTCGGTACCCCATTTTGCCTGTTTCATTGACTGCATTTTTATATTTTCTCCTTTCATCAATTAAATTTTGGAATTTCCTGTGTTATCGAAGGATTTTTTGTAGGTCTTGCCTTTCTACCTATTTTGTCCTCTGCTGCCTTCACTATTTCATCTCTCAATGCTACCCATTCCTCTTCTACTGTTTTATTTCCCCCCGTTTCTGTGAATTGTTGCCTAAATCTCCCTCTGAAATTCTCCAGAACTTCACGTTCCTTCAATTTATCTAGGTCCCATCTTCTTATTTTCCTACCTTTCTGCAGTTTTTTCAGTTTCAGCCTACAGTTCGTGACTAACAAGTTATGATCAGAGTCTATATCTGCCCCTGGGTATGTCTTGCAATTTATAACCTGGTTCCGGAATCTATGTTTTACCATTATAAAATGTATCTGATACCTTCCGGTGTCTCCTGGTCGTTTCCAAGTATACAACCTTCTTTAAATTTGACACCTCTAGTGTATATGTACTTAACGCAGTACATTTAAAAAAGATGTTAAGATGTTCAAATGTTTGTAGAACTTATGGGACTTAACTACGGGGTCATCAGTCCCTATGCTTACAAACTACTTATGAACTACCTAAGACTAAGGACGGCACAAATATCCATGCCCGAGGGGGGGATTCGAACCCCCTACCATAGAGACCGTGCAGACCGTGACTGGAGCGCCTCAGTCCCCTCGGCCACCGCGGCCGGCTTTAAAAATGACTTTTATAATTTAGACAGTGCGCTCATTAGGGACAGAGCTCACGCTCGGTTTTTTTTTGTTAAGGACCGGAAGGGTATCGGCCGTAGCCTTTCGAAGGAACCATTCCAGCATTTTTCTGGAGTGTTTTTGGGAAATAACAGAAAACATAAATCTGGATGGCAGGAGATGGTTCTGAACCACCGTCTTCCCGAAGACGCGTCCAGTGTGTTACCACTACGCCACCTCCCTCGGTAACTTAAGACATGAAGCACTGTGTCAAATGAGGTGCTTTTGTAAAAAAATTAGAGTTGCAGGTCTGAGGATGACGAAAAAGATTGTCTAAAGCGGTCACATAAAATAAAATATTCTACAAGCGATCTTGGCATATATTTTCTTAACAGTTTATTAGTCTGTTCTGCAGAAATGATAAGCGTGTGAAACATGTCGGCCTTCGGTTCCAGCTCAACATCGATATTGCGACGCTACAGGACCTACCGGTAAATCATGCCTGCAGCTCTCCTTATCGTCAGGTAATGAGCAGGGTGCCGCGCAGACGTAAACGCGGACAGTTCCGATGAATCGTTGAAAGCGGGCGCATCATTACCGTAAGAGAATGTGATCTACCCATCTGGTAAATCACCGTTTGTGTACGAAGAAGTGTCTAAGCAGTGCGACGGGTGTGTGTGGAATAGCTCACGGAAGGCTGTGGAACACAAAGAGATGGGTAACGTAGCACTATCCAGAAACCCACACCCCTCCTACCTAATCCAAATGGCGTACCAGGACAGTTATCCGTCCTCGTCGGCTTTTCGCAACAGCGGAACTGTGCAACGCATGTACTCTATCAGGAGTGGCAGTCCGTAGCCATGTATTGCGGCATGGGTTACCTACGCATCTTCCACTTCTCCATCTACCGTTGACTAAGGCGCCCTTAACACTTAGCAGGTATAAGACAAGCTATACATCGTAAGCAGTATACCATACGCGACATGCACAAACGTGCAATCTAGAGGGAGGTGATAGAAAATGTTCACAATAACGCCATCGCATAACATACCGTAAAGCGACAGCGATTTCTCGATTCTAGAGGATTTGCATCGTCAGATATTTCCAGTTCTAAACATGAAGGAAAGAAGACAACTCCGTACATCTTTTAATTAATTTAGTAGAAGCTCATCAATGCATCATTCAGTTTGACAGAATTAATATTGACAAAAATGTAGCTGCAAGTCAAATTTTCATTAACCAGATAGCGCGGAATTATTTTTGTTTTAATTTTCTTCTCAGAAGCTATTAATTACCTTCATATGACTGCACAAGATCGTTATAAGTGATTTTTTTCACAATCACGCCATGTTTCTGAATACTGCCCTTCTCTCTGGAATGACGTCAAAATGAATGTTTTATAATTTTAATCTGATGAATCTTTATTATTAAAACAACATTTAAGATGAAATGTCTACATATAAGTGTCTCAGTAATAAAGTTCAACAAATATAAACCCAACTACGAGGAAGTCTTCAGTATCTTTTGTATGAACCTCAAATTTAATACAAGCTAAAATTGATCTGGAATGGGAGCAGGCGATTCAAGGAAATAAATTATGACACTGTAAACGAATTTTTACAGACAAGAATAAAAAAGTAAACTGCCGTTCTCGTCCTTCTGCAAGGACGTCAGCCCTATCTGGGTCGATTACATTAAGAATATAACATTATGTTGCAAATAATTGAGTAAACCTAGACTTTTATTTCATTTTTTTTAATTTAGTTTCAGGTTTATAGCGATAGTAAAGAATGTGTTGTATCAGTTTGCTGCGTCTTGAAAACCGAGACATGTTCATCAACTTCGGTATTTATTCTATTGACCACACTCTCGCAAGAAAGTTGAACTAATTGGTACAATTTGTAAAACTTATTAAAAATAAATCTACCCAATTTTGTTAATACAGTTGTTTATATTCGTATATAGTTACCTCATAGTAATTCCGGGCCAATTTGTATTATTCGTAAATCAAAATAAGAAGGCTTTTCAATTTTATTAATACTCTTGTTTATATTCATATCTACTTACCGTATATATTGCAATCAGAAGTTTTTAATCTGGAGAAATAGCTTCCCTGAAACGTGTTTGTTTATTTTATGTTATTCTTTTCCTTCAAGGGTTGATGCCACTAGGCGTTTGAAAAAATGATAGTTTTCAAGATTCCTTTGATGCGGTAAGGCGAGAAGCTCACAATCAGTTCACCTCTTACATTAATAACAGACATCAGAAGAACTTTGATTTATGGTGAACCATCTCTCGAGAGACAACAGCCAAGCTATGGTACACGATAATGTACCCAGTGTTCCTTTACCTTCTCATCCTACACCTGAGCCAATACGCATTGCAACGTATTCCTGACATGAGCTCATATTTGTAACTGAAGCAGCGATAATTGTGTTCCCACTACATTTATATCGCCCATGTCGCGGCGAACGATTGCTTTCCCACAAGACATAGAGCTAAAGGAGTTCTGGTGTGGTTGGTACTGGATACAACGACAAATGAAGCTGGTGTGTTTCCAGGGCAGTGTGACCATGTTGTCCTACATGAGTGATAACCTGCGACCCGCGAATACCGTTTGTTGCAAAACATTCCAGATGTAATTTTTCATAAAGATACTGCAAGACCACATGTTGCGCCTCAAACACTCGCCTCCTTGTGGTCTCAGGAAGTGACCCGTCAGATTACTAAACTTTTGGCCAAACGAAAATGTGTGGAATATGGATTAATGACGAAGGCAATGTTGCGACCATATAACAATAATCAGAGATGAACTTTGGAACAAGACGAAATGAATGTGGTTGGCTATAGCACAAGACTAACGAAACAAGTTAACAGAACCCATGGCGAAATCTGTGCTTACTAGACAACGGAACACATGTTGAATCAAGGTGACTTAAATACTAATCTCTCTTTAAAAAATATTAATGTACTCGTCTTGTTAATACGAACTTTCTATCTCCAGTATTTGATGCCGTTCTGTTATTCAGAGCGAGTGTACATATACCGGGTGATCAAAAAGTCAGTATAAATTTCAAAACTTAATAAATTACGGAATAATGTAGATAGAGAGGAAAAAATTGACACACATGCTTGGAATGACATGGGGTTTTATTAGATCCAAAAAGGTTTTATAAAAGTCCAAAAAAAGATCTCTTGCGCGCGTCGTTTGGTGATGATCGTGTGCTCAGCCGCCACTTTCGTCATGCTTGGCCTCCCAGGTCTCCAGACCTCAGTCCGTGCGATTATTGGCTTTGGGGTTACCTGAAGTCGCAAGTGTATCGTGATCGACCGACATCTCTAGGATTTTGAAAGATAACATCCGACGCCAACGCCTCACCATAATACCTGACATGCTTTACAGTGCTGTTCACAACATTATTCCTCGACTACAGCTATTGTTGAGGAATGATGGTGAACATTGAGCATTTCCTGTCAAGACCATCGTCTTGGCTTTGTCTTAATTTTCTATGTTAATTATTGCTTTCCTGATCAGATGAAGCGCCATATGTCGGACAGTTTTTGAACTTTATTTACTTATTTATTGTTCTAATAAAACCCCATGTCATTCCAAGCTTATGTGTCAATTTTTTACCTCTCTATCTACATTATTCCTTGATTTATTAAGTTATCGAATTTATAGTGACTTTTTGATCACCCGGTACATCTCACCAGCCAGCGTATGACCATGGCACGAATGAATTTCTTCAATGATTGTCAGTATCGATATTCTTAAAGAAGTTGTAGCTTCCTAGATTTCTTCCAAATCATACCTAATAATCGCGAAATTTTATCCGTCTATCCTTCGTTCAGTACATAAATCTGTGCCAGTGCTATGCATTACTTTTCCTCTTGCATTAGATACATAGTCTAACACACTACCACTTTGCTACCGATCATGTAGTTCATGTGGAGGGACTGATAACCCCCCACAAAAAACACGAAACCAACCAACCATATAGTCTATATAGTTCTCTAATTGTCACCCCGTGTATTCTATAACTAGTTGAGCGTCAGTATTACATTCGTGTTACTAGATTTCTTCTAAATCAGTTCTAATAATAGCGATTCCACAGTCTGTCATTTTTTCAGCAATAATTCCTGTTATTATTTTGCTACCATTCTTCAGAAGCTACAAGCTAGTTGTACCTACTAATATTTCTAGATTAAAAATGAATTTAAAAAGAAAAAGTAGTCTATTGTGTTTTGAGTATTATATCCATTAATGCAATCTCTTCGAAAGGACACGATCGACTTCTGTTCCCATACTTGTACATTCTGAGCGAGGTGTTAGTACCATAATGATCTCGTCGTAGGCGACACATTGCACTTTCTTTATTTGTAATTGGCCGTGTTCCCGCTCCCATCGGAAACGGATGAGCTACCACCAGGACAGCGTCAGGTTGCAGGGCGGGTGCCAAACGTTTGGCTGTCGGCACAGCACTCGGCCGTGTCGGGTGGCAAAGCCCCGCTGTGGAGACGCCGGCAAGCACCCTCGTCCCGAGAGCTTTCAGCCGCTGCCAAGGCGCCCCACCCCTCCTCTGCCCTCGCGCCTCAACGTTGTTTGTTGTCACTGCCGGGTCTCAAAGCACCCGCAGATGGCATAATGCCCAAGGAATGCTTGTACGGACTGTGCTCCGCAGCCTGTAAGTAGCTCTTAAAAGAAATCTTGCCCTACACAAAGAGCTACGCTTTAAATTAGATTACATTAATGGACATTTCGTTCCAAGCAACCGCGGCAGAATAGCCCAGCAGCGTTGCGCGCGGCCGTTCGCCATCGGGGATTCGAGTCCTTCCTCGGGCATGGGTTTTTGTGTTGTTACGTTAAGTTATCAAGGGACACACAAGTCGCCAAAGTGGCGTCCAATTGAAAGACTTGCACCAGGTCAATGAGCCACACGAAATTAAACATAAAGGATTTATAGGAAAATCTAAATAGCCCTCTTAGGTTGTTTGCAGATGACGCCGTCATTAACCGTCTACTAAAATCATCTGAAGATCAAAACCAACTGCATAACGATTTGAATAAGATATCTGTATGGTGTAAAAATTGGCAATTGACTCTAAATAATGAGAAGTGTGAAATCGCCCTTATGAGTACGAAAAGAAATCCGTTAAACTTTGTTTACATGATAAATCAATCAAATGTGAAGGCCGTAAACTCCACAAAATACCTAAAATACCTGTTGTTGTTGTTGTGGTCATCAGTCCGGAGACTGGTTTGATGCAGCTCTCCACAATACCCTATCCTGAGCAAGCCTCTTCATCTCCACATAAGAGAGACAACCTTCATCTGTCTGAATCTGCTTACTGTATCCATCTCTTGGTCTTCCCCTGCGATTTTTTCCCCAGAGACCGCGTTTTATTGGCAGAACCCTTAAAAGATGCAACAGAACTACTGAAGAAACTGCGTACAATACGCTTTTCGGTCCTTTTATGGAATATTGCTGCACAATGTGGGATCCTTATCAGGTGGGTTTGACGGAGGACATCGAAAGAGTCCAAAGAAGGGCAGCTCGTTTCGTATTGTCACGATACATGTGAGACAGCGTTACGGAAATGATACAGGATCTGGGATGGGAATCATTACAACAACGGCGCTTATCGCTGCGGCGTGGGGTGCTTATGAAACTACAATCGCCAACAACGTCCTCCGAATGCGAAAATATATTGTTGACTCCCAATTACATAGATAGAAATTATCATCAGAATAAAATACGAGAAATTAGATCTCAAACGGAGAGATTCAGGTGTTCTTTCTTAACGCGCACTATTCGAGAATGGAATGGGAGATAAATAGTGTAACGGTGGTTCGATGAGCCCTCTGCCAGGCACTTAAATGTGATTTTCAGAGTATCCCGTGTAGATGTAGATTATTATTATTATTGTGTAAGTAGTTAGTAATCTTAGGAACTAATGACCACCGTAGTTAAGTCCCTTAGATTTATAAACATTTGATTTCATTTTTGGTTTAAAATGATCAATGGTAGAAGAGAATCTGTGCGATATACAACATGTTAAAACTTATATTACCCAATCAAAACTTACAAAATAATAGTTGCGGTTGGAATGGCTGAGTGCTCTAAAGCGCTTTACTGTGGAGCACTCGGTTCCTTCCCGTTCGAGGTTCCTATTCCTCCGTCGAGCATGTGTGTATGTATGTGTGTGTGTGTGTGTGTGTGTGTGTGTGTGTGTGTGTGGCCCGTAGGCTAGTTTAAGTAGTTTGTAAGCCTACAGACTGATAACCTCGGTAGATAAGTCCCATAGTTTTACAAATATTAAAAGAAAAATAATTATAACAGATACGGTAGTGTACTTTCCACATAACAAATGTTCAAATGTTTGTATATCTATTGGACTCAACTGCTGGGTTACAAACCATTTATACTGAGGCAAACTAACCTAAGGACAACACAAACACCCATGCCCGATAGGGGGACTTGAATTCCCGACGGCGAACGGCGCGCGTACCACAGCATGGCGCCCCTATGCGCACGGCTAATCCGCCTCGGCTTTCCACATAACCCAAACGAAATCCTGACTAAGAGAAGGAAAACACATTACGAGAAATCAAGGTATCGTCAGCATAGCCTTACAAGGGAGTGTGCAGGGGAAAAATCGTAAAGGGAGACCGAGATACGAATACAGTTAGCAGATTCAAATGGATGTAGGATGCCGTTCTTATTCGCAGATCGAACCAGTCTGCGGTCTGAAGCCCACAACAACAACATCTTCAGGCGAATATGATTGATATGCAATTCATTGGAACGTTGCATCTAGAAGTCGTCACTAGACTGATATACCGTGAAGATTTCATTACATAAGACTTCTTATCAAATTAAAAATATTTCTACAATATTTCAGTGTAAGAGATGACGTTTGTAGCGTATCATATGTATAATAATGTGTATGAGCAGGTCAGGTGCGTGTTTACTATCTCTGGCAATGCGACGTCTGTTAAGTAACATTCGTAGTATCTAGTACTGGTTGAACAGACATTGGGTAAAGGCCTGTGAAGGTATAAAACTTTTTTGTTTTTCGCATGTTTGATACAATTTTTCATCCCTCTATGTTAGTGACAGGTAGTTTTTGTAGTTTGATACTTTCTCATCATGAAAGTATGGGTTGTAAAATTTAAAGTCTGTATCTGTAAAATTTATAGATCAACATCACCAACAATTTTCTCGTGATACTTTACTTTACTTTATCGTGTCCGGACTATTTAAAGGTTATCGGCCCAGTACTGGGCTACGTCTATTCCATTAGTATTCGCGAGCCACAAATCTTCGAAGGTACACCGGTGTGGACATTTTTCACATGTAAGAAGGTGTTCCATATTTTGACTTTCTCCACAGTCACAGTTTATATCGGTTTGGTCGATTATACCCCACTTAAGCATATTTACTTTTACTGGGGCGACCCCCGTTCTAAGCCTATTCAAGGTTCTCCAGGTTTTAAAATTTAGGTTTTGACCGGTCCACTGAACTTGGGGGAGAGGGAAATTTTCAGGCGGTTCGTCCTGGACGGTTACAAGGAAACTTCTCCTAGACTTCAGTCGTGTCTCTGGTGGTCGAGCTCTGTAGAGGACATGCCGCTCATCTGCGAGTTGTTTTACTTTCTCTACATGTTATAAAGCGTTTCTGCGAGCTGTGGGATCTGCAAAACCAGCTGCCTTGTACAAGAGTCTGACCGGCGTTGGTTTCATGCACCCTGTCACTATCCTGCAGGTCTCATTGGGGGCCACATCTACTTGTTTCGTGTGAGCGCATCTATTCCATACAGGGCACGCATACTCAGCCGTTGAGAAACAGAGCGCCTGTGCCGTTGTTCGTAGCACACCAGGACATGCACCCCATTTGCTACCCGTTAGCTTTCTAAGTATATTATTTCTCGTCGTTATTTTCTGTTTCGTTTTGATGCAGTGCTGTTTATAAGTTAGAGACCGATCCAGAAACACGCCAAGATATTGAGGGTGGTCTGTGTGTTCTAAGGTGTTCCCGTTCCACGTAATTTGGAGTTTCCGTTTGGCTTCTTTCGTGCGAAGGTGGAAAGCGCAAACTTGAGTTTTGGAAGGGTTGGGTCTTAAGGAATTTTTATTATAGTACGCAGTCATTGATTTTAAGGCATTTTCACGTTTTTCCTCTACTTCTTCAAATCTGTTTCCTTGAACGCATATTGCAAGGTCATCGGCGTAGATGAACTGCTTAGTGTGGGCCGGTGTAGGTTGGTCATTTGTGTATATGTTGAAGAGGATTGGAGCTATGACGCTTCCCTGAGGGAGGCCGTTCTTTTGGTCCCTCCATCTACTCATTTTGCCCTCCAACAATACAAAGAACCTTCTGTTCTGTAACAATGAATGTACGACCCTAACTAGATGGTAATCACCGAGTGTCTCATAGATTTTATGGAGTAATATATTGTGCCTGACGGTATCGTAGGCTGCTGTCAGATCTACGAAGGCTGCCCCTGTTATGAGCTTCCCTTCATACCCTTCTTCAATATGTTCTGTCAGTGCAAGGACTTGGCCGGTACAGGACTTGCCAGGTCTAAATCCTCCTTGTTGTGGAATGAGATGTTTGTCAATATATTTTCCTATTCTGGACAGGATAAGTCTCTCATAAAGTTTAAAAAAGTGACAGAGCAAGGAGATGGGTCGGTAGCTACTAGGATTCTCTGGATCCTTCCCTGGTTTGAGTAACGCTATTACTTTAGATTTTCTCCAGGGTTTTGGGATTTTGCAAGTTTTGCAGCACGTATTGAACAATTGTAATATCCAACTCTTGGCCCTTTGCCCTAAATTCTTGATTTGTTCAGTGCATATGTCATCCACACCAGCAGCTTTCCCGTTTTTTACATGTCATGCCATCTTGAAGTTCTTTCATACTGAAAGGTGTCCCCAAGTGGTTGGTCTCCCGATTGATATTTCTGGCAATTTTTGGGTACTTTTGTTGTTTCTTGATTTTCCCGTTGAACAGTATTTGGGTGGCTACTTTGTTTGCTGTAACCTTGCATGGTAATATTTGTTCCTTAGGGTCGCCGCTCAGTTTCTTAATCAAGTTCCACGCTATTTTGCTACTGTGTGTCATGTCCATTTTTTCCAATGTTTCGGTCCATTTCTCCTTCCTTCCTTGGCTTAATTTTTGGAGTAGGGCTGTTCCACAGTCAACTGTTTCTTCGCTGAAAGGATCAGCAGTATAGAGTTTTTCGTATTTTTTGAGGAGTTCTTTGGATTCACTGGACATTCCAGCGACATACTGTGTCTGCACCCCCTGGGAATAACTTTCCTAGACGTATTCATTATTATTTCAATAAGTTGTTCATAATTTTCTGATCTTGGTTCAACATGTTGTATCTCAGAATCTATCATAGATGCATAGCTTTCCCAGTTTGTCTTCTTAAAGTTAAATCTCCTCCTGAATGGGATGGTCTGTGGTCTGACTGCTGGATAGATGTTAATACCAACTGGTCTATGCTGTGTCTTTGGTATGGGGCCATATACCACTTTGGTACATCGGTCCTCAAGATCGATATTTGAAAAACATATATCCGGATTGTATCCCTTTTTCCAGACATTACTTTGGAAGGATGGTGGGAGTTTTGGGTCATGAATTAGTACTACACCACTCGTTTCTGCCCAGGTCTCTACGGCATCACCATTTGCATCCGATTCTGCATAACCCCATAGTATGCTGTGACTGTTGAAATCTCCCAGAATGAGCTGGTTGGGTTGTGACTGGAAGTTAGGTGGAGGCGGAAAGGTAAAGGGTTGGTTTGGGGGTTTATATACCGAGGTTATGGTGCATTTTCCAATTTCGATGGTAATAATTTCTATACCATTTAGGTTAGTTGTTCCCACAGAGGAGACCACAGTTTGAGATTTCACGAACACAGCGCTCCCATGCTTGTTGTGTGGTATTTATGCCGTTAATTTCATACCTGAAATGTTCGGTCTTCTGGCAGTTAGGTCTCTGTGAGTCTCTTGAATGCACAATACATCGCACTTCGAGGTCTTACAGAATTCCGATTAGATTTCCTCTTTAGCTGTGGTGATACCCTCGATGTTTGTGCTCGCTACTGTCAGTGATGGTTCTGAGAAGAACCATTGTGGCTTTATATTACTGCGCGTCATCTTTAGTCCGGTATTGGAAGGATTGGCCGTCTACTAGTAGACGTTACCAGGGGACGCCGCCGATAGTATTTGCTAACTGCAATTAATGTGGTGCTATCGGCCTCGTGGAGGCTCCTTCCTATTATCTCATGATAATAGATAGATTCTTTGTTGTAATAGAGTCCAGTTAAATCACACCCCCATTTTCGCCTTCTTTATTTAATTTCCACGTAATTAAAACCAATTTTTTCCTCAATATGTGTTTTTATGTATTCACTGATAAATTGTATTATGCAGTTTTGAGAGAGGCATTATTCAAGCCGTAAGTGCTAAAAGATACGGGGCAAAGAGTTTGAAATATTCGTCCACGATTAATGCGGTAGGTTCCAGTGGTACACAAGGTTAATTTGATTTCGACTTATAATAGACATGATTTTCATTGCGGTAGCCTGAAGTCTGATATATTTGACCGTTACAGAATAATGTCGACTTCATCTCAGATTATCTCGCAAGCCACACACAAAAAACACAGAGACAGAGTGAATAGAAGTTGACGTTTGAAGTAAATAAATGAAGCTCTCAGCTAGCATGTCCCAAGACTCAACATTGAGATTCGTTTGAGTCACTGGCCGCTCTAGCTGTGCGCTTCATGTACTTCAAACGTCATTTCCATTTGACAATTTCTACGGATGTAACTGACATTTTGCGATGCAGCCAACGCCACTCTTTTCGTAATTTTACATGTTATTAATTGCGTAAGAAATAATAAAGGGCATCCATTTAAAAATCGTAAGTTTGTGTTGCAAATAATATTTATTTACGTTTTAGACTGTCTCATAATATTTACTTTCAAAAGTCTCTGCAGTACGTTCCTGAACGTAAAAGTCGTTTTTCAATATATATTATAGTTCTAGAGAAATTTTCGGTGAGGAAGGGTGTGTGATAAAGGGAAAGAGAAAAATCATATGATCGTAATTATCTCCCAAAATGCTCGTTTGCGAACCCAATTTTACTGGGACATTTTTTTCTTTTATTATCGTGTACTTTCAACCGAGTAACTTTCCACCGTCCGTTTGGATACCCTTTCAAACTCGTTACCGAATAATAATGTTCAATATATTAGATGCATGACATAGTTCTTAGGCTATTTAAGACACACATCATCACATAAATCTAAAATAGTTACAGTGATCACCTAACTGCATAAAATGTATACACAATATTCACAGTACCTGACATTATCAGATGTTCAAATTTTTGTCAAGCTTAAGGAACTTAACTGCGGGGTCATCAGTCCCTAAACTTACAAACTACGTATGAACTACCTTATGCTAAAGACGACACAAACAGTCATGCCCGAGGGGGGATTCTCCGACGGGAACTGCCTTGCACATCATAGCATAGTGCCTCAATGCGCTCGGCCGTTCCGCCGCGGCTGATATTATCAAAAACATACACGCATTAACAAGTCTTGCTAGGAAATTCATCATTGGAGTAGGAGTTGGGCACCAAGAAATCCTCTAGATCCTTCCCAAACTGAACTCCATTGTGAGTGGTTGCTCTCATGTTACTGAACATGTCTGCTGCTGAATAGTGGACATCTCTCTGGACGAAACTGACTTGAAATCGCTGTGCATGTTGTATTGATAAACTGAGTTTTTGGTTCCGAAAACAGCTATATTTAATGACAAATTTCACTAATGAATAAAGTTGTTTGGAATCAGTAGTTAGTGTCTCCAATTTCTTAAACAGCCATCTGCTAGACGTTCTTGAGTCTACCCGACAAATAAATCTTATTTCACGTTTTTGTGCTCAGAAAATTTTAGTTTGGCTTTCTCAATTATCCCAGAAAATAATCTCGTACGTCATTATGGAATGAAATGAGCCATAGTTCGCTAGCTTTCATATTTTAATATCACCTATATCTGACACTATTCTCTTTGCCAAAAGAGATTTGTAAAGGCGCTTCAACAAATCTATTGTATGCTCCTACCAGATATTTATTAACAAACTGTAAGTCCAAAAATTTTACACTGTCAACTTCTTCTATCTCTTCGCTTCATATTTAAGCGTATCGCACTGGCAGGACATCTTTTACATGTTCTGAAACATGTATACTATATTTTTCCATGGTTTTGTGACAAATTCGCTAAGAATCATTTCTTAATAGCAATGAACATTTAGTTAGCTGATCTTTTGAAGAATATACATTATTTACCATTTACTACAATGTTTGTGACACCCACAAGTAAAACTAACTTGACATTCCGTAATATGACTAATTAACGGTCACTTACATACAGAAATAAAAGTAAGGGCCCTAGGTACAACCTTGGGAGACACTGCATGTTATTTGTTCCGAGTTGTATGATCCCTTAAGGCTTAAAGCATGTCTTTGTCCTAATGACACCCTTTGTTTCCTGTCACAGATATAGGATTTATGTAGATTTAATTGCCAATCAAACGATATGAACACTACACTACCAGAACGGGCAGATGACGTCAAGAAGTCATCTCTGAAAAGGGCAATCATGGGAGAATGGAAGGAAGGAGGATTTGGGTTTAACGTCCCGTCGACGGTTTGTAAATTAGAAACGGAGCTGACGCTCGGATTTTTGATTGAGGAAGGGAAAGGAAATTGGCCGTGTCGTTTCAATGGAACCATCCCGAAATTTGCCTGGAGTGATTTATAAAAATCGCGAAAAACCGCAGTCTGGATGGACGGAGGTGGATTTAAATCACCTTCCTCCCGAATGCAAGTCCCGTGTAATATCACTACACCACCAAGCCCGCTGTCACTTATTGTTTGGCTCAAACCAAGTATTACGCCTATGTGGGGGAATAGGAATTCTTAGTGAAATGATTTTAAAGACTTTCAGAATTCTCTGAAATTTAGACAATATTGCGTAAAATTCTAGCAATTAATTATCTCATTAATATACATTTTTACGGTGATAATCGTCAAAATCCATAATGATCAGGTCTGAACATTTCATTCTTGTTGGCAACACACCTCAGTGAAAACATTCATATATCCATATAGGCTTTTTACTGTCAATTTGCATGGCAAGTATACCGTATCATTGCGATATGAATAGGAGCACAGAATCGATCCTTTGCGATCGAAGGTGTATTGATTACATATTCTCTTGGTGGTATCTCGCGATGTTGTTGGTGGATTTCAGTCGAACTGAAATGTTTTAAGTAAATTGCTAAGATAAACTACAGGTTAACTTTTATAGCAAGCACTTCAACACTGTAAGGCATAATTGAAAATGAAAAGAAATCGCAAGTAGCGGGAATCGAACCCAAGCCGCACAATTATCTCCCTTATATATAAACCACTACCCAACGCCAACTTCAACATTTACGTTATTCATTTTTCATTTATTCTTTGCTCATATTCCAAACGGTAATCTTACGCAAGCGTTTTATTTTATCCTAAGGCCTACTCACGCGAAATATTTCAGAAATTTGGAAGGTTCATCTGTCTGTTTTTTCTCACACAGTTTGAGCTAAATCGTTGAGACCCATCTCGTCACCTCAGACCTCAGACTTACTAACACACAAAGAACGTAACTACGAAGGCACTTTTGGTAGGAGAAGAAATAGGTCTTCTGATGGACGAAAGAATGAAATACAAAAATGCTCTCAGAAAGTAGGGAATAGAGAAATACAAGACTCTTGGGAAGATATAAACAGGAACTGCAGGGAAGCAGAGATGAAATGTCTGCAGGAAAAATGTGAAGAAATTGAAAAGTACTGTCTCAGCATACAGAAATAAAAAGAACCCAATGCGAATTCAAGGTTGTACGCAAATGTGAGATCCGTTAGCTGGAAAGAGTGCTTGGATTAGAAAGGGTATACGACAGTATATCCAGCTATTTCTTCTTATTTTTTTTTATGAAGTATAGATGCCGATCAATTTTGCTTTAAGCAGGATAAAGGCAGAATAGATGCGGTCCTTTCGCTTGATAATGGAAGAAAAATTAAAGTAAAATCAAGACCTTCATAGCAAACGTAACATGATGCAAGATATTTGAAATTCTGAGAAAAACAGGAGTAGCTTACACCAAAATATGGGTAGCATGCAAGATCTTAGAGGTACAATTAGACTGCAAAACCAATACCGAAGGGTTTGGATTAGAAAGGTATAGACAGGAATGCAGTGTTGCACCTATATTATTGATATATAGAAAGGCTTCTGATTAAGATAAAATTTAACTTTAAAGGTAGTGATAAGGAAGTGGGAAAGGTACATAAATCTTGAAAGCAAAATAGCCTGCGACGAACTAAGCACGAACAGTCTAAAAAGTAGATCGCTCACATAATAATAAACATTGGCTTTAATCTGAAGAAAATTTTTTTGAGACCGTAGTTTTGCATTATATAAGTGTAACATGGTTGATTTAAAATTAAAAAAAAAAAAAAAAAAAAAAAAAAAAAAAAAAAAAAAAAAAAAAAAAGACGGAACAGTAGAGAATGAAGTGTTAGAAATGGCGTGCTACTGAATAATTTTCAAAAATTTGTGGACTGTTAAGGAATACGGTGATTATCTGCTTAGTGAATGTCAAAACAGCCATAAGAGTGATCCGGAAAAAAAGGTGTCCTATACAATTAACAGAAAAGAGCAGTGGCTGTTTATCGTTTATCACTAAGATCAAAATCACTTTCAATAAAGATCCAATATAAACTCGCATTCTTAATCGTACTGAGGCAGGTGGTTATAAGCAAATTAAGATAGGTGGTTGTAAAAGTGATAAGGGATGGTAATAATTCGACTTCTATATGGAACAATAAATTTTATGCTTCACGAAAATAAGAGGACATTCCTTAAATGCAAATACAGTTTCCACCAATTCTACATCATAAGATGGTGTAAATTAAGTGTGCGATGTGATATTGTGTACATGCTGGGGAATGATTTGACCAAACCTGAGTTTTCTCCAGAAACCATACACGGGTATTGCTTCCTTTTTTGTGTTATTTTTGTACAGATTTGATCATTGATACATAAACACTTCCTCTGTATACCATTAAATTGACATACACATAGTACTGTTCCTGGAATAGTTTATCGTTGTCGAAAATATATTTTCAATGCACGTTTCCTACACAGTTTAAGTTGAAGCATCTATATCGATCTCTCGAAATTCGTGTCATTGGTTTCTAATACTTTACCAAACACTTTGTAGAGCAGTCTGTCAACATGAATCGATACAGAAAGCGCTCTTACGCATGAAATGAGCCTCATCAGGTCGTTCCATATGCTGATGGCGTTTTGAGGGTTAAGTTACGAATGATTTTCGATAGTCATCCGTATAGTAACATCGTAGTTAACAACTACCCTCCCACTGAGAACTTCATAATTGTGATTTTCCCCACAAACCACACATTTATGTAACAAAAAAGAATGGTTATTTAAAGTAACCCTTCAAAGCCTTTTACACTGATTTACGCCACATAAAGTTGTGAAAATATAATTTATAAGTAAATGTGTTATTTTATTTCTTAATTGTTATTCATCTTACTGGTCTACGAAAGCGTTCGTGTCTTCCACTCTATTTCCTAGTTTCATACTTCATCGGTGAACTGTACACGCATTCTGTTTAGCAGTACAAGTTCCTTTAATAACTTTCAAGTGCTTATACTTATTTATTTATTTTTTTATTTTTTTGTCTACGAAAGACCTTATGTAAGTGTTCCGCATTACTTGCTGCATATAGCTAGTTTCGTACTTCACCAATAGCTTGCCGGCCAACAGTTATAAATATAATCTTCCTCTCGAGTTGCACTATACATTTTGGCGATTTCAACATTGCTTCGCCAGTAAACGGCACAATCAGTCTCTTAAGAAGAGCAAGTTTCTGTAAGCATCGCCAAGAAGAGATGAATTATTCCATTAGACTTAACGCCTTAAGTGTCGTCTGCATTGAAGTGTAAGATTTTAATAAGGCGACTTTTAAGAATTTTAAGCGGTGAATGTGTATGGAAATTTTTCTACCTGAACTGGTACTGATGATTTTACTGGGGTCAGTGCCCCACGAGTGTAACTTATTGGAGCATAAATGCTTAAAGGCATCTATATGAATCCTATTTTAAAGAATCTCTTTTCGTTTGTAAAATATCTAATAATTTCAGTAATTTTTGCTTCACTGACACCAATGTCAAGTTTTACTGTGTTCCAGAATTTAGATAGCGATACCAACATGAAATGGTCGTATGATATTGCAACTCCAATTCCAGTTTAATAGAAGGGAAGCTGTGATAAATACGTAATGAATATGGGGAAGTGACGAATATGCTATTTGGTAGGGTTCTTATTTGGCTATATAGTGACTCAAATGTGTCTATCATTTGTTCAGTTAATTGCAGTTAATTAATCAACTGCCTGAAACGTTCGTTACAATACATATCTAAAATTTAACACTTATTACACAAGCGGAAGCGGTTTTGTGAAACAAAGTAACTAAATATAACTGAAGTGTTACGGTTTTAAACGTCCATCAGTACTGAAGTTTCCTTGTTTTCACAGATTTCTGGAAGTGGACTTGTTTACGATCTTCTTCGTTGAGGAACAACATAAACACTATAAATTTTTCATAAGTTTCTTTAAGCAGAATAGAAACACACTAATGCTTCTGTACAGTAATTTTAATTTGACTTAATATATCCACAGTCATATTTTACTCAAACTTTTGAAACTATTTTATTAGAAACCTTTGTCTGAGTTCAAAAAAAAAAAAAAAAAAAAAAAAAAAAAAAAAAAAAAAAAAAAAAAATTCAAACGTTTGTATAGTTATGGGACTTAACTACGGGGTCATCAGTCCCTAAACTTACAAACTACTTATGAACTAGCTAATTCTAAAGACGGCACAAATATCCATGCCCGAGTGGGAATTCGAACCCCCGACCGTAGTGGCCTTGCAGACCGTGACTGGAGCGCCTCAGTTCCCTCGGCCACCGCGGCCGGCGTCTGAGTTTCACCATACAAACTAATCCATGTATGGAATTTCCATAGATTAAATAGATTTTTATAAAATTTAATTTTTTTAGATCACTTAAATTTTAAGCATCTTTTCTTTCAAGAAAGTTAACCGCCACACTTTGATAGAATGTGTGACGGAATTGTGAAATGTGACATTAAAGATGTCTCATAGTTTCGTTTGTTATATTCAATATACTGATAGATATTTAGTAGTATTAATTTGCATATTGCAAATTTTTGGAGCCTCATATAAATTTTCATAGATGGATGTATACTCTAAACCAATAACGAAAAAAATAATTCAGGAGGTACATGATGTACTTTAACAAAACTTGGCTGTTTTATTTAATGAAGAGGAAGTTTGATTTATCCAGTTATCCATGATTAAAACTATAATGAAGAACTTGAAACACTGGTATGGATGAAGTAGCACTGGGGCCGATTACATGTTTACATTCAATACTATAATTTGTTTACGCTTGCCATGTAATTATTTTGTCACCTTCATATGTGGTGATACGTCATATGTTATAAAATAAAGGGGGAAAATTATTTGTGGTATGGAAAATTGCTACTAGATGAGATCTTAAAGACTCCTTCATGACACGCCGAGCCAGTTCAATGATGTAATGCACAACATCTACCCTTATAGGGAGTATTTAAATGTTATCAATTTTCATGTAATTAATCGTAGACGAAACCACAACCTTAACGAAATTACAGAAATAAATGTAATGAACTGAATTAGGAAGGGAAGAATTCCATGAAGTGGAACGCAATTCATTATTGCGAGCAAAATATACAACTCACGGTTCATTGAACCACTGACACAAAAGATAATCAATTAACGGACGAAAACCCAAATACTGTTGTCCGTTAGGTCACAGGAAATAGTCACTGCAAAGTGAAAGTGCCTTACTTGCGTTCCAAAAACAAGTTAAACAGCACGCTGACTTCCAGTCTCCTGTGAGGAAATAGCACAAACCAAGACGACACCTGGCAGGTCCGGACGCGTAACAAATTCCTTCTAGTGAGGCGCGCTATCTTGGCAGAAGAGGCGATGCGACCTTACCCTGCTCTACTGGATACACGTGTAGATTAGGAACCAATCAAAAGGCAGCCAGTCGGTTTTTGATTTTCCATGCAGGGACACCTGTAAGAAGTACTCCCCATTCTTCTTATCTGTTTGTTTTGAAATCGCTGTCAATGTACACTCTGGTCTGGGTTTTGCTGCTTGGTCTGCTATTGAGTTTTCCAAGCGATGTTTGGTCTTGCATCTGTTGTATTAGGCTGTCCATCTAACAGAGTTTTTATGCGGTATGCCGACTGGCAATCGTTGTGCCGACAGCATCTGAGCAGAAACATTAATGATTTCAGAAAAAAGATGTTTATATTTTAGGCCAATTGCTTAAAGCAGAAATTTAGAGCTACTATATAAAACAAAACAAAGATAAAACACGTAGTTACATGTAAATGTTGTGCAAATATGGTAAAATACTCATGGAAAACAATAGTTACAAACTAAATGACTGCGTAATCATGATAAAATACGGTAATCGAATTACCTGGAGAATTATTAATCAATTTCTCGACCTACCCCACTCCCATGAACCACAGACATTGCCGAGGTGGGGTGGCTTGCGTGCCTCAACGATACAGATAGCCGTACCGTAGGTGCAACCACAGCGGAGGGGTATCTGTGGAGAGGCCAGACAAACGTGTGGTTCCTGAAGAGGGGCAGCAGCCTTTTCAGTAGTTACAGGGGCAACAGTCTGGATGATTGACTGAGCTGGCCTTGTAACATCAGCTAATGTGGCTTTGCCACACAGCTACTGCGAACGGCTGAAAGCAAGGGGAAACTACAGCCGTTATTTTTCCCGAGGACATGCAGCTCTACTGTATGAACATATGATGATGGCATCCTCTCGGGTGAAATATTCCGGAGGTAAAATAGTCCCCCATTCGGATCTCCGGGCGGGGACTACTCAGGAGGATGTGATCATCAGGAAAGACAATACTGGCATTCTACGGGTCGGAGCGTGGAATGTTAGATCCCTTAATCGAGTAGGAAAATTAGAAAATTTAAAAAGAGAAATGGATAGGTTGAAGTTAGATATAGTGGGGATCAGTGAAGTTCGGTGGCAGGATGAACAGGATTTCTGGTCAGGTGAGTACAGGATTATAAATACAAAATCAGTTGGGGGTATCACAGGAGTAGGATTGATAATGAATAAGAAAATAGGAATCCAGGTAAACTACTACGACCAGCACAGCGATCGCATTATCATTGTCAAGATAGATACGAAGCCAACACCGACAACAGTAGTACAGGTTTATATGCCAACTAGCTCTGCCGATGATGAGGAGATCGAAGAAATATATGAGGAGCTAAAGGAAATTATTCAGACAATTAAGGGAGAGGAAAACTTAATTGTTATGGGAGACTGGAATTCGGTAGTAGGACAAGGAAGGGAAGGGAAGATAGTGGGTGAATATGGTCTGGGCAAAAGGAATGAAAGAGGAAGCCGCCTGGTAGAATTTTGCACGGAACATAATTTAGTTATAACAAACACCTGGTTTAAGAATCACAAAAGAAGGTTGTATACGTGGAAGAGACCAGGAGACACCGGGAGATACCAGATAGATTTTATAATGGTAAGACATAGATTTCGGAACCAGATTTTGAAGTGTAGGACATACCCAGGGGCAGACATAGACTCTGACCATAACTTGTTGGTTATGAACTGTAGGCTGAAACTGAAGAAACTACAGAAAGGTAGGAAAATGAGGAGATGGGGCCTAGATAAATTGAAGGAACCTGAAGTTCTTAAGAATTTCAGAGGGAGCTTCAGGCAACAATTGACAGAAACAGGGGAAAATAAAACAGTTGAGGAGGAATGGGTAAAATTGAGAGATGATATAGTGAAGGTAGCAGAGGACAAAATAGGTAGGAAGGCAAGACCTACAAAGAATCCTTGGATATCACAGGAGATACTAAATTTAATCGATGAAAGGAGAAAGTATAAAAATGCAGTAAATGAAACAGACAAAATGGAGTACAGACGACTAAGAAATGAGATTGACAGGAAGTGCAAAATGGCTAAGCAGGAATGGCTAGAAGGCAAATGCAAGGATGTAGAAGAATGTATAAATAGGGGAAAAGTAGATACAGCCTACCGGAAAATAAAAGAAACATTTGGCGATAAGAAAAACAGCTCTATGAATATCAAGGACACTGATGGAAAACCAGTTCTCAGCAAAGAAGGGAAAGCTGAAAGGTGGAAAGAGTATATAGAGGGGCTCTACAAAGGAAATGAACTTCGAGACACTATTGTAGGAAGGGAAGAGGATGTAGATGATGATGAAATAGGAGATACTATACTGAGAGATGAATTTGACAGAGCACTGAAAGATCTAAGTCGAAACAAGGCCCCTGGAGTAGATGATATCCCGTCAGAGCTACTGAAGTCTCTGGGAGAACCACCCATGACAAAATTGTTTCACATTGTGTGTAAGATGTATGAGACAGGTGAAGTACCCTCAGACTTAAAGAAAAATGTTATAATCCCCATTCCAAAGAAAGCGGGTGCAGACAGGTATGAAAACTACAGAACCATCAGTTTAATAAGTCATGGTTGCAAAATATTAACACGAATTATATACAGAAGGATGGAAAAACTGGTAGAAGCCGACCTCGGGGAAGATCAGTTTGGATTCAGGAGAGGCAATAATCACTTTACGGTTTATCCTAGAAGATAGATTAAGAAAAGGCAAACCAACATTTCTAGCTTTTGTAGATTTGGAGAAGGCTTTTGACAATGTTGATTGGAATAAACTCTTTAAAGTTCTGAAGCAAGCAGGAGTAAAATATAGGGAGCGTAAGGTTATTTACAACTTGTACAAAAACCAGACAGCGGTTGTCAGAGTTGAAGGGCATGAAAGGGATGCAGTGGTTGGAAAGGGAGTAAGACAGGGTTGTAGCCTTTCTCCAATGTTGTTCAATTTGTACATTGAGCAAGCTATAAAGGAAAGCAAGGAGAAATTTGGAGAAGGAATTAAAGTTCAGGGTGAAGAATTAAAAACATTGCGTTTTGCCGACGACATAGTAATTCTGTCAGATACAGCAAAGGACCTGGAAGAGCAATTGAACGGAATGGACAGTGTGCTGAAAGGTGCATATAAGATGAACATTAACAAGAGTAAAACTAGGGTAATGGAGTGCAGTGTAAGAAAATCAGGTGATGCTGAAGGAATTAGATTAGGTAACGAAACAATAAAAGAGGTAGATGAGTTTTGTTACTTGGGCAGTAAAATAACAAATGATGGTCGCAGTACAGATGATATAAAATGCAGAATGGCAATGGGTAGAAAGGCGTTTTTGAAAAAGAGAAATTTGTTAACATCAAATATTGATTTAAACCTAAGGAAGTCCTCTCTAAAGGCAGTTGTTTGGAGTGTTGCCTTGTATGGGAGTGAGACATGGACAGAAAGAGGATAGAGGCTTTTGAAATGTGGTGCTACAGAAGAATGCTGAAGATTAGGTGGGTGGATCGCGTAACTAATGAGGAGGTACTGAACCGAATTGGCGAGAAAAGAAATTTCTGGCATACCTTGACTAAAAGAAGGGATAGATTGGTAGGACACACTCTTAGACATCAAGGAATTGTGAATTTAGCGTTGGAGGGAAGTGTGTGGGGTAAAATTCGCAGAGGGAGACCAAGAGACGCGTATAGTAAGCAGATTCAAGTGGATGTGGGTTGTTGTTCTTATGAGGAGATGAAAAGTCTTGCTCAGGATAGAGTAGGGTGGAGAGCTGCATCAAACCAGTCTCTGGACTGAAGACCACAACAACAACAACAACAACAATAAAAGTGGGACGTAAAAATATCTAATGATAGCTATGTTTGGAAAAAAAAAATTGTTTCGTATAAAGTTCACATGTGTAAGAAGAAGTTAACGAGTAACGCAAGAGACTTTATGGACAACTTTGCAAGATCTTTGAGTTTAGATTCTTGGTAGGTATTTTCTCGTCATACTCACTGATAGCATGAAGGGCAACCTGATGTACCTACCATAGTTTAGAGTCATCATTGAGAAACCTAGTAATAACATCACAAAAAGAGGCATAACAATAGCTTCTTAATTACATGTATATCGTTCCCGTTAGATGGAAAATTAGTTTTGCTTAGAGAAAAATGTTCAAATGTTTGTAAAGTCTATGGGACTCAACCACGGGGTCACCAGTCCCTAAACTTACAAACTACTTATGAACTATTTACGAACTAGGACGGCACAAATATCCATGCCCGAGGGGGGATTCGAACCCCCGTGCAGACCGTGACTGGAGCGTCTCATTGCTTAGAGAAAAGTTCGTGGAATTCTTATACAATCTTTGCCATAATGTTCCATCTGAACATTAAATCGGTACGTAACTACTGAGACGAAGAAAGAAAATATTTCTTTCTTCTTGTCTCTCATTTATTACTTACGTATTGTCGCTTATCTTCTTTATCCTGTAGTCTGAATGTTAGGTATGCAGTAATAACACTTACAGTGCTTATGTAGTTTGCAGCCGCCGTCACCAGCTAACTGGGTAAACTCAGTGTTTTTCTGTAATTTCTTCCTACAGTACAGCTCACTGTTGTTAGAATTCCAAAACATTTTTATGTTTAATGGACGATTTACGTTAGGTACTCAAATTGTGAAGTAAATAATAAAAAATATAAATAAATAAAATTGAAAAAGAATTGCGATACCTTTTTATACAATGAAACATGTCATTATCTTCTAAAATATAATATCGAAAACGAAACAAATAGCAGGGAGCGTAATATCAGTACACAATTTAGCGTTCAGAGTGCACAACGGAGTCAGAGGGAGATACACAGCTCGACATTACATTCGGTACACATGTTTGAAGTTTCCTTTTTTCCAGCCTTCACTGTCGAACATATCTTGACTTATCGCTGTTTTCATACGACGTATAATCCGAATCGTCATCAGTCTTATTTAACCAACCGAAAACTCGGCAAGGACTTCATAAATCATTTGCTCCAAACGTTTGTCCTGTTCACTGCACATATCTAAAAGATAATCAACACAAAAACAAAACGAATGAAACTGAGAGGATGCCAAAGCCAGACAATATGTACGTAGTAAGTACAATAACAAAGTCCTTGACAAACACAAAGTACTTCATTGAGTTCGCTGCTGCCATCTATCGCACCCGGTTGAAACTATGAAGCCTGTAGACTACTCAGATCTCGCGGGAGTCGTTAATATACGCCACAGAGAAATATTGTAACCACTGAGACGTAATATTACGTCGCCCGTACAATTAAGATTCCCTCTGAAGACGTAATATTACGTCAGGCGCACACTAAGTGTTAAAATGGAGGTCTCAAGTAGATATTTATGACATTTGTGTATTGTGAAACTTGTCACACATTCATTTGTAAAATTTTTTGACTGTATTCCTAGAAGTATATTAAACAGAGCTATTTGAAGCAGTTATGAAAATTGTGAATACAGAGTGTTGCAAAAGGGTACGACCAAACTTTCAGGGAACATTCCTCACACACAAAGAAAGAAAATATGTTACGTGGACATGTGTCCGGAAACGCTTAATTTCCATGTTAGAGCTCATTTTATTACTTCTGTTCAAATCCCATTAATCATGGAAGGGAAACACAAGAGCAACAGAACGTACCAGCGTGACTTCAAACACTTCGTTACAGGAAATGTTCAAAATTTCTTCCGTTAGCGAGGATACATGCATCCACCCTCCGTCGCATGGAATCCCTGATGCGCTGATGCAGCCCTGGGGAATGGCGTATTTTATCACAGCCGTCCACAATACGAGCACGAAGAGACTTTACATTTGGTACCGGGGTTGCGAAGACAAGAGCTATCAAATGCCCCCATAAATGAAAGTCAAGAGGGTTGAGGTCAGAGAGCGTGGAGGCCATGGAATTGGTCCGCCTCTACCAATACATCGGTCACCGAATCTGTTGTTGAGAAGCGTACTAACCCGTCGACTGAAATGTGCAAGTGCTCCATCGTGCAAGAACGACATGTTGTGTCGTACTTGTAAAGGCTCATGTTCAGCACAGTTAGAGTATCCCATATGAAATCATGATAACGTGCTCCAGTGAGCGTAGGTGGAAGAACATGAGGCCCAATCAAGACATCACCAACAATTCCTGCCAAAACGTTCACAGAAAATCTGTGTTGATGACGCGATTGCACAACTGCGTGCGGTTTCTCGTCAGCCCACGCACGGTGATTGTGAAAATTTACAATTTAATCACGTTGGAATGAAGATAAATACTAAAATCGGGTCTAACATGGAAATTAAGCGTTTCCGGACACATGTCCACATAACATATTTTCTTTCTTTGTGTGTGAGGAATGTTCAAAAAATGTTCAAATGTTTGTAATTTTATCGGACCAAACTGCGTGGTCATCAGTCCGTAGCTTACAAACTACTTAAACTAACCTAAGGACAACACAAACACCCATGCCCCAGGGAGGACTCGAACTGTGAGGAAAGTTTCCTGAAAGTTTGGCCGTACCTATCAATGAATAATTTTATGCGAAACTTCCGATGAACTTTGTTTCTTTAAGTGCACACAATAATAAAACTTCGATTTCTTAGTTGTCAGGGTTTTGATCTATAAAAGTGACTAATCCAAGCATGGTAATACTTCGCCGGCCGCGGTGGCCGAGAGGACTGGGGCGCGCCAGTCACGGTCTGCACGGCCGCTACAGTCGGGGGTTCGAATCCCCCCTAGGGCATGGATATTTATGCCGTCCTTAGTATAGGGTAGTTGATACGTAGTTTGTAAGTTTAGGGACTGATGACCCCTTAGTTAAGTCCCATAAGTTATACAAACATTGGAACATTTGGTAATATTTCATCCGTGTAGTACCATGTCGTGGTTTTTTATGACCCCTGTGCAGTCTCCTTGTGAGAACCAAATTACGGTGCGGATAGAGTGTAAATATATTTGTAAGGAGAGGGACGAGCCGGAGTGCTGCGAGAGTGGAGTGTCCTTTGTGCGCGCCTTGGAGCAGGCAGCCGAGCACGCCGCGCAGCGCGGGCCGGTATCGCGGCCCCTGGGGGCTGCAGGCTTTCTTGCCAGCCCACTCAGACGCGCGGCTAATCTGCCTGTATCTCCCACAACCGTTCTGCGCTCCCGCCTATTTCTGAATATGCTACACGGCGGAGCGGTCTGCGCCAAAGTGCTCCCATTCTCATTTTATGGGCGCGAAGGCCACTTTCTGAGATATCTCGAAATCTCCCCGAAAAAGTTTGTAGATGTTCACTTTCTTCTTTCCAAGCCCAACTGCCCATCTACTGTATATTTTAGTGAGGCAACAATGCAACTGAAAGTATTAATGTTCCTCACCACTGTATGTAAACAGTTACTATGTCGCTGAGTGACGTTAAATATTATGTTTCAGGGGAAAATGTTCAAATGTTTGTAAAGTTATGGGATCTAACTACAGTGGTAATTAGTCCCTAAACTTACAAACCATTTAAAATAACGTACCCTAAGAACAACACAAACGACAATGCCCGAGGTAGGACTGGAACCTCCGAACGGCGCGCACCATACCAGGACGCTTCAGTGCGCACGGTTATTCCGCCGCGGCTTTATGGGAAAGAGTTTAGTCAGAATCACAACCTTTATATCCAGTTTTTTATTAACAAAAGATGCATTACGAAGGAATTATAAAATGGGACACAAAATAATACGTGCAATGTACAAGAGAAGGGATTCTCAATTTGCGACAAAAGAAAAACGCGTTAGTCCACCAGTGGATCTTGTGTAAGTAGTTATTGCCTGGCATTGATATATATATATATATATATATATACCCGTTAGATTTTCTTATGAGAGATATCGGGCGAAAGTTTGTACTTAGCATATTAGATCTTCAGCATCGGAAATTGGATATAGGACTCTACAAATATTCTCCAAACGCTCTAACTTCGGCAGACATCCGGAAACTTTGTTGGCCAAGGAACTGTTTGACAAGCACGAAGGAAAGATGTAAAAACTCTTGCGTAGAATATCGCCAATGCACAGTTGCGTTGTACGTGTGCTACGGATGGTAACCTACTAAAGGACGAAGGATCATTAGGATTATACTTAGCGTTAACAGTTTGGTGATTATAGTCGGAGCTCACGCTATCATAGGGAAACAAGTCGGCAGTGCCCTTTCAAAGGAACCATCTCGACAGTTCCCTGGAGTGATATAGGGATATAACGGAAAAGATAAATGTTGCTGGCTGGCGCTAGATTTGAGTCACCGACCTCCCGAATGCAAGGAATGGGCCGTGCTATGAAATGAAATGGCACCCCATATCAACTTCCCTAGTCTAATAGGTGTCCAGGGACGTCTTCTGTCATCAATGAAACAGGACACATGACTGAAGACAATTGTGCTCAGTGAGATTATAAGCCAAATGTTTATAATACCACCGCAAACGGAAAAAATGTTCAAATGTTTGTAGAACTTATGGGACTTAACTACGGGGTCATCAGTCCCTAAGCTTACAAACTACTTATGAACTAGCTAAGACTAAGGACGGCACAAATAGCCATGCCCGAGGGGGGATTCGAACCCCCGACCGTAGTGGCCTTGCAGACCATGACTGGAGCGCCTCAGTCCCCTCGGCCACCACGGCCGGCCCGCAAACGGAATTGTCGGTGTATAGTTACCTCAAGAGACGCCGAAAGCTTACATTCCTTTCTATGAGCGGCCTTCATTCCCAGTGTTGTTCCTGGACAACAACGTATTAAAAGCTTATCTTTTTGTTGATGAACAACATGCTTCACGTACGACATTTTGCCGCTTGGTACGGCGTGTAGCCACTTCTGAAACGATTAATCTGTCCATCTTGGAGGTTGTGTTGCGTTACCGTCTGTACGTGGCTGAGAGTGTGAGCGTGAGTGTGGTTCCCTTTATTTTATTCCAAAAGTTAATTGTCTTGTCTTTGGTGCTGTGGCAAAAATTATGCTAGCATTACTGATCTGACAATGTTACCTATCAGCAAAATAACGTCCATATAATAAAATACATCAATACAAACTTCCGTGTTGTGCTTAATACATGACATAAAAAATCAATAGTACGACCAATAATTATAAGACACATATTTTGATGTTTACTGCACTGTATTAATACAGAAAACACTATATTTAATTTTTCCAAAGCTGATTTCATAATGTGGGACTGAAAGTGTTAATGGCTGAAGTGGTACCTAAAGCACCAGATGCACCTAGGACAGAACGTTGTCTCTCTGACGATTTCTCGGTCCTCGAGTTTCATCACGTCCCAAGGTTACCATTTCCTCTCGGTTCAAAGTTAGACGAAGTTTCACCCATTCCTGTCACTGAATAGTGGTATCGCTTCTGTTGAAATGTCTAGTGATTCGCCAGTTACTCCAACAATCTAAAGTAAAAAATTTGATGCTGATATTACCTTAACAGCCGCAAACAGAATCACACGAAGAATATACTTTCTATAAGAATGTGGATTACAAAACACCCGTTTGACCAATAATTTGAACTATTAATAATATTTTTAAGGTAGGATCGTGTTGTATTTCATTCTTTTATTTCATCACAACTGGTTATAACCGGCAAGTTTCCAGCTTCAGATAAAAAAAAAATATACTTTCACGGCCGGCGTCTATTTCACTTGTATGAGTAGACGCCAATATGGGGAGGAAATGTCAACATCTGCTCGGCGCGCCGGCCGCGGTGGCCGAGGGGACTGAGGCGCTCCAGTCACGGTCTGCACGGCCGCTACGGTCGAGGGTTCGAATCCCCCCCTCGGGCATGGATATTTGTTCCGTCCTTAGTATAAGGTAGTTGATAAGTAGTTTGTAAGTTTAGGGACTGATAACCCCGTAGTTAAGTCCCATAAGCTTAATAAACATTTTTTTGAACATCTGCTCGGCGACTGGAGGGACTGCGCAAGAAGAAGGCACAACAACTGTGTTCTCTTACCTTCCTATTACGCTGCCGGGACACGTCGACCATTCCGAAATTCTTAAAGGTGAAGAGGATGTTTCGCTCGGCCCAGGCGCACCGAATTTACAACCGGATGGAGACATCAATGTTGAGAGATAGAGAATTCAACAGACGAGACGAGAACTGGCAGAAACTAGCAGTAAGCTATTGCATCTCCATTTATTGATTAGCAATACAATGCGGTGTTGGGATTGGAATAAGGAGGACGTCTTGACATTCAGAACTATGGAGTGGAGTGAAGAGATTTCTGCTAATAGATGGAAGAAGAAATTTGCTGGTCTACAGAAGGACGTGGCCGATGCTCCAGCTGATGATAGTTCCCGTACCGTCATTAATGTGTGAGATAAAAATTTGACAGATGTTGAAATTTCTGTCCTAGCCAAAGGAGGCAATTTTGCTGTGACTCCTCTAAAAGTACCCACTGAAGACATCATAACAAGTATTGAGGCACGCATCCAGCAGCTTCCACAACAATCTGCTGATATAATTAGAATGGAAACGGCCAGAATTTTGCGTAAATGTAAGCCACCGAAAAGTAACCTGTCGCAAGAACAAAGGAAGGCGCTGAGGGTTATCATCGCAGATTCCAACATTATAGTACTTACCGCTGACAAGGGGAACGCAAGCGTCGTGATGCAAAGTGAGGATTACCACCGTAAGAAACAGGATATTTTGGACCCCAACAATTACAAAGAACTGCAGAAGGATCCAACTATGAAGATCTTAAAAACGACGAATCAGTTGGTGAAAGAATCTTCCTTCTCTTCCGACCACAAGAAGTCGATTTGCAAAACGGAAGCGTATCCCCCTCGGCTCTATGGATTACCTAAGGTGCATAAAGAACAGAAGCCGCTTAGGCCAATTTTGAGTGCCATAGGGTTTCCCACTCACGAGTTAGCGAGACACCTTGCTTCTATGCTGCAGCCCTATAATTGAGGTACGGACAGTCATATCAAAAATTCAGTTCATTTCATTGAAAAGCTAAAGGAAATGAATGTGACTACCAGTGACATTCTGGTTAGTTTCGATGTGGTTTCTTTATTTACCATGATCTCGGTAAACGAAGCCATCTCATGAATAGCGCAAATTTTTCCGTCGTACGTAGTGACCTTGTTTAGACACTGCCTCACCACTACTTATTGTCAGTATAATAACAAATTTTATTAACAGATTGACGGTGTGGCTATGGGCAGTCCTCTAAGTCCAACAGTGGCCAATTTATTTATGGAGTCTTTCGAACAACAGGCGTTGCAGACTGCTAGTAAACAACCAGCCAAGTGGTATCGTTATGTTGATGTTACCTTCGTAGTATGGATACACAGTGAAGATGAATTAGATGCTTTCTTGGTACATCTAAACAGTATCAACCACAGGATACAATTTACTATGGAAAAAGAACTTAATGGGCAGCTTAACTTTCTAGATGTGTCTGTGATGAAACGAGAAGACGGCACGTTGGGCCACAAGATTTACAGGAAGGCTACGCATACGGATCGTTACCTTCATAAATACTCCAACCACCATCCTAGACAAAATAGAGGAGTGATAAAAATCTTTGCCGACAGGGCGCATAAAATTTGTGAACCGGCTTACTTACAAGATGAGGTTGAACATCTTCGAAGGATCTATAAGAAGAATGGTTATTCCACCAGAGAAATAGACCGAGTTCTTCGCCCCACGACGAAAACTAAAAAGTGCTGGACAAACATGGGTTTGAAACTATTTTCAGACCTACCAGGAAAATTAAAGAACATTTAAGATCTGTAAAAGATGCACGACACCCTTTGGATACACCGGGTGTGTATAAAATTCCCTGGAGCTGTGGACAAGTGTATATCGGAACTACGATAAGAAGTGTCAACACTCTTCTAAGTGAACACGAGAGAAACTGCTGCCTGGGACATACATAGAAATCCGCCATAGCGGAGCTTGTTTACAAAGAGGGCGACCATCAAATTAAATTTAACGATACCAGTGTTTAATCAAAAACTTCTCACTATTATGCTCGTACATACAGAGAAGCCATTGAAATTTACAAACATCGTAATAATTCCAATAGAAAGGAGGAAGGTGTTAAATTATACAAGATTTGGAATTCAACGTTGCACAAGTACGTTAACAATCGATCTTCCTCTAGTAATAAGGTTGGCATTAGCAGAGAAGTCACGTGATATACTGTGGCGCCCCCTACACTATCTACATATGCGGCACTCCCTCGAGGCCCCATCGCAGTTGCCACTTAGCCTCCGAAGATGTCTTACGCAGCTGAAGACGAAACGTCAGGGGATAGTTTTATCCATCGGAAAAAAACAGCTACTGTTCTGGCAGCTATGCTACTATTCTATCTGATTGTGCATGAATTTGGATCTATTATTATTACATGTTATTTTTATCTCCTATCCCACAATGCTGAAGGATGATTGGGTAATGATACAATGAAAGTACTGGATGAGTTTTGTTATTTGGGTAGCAAGATAACTTCTGATTGCCGATATAAAGAAGATATAAAATGCAGAATGGCTATGGGAAGAAACGAGTTTCTGAAGAATCTAAAGTAGTTCACATCCAATATTATTTTAAATGTTAGGAAGTCCTTTCTGAAAGCATATGTCAGCAGTGTAGCACTGTATGGGAGTGAAATGTGGACCATAAGGACTTCAGACAAAAAGATTACAGAAGCTTTCGAGACGTGCTGCAGGCGAATGATGAAGATTAGATGGGTAGATCACGTAACTAACGAGGAGGTGCTCAACAGAACTGGAGTGAAAAGGAGTTTCTGGCATATGATAAGAAAGGGATAGGTTGGTGGGATACATTCTGAGATCAAGGCATGGTCAGCTTAGCATTGGAGGAAAGTGTGTGGGGTAAAAACCGTAGAGGGAGACCGAGGGACGAATACAGTAAGCAGATTTAAAAGGATGTAGGTTGCCGTTCGTATTCTCTGATGTAAAGGCTTGCACAGGACAGGGCAGCGTGGATAGCTGTAGCAAACCAGTCCGCGGACTGAAAACCACAAGAACAACAATCCCACAATTTTCTCGTCAGTGTATTTTATAAAGTATTCTACAAGATCTGAAGATTGCAATTCGTTTTTTGAAACAGCTTGCCTGGAAGTAAACTAAGTTACAGACGTCAACATAAACCTGGAAAAATACAATTAATTTGACAAATAACGTTATTGCCTTATATAATGCTACAGTACTGAACGTTACTCTGGGATCCATACCACATAGAATGGTTAGAGAAAATAGATCTTATCCAAACAAGATTTATTTATGTAGAACGATACAGTCACGGAAATGCTTAGCTCACTTCAGCGGCAGACGCTCAATGAGAGGTGTTCTGCACTGATATACTGGCAGAAGTAAAGTTTTGAGGACGGACCATGAAGCGTGCCGGGATAGTTCAAACGGTCGCCGTGGCTCAGTGCGTACGGTCAGAGGGCTCAACGCACTCTGTAATAAAATATATGAGCAAATACCGACGAACAATCAAGAACGAACATGAGCAAAAGAACGCAAAGCGCCAAACTACCTGAAAAATAAAAAAATAAAAAAATAAAAATAAAAATAAAAAATAATTCACGTCGAACGCATGCCCATGAAAGGCAAAGGTCCCAGTTTCGAATCCAGGTTACGGCACACTATTTTAGCTTGTCAGGAAGTTTCATATTATGCACACTCCGCTGCAGAGTGAGAAATGCATTCAATTAATATATAGTTTACTGTTAAGTTTTGGGAGTGTAGTTCCGAGAAGAATTAGCCGGTACCTCCTTCTTCCTACTTATATATTAGAAGGGAAGAACAGAGTTCACATAGCAGCCCTTTTTTCCGTTTAGCACAGAAACAGGAAAAGCAAAAGGCGAGACTTTTCCGCCGAATTGCTTCCTCTATACACGGTAAGGATGCTTGCACATTATGCATTTTGGGGTACTGCGAGCGTGAAGGTCGGGGTGAGAGTTTAAAATAGGGAAATGTTAACTTTTAAAACTCACAACCACCAACTGCGAACCAAATTCCTAAACATGCAAAAACACTGGAACTGTGATTGCGACTGTTTGACTCGTTTTCTAGGGGATGATATCACACGTTCGCAGCTTTCCTTCCCTGCAAATGATTAACAAAACAAATTCATAATAAAATCAAGTTCATGAGAGAAAGGGGTGTACTAACTACTATTTTTGAAAACACGTAAAAGTTCACTTTATGTTGTTTATTTCACAATATTAGAACCCTGTGGCTGATACGTCTGTAGGTCGACACATTTATCAAATAAAGTTATAGCTCGTGAGTCCCCAGACAAAATAAATATTTGTCGCAAATTGTTTTCACACCGTGTGGCTGTCTCAAACACCGTTTATGTTCATGCCAATGCGACGACACGTGTTACATTAACAAATCACAGTCACTTTAATTCAATGCGATGCACACCTTGCTCCACCGGCTAAATATTCACAAAACCACAGTAGCACTCGATTCAACTTGGTGCAGTCTATGACGAGCAACCACACGTGGCGATTGCCACACACAAATCTATACCCTCCACCTCGCGATCCACATGCCGACTGACTCAGAGCGACGCCGCCCGGCCATTACTCCACATACTCCCGTCTCCTCACTTCCTGCCCTCGCGCGCGCACGCGCGCCAAAAGCTCAACTGCCAGGGTTTTTTCCCCTGCATCATCAACTTCCCCATGTGTGCTGTTCTAACCGATTTGCCCACGTACAGCGCTCAGCCAATACATTTCTAAAACTTTACTTAAAATCAAAATAATCACACTACACATTAAACAAATTTCTTCTTAGGTTTTTATATCGGTATAAACATTCTTTCTACTGTTTATCATAATCGTGCAATTTCTTATATCACAGATAAGTGATTTAACTGAATACTTCAAGATAAAATACACAAGATTAATTGAAAATAAAATGAGAAATAGTAAATATATTATTTTTATAAACAAACTTTGCCATGCTAGTTGTGTGACTGTCTTGTCTTCGTTGGTAATTTATTACCTTTCATTGTCAATTAAACATATTACGTCAGATGTGACTACATCAGCTAATGTATTGTTTATTTTGTAATGAGGGCCTTAAAGGTTCCTAACTGCATCGTATTACTTCAAATGCAAGTAGTATTAGAATATTTTATTTCACGCTGTGCACTGCACTGTGCCTGGCACTCGCCATTGTCCCTCTCTCCCCTCACTGGAAAATCCTAAGCTGGAACAAGCCACCAACGTCGGCCTGCTTGCTGGCCTCCCGTCAGCTACAAGCACACAGCAAATCTCAACGTGGAGAATTTCTACCTATGGCCTAACTATAAATGTTGTCACCCAACTGTGTACATACATTGCTACCATAATTAATAAGGTTAAAATTGTGTAACATTTAGTGTATTGGCATGGTCAATGTTTGCAATGAACTCCATACTGTTTAATTATTGAGTGCTATTAATTACCAATATTCCTATTGGGCGGTAATCTTACAGTACATATTCTATAAATATGGGACAAGTGTGAAACAGTTTGATCATATTATTAATAATCATTCAAATTTACGGGAGTAAGCAAGTAAATATTGAGCTGATGAATGAAAGAAATAATATAGGAACAGATGATTAATTTTGTTCCTTACGCATAGCACTGCTATACAAGATAACAGATGCAACATGGAAATCGGAAGCAACAATGTTGTTCCCTGACAGATTGTTTGGTACAGAAAATGGAAAGGGATTGTGATGATCTGCAGTCTGATCATGTGTGGGTGAGGAAGCTGTACGCATTTAAGAGAGACAGAAAGCTCTTGGAGCTGTGGAAATGTTGCGGTAGAGAAGTATGACAGAGTCTAGCTGGACAGAATGGATTCATTAACAGAGATAAGAGGAGAATTTTCACATTAATCACCCACACCCAAAACCTTTGGACATTTACTGTATAAAATAATTATTAAGAAATATGTTGGAAGGATAACTTTTAAGATCTAAAAATGTTCAAATGTTAGTCATCCTAAGGGACCAAACAGCTAAGGTAATCGGTCCCTAAACTTACTACTTATATTAACTTATCTTGAAGACAACACACATACCAATTTCGGAGGGAGAATCGAACCTCCGACGGAAGCGGCCGCGCAATCCGTGCCATAGTTTCATAGAGAGTGCGACCATTCCCGCACTGCAAGAATATGTTTTCAGAAAGAATATTAAGCGGAGATCAAGACGGTTTGATAGAAGAAACTAACTGTCAAAATTAACCAAAAACGAATAGGACGACACTAAATGAAAAATGGTCGCTTCTGTAAGATAATGTAGATCGACATTTAGATATACACGGTGTTCCAAAAGGTACGTCCAAACTTTCAGGAAACATTCCTCACACACAAAGAAAGAAAATATGTTATGTGGACATGTGTGGGCTGACGAGCATCCGCGCGCAATTGTGCAATCTCGTCATCATTCTGTGAACGATTGGTCAGGAATTGTTGATGTCTTGCTTGATTGGGCTTCATGTTCTTCCACCTACGCTCACTGGAGCACGTTATCATGATTTCATACGGGATACTGTACTTGCGCTGCTAGAACATGTGCCTTTACAAGTACGACACAACATGTGGTTGATGCACGGTGGAGCTCCTGCACATTTCAGTCGACGTATTCGTACGCTTCTCAACAACAGATTCGGTGACCGATGGATTGGTAGAGGCAGACCAATTCCATGGCCTCCACGCTATCCTTACCTGAACCCTCTTGACTTTCATTTATGGGGGCATTTGAAAGCTCTTGTCTACGCAACCCCGGTACCAAATGTGGACTCTTCGTGCTCGTATTGTGGACGGCTGTGATACAATACGCAATTCTCCATGGCTGCATCAGCGCATCAGGAGGGTGGATGCATGTATCCTCGGTAACATTTTGAAAATTTCCTGTAACAAAGTGAAGTCACGCTAATACGTTCTGTTGCTGTGTCTTTCCATTCCATGATTAATGTGATTTGAAGAGAAGTAATAAAATGAGCTCTAACATAGAAATTAAGCGTTTCTGGACACATGTCCACATAACATATTTTATTTCTTTGTGTGTGAGGAATGTTTCCTGAAAGTTTGGCCGTACCTTTTTGAAACACCCTGTATATATATGTTTGGTTACAGAGCGCTGTGAGCGTCCTTTATGACTATTTTCTCCGACACACACCCTTAATAATTGTATATGATATACGCCGTATTTTGATGAAATATTATAAGTTACAATTAAAACCACATTTTCAGTGCTTCACAACCCTTGTGCTTCTAAAATTACTCGTGTCTATACAGATCAGTTTAATTTTACTTGCTGCGTATCAGTATGTATAACAAGATGATGCTTGCTGATACCGCATGTATGTATAGAAAGTGTCTAAAAACAGCAGCTCCTGACGTTACCTTGGTCACATCTTGTTTGCTACATGTAAAAGCTACTGGTCGCAACGCAAACTCAATTAATGTTGTGCAGTATCAGTTCCAGCGGCTTACAATTTACAGAAGAAAGTGGGAAAAGTATTAAAATAAAAATTCAATACCATCTTTAACGAAATATGAAATTTTACATGCTTTTAAGTACCGAATTTAGTAACAACTTACTCTAGGCAAAGCGAGAAGATGCATTTACACATAAGTTCATCCGACATTTAAAATAACAAAAAGAAATACGCAACAGAGAAGTATTTTGACATGACTGAAGTAAAACATATTGATACTGGAGAACATTATTGGGTAAAATATTTGTACAGTATTTATGAGCTAATTTCCAATTAAATAATTCAGCGGTGAAAACTCAGTCAAGTTTGTTATACTGGCGCTGAAAAATAATGGAATCACAAGTTTTATTTACACATGAAAATTAAGCTGAACGTTGTATGCACATATTTTACGTGCATATTTTAAAGTTTTTCGAGGTTAAATTCGTACACATATCAAGGCTATTAACATGCAAATATTTGCCGTGCGCTGTTGTTATGGAGTGGTAAAATACGACGCAAACACAGGAAGGACGGAAACTGAACTAAATTAATCAGGATTATGCAAATACGTATTACGAGAAGAAGGGAATTTCTTTCGTTTCCTTCGACTACTTTAATGAGGACAGCACACCTGAATGATCATGGCTAATCTCATCAACACAAAACAGCCATTTTCAATTGTATCTGCAATTCACACTTATGAGGCATAAGGTTCATCGAACCACTTAAAAACCATCTCTACCGTTCTATTCTCTCACAAATATCGGGAAAAACGAACACCCAAATCTTTCTCTAATTTTATTATGCTGATCATGTGTCTCTATATATGTTGGTGCCAAGAAAATGTGTACGCCTTCGGAGATATTCTGCTAAAGAAATTTCATAAATATAGTCTCAATGATTACGGTCTCTGTTTCAATGATTTCGACCCCAACTCCTGCAGCATTATCGTGACACTGTTTCCCCCGTATCGTGATATTAAAAAACGAGCTGCAGTTCGTAAAACTTTTTCTGTGTCCTCCGTTAGTTCCACTTTGTACCAATCCTGTATTGTACAGTAATGTTCCAAAAGACGACGGACGTTGTTTTGTAGGCGGTCTGTTTAGTCGAACTATTACATATTATAGGTGTCCCGTCACAGAAACGTAGCCTCTGGTTCGACTTCCCCACAAAATTTCGTGTTCATTCTAATTAAATGTCTTCGTAATTTTAATTCTAGGTATTTAACTGAATTTAGAGCTTATCGATTTCAACGATTTCGTGTAAACAATTTTAGTGCTCATTCAAATGACCTCATGTTTTTCATAATTTATGGTAAATAAACATTAACAAGAGCAAAACAAGGGTAATGGAATGCGGTCTTAGAAAATCAGGTGATACTGAAGGAATTAGATTGGGAAGCGAAGCAATAAAGGAGGTAGATGAGTTTTGTTACTTGGGCAGTAAAATAACAAATGATGGTCGCAGTACAGAGGATATAAAATGCAGAATGGCAATGGGTTGAAAAGCGTTCTTGAAAAAAAAATTGTTAACATCGAATATTGATTTAAACCTAACGAAGTCCTTTCTGAAGGCATTTGTATGGAGTGTTGCCTTGTATGGGAGTGAGACATGGACGATAAACAGTGCGGACAGGAAGAGGATAGAGGCTTTTGAAATATGGTGCTACAGAAGAATGCTGAAGATTAGGTGGGTGGATCGAGTAACTAATGAGGAGGTACTGAACAGAATTGGGGAGAAAAGGAATTTCTGGCATACCTTGACTAAAAGAAGGGATAGATTGGTAGGATACATTCTTAGACATCAAGGAATTGTGAATTTAGCATTGGAGGGAAGTGTATGGGGAAAAAATCACAGGGGAAGACCAAGAGATGGATACAGTAAGCAGATTCAGACAGATGTAGGTTGTCGCTCTTATGTGGAGATGAAGAGGCTTGCTCAGTATAGGGTATTGTGGAGAGCTGCATCAAACCAGTCTCCGGACTGAAGACCACAACAACAACAACAACAACAACAACAACAACAACATGGTAAATTGCCAATTTTCTCGCCATAGATGGTTTTGCAGTCAATTTAGCTCCTGGAGCTTTAGAACTACCACAATGTTCGCCTGTTATATTGGTAGGTCGTAGATCTGGTCCACATTCCATATCCTAATTTAATAGCATCTGATTTGTGTAGCTCTAGAACTACCACAATGTACGCCTGTTATATTGGTGGGGCGTAGATCTGGTCCACATTCCATATCCAAATTTAATAGCATCTGATTTGTGTAGTTCGAAAACGTGTTATATCGTAAGAACCAAACTTGCTAAGAAGTACACAAAACGTACTACAGCTGATGTGGAATTTTGTCAATTAACATGATTTCAATATCCAAACCATACACTCTATAACAGAACATACGCAGTAAATATTTGCGTGTATTTGGTATTATAACTGATTATATCCTCTTGCTTCAACGGTGTAATGAAGTCAAGCTAGCAACCATTTACAAAATAATGTTTTATAGTCATATAAAGTGGTAGAAAACTAACGATAAAATATGCAGAAAAAGGGGGAACAAGTAGAACGATTAAGAAAAATCTTGTTGAATTTCAACAAAGGACGACCTGTTGAACAGTGCGGTGACAACTTCGTCGTTTGAGACGGAGTTCACTCTCGCGTACTCGTATTTGGGTAAGGATGAGGAAGGAAATCGGCCTTACGCTTTGAAACAAACCATCCCGGAATTTTATTTGAATAATTTAGGGAAATCACGGAAAACGTAAATGTGGGTGACCGGAAGTAGATTTGAATCAACGTCCTCCCGAATACAGGGTGTTTCGCTAAGTGTGTTTGCCTGTGTAACTTATAAAATAATAGGTGACGGGAAATTTTAATGCCGTAGGTCAACACAAGGAATGTTACACTTTCTGCGGAGCTATGAACATAGTTTATTGCATCATTTTCCAAAGAGTTACAGCACAAAGATATAATTTTTTAAATGCAACAATAGTTTTTTCTATCCTGCATTGGATTCGTTGAAACCAGCTGCGTCCAAATCAATTTAAACGACATTCCTGTTAGTTTGAGAGCTACAACCCTTCAAAGTTTAGGGGGCGGAGGCTACGAAGCGTAGCTGACTGACTGTTAGTCATGAGACAGTGGGCCGTGCCCCAGGGGATAGCCACTCGGCCAGTCAGCTACGCTATCGCAGCCTTCGCCCCCGGAACTTTGAAGGGTTGTAGCTCCCTCCCAAACTAACAGTGATAGGAATGTCGTTTGATTTAGACGCAGCTGGTTTCAACGAATCCAATGCACGATAGGAAAAACTATTGTTCCACTAAAAAAATTATATATTTGTGCTGTAACTCTTTGGAAAATGATACAGTAAACTAAGTTCTAATTAGCACGATGACTATGGTCCTTTCATAATTTTTAGATTTCAGATCATCAACTTTCTTTCATTTCAAATCACATTGACCACATGAATAGGTTTATATCACTTACATGTTGCCATTTTTAAACAATGACTCGCAAAACTAAAATATCTACATGTTTGCTTTGATAACGCAAATCTTAGTCTACTTCATGCAGTCGATACGATAAATACTTGAAATCTTCAAGAATCCCCCAAATATTGGCTGACAAAATCGACGTTTAACAGTCTCTAACTGAAACAAATCACGACTCATCTCTCAATCCTGCGGTATTTGAAGCTCTGTACCTGAATGTGACTCTGTTATATACAAAATGCTGAGAAGATTACAAAACCTGGAGTTGGCTGACACTATTTAGGAATTTCTCTCTGCGGATGATTAGGTTTCGTTGGATGTGGGAGATGGACTGTGGTAAAAAAGGGATGAGTAGGGACAGAAGATAGGATAATGGATTTTTCTTTTCAGTAATTTTAAAAGTCAAGTTGCCCAAAATTGCTTGTAAATCGTTTTACTACTTAACTGTTTGGACAGATGTGTGCTGTCATAATCGTTTCTTGCACATATTAAAGTCACAATCTTGCAAGTCACACAGCGATGAAGCGTCATCTTACAATAACTGGTACTCAAGAAAATCGGCATCGCGGCTACATTGTGATGTTAAGTAGACAGATATGTCAGGAAATCAGCGCAAAATGACATATATTTCAAATTTGTGCGATTTTGTATTACTGGATACATCTTCCTTATGACTTGTGCAAGCGTGAAATTCTATTAATATGAGTAAGTAACGATGACAGCAACACAGATCTTTCGAAACCGGTCATAAAAAAGAACATAGGAAATATCGCTATTTAATCTAGAACCGTACAAGGTGTGGTTGGTAAAGGTAATACAGAAAGAAATTTAGAAAGCGTGAAATCATTACCGAAGTGATCGACAAACTTCAGTGCCAGACGTTGCAAGATAGGCGTTCTTTCTGACGGTACGTAAACCGTACCGAGAACGAACGTTTCTCAAAGAGTCATCCAGTATCTCTCTTGCTCGTACACATATCTCGCAAAATGGCCACGAGTTTGAAATTAGAGGGACTAGGGAGATATTGAGCATTAAAAAAAAGTCTTTTCATCCGCGTATCACATGTCACTGAAAAAAGGATATGTGATAATGGTACGCAAAGTACCATCCGCCATATACCGTAAGATTTAGATTTCAGATTTTTGATACCAAATAGATTAGATTATATTAGATTAGTACTTGTTCCATAGATCATGAATATGACACTTCGTAATGATGTGGAACGTGTCATGTTAATGAAAGGTGTCTTTACAAATTACTACTTTGTACTAAATATTACATGACACAATATTTATTTATTTATTTATTTTTCTGTTGTCACTAGCCGAAATGTCAGGAAAATACAAATTGTACTTTTCTATATTGTACTGTCATGCAGAGCATTTCTGTTATCTCATTTGTCGTGGTAAGGTTTCGCGGCGTTCGGTCGCGTTCTGACTTTCAACTCACCTGCAACTGAAGCTGGTGGGAGGAATAGGCTTATTCTCGTTTCCCCTGAAAAACGGCACAGCAATCGCGCGGCTCATGCGGAAAATGAAGTTCTGCTTCGCAACTCAATAACTCGGCCTGCCGAGGGCGCAAGGCTGTGAATCACAGGCAAGTAGTTTGTGCTGGAGTCAGCCACTGGGAAGAAGTGCTTCTCACGAAGCGTCCTGATAAGTGGCCAACTCTGCGATATTTGTGTGTTCAAATCTCTTATGAAGTACTGATAAGGTACTGGATGATCGACTTTATTCACTTGGGGTGATGAGAAGATGACTCTCCATAAATTTTATTCCGTTCTCATCATAGGTTGGCGTATTACATGTCATGGATACTTGCGCATAATTGGAATCCTATGCCGCTAGAAAGTTCTGAACCGTATTGTGTAATATCGCAGGGTGTAATGTTAAATATGTCGGTGCGCGTGAAAACTGAAAGCACATACTCGAAGTGTTCGTCCACATATGGAACATCTTTTCCTTCACCATATCAATGCCAGGCCACGCATGACCGATACGAAAAAAGGCAACAATGGTAGTTGTGGCGAACACTGGCAAACATTGTCCTCAATACAGTCCCAACTGTATTGTTTCCAACACAGTGAACACTTGGCTGAGAAGACGTCACTTTGATAACGATGAAACGGTGTAAGCAGTGATGAATTTGTGCCTCCCTTCTATCGAACGAGTCCACGTTGACTCTGTGTAACAGTTGCAAGTTCACTGAACCCACCAGTAACAAATCTACAAACCCGCCTTTGAATTACACCTTTCTTTACACAGATATGGAGTGGTGCCAAACACTTGCCAATAACTCAAAATCAGGTGGCACAAGCATTCGATACGCTCTCTCCTTTACATTTGCACCAAGTATTCCCCAAAATCCGTGCAATAAGACAACGTTTTGCATCCGTCTTCCCCACGACTGTCCTTAGATGCTCATTTCACTTTATTTCATCCTGCACGTCTAGAGATGTAAATAAAGCGGCTATGTTATGCAGCTTACTACTAATGCCGTATTAGAACACTATGAAACGTACGTTTACAATGTCAATAAAGTTGAATGTCTGTAAAATCATATCTTTGGCACCGCGAGAACAATCTTTGGTGTGCGCGGCGCACTTCACAGAATATGAGCGAGCGTTATCGCCAATATGCAGAACTCTAGTTGCGGAGCGGTAGAAAGAGAGAGTATGAACAGAAAGGTTCGATTCCCCTAAAGTCTTGGTATTGTTGATTAATTTATCTTTAGGCATAACACAGAATATGAGCGAGCGTTATCGCCAATATGCAGAACTCTAGTTGCGGAGCGGTAGAAAGAGAGAGTATGAACAGAAAGGTTCGATTCCCCTAAAGTCTTGGTATTGTTGATTAATTTATCTTTAGGCATAACACAGAATATGAGCGAGCGTTATCGCCAATATGCAGAACTCTAGTTGCGGAGCGGTAGAAAGAGACAGTATGAACAGAAAGGTTCGATTCCCCTAACAGTCTTGGTATTGTTGATTAATTTATCTTTAGGCATAACAAGCGATTTGAAATGAACGACAATATAAGATCAAGCGTGGGTAAGGTAGATGCAAGACTGAAATTCATTGGAACAATCGTTAGGAAGTCTTGGCAATCAACAAAGGAACTAGATGGCAAGACACTCGTTCGACCGATGCTTGAGTAGTTCTCATTAGTATGGTGTCCGACCAAGTTGATAGAAAAGATGCAACGGGAAGCATGCACATTTAGTAAGCACACAAGCGTCACAAGGATGATCAGTGAACTCCCGTGACAGACGTTGTGAGGGAGCCAGTCTCTATTGTGGTAAGGGCTTCTCTATATAATCCGAGATAATCTCGAAGAGTCAAATAATATATGATTCCTATCACGTATATGTCAGGAAAAGACAATGGGGATAAAATTATCGAGAATAGAGGCCACACGTAGGGAAAACCGTAAAACTTGCCTGTCTTAGGCCACTTTTTCAGCATTTTTTTTATAAATTTTAATGTGAAGAAGAAAAATTAACATTTTGATTAAATTAGAGACCGTTCTCTCCGATGAATTGTGCACAGTAAAAGAAAAAAGATAATTTTCACGTCACATTTTCTTTGCTTTATGAAATTATAATAGTGGCTTTAGTTTCCCTGGAAATAGGGGCAACATCAGCCACGAACTAAATGTTATGAAAATATGAAGAGATGCACGCCTTCATTATCTTCGTTTACCTAAAATTCACGTTACAATATTTAAAAACTTCCTATAAATTATCTTGGACTCTTACTCTGATCCACTCTTCTACAGGCAAATTTGCTTTGAAAATGCTTCCCTACCTACCCAAGTAGAATTTTGTTCACAGTCTCAAGTATTTTTGTGTTAAAGGGCAAACTCATAAAGAACACTTGGTAAGACCGTGACCCAGAGCATCTTCTTCGAAGTAAAATAAGCTAATTAGGTACACACATAATGTAATGAGTGATATCGTCTAGGGATTAGGTACTATTTTCTTCAGGCACATAGGCACATTACGATATTTAAGCATTTCAAAATTTCAATTTCGAAGTAAACATAATAAAGGTAAAATTAACAAAACTCAAGAAAAAGGATGCTGTATGATTTTGGTTTTGTTTTGTCCTGCAGAATAGTCATTGCTACTGCAAACATTTCAGAGGCTTGGCGTGTAGAAAATTATCATTTAGTAATCTTCCTTAAGAATATTTTATAAATAAACTTGGTTTTTCACTACAATATGCACGTCTTCCTAATGTTTTCCTACATAATATTGCCACGCCAAACACTAATTGGTGCTTAAATATATATTTTGTTTATAAATGTTAAGAAATATGTAGCTAATAGACCTGTTGATAAAGTAATGGCTTACAAAACCAATATTCGGCTGCGCAGTAGTTTGTTAGCACACTACAAAACGATGCTGTTCTGCACCAACTCTAAATCATCTATCACCGTGAGGTATTTTTCCCGAGGAAAGTTAAGTGAATGAGGTTTTCAGAGACCCCTATCGATTACACATTACAGCCGTCAAAGTAGCTCAGCCACTTATCTACTGGATGGCAGAAACAAAAAACTGATCTGACAGCCTAATGCCGGAATTTATCCTAGGTGGCCGAAGTTGGGTCAGTTAACAGTACTGGAATTAGTTCTTTTCGCGCTCCAGGAAATGAAATGTTTGTAGAGCTTATTTGACTTAACTACGAGGTCATCAGTCCATAAACTTAGAAACTACTTATGAACTAGCTTATACTAAAGACGGCACAAGCATCCATGCACGAGGGGGAATCCGAAACCCCTTATTCAAATGTTTGTTAAGCTTATGGGACTTAACTACGGGGTCATCAGTCCCTAAACTTACAAACTACTTATGAACTACTTACGAACTAGGACGGCACAAATATCCATGCCCGAGGGGGGGTTCGAACCCCCGACCGTAGTGGCCGTGCTGACCGTGACTGGAGCGCCTCAGTCACCTCGGCCACCGCGGCCGGCGAAACCCCATACCGCAGCGGCAGTACAGACAGTGATTGGCACGCCGCAGACCGCTCGGCCACTGCGGCCGTCTTTCGCGCTCCATACGCGACTGGGAGTAACAAAGGGGATAGTTTGGTAGGACACCTGAGACGTCAAGGAATCGTCAACTTAGCGTTAGAAGGAAGTGTGTGGGGTAAAAATCGTAGAGGGAGACCGCGAGACGAATACAGCAAGCAGATTCAAAAGAGTGTAGGTTGCCGTTCGTATTCTCAGATGAAGAGGCCATCACAGGACAGCGTATAGTGGAGATTTGCAAAAAACCAGTCTGCGAAGACCGCAACAACATCAAGCGACTGGAATATTAGGCGGAAGTGATAATCGTGCACAAGTACTCTTCGTCGTACGCTGTGGAGAATTGCGCAGTATGGATCTGCTTGTAGTTTCCAGCCAACTGTGTCATTTCATAACGTCTACACGACCGTATTAACGTCCGTGAAGATTTTCATGACTTGTCTGCTCTGTGTAGTACCTCGCAAATGTCCAGGAGAGTTGTGTAATCGCTCTCAAACGGCCGTTCGTGCCTGCTGGCCCTTAGCCGCTTGATGAGGAATTACAGCTCCTGCTAATTCGATTCGATCGACGGACTCACTTCTTAAGTGGTTCTGTGGACTGTGACTTTCGCAGGGGTCGCACCCGCCCTACTGTTGAAGCTACGTATACGACGAGTGTATGCACTTAACCAGTTATGTAAAGCCGTGCTCTCCCCCCCTCCCCCCCAAGAGTTATTTTAGCACCTCACACTTCATTAGTCATGGATCTGTTGGAGGCGTTATGCACTTGCGTTTCCCTTATCTTTGAGCAAGTTTGCCGAGCCATTTACAGTGTAGAGTGTGCCACTGTTCACTTTAACATTTTTCAAATTAAGCAATCTTCGCTAGAAGTGTAACAGGAAAAAATTGATGAAAAAAGAGCAAAAATAGATTAGCAATAGAGCCTTGGACATGTAAGTATAAAATCTGAAACATACCCACTGCAGGTCGTTGCAGTTTATTCAAGCTAACGGCTTGGCTATCTACCGTTAAGTCACTGACAATGTCCTCACTGTAGAAGAATGTCGAAATGTGTGACGCTTTTAGTGCCTTATTTTAACGAAAAAATAACCGCCTTTGTCATTAGTCAAAGTAATAGGCATGATGTAACTGTGATGCGCTTACATAGAATACATCACGTATGTATAAAATGATGTCCGCCACGACAGCTTGGAAATGATAGCGTCATAATATGAATTTTTTAAGTTTTATTTGTAATGTGGTGATCACTTTTAAACCATCTGATTGAAGATAAAGTAACAGTGCCTGTATAGATATAGCGATTTTTCTTGTTGTCGTCTTCAGTCCAAAGTTTTTTTTAGAGCGAATGGCAAAACTGGTAGAATCCGCCCTCGGGGAAGATCAGCTTGGATTTACGATAAATGTAACTCGGGAGGCAATACTCATATTACGACTTGCCTTAGTAGATAGGCGAAGGAAAGTCAAACATACGTTCGTAGCCTTTTTAGATTTGGAGAAAACTTTTGACAATGTTGACTACAATACAGTATTTCAAATTCTGAAAGTAGCAGGGGTAAAATTCAGCAAACTTTTACAAAGAGCACACAGCAGATATTAGAGTCGAAAAGAAAAAAAGAGACGCAGTGGTTACACAGGGAGTAAGACAGGGTTGTAGCCTTTCCCCAATGTTATTCAATCTGTACATTGAGAAAGCTGTGAAGGAATCAAGAAGAAATTTCAAGAAGAGATTAGAATTCAAGGAAAAGAAATAATACCTTTCCCGATGATATTGTAATTCTGCCAGACAGAATGAAGGACCTGGAAGAGCAAATCAACGGAATGGACAGAGTCTTGATAGGAGGTTACAAGATGAACATTAACAAGAGAAAAACAAGGGCAATGAATTGTAGTCTAAAAAATAAGGCGATGCTGAAGGAATTAGGTTAACTAATGACTCAATAAAATTAGTAAATGAGTTTTGTAATTTGGGTACTAAACTTACTTCGATGGCCTAAGTAAAGAAGATATAAAATGCAGAGTGACTGTGGGAAGAAAATAATTTCTGAAGAATCGAAATTTGTTGTTACGCAAAATTAATTTAAATGTTAGAAAGTTCTTTCTGAAAGCATTTGTGTGGGGTGTAGCGTTGTAAGAGTGACAACACCCCAAAGTTTTATGAAAGAAAAATAATTTATGGCTTACTTCAATTTTGCTCTTCATGGAGACACACGTCAGATTCAGGAATGGTATTTCATTTATTTAATAAAGAGTGTTTATACAACACAGTTTGTAGGCAGTATCTCAGAATACCACTTAATGTACCTGAAAAATTATATAATTCTACGATTCGGAGTTCCGAACATAAGACGATATAAAGTATTAGAAATTTAGAAACGCTAACTGTTGCTTACAATGGAGCGCCGTAAAAATTAACGTTCGGATTTGTTACCTCTACTTGCAACACATTACGCTGACTGTAAATATACCATTGATTGTACCAACGAACTGCTTACCACTTTATGACCCAATGTTCAAGATCTTTTACACCGTGAACGCTTAGATGTGCGAATAACTTACTTAAACTGCACGGCTATTCCCGAAATTTACAATGGATACAGCATCACCACCAAGCAGGAAAGCTGTCAAGTTTATATGAATTTTCGTAGAGAGGAGTAGAAGGAAAGGTCTAAGGAAGGGGAAGATGAGATGGACAGGGGAGGGAAAGTAAATGGTAAGAATGAGGGCGAGTGGTAGATGGGTTGGGATGGGGGAGAGGAGGAGGTGAACAGGGAGACGAGAAGGAGGAGTGAACAGAGAGAGAGAGAGAGAGAGAGAGAGAGAGAGAGAGAGAGAGAGAGAAAGAGAGAGAGGGAGATAGAGGAGATAGAAGTAGGTGGACGGAGAAACTAGGAAATAGGAGATGAATTTACTTAAGATTGGGATAAATACCACGTCAACACCATGTCTTCAGCTGGTCTTATAAGGTAGAGTGATTGTATGTTTGTTTGAGCGGATGTAATTCATACAAATCTATCTGAAAACACGGCGTTGCCCGCGTAGTTATTTAATAAAATATTCGGTTACTGCTTGTACTCGTGTCTACCTGTCTGTCTCTGTTTACATACTTCTGCGTCGTCCACCTCCTCCTACTTCCCCCTGCCAACCAATCTAGCAGCCTACCTCTGTCATTACCTCTCCCACTCCCTGTCAGTCTCCACCTTACCCTCTCTGTCTGTTCATCCACTTCCTCCCCTGTATCATACCAATGACAGTTCCTGCCAAATTCCTGGTGAACGCTCAAACGGTGCGAAAGTCTGTGGTGAGGCACCCTCCGCCACGCTCGTACGAAATCTTATGCAGACAGTGATGTTCCTCTTGCTTTTGAGGTGAAGGGAGCAAAATTTCATAAAGATAGGAACAAAACTCTAGATTTGTGTCGACGACTGCTGTGAAGTACCTCCGCTATGCACCATGCGAATTATCACGTAGACAGTACTCCCTCGTTCCTCTTGTTTCGAAGGTCAAGTGCCGCTGCGGAATAGTCGTGCGCACTGAGGTACCGTGCTGCGGTGCGCGCGGTCGATCGACGTCGGGGTTTGAGTGCCCCATCGGGCATGGGAGTATGTGTTGTGCTTAGGTCAGTTTAACTTAGTTTAAGTAGTTCGTAAGCTACGGACTAATAACCAAGCAATTACGTCCCATAGAGGAAAAAAGGTCAAGTGTGCAAACTTTAATCGCAGTCGCGTGAACTGAATGACAGCGCATTAAATACGAATTTAATCGGAAGTAGCGATGCCTCCCCAACTGAATTAACGATTACCGATTTTGGGTTTCACGTTTTTTCCCCGTAAATAATCCCTGTATTGAAGTGGAAAAAAAATTAAAATTAAAATCGGTGAAGCCTATCTGAGTTTTTGTCGAGACTAATGCAAAGCAATTTATTTTGATGGGTTATGTACAGTACATAGTATTATCAAGGAAACGTCCCAAATGGAATATAAAAATAATTTCGTGAGACTTGGCGACCTGGTGCACGTCTTTCGAACGGTCGTTTGTAAATTATACTAGCGGTAAAACACAATCAATACCTTCACTACGCGGCAGTAACAGTGATGCTACCGATGACAGTTCTGCTGAAGCAGAATTGCTTAACACAGCCTTCGGAAATTCCTTCACGAAAGAAGACGAAGCAAATACTCAAGAATTCGTACCAAGAACAGCTGCCAGCCTACGTAATTTAGATATCCTTGGTGTATTAAAGCAACTTAAATCACATATCAAAAGTAAGTCTCTCGGCCCCGATTGTGTACCAATTAGTTTTCATTTAGAGTATGCTCTTGCAATAGCCCCATACCTAGTTATCATATACAACCGCTCGCTCAGCGAACGATCCGTACTCAAAGACTGGAAAATTGCACAGGTTACTACAATATTCAAGAAAGGCAACAATATTGAGTCGCAAAATTACAAGCCTATATCATTGATGTCGGTTTGCAACAGGTATTTGGAACGGATTCTTTCCTCAAATATCATGAACTACCTCGAAGAGAACGACCTATTTACCCATAGTCGACACGGATTCAGAAAGATGTCAGATGTCAAATAGATTCACTATTCCTAGATTTCTTAAAGGCTTTCGACACTATACCTCACAAACGTCTCCTAATCAAACTGCGTGCTTATGCTATACCACCAAAAATGTGAGGTTGAATTCGTGATTTCCAGTCAGAAAGGACTAAGTGATGTCTGGCGTTCCCCAGGGAAGTATTATAGGACCCCTACTGTTCCTACAGCTCTGCTAAAGAACGGCCTACACTACACTTACGCGTCCAATTCTGGAATACTGTTGCGCATCGTGGGACCCCAACCAAGTGAGATTGACAGGCGACTTAGAGAAAGTACAGAGAAGGGCAGCTTTTTTCGTCTTGTCACGGAAATGATGCACGAGTTGGGGTGGAAATAATTAAAAGAAAGGTTTTACTCGTTGCGATAAGATCTGTTTGCGAAATTCCTTTCACCAACTATCTCTTCCGAATGCGGACAGATTTTCTTAGCACCCACCTACATAGGAAGACATGAGTATCAAAATAAAATAAGAGTAATCAGATCGAAAACTGAAAGGTTTAGATGTTCCATTTTTCCGCGAGCTATTTGAGAATGGAACTGCAGAAAAACATAATAAAAGCGGTTAGATGAACCCTCTGCCATGCACTTCAATGTGACTTGCAGAGTATTTATGTGGATGCCTAAGATGTCCCAAAACTATTCAGTTATTCAACCGGGAAAACGAGGCTTACCGTTAAACGTGAAATCCGCACAAGGGGTCCTACCGACTCGTCACATCGTTTAGAGATGATATCCAGGTTACAACTCAAAGTTAAAAAGTCCGTGACAGCAGCGCGTTTCGAACCCAGGACCTATTGCTCTATAACTGGAACTTTGCCGCTAGCCCACAAATCAAGTTGAATAACGACTCCAATTATGAGATACGTACCCAACCTAGGTAAAAACATTTCATTTGTAATGAAAATAATACTGAGGTTATTAATCGAGATGAAACCTATATTTTAAGTTGGACCAAAAGACACACACTTGACTACTTTGATTAAGGTAAGTTGAGTAGTTTTGGAGTCAATCGCGGACGAACATCGTGACAACCTTTACCTACATGTACACGAGGGTCGTACGCTACGTAAGTTCTGTTTCTATTTCTATCCGCGGCAGCGCTACGACCGCAGTTTAGAGCATGCGCGGCAGTTACTCTGACTTAAGGATAAGACATGTACGCCACTTTCGGATCGCTGCTGCCGACGTGTGCTTTGTAGAGCTTCTTTATAATGTCAGACATAATTGAAAATGCAGCCGGGTGTGAAATGATATATGTGATTCGTTTTCTAAGTACAAAGTTAAATTAAAGGAAATTCATCGGGAAATTTGCGAAGTTTACGGACAAAATGCTACGAGTTATTAAGTGGTTAGAAGATGGATTAGATCAGACTGTTCAATGAAGGACGTGATCAAGTGCACGATGAAGAACGAAGTGGACGCTCGTCTGTGGTTGCTGATGAGCTGGTTTACACTTAGTGCCCTTGCTGTGGAAGTTCCGCAAAACTCACGATCACTGGTTCATTTAACTGTTACTAAAAACTGAAATTTCTGAATTATGCTCAATTTGGGTACCCAAAATTCTTACTGAACAACACAAAACGGATGGACAGTGTACTTCAGTTTTTGACACGCTACAGTGAAGAAGGCGATGGTTTTCTATTTCGGATAATCATGGGGGATGAAACTTGGGTATAGTGCGACAACCCTGAAACAAAACGGCAATGAATGGAATGGAGGCACACATTATCCCCAACGAAGGTTAAGCCTAAACAAATCTTGGCATTTCTAAAACCCTTGTGCATAGTTTTTTGATACAGAAAAGGCATTTTGTTGATTGATTTCTTATCACGAGGCCAAACAATCAATGCAAATTGTTACTGCGAGAGCGTTAAGAAACTGTGCTGCGCCGCGGTGGAGTAGCCGAGCGGTCTAAAGCGTCTCGCTGCGGAGCGCGCGGTTGCCCGCCGTGGAGGTTCGAGTCCGCCCTGGGGCATGGGTGTGTGTGTTGTCCTTAGGTTAGTTTACCTAGGTTTAAGTAGTTTGTAAGCTACGGACTGATGACCACGCAGTTTGGTCCGATAGATTTACAAACATTTGAACATTTTTGAAACTGTTCTGCGGAGTAGTACAGCCCGGACCTCACTCTTAGCGACTTTCATCTCTTCTTACACATAAAATCTGTCCTTGGTGGTCAACACTTCAACGATGATAACGAGCTGAAAGAACATGTTACCACATGGTTGAATACACAAGCGGCAACCTTTTATGAAGAAGGCATACAAAAACTTGTGCCACGCTATGACAAGAGCCTACAAAATTTCGGAAGCTATGTAGAAAAGTAGTTTAACAGTTGTAGACAATAAATATTTTTTCTGTGTCTGTACACGTTTGTTTTCCATAACCAAACGGAACTTACTTTGTGGACATACCTCGTATAAAGACTACTGGACCGGATTTCAATCAAACATGGTATACATGTATATTCCTTAGCATGATACAGCAGTCACTGTGGGTGGTAAGTACGACATTCATCACAACCTTACAAACATTGAAATTCTGAAACACTGCCACTTACACTGTTTCGTGACATTCGTCATGTATTTCGCAATATACTTTATAGAAAGTATGCCCATATATCGAAATTATATTATAAAATATGGTTTATGAAAAACCGCTCGATCATGCATGAACTTTAGATTTATTATGTCTTCACTCCTAATTAATATCGAGATTTATTCTGCAGTCACTTCGGTCATATACAACCGAATGTATCCACGGAACTGATATATATATATATATATATATATATATATATATATATATATATATATATATATATATACACGTTCAGGAAATAAGACATCATTAACAATGAAATAAATATCCCCGCCCAACACGCACCAGGTTAATTTATTACGTCTTTACTATCAACTCCATTCGCAACACATTTCTCAGACAGTTTCCTAATATTCCACTGAACGGGCGCTGATGACCTCGCTGTTGAGCGTCCTAAAACGCCAATCATCATCATCATCATCATCATTCCACTGAATGTACCGGCAAAGTTACATTATAATTGTACGCCATGTTAGTTAGTCATAAGAACTGAGATGTAATTTGCCGTTTTAAGGACTGAGCTGTAAGGAAAGGAAACGGAAATGGATGGAGAGAGTGGCAAGAGGCCATTGACAGAAGGCGATGGAGGAGCTTGTATGACGCAAGAATGGAATATATCCCCTGGCAACGCCGGAACGAAAGCTAGTTCGACGTATTAATTTCCTGAACCGTTTTGGGCATTACTGTGGAAGAATTCGTGAGTGTATCTATGTTACCTTGGTTGTGTATTATTCTTTTCTATCTTAACTCTCTTTCAGATTTGAGATTAGATCAAAATCTAGAAAGAAAAATGTTTTCATATTTCTGGGGACGTCTATCAGTCTCGTTCAAGACCTTTTAAGATGAGTGTTTCCTGTTTGAAAAATTTGCTGTCTTTTTCTCCTCTTACGTAATAATCATCTCGATGAAATGTTTCATTCTGCATGTCACTGATTTACGTAAAGAAAGAGAATGCTTTGGCACACATTTACTGGCGTCAAATTTTGATATGCAATTTCGAACGTTAATGCCTCAGTACGGATAGCACAAATGAAATAAAAACACATTTCAGAATTATGCTGTAAACGAGTTGTTTCGTACATCACACTAAAACATTAGGTTTGTAGCACCTCTCACTAAAACAGAAATTTATGCAGCGTTGTAACGTACTGCAATTCCATTTTTTATAACTTAAATGAATTATGTGATTTAATATTGAAATAGGGGTAGACTGTTTTAAGTAGTAGATTTTAGAAAATTAAAAGTTGCAAATTCAAATGTTCAAATATTTGTAGTTCTATCGGACCAAACTGCGTGGTCATCAGTCCGTAGCTATCAAACTACTTAAACTAAGGTAAAATAACCTAAGGACAACACACACACCCATGCCCCAGGGAGGACTCGAACCTCCACGATGAGCAACCGCGCGCTCCGCAGCGAGACGCTTCAGACCGCTCGGCTACTCCTCCGCGGCTTAAAAGTTGCACCTAAAACAGAAATTTATGCAGCGTTGTAACGTACTGCAATTCCATTTTTTATAACTTAAATGAATTATGTGATTTAATATTGAAATAGGGGTAGACTGTTTTAAGTAGTAGATTTTAGAAAATTAAAAGTTGCAAATTCAAATGTTCAAATATTTGTAGTTCTATCGGACCAAACTGCGTGGTCATCAGTCCGTAGCTATCAAACTACTTAAACTAAGGTAAAATAACCTAAGGACAACACACACACCCATGCCCCAGGGAGGACTCGAACCTCCACGATGAGCAACCGCGCGCTCCGCAGCGAGACGCTTCAGACCGCTCGGCTACTCCTCCGCGGCTTAAAAGTTGCACCTAAAATATTTACCTCTTTGCATGCCTTTGTTAGAAGTAACAAAGATACTGTTTCTGATTATGCTATCCGCGTAAATACAGCAGCCGAAGAGGTATTATTAATGTCGTAGGCAACCTACATAAACGTATCGATTTTGGGGGTAGACCGTATTGTCCCACTTTGTTCACTGACGAACCTATTCATGCTTCTCTCTGGTCTGCAGATTGCTTCGTGCAGCATTTACGCGTCATTAAGTATTATTATCCGTATTTTATCATATGTAAATGACTTGCTGTTGATGCCGAATACAGACAGGTCGTTTTGCCGTTAAGATACATGTCAATCTGTGAGAGAAATGGGCCATGTCAAGTGCACAAACGTTTAACGTGATTATTCAGAGTCATAAATGTAGTCGATTAAGTCAAGGATTTATAATGAGAAATAACTAAGTTCTCAGTTTATTCCTATGGAGTGATTTTCTTAATAGTGGTTGTTGACCACGTACTTAAACTTCTTTTTACATTGTATTCTACACATTTTGTATCTTCTGATTACTGGATGAAGTGGAGAAATCCTTTCTGTTATCATAATCCATTCAGCTCCTTGCCATGCGAAAATTGAATTGTCCGTCGTATACATATATTTTGCATAAAATTATAAATTTTGTGTTTTATAACAGCGATTGATTGCTAGTAAGCTATGTGGTATTAGATAAACGATCTTTCTGTGTGTCCTCAGTGCTATCAAAAGTAGACAGAGCTATCGATTATTTTAAGAGGAAAACTGTTTCTTCTCTTACACGAGATAGTACTAGTGCCAAACCAGCAATACTAATAATTGATGTGAAAGAAGATAATCTGTGGACCGTTATCCACTCGCCATTTACACTGCATGATGTTCTCACTGTTATTGCTACACATTCTAGAAAAGTACTGAGTCACTGTGTATCAAACTGTGTGTTGTGGTCTTAAAGTAGTAACTCACTTTTATTGCTGTCTGGCTTGAAACAACCTGTGCGATATAAGCGATATCCGGAAAGTGTCTTGCTACTATGGCAGCTGGTAAATGGCTATGTCAGACGGTAAATGGTTCACGAATCGTACTGCGTGACTCTTTTGCCTTTCGTCAGTAACAATCAGTTTGAAGGTCATTATCCACAAGTACGTAGAAATTCCCTACGAGGTTTGCTATGTGTAAGGTAGCTTTTCAGCTTTGGCTGTCATAAAGTCGAAATATCGCGAACTGTGGAGAAAATCCTGCACGTTCCAATATATTGTAATTTGAAGAACTCATGGTGAAGAAGCAAGAACTGATTTTGTTCAAATAGTAAAATATCATTGGAAGTTGAGTGACGTACGGTATGTTAATGATTAATAAATAAATAATGACTGTCACAAATTCTTTCCAAATCTATTTATTCTGTACTTCTAGTCGGGCTCTTTATGGTCAGGTAAAGATAACCGTCGATCTGAATGTTTGAAAAGCGCAGATATGACGTACTTCTTAACCCAAATAGCGCGGAATTATTTTTGGTTTAATTTTTTTCTCAGAATCTATTAATTACCTTCATATGACTGTACCAGATTGTTGTAAGTGATTTTTTTTCCGAATCACGCCATTAGTTTTGCAATACTGTCCTTCTTTTTGGAATGATGTCAAAATGGATGTTTTATAATTTTAATCTGATGAATCATTACTATTAAAACGTCATTTAAGATAAAATACGTACTTATAAATGTTTCAAAAATTGAAGAAAGTTCAAGAAATATAAAGCCAACTACGAGGAAGTCTTCAGTAACTTCTGTATGAACCTTAACTGTATCCAACCACTTTGCAATCGAGAATACAAGCTAAAATTGATCTGTAGTTGTAGCAGACGATTCAAAGAAATAAAATGTAACACTGCATACGAACTCTTACAGAAAAAAAAAACGTAAAGCTGTCATTCTCGTCCTTCAGGAAGGACGTCAACGTTACCTAGGTTAAATGACACGGAAATTTATAATCGCGGTTTATATGGCACACACTTTGTCCAGAGTATTATTTTCCAATCTGTGGATACTTTTTGTATATTAATTATGGATCACGAAGTGCACCTGTGATGAAATTGATGAATTGTTGCATATGAACATAAAACCATTCGCTTGAGCTTTTCGGTGCGAATTACTGTTCCATAAGCAAGCTTTCGACGCACTGGATACTGACCAGATAATAGCTCTCTCCAGCTTAATGTATAAATTAGTGAACAACACTATTTTGCTGACTACACGCATTCCAGAATTCTATAAAGTAGTGGTGAAGCTGCAGTTCCTGCAGCTGCGTCCCAATCTGAAGTCCACGTTCGTGGCTACCATTAACGGTTCAGTTACTGTGTCACTGACAAACGGCTAAACGCACCAATGAACGTCTAGCGGACGGTCTCTACTGGTGTAAGGGAGCTTTAATGGTATGGCTAGAACTGCTCGTTCCACAACTTTTTATTTTTACCAAACTGCTTGCATCCTCAGTACGTATGCTTACACTCACTACTGAAACTAACGAGGAAAGTACTTGGGCTCGAACAAACACATATACATCAAATTCGAATGAGAGATAATGTAAAGATCCCTTATTGCACTAATTTGTGTGGTATAGCGTCAGATGGGGCGGCGATCGGTAATCAATCCTGCTAATGTATTGCGATAGGTTGAGATAAAAGTTACGAAGAACCATTCTTCCTGAAGATGGTATTACTGTAGAAGATGAATCATTAGCAAGCTTTCTCGTATCTGTTACGGTACAGAAATATGAGCATAAGTTAGATAATGTTGTAACATTAACACATAATGATGATAATACGGATGATAATGACGAACAACTGATTGCAAGCGGTAGTGCTCCAGTAAGTGCGGGAAGAGGCGATGGAAGAAGTGGCAGTGAATACCAACACGGCTTTTGATGACAAAACACTAGAGATCAAGCACGATGATTATTACATAAGTTATAGTTAAGATATCTGTATTATGTATGTCGTCTACAATTACATCTACAGTGCACTCTAGAGCATCAGTGCAGAGTTTTGCAGAAAAACGACACCCACCAGCACATTGAGGTGTACGTAGATGTCCTGTAAGCAAATGTTCAAACAGATATGTTTGTTCGAGCCCATGTATTTTCCTTATAAGTTATGCTAAGGAGAACATACACATCCATGCCCTAGAGAGGACTGGAATGATCTGAAGGGCCGGTAGCCCAATCTGTGACACACAGCGGACATCCCCGCGCCTCGTTCCATAAAGGATCGATTTTGCTGTAAAATGGTTCCAGCGAGCCATCGCTGCCCTGGACGCAATTTTGCTGCAGTTGAATTTCGTGGTGCAATGAGGTGGGTGCCATAAATCCCGTCGGTCAGTGGTTCCAAACATTTTTCTAATGAGACTTAACTGCGGGGTCATCAGTCCCTAACTTACAAACTGCTTATAAACTACCTTACACTAAAGACAACACAAACATCCATGCCCGCGGGGAGATTCGAACCCCCGACGGGGAATGGCCTCACACATCGGAGAATAGCGCATCAGTGCGCTCGCTTGGCCACTCCACCGCGGCTCAGTCGTTCCCTCCTGCATGCAATGGTTACAGATGCGCTGTCAGAGAGGATAATTCGCCTAAATCTAGAGGATAATCCGCCATCCCTACATACTACTGTTCTTCTTGGTCTTACTCTATAACGTGCTCGAAAAACGTTCGCTGTCTTCTAGGAGGAGAATTACATCTACATACTTATATCTGAAAATCACATTTAAGTGAATGGCAGAGGGTTTATCGAACCTCTTTCATATTTCTTTACCATTCAATCTCTAATAGCCCGCGGAAAAAAGGGGATACCTAAATCTTTCCGTTTTCGATCTGATTTCTCTTACAAGGAGACCACGAGTGTATCGGATTTTATCATGTATATTAAAATACTCTACGAAATCTAATGTCAGTCGACCAGACCAAACTACCCGGCCGGTTTTCTTCATTTTTGTTTTAAACGAAGATATTCATCAACAGATTTGTCCTCAAGTATCTGAATTAACTTACGTCTCTCCATCCTTTATTTTTATTCAAACGCGGTATCCTTCTGTCCTTGCACTGAATATTTTAATCGATTTGTTTTACGATATATTCGGTTATAATTGAGATGCGCAGTTCTTTTTGACCTAACACTCAGCGGATCAAGCTCTTTCATTTGTGCCTTTAAACACTTACGTTGATTGATTCTGAAGATAGCTATGCCCAACATTCAATTTCAACTTCCATTTTCCCCCAACTCTTTTGTCATACCACTAACGGTGCGAAGTATTCGCACAGGTCGTAAGTGAAGTTCAGAACTCAAACAACTATCAGCCAAGGCTTCGTGACAGGTTCTCTAGCACGCAACAAGGTGAACATTGGAAAGCCTCGGACCGTCCGAACACCTCAGATAGACGTATGTGAGCTAAATTTACTGGAGGAAGTACCTATCCCTTCAGTGTGCGGCGATTAGCAGCAGCAGAATGCTGGAGGGCTTGTACACGAACAGTTTTTCTAAATGTATCGTGTTAAGCGGGTGCAGGCGCTAGGGCTAGAAGAACCTTAGCAGAGTACGGTTATGCTAATGGGTCGTGCTGAAGTGTGCCGTCGATTCGCTGTTTTTTTCGAAGAATTTGTTTCCCGACGAAGCGGGTTTACACGAGGTAGTGAACTTTCATAATCACAATGTCATGGAATATGAGAATGATCATGAAGTTGCAGAAAGAGGGCATCAACATCGAATCTCCATTAACACAGGGGGTAGACATTCTTGGTGAAAGGTTAATAGGGTCACACATATTTCTTGTTAGTTTCGTAGTTTGGAGGATGTATCTTGTCACCAAAGACTATAGATGTTTTTTTATTATTATTTTTTTTTTTTCAAGATATCCATGCTAGACGCGAACTGCAGCTGTAGTGTAAATTGAGGGTTTATTTTCGTTAAAAGAACTGCAACCAGCTGCCTTTTTCGTATTTTTATTTAATCCAGAACTAGTTTTCGAGCCAATGCAGGCTCATCGTCAGTGGATAATTTACAGGAACATTTCCGCTATGTGTAGGTTAACCTACACTTAGCGGAAATGTAGGTTAATCTACACTTGGCGAAAATGTTCCTGTAAAATATCCACTGAAGATGAGCCTCCATTGGCTCGAAAACTAGTTCTGAATTAACTGAAAAACATCCAAAAAGGCAGCTCGTTGCAATTCTTTTAACGAAAATAAACCGACTACAGATGTGGTTTATATGCAGCAGCTGATTTCTTTCGCAATGAACACTTGACGCTGACTTTTGAGGACGGCCATGGCCCTCCCAATCGCCGGAACTTAATCCTGAATATTTTTGGTTATCGAGGCATTTGATGGCAATAATCTTTGCCACCCCAGTCAAAGATGCCCAGACGCTGCAGCACCGGGTCTTCATTGAATGTCAGAATTTACAGCAATAATCGGGTGTACTTCAAAGAGTGCGAGATACATCATGCCGAAGGCAAGAGTGATGCGTTGCCGTGGACGAATGTCACATTAAGCACGTCCTTTGAATAGATGTCACGTTGAACGTATCCTAAAAACAAGTGTACATTATTAAGAAAGTATGCGTTTCAAAACCAAGGTTTACTGGACTTCTATTTTTGTTGTGTTGAAAACAGTCTCATCCCAAAGTAGGCCTATAGGACACTTTTTTCTTAGCACCAAGTATTTAGCCTGCAGTTCGCGGCCGCGGCGGAACGGCCGAGCCCATTGAGGCGCTGTGCTACGATGCGCGAGGCCCTTCCCCGTCAGGGGTTCGAATCCCCCCTAGGACATGGATGTTTTTGGCGTCTTTAGTATAGGCTAGTTCATAATTAGTTTGCCCCGGTGGAGTAGCTGAGCGGTCTAAGGCACCTTGGTGCGGAGCGCGCGGTTCCTCGCCGTCGGAATTTCGAGTCCTGCCTGGAGCATGGGTGAGTGTTTGTCCTTAGGTTAGTTTACCTTAGTTTATAGTTTCCAAATGATAAGCCAAGATCGCAAACTACCAATTATTAAGTGACGACCGGTATCGGTGCACTGTGTGACCATCATCTGGTCATATATATATTATAATCTGGTCATCTTGTTAAAAAAATTGGGTATGACCAGATGACCAGATTATAATATATATATATATATATATATATATATATGACCAGATGACGGTGGCACAGTGCACCGAAACCGGTCGTCACTTAATAAATTGGTAGTTTGCGATCTTGGCTTATCATTTAGAAACTATAAAACGAATTGATCGGCTCCAGACCAGACGATGTCAGGTAATCTTTACCTTAGTTTAAGTAGTTTGTAAGCTACGGACTTGAACACTTGAACATTCATAATTAGTTTGTAAGTTTGGGAACTGATGATCCCGCAGTTAAGTCCCTTAAGCTTAACAAACATTTGAACATTTGCAGTTTGCGCTACTGGAGGCCCTTTAAGCGCTGCGTTGAAATTCTAATCATTCGTCGCATGAAACGTACGGTGACGTTAAAAGTGGTGTGGCTAGTAGCGTATTTCGGAAAAGCCGGTCTTCTGTGCACTCAAATGTTCAAATGTTTGTAGAGCTTGCGAGACTTTACTACGGGGTCATTAGTTCCTAAATTTACAAACTACTTATGAACTAGCTACTACTAAGGACGGCACAAATATCCATGCCCGAGGGGGGATTCGAACCCCCGACCGTAGTGGCCGTGCAGACTGCGACTGAAGAGCCGCAGAACGCTCGGCCACCGCGGCCGGCTGCTGTGCACTGTCGAACATTAGTCCGAGTAATGTGAGGCCTTGTGACAGGAGTAGTATGTCGCAGTAAACAGGCCGGGAATAAACTGGTCGTGACAATACGACGTCACGGAGAGGCCACGTAAATCAGAACGGCCGCGGCGCGGCGGGGCGCAATTTAGTCCGAAATCCTGGCGCTGTCGCAGCTCTTGTCAGGCGGAACAGTAATGGGCGAAGATAAATAACTGCGACACGGCCGTTATTGTGCGTCACGGACCGCGGACGGGCGAGTAATAAGAGGAGCAGCGGCGGGCGAGAGCTTGTAAAAATGCGCAGCGGCTGCGCGCGAGTAAACTGCGCAGTGACAGCGGGTGGTGGGGTGGGGTCTGAGAGCGCCATGTCGCAGAAAGCTGCGCGTTCCCGGCGGGCCTGCGCCGTAACTGATTTTCCGGCCTCCTCCTCCTCCTCATCCTCCCTCCCTCCCACCCTCTCTCCCGCCCTCCGCACTCATCTCGCGCGCCTCCCGGCCCTCGGCGGGGCGCCGGCGACATCTGAGAGGAATCTGGCCAATCTGTCTGCCGGCGACCGGCATTTGTCGGCGACTCTGCCGCCGCCAGACTCACTCCGATCGCTTAGCTGGGGGTCCGGGCCTCCAGTCATCTGCCCACTCCCAGGTGGCTGCACCTGGAGCGCCACTCCAGGGAGGAGCGCTGCCACACAGGGGGCACCCGGGTACTGTGTACTGCAAATATGAAAACATAGTGGAGCAGAGAGTCAAGATGAAACGTCGCGTGAAGCTCAGTGACGTGGCTATCATAGGGCTAAGCGAGGCATGCATCCAGCCGGAATTTATAGGATTCTACAAAAGACCTCTTTTTTTGGTTTCCTGTTGTTGTTATGGTCTTCAGTCTGGAGACTGGTTTGATGCAGCTCTCCACCCTACTCTATCCTGAGCAAGCCTTTTCATCTCCTCATAAGAACGGCAACCCATATCCGGCCGGAATTTATAGATTCTACAAAAGTCCTCTTTTTTGGTTTCCTGTTGTTGTTATGGTCTTCAGTCCGGAGACTCGTGTCATGCAGCTCTCCACCCTACTCTATCCTGAGCAAGCCTTTTCATCTCCTCATAATAACTGCAACCCACATCCACTCAGGGGGCTCGCTGGACGAGACGCGACGACCAGGTATTGTACTGCAAATATGAAAACATAGTGGAGCGGCGAGTCAAGAATGTAGAGCGTTGCGTGAAGCTCAGTGACGTGGCTAGCATAGGGCCAGGCGGGGCAGTAACCCGGGACTAGGATTACTATACGTCCACTTTTTCCTGGACACGACCTCTTTTTGAGGCAAGAAAATGCGTCCGGCCGGAATTTATAGCATTCTACAAAGGTCCTCCTTTTTGGTTTCCTGTTGTTGTTATGGTCATCAGTCCGGAGACTGGTTTGATGCAGCTCTCCACCCTACTCTATCCTGAGCAAGCCTTTTCATCTCCTCATAAGAACTGCAACCCACATCCACACAGGGAGCTCGCTGAACGAGACGCGACGCCCGGGTAATGTACTGCAAATGTGAAAACATAGTGGAGCGGCGAGTCAGGAATCAAGCGTCGTGTGAAGCTCAGTGACGTGGCTAGCATAGGGCCAGTGGGGCAGTGACCAGGGACTAGGGTTACTATACGTCCTCTTATTCCCGAACACGTCCTCTTTTTGAGGCAAGAAATAGCGTCCGGCCGGAATTTATAGGATTCTACAAAAGTCCTCTTTTTTTGGGTTCCTGTTGTTGTTATGGTCTTCAGTCTGGAGATTAGTGTCATGCAGCTCTCCACCCTACTCTATCCTGAGCAAGCCTTTTCATCTCCTCATAAGAACTGCAACCCACATCCACACAGGGAGCTCGCTGAACGAGACGCGACGCCCGGGTAATGTACTGCAAATGTGAAAACATAGTGGAGCGGCGAGTCAGGAATCAAGTGTCGTGTGAAGCTCAGTGACGTGGCTAGCATAGGGCCAGCTGGGGCACTGACCCGGGACTAGGGTTACTATACGTCCTCTTTTTCCCGAACATGTCCTCTTTTTGAGGCAAGAAATAGCGTCCGGCCGGAATTTGTAGGATTCTACAAAAGTCCTATTTTTTTGGGTTCCTGTTGTTGTTATGGTCTTCAGTCCGGAGACTGGTTTGATGCAGCTCTCCACCCTACTCTATCCTGAGCAAGCCTTTTCATCTCCTCATAAGAACGGCAACCCACATCCGGCCGGAATTTATAGGATTCTACAAAAGTCCTCTTTTTTGGTTTCCTGTTGTTGTTATGGTCTTCAGTCTGGAGACTCGTGTCATGCAGCTCTCCACCGTACTCTATCCTGAGCAAGACTTTTCATCTCCTAATAAGAACGGCAACCCACATCCGGCCGGAATTTATAGGATTCTACAAAAGTCCTCTTTTTTGGTTCCCTGTTGTTGTTATGGTCTTCAGTCCGGAGACTGGTTTGATGCAGCTCTCCACCCTAATCTATCCTAAGCAAGCCTTTCGTCTCCTCATAAGAATGGCAACCCACATCCGGCCGGAATTTATAGGATTCTACAAAATCCTCTTTTTTGGTTTCCTGTTGTTGTTATGGTCTGCAGTCCGGAGACTGTTTTGATGCAGCTTTCCACCCTACTCTATCCTGAGCAAGCCTTTTCATCTCCTCATAAGAACGGCAACTGTTATCCGGCCAGAATTTATCGGATTCTACAAAAGTCCTCTTTTTTGGTTTCCTGTTGTTGTTATGGTCTTCAGTCCGGAGACTGGTTTGATGCAGTACTCCACCCTACTCTATCCTGAGCAAGCCTTTTCATCTCCTCATAAGAACGGCAACCCCCATCCGGCCGGAATTTATAGGATTCTACAAAATCCTCTTTTTTGGTATCCTGTTGTTGTTATAGTCTGCAGTCCGGAGACTGGTTTGATGCAGCTCTCCACCCTACTCTATAGTCAGCAAGCCTTTTCATCTCCTCATAAGAACGGCAACCCACATCCGGCCGGAATTTAAAGGATTCTACAAAAGTCCTCTTTTTTGGTCCTGTTGTTGTTATGTTCTTCAGTCCGGAGACTGGTTTGCTGCAGCTCTCCACCCTACTCTATCCTGAGCAAGCCTTTTCATCTCCTCATAAGAACTGCAACCCACATCCACACAGGGGGCTTGCTGGACGAGACGCGACGCCCGGGTACTGTACTGCAAATATGAAAACATCGTGGAACGGCGAGTCAAGAATCAAACGTCGCGTGAAGCTCAGTGACGTGCCTAGCATAGGGTCAGGCGGGGCAGTGATCTGGGACTAGAGTTACTATACGTCCTCTTTTTTCCCTGACACGTCCTCTTTTAGAGGCAGGAAAATGCGTCCGGCCGGAATTTTTAAGGTTCTGCAAAAGTCCTCTTTTTTGGGTTCCTGTTTTTGTTGTTATGTTCTACATCTACAACCATACTACGCAAGCCACCTGACGGTGTGTGGCTGAGGGTATCTTGAGTACCACTATCGATTTTCCCTCCTATTCCAGTCACGTATTGATCGCGGAAAGAAGGATTGTCGGTACGCGTCTGTGTGGGCTCTAATCTCTCTGATTCTATCCTCATGGTCTTTTCGCGAGATATACGTAGGAGGGAGCAATATACTGCTAGACTCCTCGGTAAAGTTATGTTCTCCTAACTTCAACAAAAGCCCGTACCGAGCGACAGAGCGTCTCTTCTGCAGAGTCTTCCACTGGAGTTTATCGATCATCTCCGTAACGCTTTCACGATTACCAAGTGATTCTGTAACGAAGCGCGCTGCTCTCCGTTGGATCTTTTCTACCTCCTCTATCAATCCAACCTGGTACGGATCCCACACAGGTGAGCAGTATTCAAGCTGTGGGCTAACAAGTGTACTGTAACCTATTACCTTTGTTTTCGGAGTTCATTTCCTTAGTATTCTTCCAATGAATCTAAGTCTGGCATCTGCTTTACCGACGATTGATTTTATATGGTAGTTCCATTTTAAATCCCCCCTAATGACTACTCCAAAATACTTTATGGAATTAACTGCTTCCAGTTGCAGCCCTGCTATAGTGTAGCTAAATGATAAAGTATCTTTCTTTCTGTGTATTCGCAGCACGTCACTTGCATCTCAATACAATTGTTACATTGTTACAACCTCTCTATATACTACAGCATCATCCGCAAAAAGCCTCAGTGCACTTCCGATGTTATCCGCAAGGTCATGTTGTTGTTATGGTCTTCAGTCCGGAGACTGATTTGATGCAGCTCTCCACCCTACTCTATCCTGAGCAACCCTTTTCATCTCCTCATAAGAACGGCAACCCACATCCACTTGAATCTGCTTACTATACGCGTCTCTTGGTCCCCCTCTGCGATTTTTACTCCACACACTTCCCTCCAATGCTAAATTTACGATTCCTCGATGTCTAAGAATGTGTCGTACCAAGCGATCCCTTCTTTTAGTCAGGTTATGCCAAAAATTCCTTTTCTCACCAATTCTGTTCAGTACCTCTTCATTAGTTATGCGATCTATTGGGGTTCATAGAAAGAAAATTTGTTTTTGTGTCTTTGGCGATAACTAGTTCGTTCGAACTTCATTTCCAAACTGGTCCCAACTATCACGCGCATACACAGAGCGAAATTGCCGTTTACAATTTCGCTCTCCGCATGCGTCTGACAGTTGCAAACGATTCGGAACTTCTCTGCGAAGGAACTCGGTAGTCTGTCCTGTTTTCAACCAGTGTATTCCGTCCTCTTCATTGTATTCTTTGGTGTTTCTTTTGACATACTTTGTGGCTTAGGTTTAAGCTGTATTGTGCGTTCGAGATCGTAGGTAGCCATTTGCTTCAAAAGAAATTACTAACTTAAATACAAATACAAAATGCCGAAAAGAAAGTCATTGTTGAATGATGTGCTCTTGGAGAAATACAAATCATTCAAGAGAGGAAGGAACGAACATGAAGCAGAATGTTTGAATTTGTCCTGCTGCAACATACATGCCCGTTGCTAACAAAAGTAAGTCATATATGTATCGTAATGGCTAGTACTGGATCGTATTTATAGAAATAACCATTGAATGCAGAGAATTATGTTACATTGACTAAAGTTCTCATCAGGTTGTTGCAAACAATATTTCGCGTATTATTAACAATACAGAAGCACATTTCTGTGAGAAATATCAAGCCAGTCAATCTGTTCATATAAACGCAAACGCTAAGTTACGAAATGTTTGCTTTAGGTAACAAATACATGCAATAATCAAGTTTAATACATTCACCATATATACAGGTGCTCTTGGGAGAGTTTTCGTCGTCCTCCAAATATAGTTGGTACAAAAGTGAAAAAGACAAGTATGAGACAACTGAGTGCAGTGATGATAATCTGTCAAAGTTCATAATATTTTGTTTTACAATAACTACACAAGGTTACTGCTCCAGTTTGCAGTAGTTTTACGTGGTTCATTAATAAAGTTGTAAATTACATTATGTTAACAATAAAGGGTCCTCTTTTTACATGAACTGTCCTCTTTTTTGATGATGAACATATGGTAACCGTACCCAGGACCCTCGAGCTTAAAGTGCTCTCGGACTTCGTGAGCGACGTACGAATAAGGTTGCAGTAGATCGTCGATTTTTTAAAATACTTTTTACTTTCCGCCCTAATGTCCATCATCTCCCCCTCCGCTCAAACCAAGTTAGTCGCGTGGATCATCGGGTGGCGGAACATTGCTTCTAATCAGGTCTTCACACGACGCTCGGTGGTGGTGCTGACCGGCCAAGCCGCCAGCCGCTGTGTACAACAATTCAGTCGGCTTAGCAGCAGAAGTACCGGCGGCATCAAAGCTGCTCAGAGGAACAGCTACGCCTTACAAGTGTTGCGGCGTGCCGTTCGGCGCATTGTGCAACAAGGGCGAATGTAATTGGGGGGGTTGGGGCAAAGGTGTACGTGCCGCCCCCCCCCTCCCACCAGAAAGCCTGAGGATAAAAAAATGAAAGAAATGAAAGAGAGAGAGAGAGAGAAAGAGAGTTGGGAGAAAGGAGAAAGAGTGAGAAGAGGGGGCGGGGAGACAGTGGCGGACTAACGCTGTTGGTGACCCGGGGGAGGGGGGGGGGGGGAAGGCACGGCCAGTCTAAGAAGAATAACTTTCGAGATTTGGAGGCCCCAGCAGAACTAGATGCCAAGCGAAAAAAAAACCTTTCTTTGGAATGATTTGGAGGCCCCCCCAAGACCGGAGGCCCGGGACGGTCCGCCCCCTCCACCCCCCCCCCCCTTAATCCACCACTGCGGGGAGGAAGGGATAGAATCTCAGAATAAGAATCATTGTTTTTTGTTGTGGTCTTCAGTCCGGAGACTGGTTTGATGCAGCTCTCCACAATACCCTATCCTGAGCAAGCCTCTTCATCTCCACATAAGAACGGCAACCTACATCTGTCTGAATCTGCTTACTGTATCCATCTCTTGGTCTTCCTCTGCGATTTTTACCCCACACATTTCCCTCCAATGCTAAATTCACAAATCCTTGATGTCTAAGAATGAGTATGAGTATGTCAGAAATTTCTTTTCTCCCCAATTCTGTTCAGTACCTCCTCATTAGTTACGCGATCCACCCACCTAATCTTCAGCATTCTTCTGTAGCACCATATTTCAAAAGCCTCAATCCTCTTCCTGTCCGCACTGTTTATCGTCCATGTCTCACTCCTATACAAGGCAACACTCCATACAAATGCCTTCAGAGAGGACTTCCTTAGGCTTAAATCAATATTCGATGTTAACAAATTTCTCTTTTTCAAGAACACTTTTCTACCCATTGCCACTCTGCAATTTATATCCTCTGTACTGCGACCATCATTTGTTATTTTACTGCCCAAGTAACAAAACTCATCTACCTCCTTTATTGCTTCGTTACCTAATCTAATTCCTTCAGCATCACCTGATTTTCTTAGACTGCACTCCATTACCCTAGTTTTTCTCTTGTTAATGTTCATCTTATATGCACCTTTCAGCACACTGTCCATTCCGTTCAATTGCTCTTCCAGGTACTTTGCTGTATCTGACACAATTACTATGTCGTCGGCAAAACGCAATGTTTTTGATTCTTCCCCCTGAACTTTAATTCCTTCACCAAATTTCTCCTTAGTTTCCTTTATAGCTTGCTCAATGTACAAATTGAATAACATTGGAGAAAGGCTACAACCCTGTCTTACTTCCTTTCCAACCACTGCATCCCTTTCATGCCCTTCAACTCTGACAACCGCTGTCTGGTTTTTGTACAAGTTGTAAATAACCCTACGCTCCCTATATTTTACTCCTGCTTGCTTCAGAACTTGAAAGAGTTTATTCCAATCAACATTGTCAAAAGCCTTCTCCAAATCTACAAAAGCTAGAAATGTAGGTTTGCCTTTTCTTAATCTGTTTTCTAGGCCAAGCCGTAAAGTAAGTATTGCCTCCCGAGTTCCTACATTTCTCCTGAACCCAAACTGATCTTCCCCGAGTTCGGCTTCTACCAGCTTTTCCATCCTTCTGTAAATAATTCGTGTTAATTAAGTGTAGGCATTTGTCATCTCTTCCCATACTGTTTCTAAACATTGTAACCTCTTTGACACAGAAGTAAATACTCTGAAAATTGCCTAATAAGCCGAAAACCGGTTAAGAAAACAAAAACACATACAAATTTATATATTTTTAATTTATTCGATTATGTTCTATCAAGAAGCGATGGCAGAATCAGTCAAAAAATTTAACTTTTACTTACTGGCAGCATGGAATCCTGCGCGTTGACAGTTGGCCTGTATCGGTGTTAAACATGCCTAAAAGACTTTTTAGATAGATGACACTGTACGACCAATCTAACTCACCTTACCGACTCATTATACTTTACAGTTTCTATACTGACAACCTAATACCCCTCTACTCTTCGTATAATCGCGTTCTGTTCTTGATATCTCGTGATCAATTTCACTTTACACAGTGCCGAAAAAAATTGTACAGCAGGAAAAACGTCTTGAATTTCATCCGATGACGGAAGATGGCACCTTTGGTATAGTAGACATATTGGTTTCGACATCTTAGCGAGAGAGTGTGATGACGTAGCTGTCACAGCGCCATCGGTGTACCCTATAATATGGAATATTTGCAGCCATAAGGCACAGTGTGATATTAATGTGTTAAGCAAACCGGCGCCATGTCGCGGAGGACGAACTGGTGCTTTCTACAGTCAACTAACCTATTGTTGCCTCCCTACGGGAGTTTTGGTCATTTCGGGGAACTGCCACATAAGACGAACATGCTGTGTCAATTGTGCAACGATGTAAGCAGGAGGTCCCGAGTTCTCAATTAAATGCCTCTACTTCAGTTTAATAACTATTTGCAATGTTCATGTGAACATTCCCAGAAACGTGAACGAGTTTCTGGACGTCTACTCAGCACAGACGTCCGCTAAGATCGTCGTATTGAAAGGTTGTACTGGTAATAAGGTTACTTGTGGTATATGGAGCCATGGGGTAACTGGGCCATGGATTTTTTTGATAAATGCTGAGAGAGTAATGTTACTTCATTTGGTTGGCAACACTGAAGAAAGATGTCCTCTCCCTTGAACAAGCAGTCTCAGTTATCTAATTGTTGTGGTTTGTATGTGGCATTTTTTTTCTTCAATTTCGTAGTGCTTGATTTCTCTAGCTACATGATGTCTTCCTGACTTTACGAAGTACCTACATGTTTACTGCATGTATCACAGTTACAAGTAATTTAGCATAAAGTAGAATCACAACAATTACTTGAAACGTTACTGGCAACAAGTGTTCTCCTTTATTATATAAATTTGCTATGCTGGCCACGTTACCCCCAGAATTTTTCAAAACTGGGATGTATGTGGTATTTGGGCCTACCTAGGACCAATTTACCCCAAGTACATTAATTACTATTATTGCTTCTGTCTAATTCAATACTAAAGTCAATGAATCTATTAATTATAGAAAAGGAGGGAAAAAACTGAAGGAAATGTACAGAATGTCAATCAAACTAGTTGCAAGAGAAAAGAAGAAGGATTTCGCAAAGGTGAACATTTCTAAGCCCTGTGCCAACAGAAAAACTAAAAAGAAGAAACACAATAATACTGATGAAGAAACAAGAAAGTGACCAGTTTTCTGTATGTGAGAGTGATGATGATCATGCTTTTATAAGATATTCAGATGAAGAACTAATTGAACTAGATATGAATTCAATACAAGTGGGTGAATACCGTGTTTTGAAAGTGTATGGAAAATCAAAAGTAAATTTCAGGCCTTACATTGCAAAAGTACAAACCAGTCAGATGATGAATATGAAGTTATATTTTTGAAATAACACTTCCAAACCATGAATTTTATGGAAACATATGAAGAAGCATATATTACCAAAACAGATATAGTAAGAAAGTTCTCAACGCCTCTTAAAATCAGGTCTGCTAGGTTCGAAGATAATTTTCACTGATGATTTGAATGACTTTTCGAACGTTTATTAACTTTTGTTAGTTACACATAATGTAATACAACTTACTTAAGTACAAGACATGTCCACAAAGTAAGTTCCGTTTGGTTATATAAACCAAACGCGTAAGAAAAATATTTATTGTATAAAAATCTACAACTGTTCAACTACTTTTCTACATAACTTCCGAATTTTGTAGGCACCTGTCATAGCGTGGCACAAGTTTTTGTGTGCCTTCTTCATAGAAGGTTGCCGCCTGTGTATTCAACCATGTGTTAACATGTTCATTCTGCTCATCATCGTTGAAGTGTTGACCACCAAGGACAGATTTTAGGTGTAAGAAGAAAGTTCTTTTTCCCTTCACGTTACCGCCCGATCTCACAAGGCGAATGTGACCAAACAACTCTTACGGGAATTTCACTGGGACGTGTTTGATCATCCTCAGTTCAGCCTCGCTCCTAGCGACTTTCTTCTTAGACCTAAAACCTGTCCATGGTGGTCAACACTTCAGCGATGATGGCGAGCTGAAAGAACATGTTACCACATGGTTGAATACACAGGCGGCAACCTTCTACGAAGAAGGCATACAAAGACTTCTGCCACGCTATGACAAATGCTTACAAAATTTCGGAAGCTATGTAGAAATGTAGTTTAATAGTTGTATATTTTTTTACAATAAATATTTTTTCTGTATCTGTACACGAGTGTTTTATATAACCAAACGGAACTTACTTTGTGGACATACCTCGTAATTAGTATGAAACTAAGATCCTTATGACCCAGTTGCTCCTCTTTGTGGGATTTTTTCTTCACCTAACCCTCTCATGTTTAATATGACAAAAAAGATATTCTGTCGTAATGTATTTAAAGACAGCGTTTTGTATTATTAGAAAACCTGTTTCAGATAGTAATTTAAAATATTACTTCCTAGGATAATACTAAGTTACGAACTACGCACTTGTAAAATCGTGGCCCAGATACCCCAACTAATCTTACAGAACAGAGGGTTTGTGAGCCCAAAAGTGGCAACACGAACTGTTACCAGCTCGCTACGACGGACACGCAGACCGCTGGCCCGTTTTCCACACACGCCACACCATGGACGTGCACGGCTACCGCCATCTTTAAAATCGAATGGAATGGATATCAGAATCAGCGCCTCCACTGGCGTCCGTGAAGGGTACATAGATCGACGCATGGTACCTCAGTACCGTTAAACCTATTATTCAGTAACAGTTAAGCTTTCATGCACTTCATATGCACGGTTTCAAAAATAAATCCTGAGTAGATTGCAAGTGTATAATAGGGTGTAATAATTTTTATTTCCGGCAGTATATAGCTCCGTACTTAGCTATCATTTACAACCGATCACTCAGTGAAAGATCCGTACCCAAAGACTGGAAAGTTGCCCGAGTTACTCCAATATTCAAGAAAGGCAATAGGAGTGATCCCCATAATTACAGGCCTATCTCATTGACGTCGATTTGCAGTAGGATTTTGGAACATATACGTTGTTCGAATATTATGAACTACCTCGAAGACCTATTAACAAGTAGTCAACACGGATTCAGAAATTATCACTCTCGCGAAACACAGCTTGCCCTTTATTCACATGAAGTGTTACATGCCATCGACAAGGGATCTCAAATCGATTCCATATTTCTGGATTTCAGGAAGGCTTTTGACACTGTACCCCACAAGCGGCTTCTTATGAAATTGCGTGCTTATGGAATATCTCCCCAATTGTGCGGTTGGATTCACGATTTCCTATCAGAAAGAACACAGTTCGTTGTAATTGACGGTAAGTCATCGAGTAAAACAGAAGTGATATCTGGCGTTCCACAGGGAAGCGTTATAGGCCCCCTACTCTTCCTCGTGTTTATAAACGAATTAGGGGACAATCTGAATAGCTCCCTTAGATTGTTCGCGGATGATGCTGTCGTTTATCGGTTAGTGAAGTCAACAGAGGATCAAAAGCAACTGCAAAGCGATTTAGACAAAATTTCTGCTTGGTGCGAAAATTGGCAATTGACACTAAATAAAGAAAAGTGTGAAGTAATACACATGACCACTAAAAGAAATCCGCTGAACTTCAATTACGCGATAAATCAGTCAAACCTTAAGGTCGTAGCTTCTACCAAATACCTAGGAGTTACAATTACGAACAACTTTGACTGGAGAGAACACATAGAACATATTGTGGGGAAGGCGAACCAAAGGTTACGTTTCATCGGCAGAACGCTTCGAAGATGCACCAGCTCCACCAAAGAGACTGGCTACATCACACTTGTGCGTCCTCTCCTGGAGTACTGTTGCCCCTTGTGGGACCCTCACGAGGTGGGATTGACGGAAGAAATTGAGAAGGTTCAGAGATGAGCAGCTCGTTTTGTTCTATCACGTTACGGGGGAGAAAGCGTTATGGAAATGTTGCACAAATTGGGGTGGAAATCATTAAAAGAAAGACGTTATTCATTGCGGCGTGATCTGTTTGCGAAGTTTCAATCACCGACTTTTAGTTCTGAATATGAAAATATTTTGCTAGCACCCACCGACTTAGGGAGACATGACCATCGCAATAAAATAAGAGAAATCAGATCGAAAACGAAACGATTTAGGTGATCTTTCTTCCCGCGCGCTATTAGAGAATGGAACGCTAGAGAAAAGTTATGAAAGTGGTTAATGAACCCTCTGCCATGCACTTGAATGTGATTTGCAGAGTATCTATGTAGATGTAGATCCGAAATCTTGGAACCTGATGTCCACATCTGTTTGGAAATGCCTGAAACATCGGCAAGCCACAGTGATTGAACATATACCATCAGGTCTGCAGCCTGACAGTCAGCAGCGTGTAGCTACTCAGTAAATCAGCGCTTCGCTTGCATCCAGGAACGAACCGCTAATGCAGCTGGTTTCCCGCAGTCGTCGTCTCGTCTTGAGGCCGGTGGACGTTGCCGCGGAAAAGCTCCTCATTAGGCAGAGAGCAAGAAAGGCGCGCGCGCTGTCAGAAAGAGTGAATGATTACGGTGGCCCTTATTAGGGGATGCGTCGGCCTTGAAAGACGCGTAATGAGGTAGTGGGGTCGGACGCGCCCCTTGCCACTTTGCGTCTGCAATTTGCGCTCATTCACAGGTCCGGCACTGGAAACGCATCGGGACATCTCCACCCTCCGTGCAAAAAAGTGCGGTTTTTAATTGAGTTGAGGCAATTACACCGCTATGCCACTTTTCACAGATATAAAATAACTCACACACTGACAGGTCAGCAGTTACTATTCCCTGCCCTTTATCATTTTATTACTAGGAAAAGACGGGATGTATTTTTTTATTTCAGTCTTATATTAGACCGTCCTATCTTTTTTGATCCATTTGGCCATCTCCTTATTTCTCCTCTTCTCTGTAGATCTCCTTCGGCTCTTCTCTTTGTCCTCCTTCCAATATTTATCTCCTCTGCACCCTGTATCTCTCCACTTTCTCTTTCACTCCTTCTGAATGAATTTATGTATATGTTCAGAAGAGAAAATTTCATGGTAGCTTTCCGAAAATTATTTTACTTGTAACTGACAGTATTACTTCCTACTTCATGTATTCATTCCAATCTTCCATTAATCTCCCATCCTTCAGTTCAATTCCTCTTCCAACTTTCTCTGTGTTCACTACTTCCTCGCCCCTCTTTCAGGCTACCTCTTTCTTCCTTCTGTCCATCTTAGTCGCCTCTCTGCCCATTTTTTCTTCTCTCGATCTTCGTACAGCTCATGCTTTGCCCTCTCTCTGCTATTCAGCCTGCTCGCTGTCCACCTCCTTTCACACTCCGGCCATCTCCTCTTAAATTTCTCTTATCCCTCTTTCCACTCATTTCCTCCACCCTCTGTGTTCTCCTCTGCATCTGATGATTCTCTCTTTCTCACCATCTCTCTGTCAATATTCTTCTACTTTTTTACCTCTTCATTCTACTCATCTTCATTGATCCCCCTTCTCTCCTCCTCCTTCTTAATAAAACGAAATTACATGTAATTGGCAGTAACAATAATTTTCTACGTTATGTATTCATTTTTCATCCATTAGTACAATTTCCCCTCATCTCTCTTGTTCATTTCCTCCTTCCCCTTCTGTTTCTACACTTTCTACTCCGCCTCTTATGTTCGCTACTTTCTCCCCTCCTCTCTCCATGACTCTACCTTCTCCACCCCAACTACTTCATTTTCCGTCGATCTCTCTACATCTTGTAGTATGTCCTCTCACCCAAACTCTTCTCCTCCCTCGCCCAATGTCCTACTCCACATACATGTCCCTCGATCTGCTTGCTCATTCCTCCTGTCTGTGTCCATCTCAAATTTTCCCCTCTATCTCTCTCTCCTCCCGCACCATTGTCTCTCCAAAAACTTACAAACAATGAACTAAGTAATACTAAGGACGGCACAAATATCCATGACCGAGGGGGGATTCGAACCCCCGACCGTAGTGGCCGTGCAGACTGTGACTGGAGCGCCTCAGTCCCCTCGGCCATCACTGCCGGCATTGTCTCTCCGTCACCCTAAACCCAACAGGAGTACTTCATTTCAAATAACAAAAAATGTGTAAAAATTTGATTTAAATCGATACTGGGGTTTGAGAGTGAAGTCCCTGAAACTTCACCCACATACGTACAAGCCGCATAAATTTCACATATATCTAAATAAATATAAATTTCACATATAACTTTCGTGGAAATTCTTCTAATTACTTCTACAGTTTTCTTTTCCGCAGCTCAAGCCTTATCACGTCATATCTCCTGAATTGTATCCTGTAATAAAATTTAATTTTGCAGGCACGTTACGTGGCACTGTAAGTGGTTACTGTCTGCGAAAAGCGCTACGGTTGGACTTAGTTCCGAATAAATAATACTTAAAGACCTAATGAATCCTGCGGCAGTTTCTCAAACATCTCAGTGTTTATGAACTCACGTCTCTGGTTTAGCTCGTCCTACGGTAACATACTTCTGCGATATATCTAAAGGTAGGTTGCAGTATGCGTCCCCAATGCAGTTATTAATAAATAAGCAATAAATTGAAATGCTGTGCCTCTTGCGGCAGCTTCATTGCATGAAAAGCGACAGTGTAGTTAACGGAAAATGTTTTTTCATTCATCAGTGATAAAAAGCCTCCAAAAGTTTTTTTTACTGTGTGTGAAGTCCTCTGCTCTCGATGTATATTGTCTGTCGGTTGCTACAATCATTTGTCTCTTCCACCCCTTTCATAGGTAGATTCGTATTTAGTCCACAGCGCTTCTTCTTGTAAAGGAAATGATATGCCTATCAAGTTTGGTTGAAATCAGTTCATTTGTTTAAGAAGCTATGTGGAACTCACATACAGATATTAAAGCAACTTGTATAGTATAGAAACTATCGGAATATATATAAGCTGTGGAGGTTGTATGTATTATTAGATAGACGATCAATTCTCATTATTACATACGTCTATGGCATGTTGTATTGATAAGAGAGAGAGACAATAAAATGTATCGTTTTACATACTGAGTCGTCGTATGACGGAAGACTTTGAGAAGGTTCAGAGAAGGGCAGCTCTTTTTATTTCATCACTTTACAAGGGTGAAAGCGTCACGGAAATGTTGCACTATTTGAGGCGGAAATCATTAAAAGAACGACATTATTCCTTGCGGCGAGTTCTATTTGTGAAATTTCAATCACCGACTATTACTTCTGAATGTGAAAATATTTTCCTAGTACCAACATACATAGGGAGACATGACCATCCCAATAAAATAAGAGAAATCAGATCGAAAACGGAACGATTTCTTTCTTTCTTCCCGCGCGCTAATATGGAAGAAACGGTAGAGAAAGGTTATGAAAGTGGTTAATAAATCCTCTGCCAGAAACTTAAATGTGTTGCACAGTATCTATGTAGATGTAGATTTCAAAATGCGTCGTGCAAAGAGAATTACTTTTGGTAGGATGTATGCAAAACTTATTGAGGCTCAATCGTCTGGTGGTTATATATGATATGCCATATCTACATCTCCATCTACATAAATACTCTGCAAGTCACAATGAAGTGCTTGGCAGAGGGTTCATCGAACAGGTTTTATATTTCTCTATAGTTCGATTCTCTAATAGCTCGCGAAAAAAACGAACACGTAAATCTTTACATTTTCTATCTGATTTGCTAACAAAATATGTTCGCATTCATAAGAAAAACTTGATGAAAGAAATTTCACACGTAGATCTCGTCGCAACGAATAACACCTTTCATTTAATGATTTACAACCCTACTCGTGCATTATTTCCGTGACACCCTCCCTCCAATATCGCGAAAATACAAAACGAGCTGCCCTTCGCTCAACATTGTCTAAATCGCCCGTCAGTCCCACTTGATGGGGATCCCACAACGCAAAGCAAAACTCCAAAATTGGACGCAAAAATGCGGTGTAGGTAGTTTCTAAAGTAGAACTGTTGCATCGTCTAAGTGTTCTGGCAACGAAGCGTAGTCTTAGTTTCGCTTTCTCTACAATAATTTATTTTTATAATTCCAATTTAAGTTGTTCGTAATTGTTATTCCTAGGTATTTAACTGAATTGACGGTCTATAGATTTGAATGATTTATCGAGTAAATGAAGTTTAACGGATTTCTTTTAGCTTGTCATGTGGATGACGTCGCACTTTTCCACGTAGTGAAAGTATTTATTGTGGTTTACTGCTAGTATACTTACCTACGACAATAATTTCCTAGGGTTCTCTACGAAATTGCGTGATAGGGTTTCGTTGTAAAAAGTGTAAACGCCGTCCGAGAACCCTCAGGGGCTCACTGGGTACTGACCGGCCGCCGTGTCATCCTCTGCCCGAAGGCGTCAACGGATGCGGTATGGAGAGGGACGTGGTCAGCGCCCCGCACTCCCGGCCGCTTTGTCAGTCTTCGTGACCGGAGCCGCTACTTCTCAATCAAGTAGCTCCTCAGTTGGCCTCAGAATAGCTGAGTGCACCCTGCTTTCCAACAGCACTAGGCAAACCCGGACGGTAACCAATCCAAGTGCTAGCCAAGGCCGACAGAATTGTATCCTAATCCTTCTGCTCAACATCGACGTACATCGACAGCATATCGGCTAACGTCTTGTTAAATCGGTTCGTAAGACCATTTGTCTGAGGATGGTATGCAGTTGTCATTCTGTGGACAATGTCTAACGTCTTGTTAAATCGGTTCGTAAGACCATTTGTCTGAGGATGGTATGCAGTTGTCATTCTGTGGACAATGTCGCACCGTGACATTACCTCTGATATTAGTTTTGACTGGAATACTTTACCACGATCAGGTGTCATGACACGTGGTGCTCCAGGCTTCAAAATAATGTCTTCTGCAAGGAATTTTGCGATCTCTGGTCGACACAGGTTTGGTGACAGCGTAGCGTGTGAGGTAGTCAGTGCAGACTATTATCCATCGGTTACCAGTTTTCGACTTCGGGACCGTCCCTAAAAGATCGATGCCAACTCGTTGGAATGGAGCTGCTGCCGGCGGAATCGGTACAAGATGCCCAGGAGGTGATTGTAGCACGTGTTTCTGTCGCTGGCACTCTTTACAGTGACTCACATAGGCTTGACAGATCGGGAGAGACCTTTCCAGTAATACCTGCGTCTGATTCTGTCTAGGGTCTTCACGAATCCCGGATGACCGGATATTGGAGCATCGCGGAAATATTTGAGAATAGCTGGCTGGAGATGAGCTGGAACAAACAGTAGCCACTTGGGATCCGTCAGTCCGGGCCCTATTGGCAGTTCCACGCTTGTTTCCTCTAACAGGAACTGGTGGCACGGTTTCGCAGTGGAAACTATTGTCAGTTTTACTTGACTAACAAGACCAGAAAATTAAAAAAAAATCGTAGTAACAAACCGTGAAAATTGATAGGTGAGGGGAATTAGTGATCTTTCATTTACCTTGTTTTATAATTTCATTTTAATTGTAAGGTGTGGGGAGTTTGTGACTTGCTATTTCGCTTTATTTATTAGTCGATTTGGGCAGTAGAAGTTAGTTTCAACCGGGGGAGGCTTCTGACACAAGGGAAGTATGGAATTCTGGCCACAATAAAACAGCTTGTGTGCTGTGAATGTAGGCTTTCTCGGCGTATGGCACTAACGAAATCTTCTCGGGTTTCCATCCGGGTAGCTGCGTTGAAATTCCGCAACGTTTCGATGAGTGATAGTCTCATCATCTTCATGCGAAGATGATGAGACTGTTACTCATCGAAACGTTGCGGAATTTCAACGCAGCCACCCGGATGGAAACCCAAGAATATTTCGTCAGCTTTTTGGAAAAACGTGTTCAGGAAGAGGACCACTGCGTATCTTTAGTGAGGCATCCTGCGGTGAGGTGCCGTAAAAGAATTGTCGTGCTGGACAATCATGAGGAAGGGAACGCTCATATTCGGACTACCTGCATGTCTTGACCGGAGGATTTCGGAGAACGCTGTTGCGGGCGGCCAGAGCTGTCCACGGGTTGGCCGTCAGCCTGTCGCGAGTCGCCGACGTCCGTTGATGTGAGGAGCATCTTCATGTTGCCGCATAGTTTTGGAAGACTAGTGGGCGATACCTATCTCCAAAATAGGCAGAATCGGCTAATATGACGACTTTTTACTGCAACGTTAATGGCAGGGCTGTTTCCGAGATTTCGTTTAAGAGAGACCAGGAAGTCTAGAGCTGTGGGGTTTCGGCGCCGAGGCTAGTAAAAGTTTAAACGTTTTAGCGTTTTGGGCCCAGCACAGGGCGATGGCCCGCAAATTCATCACACTAGCAACTGTAAGGCAGTGAGAAATTTTCTCGCGGGGGCGGAGCATAAGGTGGCGCCTGTTGAACGCTCTGTGACTGACCAGTGGATTTTAGGGCGACAGCTCTGTCGATTAATCTTACGGTGCTCGTCCGATCTTTGGTCAGTCCATTAAGGGCACGGTGTTCGATATCGAGAGGGCGTGGTCGCGAGGAGCGGCCTGGAGCTGCTCAGTTTGTATGTAGAAATTAACAACACGATTGCGAGATTTCGCGAGGGGCGGACCACAGCGAAGGTCTACATCTACATCTACATGGGATACTCTGCAAATCACATTTATGTGCCTGGCAGAGCGTTCATCGAACCACCGTTACACCATTTATCTCCCATTCCATTCTCGAATAGTGCGCGGGAAGAAAGAACAACTGAATCTCTCCGTTCGAGCTCTGATTTCTCGTATTTTATGCTGATGATCATTTCTACCTATTTAAGTGGGAGTGAACAATATATTTTCGGGTTGGAGGAGAATGTTAGCGATTGGAGTTTCGTAAGTAGCGATAAGCGCCGTTGTTGTAATTATTCTCATCCTAGATCCTATATCATTTCCGTAACGCTTTCTCCCCTGTATCGTGACAATACGAATCGAGATGTCCTTCTTTGGACTCTTCAGATGACCTCCGTCAAACCCACCTGATAAGGATCTCACACTGGGCAGAAATACTCCAAAAATGGACGGACAGGCGCAGTGTATGCAGTTTCTTCAGTAGTTCTGTTAAATCTTTTAAGGATTCTACCAATGAAAGCAGTACCTGGTTCGCCTTTCCCACAACATTATCTACGTGTTCTTTTCAGTTTAGGTCTGAAGTAATAGTAATTCCTAGGTATTTTGTGGAGTTTATGGCCTGATTTGATTGAATTATCTTGTAAACAAAGTTTAACGGATTTGTTTTCGTACTCGCGTGGACGACTGCACACTTGTCAATATTTAGAGTCAATTGGCAATTTTTACAGCATAGTGACATCTTATTCAGATCGTTCTGCAGTTGGTTATGATCTTCAGATGCTTTTACTAGACGGCAAATGACGGCGTCATCTGCAAACAATCTAAGAGAGCTACTTAGATTTTCCCCTAAATCGTTTATGTAAATAAGGAACAGCAGAGGACCAATAACACTACCCTGTGGAACCCCCGATATCACCTCTGTTTTTGTTGATGCCTTACCATCGATTTACTACGAACTGTGTCCTCTCTGACTGTGTGAGTGCGCCCAGTGCGGGTTCGAACTTGGAAATCTGATAGTTTTTGTCAGGCAGGACTTGGAGATTTTGCAGAAGTTGTGAAATTAGTTTCACAACTGTCCCTTTAGAATACGTCAGCTGCTATTATCCTAGTAGCAAGTGGCAGTGGCAAATTTCTTCCTATCTGGGGACACCTGAGATTCTTCTCGTCTATTAATACAATGGAGTAACTTTGTGCTGCGTCCTAGCCGATCTGGTGAAATAGCCTGGAACTGTTTTCTACCGAGATAACAGAGGCTGATGTCTAGATAAATGTCGTTTCTGCCTAACATAAGGAAGTGACATATTTTCGTGGTCACGTCTTTTCAGCTTCTGCCTGTAACCCATCGTTGTCTTCGACTGCTCCACCAGCTTCACCAGCTGCAGAAGTGTGGGTAAAGCGACGCTATCATATCTCTAGGGCCATCTAGGAGTTGTTATTGCAGAATTTGTATGACTATCGGGGAACGTCTTCACGAAAAGGTGTCGTACATTGCTCCCAGTAGAATAATTCAAAGTGGGCATTCTTTTTTTGGGACGATATCATTAATGCTTAGACTCCCAGTTTAGCCAGTCATTTTTATGTTTATCTCAGTAATTAGTAAACGTTTCATATAGACTGATGTAGGATTATTTGTCTGTATGCTTTCTTATGGTAAATAATTACATTAGAATTGTCGCTGGCTTTGGTGTTTCTGTTTCTCTAAATAAAATTGTTCATACCAAAGCCTCGTTTTGACTACCTTTATCAGAAATTCCGATCACTGAATCTTGGAGGGGGTCTTGTTCTGTATATCTAATCAACAGCATACCAGGAACACATGAGCCTTAGTGGGATTCAGTTGATACAATAGTGCACTAGTACACCACGTACACGTTACAAAGTACAACATAGATTACTATCTGAACAGCTCACTGCTGTATGCTACTGAGACCAGTTAAGATCTGTTGTTGTATTTGTCCATGTCATAAGTAAAATCAATTCAATTAATTGAATCAAAACTACAAATTCATTAGCATTTGAAAAATCTATTGATGTTCATTAATTTATGATAAATAAAATAGTAACAATCGTACATACAAGTATGATAAAAAAAGGCACTTTTCCCATCCCCCTGCCCCCTCCCCCACTTTCAAAGTAATTTTTAATTTAGTGTTTGCTGTTCCCTAATGAATACCAACGACGTTCTGGAGAGAATAGAAATAAAAGTAATGGAGCTCGGAAGGAGAAGATGCGGAAAGCTTGATAGGAGAAGGAAATGAGAATTCTGTGGAATTACCAAAGGGTCAGGTATACTTTTGCTACATCTGCTCTGCTTCGACTACTCTTCATCCATGTGCTTTTCTTATGTATCTGGTTTATTCTTTCCATTGCGATGTTTTGTGATACGATACACTTCCTTTTCGAAGGCCGCAATCTCAATGGAGCACTACTTGGGGGTTTTATGAGCCATAAACTTCTAAAATCTTATTCCGGCTGCCCGACACTCACCCGTAATTCTCTGTAGCGGTTGACTTCACCAGAACTCCTACGAAGTGAATTTATGTTTATTTTATACCAGATATCTGAGAGATAATCTCTAAGGCGATCCACGGAAAAGCTACTGTGCTTCATCTTCAAATCTTACGTTTCATTTTCTATATCACAGAAAGCGTACCAGCTTAATTTCGTTTCATTCAAGAGACGATAAATTTCTTCGGCGATACGCAACACTTAAGCCAATGCGTTTCCAAGGAGTTCGATATTTCACAGGGCGACAAGATTTACGGTCCGTGAAGTGATATCGTTGATTTATTGATGAGCACTCTATTCTGACTGAAAAAGGCAGCTTGGAATTTAACGAGCTGTCGTGGACGTAATTAGAAACAGGGAACAATGTCGAAGAGGACAGAATCTGGTTGGATATAAACGCCTCCTGTAGACTTATATAGTGTTTAACACGGACTGTTAAATTGTTTTAGTGTAATTGGATGGTTGGGGTAGGAAAACCTTCCTAGAGTTTGTATACAATCACTGAATGATGAGTGAAAGCTTATCATAAATTGTACCATTCCTCATTATTATTAATGGTGCGAGTTCAGTCTATTAGCGTCGAACAATAGTACTAGCTATCTGCATGATTGGACGGGAAACTGTCTTCATTTGTTTGATGTTATGCTACAGATAAGAATAAAGTAGGAATGATGTAAGTTTTTCGTGAGCGTCTCTTTTTTTTCTTTTTTTTAATAATTTGAATTCTTCCCCATGCTGCCTTTCTAGAGCCTGGAAATTATTGTTGTAAGTAAGGAACATGAAAGAAACGTATAACGTGCTGTTCATAAACTTTCGTGCACTAGTACACATCTCACAGTGTCGATTTTTGAAGAAAAAAAAAAGTTCCTACTCTTTAATTATTCCAAAGAGATCTGAAGGTCGTCGACAACTTAAATCAACAGTTGTAATCAAGCTGTGTATTCTTATAAAGTAGCTCCACTATTTTAACATTAAGTTGCTCTTAATTATACAACACTTCAAATTGTTCGAAAACGCTAAACATTCGGAATCGTAACAATTGGACTCTTAATTATTAAGCGATAAAAATCGACTCAAAAGTGATGAAACTTCACTTGGCACGCTTCTTTATAAGCAAATTTCTGCGTACGGCGTACTTAACTGAATAACGAGACGGTCACGCAAGGACCCAAGATAAAAATTTACGAATGATTATTTTTCACATTGTCCGGAAGTGGACATCATTATTTGTCATGACTTTAGTGGTGAAACTATACCCCTGCATCGCTGTAAGTACAACATAATCTACAACACTCTTCTTTTAGATTTGAAATTATCTATTTGACAGTAAATTTTAGAATAAACCAACTTTTCTTTTAAAACAATGTTTATAAACGCTGAAAATTCTAAATCCAAGCTTTCAGGATGGTAAATCCAATATTTCAGGGCTTCAGAATTTTGAGAAAACTCATTTCTACGTAAAGTATAAGTCATTTCTATATACAATTTTATACGTGCAACCTAGTTCAACATTTTTCAAAGTTCAAAGGCATTATTTGAACTATATTTACAATACCCTGGTTGTGTACTTGTGTGTCTCACAAGTCATTCAGCGAGGTGATGGGGGAGAAGCGTGCTGTCTCTCGCCACTGCTATATGGAAAACATTCTTACATATTGGCAGTTTCGGTGCACTATCGCTAGTGGAGGTCGACCGAATTGGAATCCGTAATTAATTTTTATCTTCAATAGCAGGAAATAAGAAATGTCGCAAACAGAATGACGTTGGTAGCATCGCAATACGTCAATATCATCCCGAGAAATTGCGAAGCGAATTTGACACTTGAAATAAATGAGGCGCGCAGATAGTGCTCGGTTGCGGGCAGCATGGAGCTCACGCTTGAGTCTTGGGCCGTGTGCTTTGTGTTTTGTTTTTTTCCAATCGCCAAATTCTAGGGATGTAATTAAGGTATAGCAACGCTACCAACGCCATTCTTCTTGTGATTTTTCACAATATTGAAAGTGTAAAACATATGGGATTTCTGGATTTTCATTAAAAAATTTAAGTTGAAGGTGAAAATAATATGTGTGTACGTGACACTATTTGTTATCTTAATATCAGCTAACAGTGTCATACTGTCAAGTAATGTGCTTTTCAAAATAGACGAGACGGCTTTCAGACGTAACTACAACATTCTGAAGATGATCCAGAAAGACTGAAACACGTAAATGTAAAGACCATTCGCAGCTGTTGGCTGATATCGAGATAGTAAATTGTGTTAAATATTGGTGCAGTTGCTGAGTCTCGCACATCGACTATGTAATATCTTTAACACTATCTCGTATTTCGGACTTGCATAAACTGCTTTGGTACGTTCATGTACGTGACAATCATTTTTAGATCATTAGTGTAAGTCCATAGGTATCTGAGGTAAAACGTTTAAGTGGTACACTTCGTACAGTAAAGCTACGAGCCGTTTTGAACGGTCACTGTCTCCGTGAAGTGTACCAAAGTTTCACATTGTGCGTTTTCAGAAGACTGGTTTTTGGTAATTTGGGAATATCTCGACACTTGCGAGATTTCGATACTTTTAACCCAATGCTGATCTAAAAGGTAGTGCACTCTATCGGAGTAGACTAGAAGTACATTTCGGAGTAGCGAAACATCTTGGTCTAACGTGTGTTTATTGTATTCGCTTTAATCACGATTTTAGACAACGGAACGAAGCCACAGAATATAATACGACGAGTCCATTATCAGCGTAAACATTCCATATATAAGATTATCAATGAAAATTGCAGTGTGTTGCTTAAATATGTGCTTTATTATCTTCGACGGGCAAAGTTATGTGCCAGCTCTTATTCAGTTGAGTAATTCTGTCAGATTTAGACACTTCGGCATGGGGTAATCCCTACATGTCAACTTCTCCCAAAATTACTGTTTTCCTCAAGGGAAAATTTTACTAGTTTTGGATGGTCACGTTTATCATTGAAAGGGTATAGATTGGGAACATTCTAGTTTCATTTCAGTCGGTACAGACAAGCAGTCTACGATTGGACACGTATTCGGAAAACTGTCTTGAGCAGTTAAACCGGCAACTCATACGCAATGGACAAATTTAGACCTTATGGCTACGAAAAGGCTCGACCTCATTAACGATGTCAGTGTAGATACAGCAGTTAGTGATCATGATATCGTCATAGCGTCGATGGTGACCAAAGTTCATAAATAAAGAAGGCGAGGAGCGTGATTTTGTTAGAAAGAGCTGACATGCAGTTGTTAGCATCCCACTTATAAAATGAATGGACATCGTTTAGTTCCGGTCAAATGAATGTTGAGGAATTGTGTAAATGTATTGTAAATAAAAGGTTAGGGAAATATTTCTCTATAAAGTCGTACAATAATAATGTTAGAAAGCTACTGAGAAAGCAAAGGCTGTTGCACCCTCGGATAAAAAAAAAGAACATGCAATTGATGACAAGTTACTAGAGATTGGTCTTCTATAAACAGATCGATACGCGAAGCACACAATAATTACCGCAGTCATACCTTAACAAAATATGTTTCCAAGAACCCGAAAAAATTCTGGACCTATGTAAAATCAATAAGCGGGTCAAAGGCCACTATCCAGTCAGTCGTTGATCATACCGGCGCAGTAATAGAATAAAGAAACTGGAAAGCTGAAGTTCTAAATTTAGTATTTACGAAATTTTTTACTCAAGAGGAAAATGTTCAAATGTTTGTGAAGCTGATGGAAATAGCTGCGGGCTCATGAGTCCCTAAACTTACAAACTACTTATAAACAAACTTATGCTTAAGACAACACAAACATCCATACCCGAGGGAGGATTCGAATCCCCAACGGGGAACGGCATCGCGCATCGGACCATAGCGCCTCAATGCACTCGGCCACTCCGCCGCGGCTCACACAGGATGACCGTACAATCGGACCATCATTTGATCAACGCTTTAACTCCGAAATTGAGGACATAGTAATAGGTATATCCGGTGGAGAAAAGCAGCTGAGACAGCTGATTACAAAAAAGACCCTGGTTCGGATGGAATACCAGTTCGGTTTTACAATGAGTATTATGTGGCATTAGCCCCTTACTTAGCTTATATTTATCGCAAATCTGTAATTCAGCGTAAAATTCCCAGTGATTGAAAAAAAAACAACGCATGTGACTCCCGTTTATATGAATGGTAAAAGAATGATCCACATAATTACAGGTCAATATCGTTGACATCAGTTTCCTGTAGGAGCTTATTCTCATATCGAATGTAGTAAATTTCTTTGAGACGGAAAAGCTTCTTTCTGTGATAACATTACCTGACATTGCAGGTTTTGGAGGTGATCTGACAGTTTTATATTCTACAAAACTGAAACACCAAGCTGCTAATTAATTACGTGTAATGATGACCGGTTTCGGAGGACTGTGCCACTAGGTTATAAAAGACATATGACCAGATGATGGCCGGCCGCGGTGGCCGAGGGGTCTGAGGCGCTCCAGTCACGGTCTGCACGGCCAGTGCGGTCGGGGGTTCGAATCCCCACTCGGGCATAGATATTTGTGCCGTCCTTAGTCTTAGCTAGTTCATAAGTAGTTTGTAAGCTTAGGGGCTGATGACCCCGTAGTTAAGTCCCATAAGTTCTACAAACATTTGACCAGATGATGATGGCACAGTTCTCCGAAAGTGGTCGTCATTAAATAAATTATTTATTCGGGATCCTGGCGTATCATTTTTGAAGAATATAATTCTTTCTATGAATCGGCACGGGTTTAGGAAACGTCGTTCGTGTGAAACTCAACTTGCCTTTTTTTTTTTTTTTTTTTTTTTTTTTTTTTTTTCACACATGACATCTTGCGAGCCATGGATGTAGGGCAACAGGCGGATTATGTTTTTCTACATTTCGAAAAGGCATTTCACGCTTTGCGATACCGCAGACTGCTAACGAAGATACGAGCATATGGAATAGGTTCACAGATTTGTGACTGGCTGGAAGACTTCTTAAATTATAGAACGCAGTACGATGTTCTCGACGGCGAGTGTTCATCAGAGAAGACTGTACTGTTAGGCGTGCCCCAGAGGAGTGAGAGGAGTGTGATAGGACTGATATTATTTTTTATCTACATAAATGACCTGATGGACAGAGTAACACGTAACTTGCGGCTGTTTGCTGATGATGCTGTGGTGTATGGGAAGGTGTCGTCTTTAATTGACTGTAATAGCATACAGGATGACTTAGACGAAGAAAAATGGTATCTATGTCGAAAGGTAGAGGAATGTAAGGCGATGGACATGAGTAGGAAAAGTAATCCCATAATGTTCGGATACAGAATTTGTAGTGAGCATCTTGATACAGTCGCGTCGTTCAAATATCTAGGTGTAACATTGAGAGCCATATGAAATGGAACCAACATGTAAAAACAGTTGTGAGTAAGGCTATCAGCGGACTTCGGTTTATTGGGACAATTTTGATAAATGTACTTTACCTATAAAGGAGACCGCTTTTACGATCACGTCTTGAATGTTGCTCAATTTTCTGGGACTCGCAACAGATTTCCATCGTTCTATTTGGGAGTGGAATAGGAAAGTAAATACATATTAGTGTTTCAGTGTACTCTCCTCCAGACACTTTTCGGTGGATTGTGGAGTATGTACTCGTATGTAAATGTGGAAGAATCCCAAAGTGCTGAATAAAGCATCGAAGCTAGGGATTGAGATGCTGTGTCTTCCTATATATATCACACATAAATGTCAACCTCTTGACGTATAGTATTTTAAATGCCTATAAAGAAACGTGCCGAAACTTCGCCAAGGAAAGGGACTCACGAAGGAAGATTTCTGCGACAATCTTGGGGGAAGTCAACAACCACTGGCAATCTAAGGAGTGGGTTTAGAAAATGTGGTAGTTACCCATTAACTTAAGATGTATTGGCTGATGATGTCTTTAAACATGGTCAGTGCGCCATACGATACTGCTCAAGTTAGAGTACCGACATCTCTACAGATGACTACCTTTGGTCATCATCTACTCACTTGTTATATGAGGATACAGCACAAATGCCAATTGTACAAAGTAAGACTTCTGGAAGAAAGGTGTCTCGAAAATCAGAATCTGTCCTTCTCACATACGAAAATTATCGAAGACAACATCGGGAGAAAGCATATACACAGCAATGAAAGCGACGTTGAGGGAAGAACGTTGCATGCTTACCTGCAAATCTCAACGACAAAGATAACTGCTGTGTTGAATGAAGTGGTTGGTATTATGATGGTACTGCTGCAGAAAATCGGTAACTTGTGCTGGCCAATGTAACTGATGTACGAAGTTTCAGATGCGAAATTTGTTCATAATCACTTATGTCTTATACAGATTATAGAATTTATTTATGTGAGTACAGTTTCTGGTCTTTTTTTCCAATAGTTCATTTTATTCAGTTATGCTGTTCTTTGTTTGTATTTGTTTCGCATTTTGTCTGTCACCTACATTATAATCAAGTGTAAAGATCTCCCAACTTTAGGGAGACGTGGGAAGTTTGTTTTATATTACAGTATTTAAAACAATACACGACCACAATTCTTTCACAATTTGAGATGTTGACCTACAATTTCAGTTTTCCTCTTAGCGTGACGAGTTCTCCCAAAATTATTTTAACCTAGCAGTCATCTTACTGAAGCTGTGAAGGACTTCCGGTTAGTCATCGCCTTACTGAAAATATTTCTTGGAAAATTCATCGGTGTGTGATACATTCTTCAAATAACTTTATTTTGTGGAACCTCAACTCTCTTCTATGCAGTTCCCTAGGCTGCATTTACATATTCCTTAACCGGGCGAAGGAAAATCGTATAAATCTCGAGTTCCCTTTTCAGTGAACAGCTAGGAAATGCATTAATGATGGGATTAGATTCAAATGTTTGTAAATCTATCGAACCAAACTGTGTGGTCATCAGCTTACAAACTACTTAAATTAAGGTAAACTAACCTAAAAACAAACACACACACAAACACACCCATGCCCCAGGGAAGACTCGAACCTCCGACGGCGAGCAACCGCGCGCTCCGCAGCGAGGCGCCTTAGACTGCTCGGCTACTCCACCGCGGCGATGGGATTAGAGCTCCCAACCATTGACGAACGTTCTCCTGAGCCGCTGCTGTGTGTCACTGTCACGTTAGTTTGTTGTCCATCTCGGTTCCTAGTACCCGATGTAGCCCTAGGGACTACCTGTGATGCTATTCCCCTGTTAAAGGCGACAGATTGACACTTCTGGAGGGACCATCATATGTTGTACCTACAGACGCGAAGTTCATCTCCTTAGTCATATCCATATTTTCAACCAATCGAATGATTACTTAGTAGAAACATAAATAAAAAGCTCTATTCTTAACGTAAAAAGTTTCCTTTAGCACTGTTACATATCAAGTGAACCGCTGTTATATTCTTTATACAAAAAATAACAGAATATAAAATATTGAAAACAAAAACAGATAAAATCAAAAACCAATTGAATTACTACAGCACTACCTCTGCAGGAGTATCTGCATGCTCGTGATGCTATTAGTTATTCAGCAACAAGCCTCCTATTGATACTTCCAAAGAGATTTCACTTGTGAAATATTGAATTTAAGTTCTGGGGCACAGAAGAATAGTTGTAAATAATATTCAGCGCATATGAATTAACATAAAAGAAAAAGCTAATAACATTGCTTGCACTGCCTTCTACAGAGTTTTCCTTTCTTTTATTTGAAGATTTAATTTAAATATCTTCTCTGTGTTTCTTTCTGTTTGCTGCTAATTGGAAGACATGAACAGCAAGCAAAAGTAGTTTTAACAAGAAAGTTTTATTTCTCTTCTGTTTTATCCTTTTAATCGACGAAAGTTTACATCATGAATAAAGTTTTTAAAAAAGTAGTTACATCGATCTCTGAAGGCTTAATATTTCAATAATCTGTCAACACCATGTGTAGGCGCCAATCTAATTTAATAAAAAATAGCATCTAATGTGTTTAAGAGAATTATTGAAGCAGTTTTTACTTTCTAACAACGTAGACATTCATTAATAAAGCAGCATGCTGCTTTAGTACCAGCTGTTACTTGCAAAAGACAATCAAAGTAGCGATGCAACTGTGGAAGCATCCACTCCTAATGACTAAAGCTGTCTTGAAATTATAGGCTTAGTTAGGAGTTCGAAGAAGATGGTGTAGGCGGTGTGCGGATTTACCGGCTTACACTGCCCAACCTGAATCTGCAAGTTAAGCTGACCCACCTTTCAGCCGACGTGTATGCGTTCCTCCTACCTGTTCTATGTCCCTTCGCAGCTAGACAGCACACCGGAGTACCGGTGGAAGTGCCATCAAGAGAGCTGAATTATTAACTGTAACAAGTAGGTATTTCGTCTAAATAAAATTCGGGATGTCAATTATGGGGCTTTATTACTAGCTTCTCCACAATAAAAGACTGTTCAGTGACTTTGAAATTAACAATTATAATTTTACGACTAATACTGAGACCATGGCTCCTACGAGACAGGTCCGGATTAAGTCGTAACACCGAATCACTTTCGCGCTGCACAACCGATAACTCCTATAAACTTCGTTCATCTTCGGAATTATTCGTAAACATTTGTTAAAGGCGTTGTTATTAATTTAAACATTATTAAAGATGATACTACTGTTGACATAAATAAGGATGTTAAATTCGCGACGTATTCCTCGTACTAGAAACGCGGCGGCGGCATCCGAGAGCTGTTTGATACAGGATGATTGTACTGTGTTTCGACTGACAGGCAAAGAGAAGAGAGATCGGTAAGCCAATATTACTGGTTTATTTATTAATTCGTATTGCTTACATGGTTATATTACAGTCTTATTTGACAATTTTCATATATAAAGGATTAAATATACAAAAACTATGTACAAATACCCATAATATAAACAACCAAACAAACAAACCAAGTCGCGGTGGAGTAGCCAAGCGGTCTAAAGCACCTCGCTGCGGAGCGCGCGGTTGCTCGCCGTGGAGGTTCGAGTCCTCCCTGGGGCATGAGTGTATGTGTTTGTCCGTAGGTTAGTTTACTTAGGTTTAAGTAGTTTGCAAGCTACGGACTTATGACCACGCAGTTTGGTCCGATAGATTTACAAACATTTGAAACAAACCAGAGAAAACACTATAACTGAATATATAGGTCTTTTAAGCACTTTACAGCTCTTCTTGTTACTAAATGCAGCTCACTGAGTTCTCAAGGAAATTTCCGTAGTGCACACTCTACAATCACGTGCTGCATTGTTTGCGCAGGAGCACCATAGACACGCGCTGGGGCATCTTTGTATCCCCATTCATACAAACAGGCACAGCATCTTTCATGCCCTGTGCGGAATCTGTTGCGGAACGTACATTGTTTTATGGGAAGGCTGAATCCATTCACACATTTTGTTGGGTCAGTTATAAGACCAGAGTTAGTCGGAGGAAACTTTTTTTTTTTCAAATATCTTTCTACTCTTGACAGACATCATAAGCAACGTGCGCATCTAACATTGACCACGGTGGTTTTCTGGATTTGAGCCTGATGGTAGGTATAATCTGCAGTTGATTGTATAGAGTTCTTGAGTGGACCTCAGGCAGCCATGAAAGTGGTGTAGACTTTGTAGTGCCACTGATTATTTTCATTTCTTGATGTAGTTTAATGGTGACTTTACGTATATGTGCATCATTTTTTCATACTGGAGCACAGTATTCTGCCGTGGAGTAAACTGATACCAATGTAGTAGTAAGAAATCTGCATTTGCACTCCATCCTGACCCAACCACTTTCCTAACGGTGTCGATTCTGGGGTTCAATTTTTTTCTCTACGTATTATAGATATTACTAGTGCCACATGATTAAGGAAAGATTTGTGATCCATTTACATCTACATAGATACTCAGAAAATCGCACCGAAGTGCATGACAGTCATCAAACCACTTTCATGATACTTCTCTATAGTTCCATTCTCTAATAGCTCACTGTAAAAAGGAACACCTAATTCATTCTACTTTCGATCTGATTCCTCTTCTTTTATTACGATGATCATGTTTCCCTGTATGTTCACACTCGGTAGAGAAAGTTGGTGAAAGCAATTTAAACGATCTTTCTTTTTTTCAATTTTTTCACGATGCTGATAACTTATCTAAATCATTTCGCAGTTAGTATTATGGAAAATCCGGAAGTTTCATTATGGAAAATGTTTACTGACTGCAAGGTATCCAGAAATGTATTTGGTGCCATTAAATCACTGTACCATAATACCAAAATTAATCTAAATGAAGAGTTATTGGTGGGAAATGAGGAAATAAACTATATTTGCGGCTTTTTAGCAATGTTTCTTAATATATACACGCACTTCGAAACACAATTAAAGCATACCAATTTTGAAGTTACATAATTGTCTACCATTGTGACACAGAAATTTGGCAAGGCACTTTTCTTAGAATGGGTGTTTTATGTCAGTAGCTTCAGACTGCACTTCTTAGTAAATAACAACGAATTCTCCTTCACTTGTTTGGAATACTTTTGACATTTGAGACTGACATTATTGTGATGGTTACCAACATCTTTATCTATTTTCAGTTTATGAATGAACCGTAGCTTTTACTTACGGATCACTCAGGCATTTTATTTCTGAGATTTATTTGAGACTTTACATACACAATTTTAGTGGAGCCATTTTTAAGTTATTTGTAGGTAGTTGAAACTGTTTCATACCTATTCCATCTGTTGTTATGCTTAGTACAACAATGTTGATGATGTTAGGCTCGTTTTATCACAAAAATTGGTCCACAGTGGTAGTCATGATTATTCTCAATGATTCTATAATTTGGGTTTTAGCTTGCCAAACACTTAGCTCTCATTGAGTAATTAGATTCCACACTTATATAGAAACAACTCCACATGTAGAGTCTTGGTGTTTTAAATGTGCAAATGTTTGTATGTGATTCAAGGTCTTAGTTCACCAGTCCCTAGACTTAAAAACTACTTAAACTAACTTAAATTAACTACGTCAAATACACTCATGTCCGAGGGAGGCCTCGAACCTCCGACGAGGGACGGCCGCGCGCACAGCAGCAAGGCGCCTTGGTGCACTCAGCTATTCCGCAACGGCTTGGTCTTTTAGTAAATTATTCATCCCTCATATTGTATATCGTATTTAGTGTACTGTTATGCTCCGGACGTTTTAGAACACAACCTTGGACAATTAAGATCGGTGAATAGTCCTGTAACATTATCTTGGATTAGCTACGAATTACAGTTACTTTACTGTCCTTCGAGCAAGTCATGTCCCTTGACTATGCAGTGATGAGCATTGCGATTTATGTCCTGGAAACTTTGCACGAAGTCTTCAATTGAAATGGTGTTCAAAACCCCTGACACGTCAGGAATATCGTCACATCTGTTTTCTTTCAAAGCGAGCTTGAGTCAATAGAAAGGAGAATGGAAGAGTGAGATTCGGCGAGTATGGTGGCTGTTGAAGTTGTACCATCCCGTCTTTTTGACAGGAACTGTATGACGATACTGGCTGTGTGTATGAGCGAGAGTTGTCGTTCAACTTGAACATCCACAATACTCAACGGATCTCAGTCCTCCAGACTTCTTCGTATTCTCTCGACTGAAAATCGCTTTGAAAGGAAAGATATTTGAAGATATTCTTGACATCCAACGAAACGTGACAAGGATTTTGAACACCATCCCAAAGGAAGACTTCGTGCAAAATTTTCGGGATATGTATAGCAGATTTTAGCGGTGCATAGTTATGTGAGGTGACTATTTCGAAGGACCTTAGGGGAAGATCGTTCAAAACTCATCTGTGTTATTTTCAGGGGATGTAAATAAATTTATAAAAATGTGGACGTGTACTCTGTAGTAGGAATTGTAGAGTTATCATATTTCAGCTCACTTATTTTTTCACTGCGTTATGTCTGTTGACAATAACAATCAGTACCGAAACACAGTTTTTATTCGTGCATGTAATAAGTATGTACCTACATGTTTTTTCATTCGTGTTCTTTAAAGTTTTAAACAAATACTTAATGTCATTTTTCCTTATGATTCCAATATCAGCAACACTGACGCATTGTTACTAGTATATTATACAGCTTGCAATTGCGGAGGTACTGTGGTCTGAAGTTGACACTTAAGCTAATGTCGAAGATGTCGCCTAATTAATAAATCTATTGTGATTAACAGCTGTTAGTATTCCTTATTTCTAGAAGCTATTGACCACTCGTCATTCCACATCCATTTTAGCGATGACTAAATCTGTATTTTGATTCTACCTTTCTTGTGATATACAGTCACTGTGTTCTGGTCAAATGTTTGTAAATCTGTGGGACTAAACTGCGTGGTCATCAGTCCGTAGCTTACAAACTACTTAAACCTAGGTAAACTAACCTAAGGACAACACACACACCCATGCACCAGGGAGGACTCGAACCTCCACGGCGAGCAACCGCGCGCTCCGCAGCGAGATGCTTTAGACCGCTCGGCTACTCCATCGCGGCACTGTGTTCTGCCGTAACTTAAACTATTATTTTAGTATTGTTACTAATATAATGATAATAAATAAAATATTATTAACTATTATTGAATATTACTGAATAGAAGTGTGTCGTCAATGAATTGTTGTTATTTATACGATTTAATAAAATTATTCTTGAGATGAGTCTTTAGTCCAGATAGATTATTTCAGTCATTCTTAATCACTCATATTATGTATATATAATCATCTCTGGGGGCGGAGATTTTAAGGCAGCTATTGCAAAACGCACTGTTTAATCAACAAAATTTTCATTAATTAAAGTTTTAAAGAACTGCATTTGCTTCACTTTAAGGTATTTTTATATAGACTTTTACAAATTGAACATGTAACGAAACACTATTTCCTTTTTCTATTTTTTTTTTATCTTTGATCAGCGATGCTTATCGCTTTTAGTTCCCTCTGACTCGCAATGCAACTAATTTAATTTCGTTCGTCATTTTTACTTCCAAACAAGCGAGAAGACGAAACTGTGATATTAGTTATACTAACTCTCTTGTCTGTATCCGATGTGTCAAGAAGTCTTTCGTACCTGTATCCAATCATGTAAGTAAGAATAATGCAAGCTGTTTCTGAAAATATATTATTTAAATTTAAAAGCTTTCCCTCTCCTTGGTTTTCACTTAAATCAAACTCCTCCACGGCAAATATTTAATTTCTTAATATTTTCAGCTCCTCGACGTGCGTAATAGTTTACTGTTCAGACGCCATTACAATCGCTTTGCATTGTCTGCAAAATTTCAATCACAATCAATCATCCTTATACAATACTTCGCTTGATTTTAGAACCTTTTGTTTCACAAAGTCCGATCATTTTTTTTAATTCTATCTTTACCAGTAACTTCATGTTCCACCCACGGTCACACAACAATGAAAAGCGAAGTGAACAGTCTGAACATTGATCTCTTACGGAAAGTATCTCGAACGTTCACGTATTAAATAAGTAAAAGTTATAATTTCCAGGTTCTACAATACGAAGCGCAGGATCTAGCTAGATGCTTTCTGTAAGTCTTATAACGTGCTGTTGATTGTATGATGCCCGACTTCAATATGCAATCCGCTGTTTATTTGCTTTAATGTTCATTTTGTGCTATACTTTAACTAAATTATTTCAAATTCAAAAAATTCGGTACCATCAATTCCTTGTCCAAAATATAATCGCGGAATATACTTTAACAATTATGGCATCATACGAAGCAAGGGCAACGTTATAAACATCTTGTTCAAACAGCGAAGGACAACTGAACTGCCTTCAATTATTTAGAGACACATGGAAGAAGTATTCCATCTTTAAGTTCTTAATATCTATGCCTTTAAATTAATAAATGAAACAGCGATCTGTCATGGTTTAGAAAATATAAGGGATTATTCTGCAAAAATCGAAAGAAAAAATATGAACATTCTACATTTCTTCTTATTCCCTGTTTTCTACCCGATGTAAAGTCACAAACTGTAATCGAAGAGCTTGGAAACGAGATAGAGCGACTTTTGCTTCCCGATTTCAATTACTTCCAGTTTATAATACGCAAATCATTCACACCTTTGTTTGAGAGTGTTTCTGTTTCCCATTGTTCACTGACGGAAGTAATGAACCTGCAAGAAATATGCCACCAAATTGTTAACTATATGGAACATATAGCAGTGCGTAGTCTCAATAGCTGCTCAGGCACGATTTGTTCTGCAACACACGGGTAACAATAGCCCAAGCGCGGTATTATGCGCAACGGGCCCCTGCCGGCTTTCACTAGGCCGCGCTGCGCGACGCCGGCGTAGGGAGGGTTGCCTATCGACGCGGCGCTGCTCGGCTCGCCCGGGGCGGGCGCAGTCCCCATTCAGGACGGGCCATTGTCTCGGCTGACAGCGGCTGCGCGCTAATTTTTAGCCGATACCCTTCAGCCATCTTCCACCTGTCGCTGGCATTGTCGCGCTGCGCATTCGCCGACGCTACTTTCCGAGCCTGAGAGCCCGGGGGAAGAGTGTGCGGAACAGCAGCTACGCTGCTACACCGAGTCTCCAGTTCTATAGAGAGATGCCGCAGTTATATTTCATCTGAAGTTACAAGTTCTGTTTTTAATTTCGCATAATCTGTTTTTTTTTTTCAAGTTGGAAATACTTAAAGAGTAATCTTCCTGAAGCATTTCTCAAATAACATGTTTGCTCAAAAAAGCATCTCTTTTCAGAGCGAATGCCACATCCATTGATTATTAAATACGGATCGAAATATTCTTGCACCCAATGTTACTGTCGTAAATAGGTAAATTTATCTCGTATATCGGCTCCTGCGGGGTCGGTAGATAAAACTGAACAGCGCTTTCCTTTGGGCTGTCGTAAGAAGCGACTAAATGGAGCTTTGTAGACGCTTAGGTTGCAATAATACTAAGTTTTATTGTTCTTTTTTTCTTTGTAGCTGTTTAAGTGGTTAAGACGTAATCTACATGTACTGGACTGTATGTTTTATTTCGTCGTATGTTGTTGTTGTTATGGTCTTCAGTCCGGAGACTGGTTTGATGCAGCTCTCCACCCTACTCTATCCGGAGCAAGCCTTTTCATCTCCTCATAAGAACGGCAACCCACATCTATTTGAATCTGCTTACTATACGCGTCTCTTGGTCTCCCTCTGCGATTTTTACCCCACACACTTCCCTCCAATGCTAAATTTACGATTCCCCGATGTCTAAGAATGTGTCCTACCAAACGATCCCTTCTTTTAGTCAGGGTATGCCAAAAATTCCTTTTCTCACCAATTCTGTTCAGTACCTCTTCATTAGTTATGCGATCTACCCATCTAATCTTCAGCATTCTTCTGTAGCACCACATTTCAAAAGCCTCTATTCTCTTCCTGTCCGCACTGCTTATCGTCCATATTTCACTCCCATACAAGGCAACACTCCACACAAATGCCTTCAGAAAAGACTTCCTTACACTTAAATTAATATTCGATGTTAGCAAATTTCTTCCCATTGCCATTCTGCATTTTATATCCTCTGTACTACGACCATCGCATGTTATTTTACTACCCAAGTAACAAAACTCATCTACCACCTTCATTGTTTCGTTACCTAATCTAATTCCTTCAGAATCGCCTGATTTTCTAAGACCGCATTCCATTATTTTTGTTTTGCTCTTGTTAATGTTCATTTTATACGCTCTCTTCAACACCCTGTTATGAATCTGTAAATAGAGTGATTCAGTTTTTCGAAAATTCTTTGTCTTCGTGGATTTGCGGCCGGATTTAATCGTTCCTATGACACAATATTTCAGCAGTCTCCATCTTCAGGAGATATTGGTGTACAATCGCGTCGGAAGATTTGGGCGTGATTGTGTACCAAACTCACCCGAAGATGGCAGTCAGGTGCACCAATGAAACACCCTATCAGAAGAACGATGAAATCCCATCGCAAACCTGTGAAGACGATCAACAATTATTAAGCCGTGAAAGTCTATGAAATTACATTAGTTGTCTTCTTCTTCGCTGATCACGTGGAATCCACATCTATATACCTTCCCGTATTAACAACTATTCCCTGATAAGCGACGAATTGACGTATTTCCATTGCAAATTTAGGTTTTCCCTATTCTTCCTCAAAACCCTGTTGGCTTGAGAGTTATCAGATATTGATCTCGAATATGTGGAGATGCTAATGTTTTTCAGGTATTTTTCATTTTGTACCTGTTCTGTCTAGTTATTTCGTATTTTAAAAATGTGTAAATTTTGTGCTTTAGCATGTTTGAATCCACTCTTTCTACGTGATATATGAATGGAATTCTTCGCAGACACGTTGTGATTTGTGAGGTGTTCTAATATATTTCTGCATTGACGGAGTCTAGGCTCAGCAAGTGTTGTTGTTATGGTCTTCAGTCCGGAGACTGGTTTGATGCAGCTCTCCACCCTACTCTATCCTGAGCAAGCCTTTTCATCTCCTCATAAGAACGGCAACCCACATCCACTTGAATCTGCTTACTATACGCGTCTCTTGGTCTCCCTCTGCGATTTTTACCCCACACACTTCCCTCCAATGCTAAATTTACGATTCCCCGATGTCTAAGAATGTGTCCTACCAAGCGATCCCTCCTTTTAGCCAGGGTATGCCAAAAATTCCTTTTCTCACCAATTCTGTTCAGTACTTCTTCATTGGTTATGCGATCTACCCACCTAATCTTCAGCATTCTTCTGTAGCACCACATTTCAAAAGCCTCTATTCTCTTCCTGTCCGCACTGCTTATCGTCCATGTTTCACTCCCGTACAAGGCAACACTCCACACAAATGCCTTCAGAAAAGACTTTCTTACACTTAAATTAATGTTAGATGTTAGCAAATTTCTCTTTTTCAAAAATGCTTTTCTTCCCATTGCCATTCTGCATTTTATATCCTCTGTACTGCGACCATCACATGTTATTTTACTACCCAAGTAACAAAACTCATCTACCACCTTCATTGTTTCGTTACCTAATCTAATTCCTTCAGCATCGCCCGATTTTCTAAGACCGCATTCCATTATTTTTGTTTTGCTCTTGTTAATGTTCATTTTATACGCTCTCTTCAACACACTGTCCATTCCATTCAACTGCTCTTCCAGGTCCTTTGCTGTCTCTGACAGAATTACAATGTCATCAGCAAAACGCAATGTTTTTATTTCTTCCCCCTGAACTTTAATCCCTATTCCAAATTTTTCCTTGCTTTCCTTCACCGCCTGCTCGATGTACAAATTGAATAACATGGGAGAAAGGCTACAACCCTGTCTTACTCCCTTCCCAACTGATGCTTCCCTTTCATGCCCTTCGAGTCTAATAACTGCGGTCTGGCTTATGTACAAGTTATAAATAACTCTCCTTTCCCTATATTTTACCCCTGCTGACTTCAGAATTTGAAACAGTGTATTCCAGTCAACATTGTCAAATGCTTTCTCCAAATCTACAAAACCTAAAAATGTAGGGTTGCCTTTCCTTAATCTATCTTCTAAGATAAGACGTAAACTGAGTATTGCCTCCCTGGTTCCTACGTTCCTCCTGAATCCAAACTGATCTTCCCCAAGGTCAGCTTCTACCAGCTTTTCCATTCTCCTGTAGATAATTCGTGTTAAAATTTTGCAACCATGACTTATCAAACTAATGGTTCTGTAATTTTCACAGCTGTCTGCGCCTGATTTCTTTGGAATGGGGATTATTACATTTTTCTTAAAGTCTGAGGGTATTTCGCCTGTCTCATAAATCCTACACACCAGTTCAAATAGCCTTGTCGTGGCTGGCTCTCCCAGAGACTTTAGTAGCTCTGAGGGTATGTCATCTACTCCTGGGGCCTTGTTCCGACCTAGGTCTTTCAAGGCTCTGTCAAATTCATCTCTCAGTATAGCATCTCCTATTTCATCTTGATCTACGTCCTCTTCCCTTCCTACCACATTGTCTGTGAGTTCATTTCCTTTGTAGAGCTGCTCTATGTACTCTTTCCACCTTTCAGCTTTCCCTTCTTTGCTGAGAACCGGCTTCCCATCTGAGTTCTTGATATTCGTAGAGTTGCTTTTCTTGTCCCCAAATGTCTCTTTTATTTTCCTGTAGGCGGTATCTACTTTTCCCCTTGTTATACATTCTTCTACAGATTTGCATTTGGCTTCTAGCCACTCCTGCTTAGCCATTTTGCACTTCCTGTCAATCTCATTTTTTAATCGTCTGTACTCCATTTTGCCTGTTTCATTTTCTCCTTTCATCGATTAAATCTAGTATTTCCTGTGATATCCAAGGATTTTTTGTAGGTCTCGCCTTTCTACCTATTTTGTCCTCTGCTGCCTTCACTATTTCATCTCTCAGTGCTACCCATTCCTCTTCTACTGTTTTATTTCCCCCTGTTTCTGTCAATTGTTGCCTAAATCTCCCTCTGAAATTCTCGAGAACTTCACTTTCCTTCAATTTATCTAAGTCCCATCTCTGTATTTTCCTACGTTTCTGCAATTTTTTCAGTTTCAGCCTACAGTTCATGACTAACAAGTTATGGTCAGAGTCTATATCTGCCCCTGGGTACGTCTTGCAGTTTATAACCTGGTTCCGGAATCTATGTCTTACCATTATAAAATCTATCTGATACCTTCCGGTGTCTCCTGGTCTCTTCCATGTATACAACCTTCTTTTGTGATTCTTAAACCAGGTGTTTTTTACGATTAAATCATGTTCCGTGCAAAATTCTACCAGGCGACTTCCTCTTTCATTCCTCCTGCCCAGTCCATATTCACCTACTATTTTTCCTTCTCTTCCTTTTCCTACCACCGAATTCCAGTCTCCCATCACAATTAAGTTTTCCTCTCCCTTAACTGTCTGAATAATTTCCTTTAGCTCCTCATATATTTCTTCGATCTCCTCATCATCAGCAGAGCTAGTTGGCATATAAACCTGTACTACTGTTGTCGGTGTTGGCTTCGTATCTATCTTGACAATGATAATGCGATCACTGTGCTGCTCATAGTAGTTTACCCGCATTCCTATTTTCTTATTCATTATCAGTCCTACTCCTGTGATACCCCCAACTGATTTTGTATTTATAATCCTGTACTCATCTGACCAGAAATCCTGTTCATCCTGCCACCGAACTTCACTAATCCCCACTATATCTAACCTCAACCTATCCATTTCCCTTTTTAAATTTTCTAATTTTCCTACCCGATTAAGGGATCTAACATTCCACGTTCCGATCCGTAGAATGCCAGTATGGTCTTTTCTGATGACAACATCCTCCTGAGTAGTCCCCGCCCGGAGATCCGAATGGGGGACTCAGCAAGTATATCCTAAAAAATGTAAAGCAATGAAATCTTTAAACATTCTCAGTGACATTCTTCTCTACGAAAAGTTTTCTTTACAATGCAGAATCTAAGCATTTGCTATAGAGGGAACTAGTAAGAGTTGAATTGCAACTTTTCCCCCCATTTGACACCCTTTCTGTATGGTGAATAATACGAAGACACTTGGTTGCTGAGATCAACGCCTGTTTTTTACCTTGTACTCCAATATAGCCTTTGGTTTCTTACAGATCCTGCTTTTCTTTTCTTTATCTCTGTGTCTGAAAAAATGTTGATATGTCTAAGAACCGCAGAAATTATTAGTACTTTTTATCCATCCAGCTGACGATTGTAATCCCGTTATTGTTCTCTACTCCACAAAGTTCCCCTCTTTAAGCTTTTCCTCCACATTATTCTTTGAAAGTCATACTCTATTTGAATGAACTGTTCCACAGATAAACGCTTTTTTATTTAGTAATGTACGTTACAGGACACTTTCTATTGAAAGTCTCGACATAAAGAATATAACTTTTTTCCAAAAGTTCACAGTGATAGCCTCCGTGTGACGTGCACCTAGTAGCTCGTCGTCTTTCCCTCTTCTATACAAATTGTGTGCAATTTTACACAATACTTGCGAGCCTTATTGGGAATATACTGCAAAATAATCGATCTTTCTCTCTAAGGAAATATGTATTTGTGCATTACCACATCTGTTCCAGGGATTAGAGCGCTTTGAAATATTTTCTGCAGATGTTCAACTAACATCTGTATTTTTAAGTCTTGTCATTTACGTTTCTAGCAGCTTAACCATTAACAAAATGCCAGCTAGAAATCAATAAGCCATAATGGATTTTAGAACTTTGTTTTCGTATAGTGGACTTTTTGCCCACTAAAGTGAAATTTTTGGGACCTCATTGATACCAATATTATTATTATGTCAATTAAGTTGGTTAGACGAGGTCATTCCTTGGCTGCCATACTGGACAATTTCTGTCCTACACATATGTTTGTTTTCAACGCCATGTTGTCAAGTATGACTTGTGTCACCAAGACTTTGAAAGCGACAGAAGAGATTGGTAGAAATATTAGCTTGTGAATACCAGTCGAAAATTTCCCAAGCAATACTTCGTCCAATTAATTTCCTAAATTGGATGTAATTTTCGTGAACGTCGTTCTCATTATAAGAGTTAGGTATGGCACAGTGAGTCTCGCCAGAAGATGAGTTATTATCATTTACATATAAATTCTGGTGAATCTTGAGGACTGGAAGATGGATTGTCGTCAAATACAGGAGGGATTTCACTGACACTGGAGTCATGTTCATTTAGTGGATCAATTTCTTCGTGAAATGAAACTTTATGAGAACGTAAAAAATATTTTATACATACATGAGATCATCTTTTCTTGTCGATGGAAGAAGCAAATGCTTTCCTGTGTATTTAAATGCCTAACAATAATCGAGATGTTCTATGAAGTGTTTGACACTAAAGGAGCGGAGTGCAAAAATCGGGCACTTAATGATTCAAACAGTAGAAAATTAGTACAGAAAAGTGTTATCATGTTTCCGGTGGGCCGAACACAGGCAATAACATTTTAAAATTATTTACCTTATCCTGAATAAGCCCCTAGGCTGTGGCTAAGCCATGTCTCCTTAATACCTTATCCTTTCTTCCGGGACTGGAAGTCCTGCAAGGTCACAGGAGAACATCTGTGAAGTTTGAAAAGTAGGAGGCGAGGTACTGTCGACAGTTAATCTATAAGGACGGACCGTGATGCGTGCAGGAATAGCTTGCGAGCTTACACGCGGAATTTCCAAAAAAACATACTGGTTAAATACACACTATTATGTGCCGGGTGATACAACTTTATCAGTTATTTCCTGCAGTTGGCTCGAGCCCCCAGCAAGGAAAAAAATATTAATAAATAAATCACCCATTCACAGCGTGTGATTGCTCGGGGCTCCGTGATGTGTTGCTGTAGACCCTATTTGCTATACAGACTGGCTGACGGATCTAGGGGCCAGCCACATGGGCTGCATTCATGTTTATTCCACGTAATATCCATCAGTGAAGACGAGTAGAAGCATAGGCGAAATAATAATGATGAAGAAGAGAGAAGTATGGGAAAATAAGCCGCACTCTAGATGAGGTCCTATCAGGAGTAATAATAGGGCCAACAACAATCTCATTAGACGTGATGAAGGAGATGACCTGAGCAGAGACCTGATGGAAGAAGAGGAACGAGTGTCTATGACCAATGATCAAGATTAGAACGAATGGATTGAATGTAGAAGCATTAATTGATACTGTTTCTTAATTTATAAGAGCATTGGATAAAATTTTGGAGGAAGAGAGTCACACTTTCTGTTGGTGACATATTTATAACAAGTGAATCGTGGGAGGAACATTATGAAATATTAGCTGTGGTGCTGTAAGCATTTGAAAAGGCTGGCGTGGCAGCGAATTGACAAATGTGAGTTTGGGAAATCGCAAATAAAGTTTTTAGGCCATATCATTTCGGAAGAGGGTATATATCATGATTCAAGCAAGTTGGGGACCATCGGACAATTTCCCAGCCCCAATAATATGAAGCAGTTGAGATCATTTTTGGTGTCTTTGAATTCTACTGGAAGTTTTTAAAAGAATCAGTGCTGAATGTACCGAACTTGAGAAACGTAATTGAAGCGAAAACGACTTGACATTGGAATGCGGAATGTCAGGAGTAGTTCGACAAATTTAAGAAGGCAAAGATGTTGTATCATCCCGATTTTATCAAAGATTTTTACTCGGGAGCGATTAACTCAGATTATGGATTGGGTGCTGACCTTTATCAAATAGAATAGGATGGTGATTAGGAGATAATGAGGACTATTGCCTTTGGTAGCAGAAGTTTAAACACGTGGGAAAGAAGGTACTTTATTACAGAGAAGGAAGCGCTCACAATTGTATGGGCCTTCAAGAGATTTCGCTATTATTTGGCAAGCAGACATGTAAAAGTGGTCACTGATCACAAAGCTTTAACATTCCTGACTACGAGCAAGTTGAGACATAATAGGTTAATAAAATAGACCTTACCCATACTAGATTATGATTTTGAGATGATCTATCGACCAGGAAGTACCGATATAATACCTGATGCTTGTCACGCTTGTCACGACTGACAATGGATACACGTGGGCCGCTGTAAGCGAACCAAAGGAAGCAGAAATCACAATTAACTTGCTAAAAGTTGTACAATATGAGGACTTTATTAGAAGATTTTTAAAGAATGTTCGTAGGGTGCTGAAGCTGAAAATTATCAACAATAGGTAGCGGAGTGCTGGAGAAGAAAATATCAGAACATATTATCATATCCATAATGCAATATTATACAAAAGAAACCAAAGAGAGGAAGAGAATTAGAAACTATGCGTACCAGAGCATGTAGTGGACAAATTAATTTAGTATGCCCACTACAGCAATGCTCATTAAAGACCGAAGAAGTGTCTTGAAAAACTGAAAGATTGTACATTGAATAATATGGAAAGATGGATACGCAAGTGTTGAATACTTGTGATACATGCCAGAAAACCAAAACTACAACACTCCAATACTAGGGTTACCTGCACCCAACCATACCAACATTGATTAAAGACATCATTGCAGTGGACTCGTTTGGACGTTTGCCTGAAGCAATAGGAAATCTTACACGAATTTGGTCGCTGTAGAACTGCTTTCTAAATATGTGAAGTTTTATCCCTTGAAGAAAGCTACAAGCAAACCCATCATTACTAAATTTGAAAAGGATTATTTCATCAATATGTGTACATCCAAATGGATTATCGGCGACAATCGGTCACAATGCCGATTCAAGGAATGGAGAGAAATGCTGGAGAAACACCAAATTGACCAAATAGCCATCAGTAGATATAAACCTTCACCCAACCCTGCAGAAATAACTATGAAGGAACTAAATGGCTTGTGCCAAACGTATTGTAGCAAAAAGCACGGTTCATGGAAGGAGTATTTGGGAGAATTTTCCTGCCTTACAATTCCACTGGATTTACACCATTTACTAAATGGAGAATCTGATAGTATTTTCTGAGATTTGTTACAGTACACACCTGGAGATGAGGTAAATTTGGAGAGAAAATTGGAGTTGGTAGATCTGAGTTTGAAAGAGATGGCAAAAGAAGACAAGAAACACATGAAAAATTGGTGAATCCAATCACGTTTGTGGTGGGAGATCTAGTGCTGGTGAAGGTACATGCTAAATCAAAGAAAATAGACTCTGAGATTCATAAGTTTAACCATGTTTACAAGAGGCCATATAGAATTATAAAGACTGAGCACCCGAATACAGTAGAATTAGAGTATATACAAACATAGAGAGCTCACGGTAAGGAGCATATTGAAAGTATTACAAGATATTATCCACGTGAGGATATAGGTGACCCAAATGGTGGAGTAAGTTCAGAGACAGCAGTAGATTAAGAATTATTTTGAACGAAGTTTATCAAATGTATATAACATTGTCATTCTATACCTTGAAGTATTTGAGTTATTATTACCTTGAAAATGTATTTTGCTTAACAATGTAATGGTTTATTGTTTGACTTTTTGCATATTGTATATCGTTAGGCTTATATGGTTGATGTTATGTAACCATATGGTAGCTTTATATATTTTGTTCATATTATTATTTCGAAAGGTATGGACCCATTTGAGGTTGAGTGATATCGTATAATATGAATTTTAATGTATGTGTAGAGGTGTCTTATAACAAGTGTTATGAAGGTGACTTTGTAATGAGTTAAGTATATGGACGGATAAGACCTAGCTGTATGTACAGCCAGCTGAAGGGGACCTGAAAGCAATCTTAATTTTTTGACACAATTTTATGTGTATCAAATTGTAAACATGTATTTCCTGATGTCTCAAATGTACGTTATTTATAATGTGATTTACTGATTTATTAATTTCTGTCAATGTTTAGTTGTAACTATTTTTGTAATATATTCCTCTGTAGAGTTTGTTCATGGCAGGCGTCATTAGGATTGGATCACTTTGAAATTAATTAAGACAATTTCTCAGTGCGTTTATTTTTCGCTCAAAAGAAAGTCTGTTTGGGCGGGGATGTATGGGGGCAACGCCCCTTATATAAGTACCTAGTACTCTCGAGAGTGCGAGTGCAGTATGTCGTTTGTTTACGCACTGAGCGCACCACCTGTGAGTGAGCTGGGCAGTTCATGACGGGACTTTGAGAAGTGAAGCCGCGAGTGTTGTGTTCGAACCTTGATGGCGGAGCAATGAAATATTATTCTGACTGGTGTGTGTCCCTGACGGTCGCAGTGAACCCCAGTATCGTTTCAAATTTGGTACAAAGTGTTACGCGTACCGCAAATCGTGACAACCGCGCCGGTCTTGCGTCTTCGATTTTGACTACAGAAACAATGCATCAAGTGGATAACAACGGCGACCAATGAATTCAGAAAATATTGTGAAATTACTGACCGTAACCAGAAATGTACGACAAAAGCTATGAACATTTCACATTTGTGTTATATTAACTGATTCTTCCGTCACTTCTTGGTAGGACAAATTAATTATAAACATTAAAATACACAATTTTGCGTTTGATCATGGTTGCAAAATACTAACACGAATTATGTACAGAAGGATGGAAAAGGTGGTAGAAGTCAACCTTGGGGAAGATCGGTTTGCGTTCAAGAGAACTTAGGAACACGGGAGGCAATACTCACTTTACGGCTTATCCTAGAAGATAGATTAAGGAAAGGCAAACCTACATTTCTAGCTTTTGTAGATTTGGAGAAGGCTTTTGACAATGTTGATTGGCATAAACTCTTTCAAGTTCTGAAGCAAGTAGGAGTAAAATATAGGGAGCGTAAGGTTATTTACAACTTGTACAAAACCAGACAGCGGTTGTCAGAGTTGAAGGGCATGAAAGGCACGCAGTGGTTGAGAAGGGAGTAAGACAGGGTTGTAGCCTTCCTCCAATGTTATTCAATTTATACATTGCGCAAGCTATAAAGGAAAGCAAGGAGAAATTTGGAGAAGGAATTAAAGTTCAGGGTGAAGAAATAAAAACAATGTGTTTTGCTGACGACATTGTAATTCTGTCAGAGGCAGCAAAGGCCCTGGAAGAGCACTTGAATGAAATGGACATTTTGCTGAAAGGTGCATATAAGATGAACATTAACAACAGTAACAAAAGGGTAATGGAGTGCAGTCTAAGAAAAATCAAGTGATGCTGAAGGAATTAGATTACGTAAAGAAACAATAAAGGAGGTAGATGAGTTTTGTTACTTGGGCAGTAAAATAAGAAATGATGGTCGCAGTACAGAGGATACAAAATGCAGAATGGCAATGGGTAGGAAAGCGTTCTTGAAAAAGAGAAATTTGTTAACATCGAATACTGATTTAAGCCCTAAGGAAGTCCTTTCTGAAGGCATTTGTGTGGAGTGTTGCCTTGTACGGGAGTGAAACATGGACGATAAACAGTGCGGACAGGAAGAGGATAGAGGCTTTTGAAATGTGGTGGTACAGAAGAATGCTGAAGATTAAGTGGGTGGATCGCGTAACTAATGAGGAGGTACTGAACAGATTGCGAGGGAAGGAATTTCTGGCATATCTTGACAGGCACAGCCTTGAAACATCTACCTGAATACACCATTTTTACAGTTATAAAAATTATGAGTGTTGGTGGTAATTAGAGTAACATTTTACTTGTTTACAGACAGTCGATAGTCATTATGGTTTTATCTTGACAAGTATTTCCACTTTATACCTTTATCCATTGCTGAGAGTAATCGCTCCTAACCGTTTTATAGATAGGCTAATAGATGGACATGCATGTGAAAATGTGATGGTGCGTTTTTAAGAATTGATTTGGGGAACTGTAATAAAATGTTTTAGGGCGTCTATGACGGACGATATCGCAGATAACTAAGATGCTGCGAATCATAATGCTACATCTCCATAACGAACCTGATGTAATGGAAGTCAATTCTGACCACTCTATCTGTGCGAAATTCAGCTTCACTTATCTTGATGCGGGCAACACAAGGCGACAACGACACGCTCGCGGCAATTTCCACTGAAAGAAAGCAGGACCAAGATTACTAGAAGGCCACCGAGCATGTGCCCACTGCAACTTCCACGTCTATGCGCATCCGCAAGTACGTCTCTCTGCGAAGTATATCCGTCCCGACTCGCATTCACCATCGCCGTGTGAACACCATGCGGCTTGGCCTCTGACCTGCAGTGTTCTGTTGTGGGCGTTCCTGAGAAGTGGGAACGGCCCTTCTCGAGAGCTCGTAGCTCGCACCACCGCCCGTCACCCGCAAGTTCTCGGGAAGAGAAAGCGCGCAGCGTCATCGCCAGAAAAAAGGCGGGACTAATGTATATTAGCGGCGGCGGTGTCCAGCGCCGGCGCGGCGGGCTATTTATGTGGGGCATTAGGTGGCGACTGCGCAGCTCTAATGGCGCAGGTGAGACGGATGCGCGCGCAGCTCATCAGTCAGCCGGCTTCTTGCGGCGTGGCTCTGCCGGCCACCCCGCCCTAAATGTTTCACCGCCGCGGCCCAGCGCTGCGAGTGCCGCCGTAATTAAACCGCCAGCGGAGTGGGGGGCGGGGAGGGCCGAAGCGGGGGAGGAAAGACCACAGGGGGCGGGTGGACGCGCAGCCACAGCAGCTGCTGTTGACCTGCCGCTCCGGACCAGGCGCCGCTCTGGCTGTGTGCTTCCCCCACTCACAGTGGCGTAGCTATGTCACCAAGGGCCTCGGGGCAAAAATGACTTTGGGGCCCTCTTTAAAATAAAAGTATATAGATACATAACTACATCAGCTTCTTACATAATAAGAAAAACGTGGATACTACTTAGTAAATTATTATGTGTCACGCAACAGATGTTTAATTGTACTCTCTAACATAACTGTGAAAGTATGTTTGTTATGCTTTCAAGAAAAAATTACTGGTTCGATTTAGATAAAATTTTGCAGACGGATAGAGTTGGACTTGGGTAAGACAAACAGAACGACCGCATGGGGTAGTTTTTGAAGTTGCTCCATACTAGGCGATGAGTTCTCAGGCAGAAGCTAATAAAAAATAAACAATGAACTATTACTCATCCACGAAAACATAGCACTTAGTCGAAATATCAATTACATCAGTTAAAATATGAACTGGTTGTAACAGTCTCTGTGGATACAGCCATACATATCACCACTTGAGCTGTTTTCTGTTTCAATGATGGGGCACCGATCAGTAATACAATCCATAAAACCATCTACGGTCCATATTTTCTCTTCATCTTGCATGACGTCTTAATACTCAAATATGGTTAAACCCTGCATTGTCAAACACACTGCTGGTAATTCAGCGCAATTCACTGTTATTTCGCAAAGATTGGCAGCAGTGGCGTATCCAGGATCGTGGTCTTGTGGGGGCTGAGGTCAATCCGAGATGACGTGGGGGGGGGGGGATACGCCTCTGATTGGCAGCCATGGCACTCTTAGTGGACCAGCAATGTTTATATTCGTGCGTTTGAGGTTTGTTGGACAGGATTCAAACAGTTCAAAATCGAAAATCATGCATTCATCTAAAATATTACATACTGTAGAACGTCGATTAAACGAAGTAATTGGGGGACATGGATGTTCGGAAAACTGGTTTATTCGGATACTCGAACTCTACACTTCTATCTGGCAGTAAGAAGTAGTGTACAGTGAATGTGTTTATACAGTATTTGGAGGCGCGCGATCCTTCACACTGCGCCGAGCGGCACGCCGCAACACTTGTATTGCTGAGCTGTTGCTGTGAGCAGCTTTGATGCTGCCGCTACTTCTGCTGCGATGCCGACGGAATTATTGTACACACCAACTGGCGGTTAGCAGCGCCACCGAGTGGCGTCGTGTGAACTGTTCCGCCGCCCGGTGGCCCATTAGGTTGCAGTGGGAACCTTGGTTTGGGGGAGGGGGAGATAAAAAATTCGACGAACATTTTTCGAACGTCGCTCACGAAGGCCGAGGGGCCCCTTCAGCTCGGGGGCCCCGAGGCACTGCCCCGCCTAGCCCTATGATAGCTACGCCACTGCCCATTCAACGAGGTGGATACCGTAGAAGTGGCTTTAATGACTGTAGCTTCGTTCGAGTGGCGCTGCTGATGGTCTGGAACGGCTTGAGGCGTTCGAGTGGCACTTTTGACTCTTTCTGACGATATCTGACTGACCATTCAGGTGTTCGAGTGGCGGAGCTGATAGTTTGCGACCGTTTGTTTAAATCAGCGGATTTTCGTCAAACTGTTTTCTGACTGACTCCAAAGCGTTTAACAAGCCTCCTCCAAAAGACAAGCCCGCATATTTACGAGGAGGTTTGTGTTCTAAGTCTTCGATTTTCTCTTGATTGAGGCTGAGCTTTGTATATTAGACAGGTATTCTTTCAACTTATGTAGCCTTCTAATACAGTACGTCCCCTTTTTATTACACCCATACATACTATAAATGAAAGGTGTGGAAATTTTCATAACATACGAATTTAAAGATGAAGGCGTCTGTTTTTACAGTTTGGATTGTGATATATTCGCCTGAAAATGAAGTCAAAATAGTCCTACTGAGATTTTATGTGCCATCTGTAAATGAAGTGATTGACACATAAGAATAACATAGTTCACAACAGGCATTAGCAGTGATAGATTTTTATAACCGACATCTAGCTTTATATGTGCCACTATAGCGTCTCACAATTACTGTTCCGTGTTTCTCCTTGTGGTTATATATTATAGAAATCTATTAGTGCCAATGTGGGCGTTTCTACACTAAATGTGTAACTTCTGGGAAAATCGTGTACGATGATAATTCTTGCACAGCACCTGGAAATTTATGTATATTAATCTGTATGTTTCATTTTTTTAATTTTATTGTAACTCATAATAATGGGACAAAATACATATGAAGTTGTATGTTACCGAATATTCCTTTCACACAACACTATCCTAATTTACCTAATTTTTGTATGAGGTTTTGTCAGGTTGAATTGGCTACATTATTTATAAATGGAGGCACATGTTTACGTATATTTTGCGTTTTGTCGAAGTTTATGATCAGAATGTATTCCACAATGTATTTCTCACGTCAATGTGAGCTTTCTCAAGCAGAATGTTTTGATGAAACGGTCGTCTGGTAACATCGCGACTCGCAAGTTAACCTAGTTTCGTCACGCGATTTTCATGTTATACTCGACAGATACACGGCTTGCAGGTAAATGTGTCTTGTTAATCTTTATTATAATACTTTGGTTTAACGGTAAATTGCAAATGTTTCATGATGACTTAAATAGTTTTCTCAACTGAGAAATACTTAACATATCACCAGTCATAACCTCACTTTCAACATCAGTAGAGAGTAAAGATGCCAACTAGCGCTATGGGTGGCCAAACTGCGAAACAGGTGAAATAAGCGTTCGAGTTGGCTTCGGAGTTGGAAACTGTCAAAAAGCGCGCATGCGCAGTGGAGGCCTTCCAAATCGTCAGTAACTATCAGGAACTATCAGCGTTTGGGCCACTCGAACGAACCTTGTGTCTACACTAAAGCTGGGTGTGAACATGACTCGAACTGTTCGAACAATTTAAGTCATAGTTCGGGAAATCTCGGGATATGTTCGAACATTCGATCACGGCGCTATCTAGCAACGTCAGTACGTACTATCACTACGATTTACAGCGATGATATTCATAAATCTTTTCGGCGCTGTGCAGTAAACTACTTATAACGAAGATTGTGTCATTAATTTATTATGGATAATAATAAGTATGAAATGCAGACTCTAGTAGCAGGTCATAATTGAAAAAGCAACGAATTTAGTCTCTATGTAAACGATAGCAATCGCGATTTTAAATTCTAGTGCTGCGATCTAGCGACGCCTGTTGGTACTACGTAAACAGCAATTCGTGCATTGTTCTTTTCGTGGTCGCAATTACAGTTCATTTTTGTATGAATTATTTCCGTTATTGGGTATTAAATTTCTAATGTTTTCCCTATTTCATCTCTCTTAATCTTGCTTTCTAGGCGATTAAAAGGTGGTAACATATTTATCTGTTACTGTACCGCATGAACAGGAAATAGAATTGTCATTTGCAACCTATTCTTATTATCACATTAAACGTAATTTCTACTTATGAATGACTCACAGTGATGTAACGTACTTCCAGGAACATTTTTCCTTTGACTGTTAGCTTTGCAGTAATTCTGTATTAGTAGCAGATATTTTGTTTATCAATGGATCATATCTTGCAGTGATATTAGACAGGTCACTTATGCACTGTTTCAAACAAAATATGCAGTTTATCATAGTGATGCCCCTATTTTACATGTACTTATACTTCCTATGAAATCAGTTCTGAGCAAAGGAATAGCCCGCTAATTTCAAGATTTTCAGCGTACTGTTTGCAGATACGCAACGCGAGTCTTTTATTATGTAAGTGTTCGAACAGTTCGATACTGTATCGAGCTCTTCGCTGTATCGGGAAATCCCAAGCATGTTCGAACGTGAGTACCGTTTGCCCAGCCCTAGTCTACACTAACTTAGCAAATGTCATGGAATGGTGAGGCGCAGATGGAGCACCACACTATTTCTCTGACAGGTGCGGTTGTATAGCAGACCTTCTAAGACATGCTGGTGCAACTCTTCAATGTAACATGCGAAGTCGTCGTGAGTTATCGCTCGAAGGGTGTACTAGGAGCGTGCAAAAATAAAAAAAAAAAAATTATAACGTGTTTGGGGAATACCAATTTTAGTTTTCGACATAGTATCCTCTTCTACATTTACACCTACATAGGATACTATGCAAATCATATTTAAGTGCCTGGCAGAGGGTTCATCGAACCGCCGTTATACTATTTTATCTCCCATTTCATTCTCGAATAGCGCGCGGGAAGAAGCAACACCTGAATCCCTCCGTTCGAGATCTGATTTCCCATATTTTATTCTGATGATCATTTCCACCTATGTAAGTAAGAGTCAAAATATATTTTCGCATTCGGAGGAGAATTTGGCGATTGGAATTTTCTAAGTAGCCCAGCGATAGGCACCATTGTTGTAATGATTCCCATCCCAGATCCTGTATCATTTCCGTAACGCTGTCTCCCCTGTATCGTGACAACACGAAACGAGCTTCCCTTCTCTGGACTCTTTCGATGTCTTCCTTCAAACCCACCTGATAAGTATCCCACACTGGGCAGCAATACTCCATAAAAGGACGGACAAGCGTAGTGTATGCAGTTTCTTTAGTAGTTCTGTTGCATCTTTTAAGGGTTCTGCCAATAAAACGCAGTCTCTGGTTCACCTTTTCCAAGACATTATCTACGAGTTCTTTCCGATTTACGTCAGAAGTAATTGCAATTCCTAGGTGTTTTGTGGAGTTTACGGCCTTCACATTTGATTGATTTATCATGTAAACAAAGTTTAACGGATATCTTTTCGTACTCATGTGGACGACTTCACACTTCTCATTATTTAGAGTCAACTGCCAATTTTTACACCATACTGATATCTTATTCAAATCGTTCTGCAAATGATTTTACTAGACGGTAAATGACGGTGTCATCTGCAAACAACCTAAGAGAGCTACTTAGATTTTCCCCTAAATCGTTTATGTAGATAAGGAACAGCAGAGGACCAATAACACTACCCTGTGGAACGCCCGATATCACGTCTGTTTTAGTCGATGGTTTACCATCGATTACTACGAACTGTATCCTCTCTGAGAGGAAATCCCCTATCCAATCGCAAATTTGGGGCGATATGGGGAAAAACGCTGTTCCAATTTGTTGATCTCTTCAGAATAATAGTAACTGTCCAATCCTGCAAAATAGCAATTAGTTTCTTACATCACCACCTCATTTGAATGAAATCTTCGTCCCTCCAGCCATTTTATCAAATTTTGGAACAAATAGTAGTCCGATGGAGCTAAATATGGAGATGAAGGGGGATATGAAACGCGTTGGAAGGAATAATTTTGCGACCACAACTGTTAAGGTGTGTGCTGTTGCATTGTCGTGATGGAAAAGGACTTTATTGTTGGCCAACACCGGCATTTTCCTTGCAGCTCGCTTTTCAAACGGCCCAATAACGATGAATAATATGCCCTTGTTATAAATAGATGCTGAGGATTATCCCCTGTGAATCCCAATTGACCAACGCTATAATCTTTCCGGTCGAAGGACTGGTCGTCGCCTTTCTTGGTGCAGATTCTGCGTTGGTAACCCAATCATTAGATTGTTCTTTGGTTTCAGGAGTATACTAATGTATCCGTGTTTCATCCACAGTGACGAAACTACGTTTGAAGTCCTTCGAATTCTGCAAACAGCTGGAAACCTTCCTTGCAACACTTCACACAATTTCGGTTTTGGTCAAGCGTGAGCAATCGCGGCGCCCGTCTTGCGGATAGCTTTCTCAGGTTCAAATGTTTATGCAAAATATTATGTACCCGTTCATGTCAGATGGCCAGAGTGCTAGGAATCTCACGCACCTTACCTCTTCTGTCATCCGTGATCATATCACGGATTTTATCAATGACTTCTAGAGTCGTAACCTCCACGAGGCGTCCAGACTGTTCAGCATCACTTGTGCCCATATGGCCACTCTGACATTTTAAAACCATTTATAAACTGTTCTAATAGAAGGTGCAGAGTCACCATAATGTTTATCAAGCTTCTCTGTAGTTTACTTTCATAAAGTAATGTTTAATCACCACACGAAACTCTTTATCGTCCATTCCTTGACAATCACTCGACTTCCTCGATTCATACGAATACCAAACACAAACAAATACACCAACATGGGTGAAACGTGGTGTGCGTCCTTTCCAAAGATGCAACTAACTAACCATGACCTCCATATGCATCTCTCGGACTTTGCACGGACTTTTGAAACGCCCCTCGTATGGTGGGGGAAGACGGACGGGTGTAATCTTCGATTTCGCCAGTATTGCGAGAATTTGACTTTACAGATTCCACCGTGTGCAGAGTGCGGCATGCGTAAGCGAAGGAGCACTCACAACAGACGAGCTACCGCCTTTCTTGCCTCTCTTGGACGACTGTGATGATGATGATCGTGTGGCATGTATGACCGTTAGACCCCAACTGGGGTCGTGTTCAGCCTGCCTGGTGCAAGTCTCTTTATCTGACGCCACTTCGGCGACTTGCATGTCAATGATGATGGAATGATGATGAGGACGACACAACACCCAGTCCCCGAGTGGAGAAAATCTCCTACCCGACCGGGAATCGAACCCGGGCCCCCTGCGTGGCAACCAACCACGCTGTCCACTGGACTACGGAGGCGGACTTGGATGACTGTGACGAGCGGTATCTGAGGAGGATCTTCTGTAGTGGGGGAAGGGCAATGGTGCAACAAATCAAGGCTCAATTCAACACACGTCCTGCTAGACCAATCATCTGTTAACACAATGGAATCAATAACAAGAGCTTGCATTGACGCTGCTCACCGGCGTTGCAAAATAGAGAAATGGAGGAATATGATTATTCCAATCACGAACTTCACCATTCCAACAAGTGGCACTGTCTGTGGTTCAGATCAAATAAATCGGTGAGTTACATCTGACAAGAAGGTTTGTCGAAGGTAGTGGCGTCCCTCTTATGGCCTCGGGGTGCATTTCCTCTCTATTGTGTTCTATATTTCTTCTGGAAGGAACATTGAACGATCTGTATGTTGGGCTGGTCCAGGACCACCTCCACAAATTTTTTGGTATCCATCACCCTGAAGGTTATGCGGCATCTCGAAACGATCACGTGCCATTATATCGCCTGCATGCCACGCTGTGAATGAATTCAGGAACATGCGGAGGAGTTTCGTGTTCTCCCTCTGGCATGGATGTGTGTTTTGTTCTTAGGATAAGATAGTTAAAGTAGTTTGTAAGTTTAGGGACCGATGACCACTGCAGTTATATCCCATAACTTTGCAAACATTTGAACATGCAGAGGAATCCCAAAGCCTGAGGTGGTTAACTAACAGTCCATATGTGCAAACCAGTGAGCACGTCTTTGATGTCATGAAAAGCTGTCTCTGTACCATGAATCCAGTAGTCACAGAAAGCAGAATTCGGTTCCACTTTGCGAGTGATTTTGGATCAGCTGCATCGAGAGGAGTGTTAGGGAGCGGTGTGCGTCACGCCTACGCGATCCACCCACAAACTCATGCATGACTGCGGGCTGCGCCTCGCCTCTTGCTTTCCGAGCTAGTACCCATCACTCAAGATCAGCTGCTCAGCAAGTCGCGAGTACTGCACTATTGTGCGGCACACATTGAAATGTTCCATTTTCAAGCATGTATTTTATCTTCCACACTACTTACCAATTTAGTATTTAATCTCTTCTTAACTAATGTTTAAGTTTATTAATTTGTAGTAATTATAGTTTCTTTCAATACTGTATAACAAAATCACAAAAATTTAGTACTTTTGGACACATAGAAGTTAGGTGTCACTTTTTAGTGCTCTTCTATGCGATGTATATCTTGTGCCGAAGTTTCTGCTTGTTTGTCCAATGTAAATGGATTTGCATTCTGACGTGTCCAATGGTTAATACGAGATGTGTTACATTTGTGTTTGGTTGTTCTTATTTCCCTCTGTACTGAGTTGTAAGATCTGTATGCTGTTTATAATCCTATTTATTTATTAGTATTTTTCCTATTCTATGGTTTGCTGCGTTTTTATAGGTACGGATGATCAATTTGCTTCTTATTGTTTGCGTGTGGTGGATCCTCTGCGTGGTTGTTTGTGTGTTTGTGTGTGTGTGTGTTGCTGTTTGGTGTGTCACTGACAGCCAGTTGATCGTGATCTGTTTGTTTTTGTGCGTTAGGTGTCCATTTTTTTTATTCAGTTTGTAATGTTTATGTCATAACCATTCACCACAGCAATAATTTTGATGCTTTGTCACTAAATTTTGTAATCTTCTTCATTGACAACAATTTTGCTCAGTCTGTGCAGCATGAATTGGAAACTGGCTAGTTTGTGTGTAATCATATGTTTTAAATTCTTGTTAAGGGCTGTACTCGTAGTGGTGACTTTTTTGAATTTGGGAAACTTACGTTAATTAGAATACTAACTTATGGTATACTGTAAAAATTACAATATTTATGTTGTTCAATTGCAAGTAATAAAGAGACCCACTGAAGATGCTACAATTTTAGCCAGACATGTATGGATATGAAAATGTTTTCCTCAAGGCAGATACTCATAAAGAAAGCACTCACTAACTTTGCAAGGTACTATATTCCGATTATCTACATTCATTTCCCATGACAGCCTCTGGGGTGTAGAAATCGTTATTGATTAGGGCGAGTTGAAGTCCTTATTTGATTAACTTATGGTATTCCATCAGACGGTAAAGGACTCTTTGTTCAGTATTATATAGACGGCACGTTCAGTGGTCGCAAATATCGTTTCAGGAACGGAACTGCTGATACCACTTCAGGATGCTCCGTTGCATGTTTGGCAACATACGTGGTTTCAGCACGTGTGCCCTGCGCAACATACAACTGAAGCACGCGAATTATTAGACCATATTTGCACCAGTCGGTGGATGAGCAGTTGTGGTACAATTAATTTGTCCGCTAAATCACCACATTTGATGTAACCAGATTTCTCTTTGTGGGGATATTTCAAAGACAATTTTTATGAGCAAGTGCCAACAGGCTGTGAATGTATTTTCGGCCACATGACAAAGACTTGTGCCGAAATTCCTGCATGCAGTCTTTAGATAAATGTGTTGAGGTTGTCAGGATTACATCTGAACAGTGATTTTAATAAGAAAATACACATACGTTTATGATGTCGTAAACAATGACATGTATAAAAGTTGTCCCATAAAGCATGAGGTTGTATTTCGTTACGTCTTTAGTATTCGTGGCATATTTCGAAGACATTTTCCTATAATTCCACTCTATGTACTTGGTAAACTACATAATTTTATTAAATGTTATTAAGGGGAGCCGGAGGTGCCTATGCTGTCCATGTTAAAATAAGTAAGTTTGAGGAACATTTATGAACAATCTACCAAACCAAAGAATTTGAAATTTTTTCAACATTTAGATTGGTTTAGTATTGCAGTTATGATGGCGTATATTGGAGTAACTTTTCTGGTTTGCTTTCAATATTTTTTTATTAACACCCAACTTTTTAACAAACAAAAAAAAGTGTGTGTGTGTGTGTGTGTGTGTGTGTGTGTGTGTGTGTGTGAGAGAGAGAGAGAGAGAGAGAGAGAGAGAGAGAGAGAGAGGAAATTGCTTTATTTAATAAAACAGAAATGAAACTACTGAAAATATTGCTAAATGGCTGTGTTGCAATTTATGTTTGGCCACTAGGAGTGCTGTATAAAAGTTTCATCTCCCATTTTGAGTGGATTTTGAGAAAATGTTCCTTGCATTCAGAAAATTCTAATTCACGGGAAATGGCTATCAAAGTTTTTCAAAACATTCCTGCCCTATAGCCTGGATTATCAGGGTCTTCTACATTCTCCAAAAGCTTCCGTTTTGGTATTCTCTTCTGGCCTGTTGTTCTATCATATTTCAGATTCCTTTCTCTTCTTTCTGCTCCTCTTACCCCGTCCCTGTCAATATTTCTTAGCGCTCGTACAGTGTTCACTCCAGCTTAAAATGCTAATGCCTCCAATACTTCACACTGTTTCCTTGGTTTTAGGTTGCTATTGCACCATAAATGCCGAAGTGTAGTGTTTTTAGGAACCACTGTCCAAATTAAATTCGAAACAGTAACAAAGATACGATGTTAGGCGCTCTTAGCGCTTGATTTGTCACAGAAAACAATGTAGCCAATCCTTGCACGCTCACTGTATGGGTAATATCAAGGAGGTTAGAATTAAGGGAGACGGCATTATCTATGCCAAGCACATACGTCAGTTGAAACCTGTCCGCCATCTTGGTCAGTGCTGGATTGCTATTTCTCCGTTAAAACTATGCGTTAAGTCGACCCTCTTACTGTTAATGCACTGGACTGCGAAGTATGTACTTTCAAACAATATACTTTCTTGAATAAGTAGTAATAAATACTGAGCATATTATATTTGAAAACTTAATTTTTAACGGCTAATTTGCACTCGTTTAACACGTTGTACATCTAGGCAAAACCGTCGAACGGTTTATTTCAGTTTTAAGTGACAAATAACATTAGCTCTACAATACGAACACTTCTCCAAAACTTAGCAATATGGTGGAGACAGGCTTCACTTTTTCAGCCCAAGGGCGTCTCCCTGTATTCTAACCTCCTTGGTAATATCAACACCGCCTAGACGACAAGGCCTAACAACTGGCCGTGTCTACGTCACACCAAGAGTAGGCGGGTGCCAGTTGACTGGTTGCCCGCTGGGGCACGCCCACCGCCTCGTAGCGGCTGGCCAGTCAACTTACATCCGCTGCCTCTCGGTCTGTTGTTAGGCCTTGTCTTCTAGGTGGTGTTGGTAATATACGGAAATATTCAACGTCAGGACGTGAAAAGCGAAGTAGTTCGCCAAGAAGTCACGAGAGGGTGTTACATGCATTCAGCGGTCCCGCCAATTCCCTGTGTAGGCGCGAGATAAAATGGTAATAACTCCACTTCTAGGAGGAGTAGAGCAATAATTCAGAGTTTGCATTAAAGAGGAATGTTAGACAAAAGGGCGGATGGTGTGAGGAGTGAGGTGGGAGGGGGTGGGGAGAAGCAGGTAAAGTAAAATACGAATGGAAAAAGTACATAGCCTTTGTGTGTGTGTGTGTGTGTGTGTGTGTGTGTGAAGTTGACCGACATGGTTGCTACCAGTCATTTAAGAAAGGAAGTGAATTTATTATTTTTGCTGTCACTATTCACTATTATGATGCTACTGTTGGTTAGATGCAGAAGCGTAGTTTCCTTACCAAGTATTCAGCGAGCAGCCGCAGCTTGCGGCAGACGTGTGCTTGCAGCCTGAGCTGTGTCTGTTGTTTCAGCGGCAGCGCTGACGGACGGGCCGCGCTTCGTGGAGCCCATCCAGAACGTGACCGCCGCCCTGGGCAGGGACGCGTCGCTCTCCTGCGTCGTCGACAACCTGGGCGAGTACAAGGTCAGTCACTCCTCACCTCACCTCGCTGCGCAGAGTAGAAAGCCGCGTAGGCATACGATCAAGTGCTTATCAATATTAATTTTCAGATTCGTGGTTTTGATGATTGACAGTCTACATCTACATCTACATGGTATACTCTGCAAATCACATTTAAGTGCCTGGCAGAGAGACCATCGAACCACCATTATACTATTTAACTCCAATTCCATTCTCGAGTAGCTCGCGACAATAAAAGAACACCTGAATCTCTCCGTTATAGCACTAATTTCTCGTATTTTATTCTGATGATCATTTGTACCTATTTAAGTGAAAGTCAGCAATATATTTTCCCATTTAGAGGAGAATGTTGGCGATTGGAGTTTCGTAACTAGACCACGCCGCAGCGATAAACGCAGTTGTTGTAATAATTCCCATCCCAGAGGCTCTATCATTTCCGTAACGCTATCTCCCCTGTATCATGTCAATGCAAAACGGAATGCACTTCTTTGGACTCTTTCGATGACTTCCGTGAAACTCACTTGATAAGGATCCCACACTGGGCAGCAATACTCCAAAGGAGGACGGACAAGCGTAGTGTATGCAGTTTCGTTAGTAGTTCTGTTGCATCTTTTAAGGGTTCTGCCAATGAAACGCAGTCTCTGGTTCGCCTTCCCTACGACATTATCTACGCGTTGTTTCCAGTTTACGTTTCATGTAATAGTAATTCCTAGGTATTTAGTGGAGTGTACGGCTCTCACATTTGATTTATTTACCTTGTAAACAAAGTTTACCGGTTTTCTTTTGGTTCTCATGTGGACGACTTTACATTTATTATATAGAGTCAACAGCCAATTTTTACGCCATACTGATATCTTATTTAGATCGTTCAGTAGTTAGTTTTGATCTTCAGATGACTTTACTAGACGATAAATGACGGCGACTTCTGCAAACAACCTAGGAGAGCTGCCCAGATTTTCTCACAGATCGTTTATGTAGACAAGAAACAATAGAGGATTTTTTTTTCGTTGTTTTAGAATTCAGTTATATGAAACAATTTGGCATCTCTAATTCCACGTGTTGTGTCAGTTCTTTTATGTGTATGTAAGCGAGCTGAACACCTTGTTGGCAGCTAAAACATGATTTAGAAGGTTATCTGCTTCGAAAGCCATGGAGATGACTTTCCAAAAGCAGTGTGGTAGTTCTTCTCAAACTCAACAATCAAAGACAACAGTCTTCAACCAATAGTGAAGTCAATACTGTAAAAATGTAACCTGTTATTTTTTTTATTGAAACCAGCATTATTAACGACCGTTTATAAAATATAGAAAATTACGAATAAACAAAAATACCTGCATTTTCGTAACAATTACTATCGGTTATTAAAATTGTGTAAGTATTTGAACACAACGAAGAAAAAAAAGTTGTCATGGTGGGATTCGAGCCAATGACCCTGTGGTTGTAAGGCTACAACGCTACCAGATGAGCTATACGGACACATGCTGTAATTCGTAATTGCCGGCAGTGGCCGAACGGTCTGTTGCGTGTCAGTCGCGGTCTACATGGCCATTGCGGTCGGGAGTTCGAATCCCCCCTCTGGAATGGATGTTAGTGCCGTCTTTAGTATAAGGTAGTTCATAAGTAGTTTGTAAGTTTAGGGACCCCGTAGTTAAGTCCCATAAGCTCTACAAACATTTGAACATTTAACTCTTAATTGTTGGAAATTGCATCTACTTGCAAAAATTCAAAGTCGATTTTCCAGATTATTTTTGAGAGTTGCGTCGAATGGTATTGGCTCATTGTTATTTGAGTTCTGAACTTCACGTAGCATAAATATCAAAAAATTTTAAGACTCGATACCCATGTGAGATACTTCCAAAGGCAATATTTCGTAGAATCTAATATATAAATTGTACATAATTCGTCAACGTAATTATATCTCGTACCGGTAAGCCCTTTATGTCACTGAAATTAGATGTGTGTAGCGTTATTCACAGTAATGTTACAAGGGAAAGAGAGTGGCATTAGTGACTTCGAGAAAAGAACGGTACAGCGGCGGTGTTTCTTTGATTGATTTTGATCAATTGGGTGAGGGCCCTGATATGCCCCCAAATTTGAAAATTGTACAGATCGCAAAATTATTCGTCAATCTCCAGGCGAGGCTCTGCCTGCTTGTTGTGTATCGTAAAGGAAACAGGACTGATGTACTTTTCACTTCCTCTGTGATCCAAGCAGCAACAAAATTCATAATTTGTGTCTGCTAGAATTAGAATTTAGATGATTGGTGAGTGAGTGGATAACTGACAAAATTAAAAAAAAAAAAAATAATCTATACGCAGCATTCAAAGTCTACAAGCTAAAATAGTAGCAATTATGGAATATAGCTAGTTACAGTATATCCTTTTGGTCACTGAAAATTAAAGCTTCGTGTTTTAGCCATAAGGAAGGTACAAGGGAGTCGGGAGGTCCATGAATTGGTTTCTAGAAAAGCATGGTGCGTCAATGAACTTGCCTTGCCATGGCCGAAGATAGTTAATACTTCCTGATATTCGAAAATCTCAAAATATTTGTACGTTGTGGATACAGATACTCGCAAGTTCCTAACAGTTCAAAAGTATTTGTACATATTTTTAGTATTAAATTTATTTTTTCTATTTTAGCGTGTATTAATGTAATCTCGGGTATAGGCTGGAAGCGTGATAGTCGGGTGACCTTATGTCTTTCACTGCTGAAGGTAAAATGCATCGTTTTCACAGATACACAGAAATTCATTTTATCGTAGTTTAGTTAATCAACACAAAACAACTATAATCTGCTAGTAACCCGATTCCTTAAAGAATAGATTTCCAACGTGTAAACCAAAGCAAAACATCTATGAATACTGCATAAATCAAGTGTGAATAATCTGTATTCATGGTGGCATTTTGCCTCAACAATACGTTGTACACTAATAATCTTGCGAGTGCATTCAGTGGTAGAAACAAACAGTGTGAAAAGTGTGTTACAAATAGAGTACGTCGCAAAGACAACATGAAATGTTTACTTTCACAGCGTCCCATTATTTTCAGACGCCAGCTTTTCCACGAATCTAAAAGTTTATGGTCTCTGAAACCCGAATTATAAATCATGCTGTGATAAAATATTGAAGGTGCATTCAGTGGTAGAATTTGGGAGTCTGAAAACTGTGTTACGATTAAGATGTGTAGTAAAGGAATAATAAAAAGAAGTAATAGCCACATTCTTAACGAATTACCATGAAATTAATAAAACGGACAGTACTTTTTTTGCAATGGAAGCATGCGTAACATAAGAGTAATTTCATAAGAATTCATTCATAATAGCAAATATAAACCGAATACCAGCAGGTAATTTTAATCTGTTCATAAATCACCTAAGGACAACACACGCGTCCATGCCCGAGGGAGGTTTAGAATCTCCTGCGCTGGAGGTCGCGCGATCCGTAACGTGGCGCTCCATACCGCTTGGCTACTCCCGTGCTGCTTCTGTTTGCACATTTATCACCAAAAGCAAAGAATTACTGATGCATGGTGAATTAATTTGGAATTTGTTGAAACATTCTAGTAAGAAATTACTGCAGTCAGTAGCATTGTCACTCAAATTAATTCATTGTATAAACTTACCAACTAGAATAGCTAAGGGCTCGAAGACGGTTATTCTTAATACTTTTGTAGAAATGCATTATGAAAAAATTATATCTTAAACAAATAATAAGTAGCATATCGGGCCATAACAAGAACTTCAATTTGCTAATTGTTAAAAGCAATCAAGATAAGAAATCCGTTAAATTTGATTTATTACCATTAGCATAGCATTGTCTTTCAAATTAACTCATAATGTTAACTTTCCTATTGTAATTTCTAAGCGTTGAAAGACGGCCATTGATAATACCATAACAGAATTGTGAACAAAATTATATGATGAAATCTATATTCAGTAGCCTTAGAAACTATGAGATGCACTTCTATTTCTCAACTGTTAATACTTATCAGGATATAAAATCTGTTAAATTTAATTTCAAGAGAATAGTTAGTACGGAAAAACTGATTGTTTTAGGAAACGTCTCACAGATATGTAAGGGAGTGACAGATATATTGCTCATAGAATAAGTGAGAGATACAACCCTTCCATTAATAATGTTCTCAGGTTATTGGGAAAGGGTTTTGCCTGAAATTTCACCCCTCTTTGGACCGAAGTCTATAAAGAAACCAAGGATTACTCAAGGAATAAACTTACTTGTAAGAGATAAAGGAAACTGTATGTTTTAGACCACAAACAGCGCAGATGTAAATGCTTTATATCAGATAGAAAACCAAGACAGTGTGGAATATACTGAAGGAAAGACTGGAGGGCCCAGAGATGAAGAAGAACACATAGCATTAAGAGTAAACGATACATAGGTATGAGATGTGTGTAGTATTGCTGTGCGTTTCAAAATGCATTTCATAACTGCTACTAAAAATTTAGGGTTGTCATGTTCATTAAATGCTTCATTGGAATATCTCAAATCAGTCATTGGGAATATATACAGTAGTTAGTATTGGTATCCTAACAACACCAGTCGCAGTATTGTCCACCTTAAAAGCATTAAAATTATTAAAAGTAGAGTAGCTAAGGAAATATATTAATAAAGTTGATAAAACCGTGTTTCTCTGAGTTCAGTGATATTCGAAGCTACTTGTGTAACCACATTTTTATCAGTGGGTCATTCTGTATGGTTGAAAAGTGTACCCTATATGTTCAATCTATTCAAGGTGTAATATACACCAAGCCCAAACGGAAAATATAAAGCACAATAAACATATTTGAAGAAAAGCAAAAAATACCTGAAACAGGTTGTAAATCAATCTACAACCCTGTGCTGGGGCCGAGCTGTAGGTTCCCAGCTTTATGTCAAGATGAGGCGTGAAACCTTGTGGAGCGTCAGAGGACGCTAGTAAAACAGTATTAGAGTTTACAAGTTTATTCAACTGAATAGAAGATTCCGTGGTGTAGGAGCTAGATCGGCAGGAGCTAGATCATCAGGTGAATTCTTCAGCTACGTTAGCACGCCGTCACGCCGCGTCTTCTATGGACCGGCTGTAATGTGGTTCGAACGGATATGCCCGCGCCGCTCCGTCTGGGGTTCGAAACAAATACTGCCAGGTGGAGTCCTCTGTCCGTCCTCTTGTCTAGGCTGCTGCTTGTGGGTCCAGGCTTGGAACCACAGGAGTGGCATTCCGTGCTGACAGTTGTCCTCTTGATACCGCAGGCAGGGTTATCACAAAAGTGCTAGAGCGTCGGCACGATCATTGGAATCTAGGAAAGCAACCAATGAGGTATGAGCTGGTCTCAAGCAGCAACCATATTCAGCGTTGTGAAGACGATAGATAGAGGTTCACCATCTCCCCGGATGATGCTTAATTCGAAGCGTAGTAGTTGTCCCCGGACTCCTAGTTGTGACTAGTGGCTACTCAAATGTTCAAATTTTTTTTTTTAATGTTCAAATGTTTGTATAGCTTTTGGGACTTAACTACGGGGTCATCAGTCCCTAAACTTACAAACTACTTATGAACTACTTACGAACTAGGACGGCACAAATATCCATGCCCGAGGGAGGATCCGAACCCCCGACCGTAGTGTCCGTGCAGACCGTGACTGGAGCGCCTCAGTCCCCTCGGCCACAGCGGCCGGCGTTCAAATGTTTGTAAATCTATCGGACCAAACTGCGTGGTCATCAGTACGTAGCTTACAAACTAGTTCAACCTAGGTAAACTAACCTAAGGACAACACATACATCCTTGCCCCAGGAAGGACTCGAATCTCCACGGCGATAGTGGCTACTATTCTGTACTGCTTTATCTGAGACATAAGCTGAATACATAGATTAGCTCATTAGATCGACGACTACTCTCTTGAGCATCTTCGATTCTAAAGACCAAGTGAGTACACTTCTAAATGTGGGAGTTTATATACAGAATCAGCTGAAGCTATGACGTATGGGACGTTTTGTAATGACCGAACGTGTCGTACTTGTGAATGCAGTATTCACTCAATGAGCCCTTTAACCGCTGATATGACCTTGGTCTTATTCACTCTTGTGACAGAGCTGCGCATTATTATGAAATGTTTACAAGCTGACGAATATACCCTCTCTCACTCTCTCTCGGCTGGTCGTCTGTCAAGAGTCTGCTAGCTGTAGGTTTTCAACTCACCGACGCAGTGTCTGCTGTCGTCACGAACGACTAGCTCTTTTACGACAGAGGCGAAGACCTGTTTCCGCTTAGCTTCGCTGACGATCGTTGGTGCAATCTAGGATTTTAACAAATTCCTCTGTCACAATTTTTGCGCTGTAACACCTACATCTGGTTTCTGTCAGTTTTAAACGGAAAAACCACAGTTGATTTAATGGATAATATTGTATCACATATTTGTTTTAATTACACAGTATTTGTGTAGTGTTAGATTTTAATTCACAAACATATTGGCAAATTGCGAAATTTTCCCTCCTCGGCTCCTCTTCGTAAGTTGAATTATTATCTGAACTCGGTGCTCCCGCACTTCGTGTTTGGTCACCTTAGCTTCTTGGCCATTCGAGGACACTCCCCTCGCCTTTCTTTGTTATTGTTAGTTTATGCCAATGAATATTACAGCGGTAGGCTGGCAGCATCTTCTTACGACGTTTTTCAGCCTATTGATTGTGTACAATGGGCATGAATATAAAAAATTACATGACGACAAATACATGAAGATTTAAAAAAAAAAAGTTGACACAGAGAAGTTCTTTGGTGAAACAATAGCAAAACAAGATGATAAAAACACATGTAGTCTCTTAATATCATAGGGCCACAGTGACGGTTAAAACTACACAGTAAGAAACACAACACTGGAACGACGAAGAAACAGTGAAGACACTGTGAATCCTTAAATGCATGGTGTTGCATATCTGCAACATTGATTGTAATATTTTCTTATTAGCGTCTAGTGGGAATTTTGTGAAGTAACACGTGTTTAACAGATGCAGTAGAGTTTCTAGAAAGCGTCTGTGGCGTTTTTAGTGTCGAGGTTGCCTGCAGTGTTTGCTTGTGTTTGGAGAAAATGACAGATATTGCAGATTTTGACATTTTGTTTTCCATATAAAGAGCCAGTTTTTGAAGGAGAAAAAAATATCACACCAATTAAGACACGTATGGTGAACCATAATAAGCACAAAAATTTGTTTATACTCTCCAACTTTGAAAATTGTATAACATGCTTCTGTAAGTTCCATATTTGGTTTTTTAGAAAACTAGCAACGTAGAAAATTTTGACTATTTTTCGCTATGTTTGTACAACTTATGAAACACGAAAGTAATATATACTTGTTTTACTTAAAATGTAGCGTTTAAGGGTTAAAACCTCCGGCATCGACACTTGTTTGTATTGAGGTGGTAGACACACTGTTAAAACTGCACAATGAGACACACAACAAGAGACGATTCACTAAAACTGACAACACTGACGACCCCACTGGGGAGGGAAGGGTGGGGGTGGTCCGAAGCGTGGAGGGTATGGGTAGGAGGGGGTAGGAGAGGGGAGGGATTATAGGGACTCCAAAGAAGGGGGTGGGGGACGACCAAGCGGTGGTAGGAAAAATGTTCTAATGTCTGTAAATCTATCGGACCAAACCGCGTGATCATCATTCCTTAGCTTACAAACTACTTAAACCTAGATAAACTAACCTAAGGACAACACACACACCCATGCCCCAGGGAGGACTCGAACCTCCACGGCGAGCAACCGCGCGGTCCGCAGCGAGACGCTTTAGACCACTCGGCTACTCCACCGCGGCTGGTTGGGAAAAGGAGGGAAGGAGGAGAGGGGGCGTTAAATCCACGGGGAGGATTTAACGGGAGAGTAGATATAGGGACGGTGGGCATTATCCAGGGAGGGGGAGGTGCCGGAAGTTATCCTGGGAATCGACATGGTGTGAAGGTGAAGGGAAGGAGGGATACAGTGGTCTAGGCGTGACGGAGTCCCAGGATTGGTCATAATGGGGCAAACCAGGGGAGTATATCTAGCGAGATGTGTATAGGAGCCGAATGTGTTTGAGGAACTAAGAGGTGGGGGACGGGATGAGATCGTAAGGATCCTCGTGGGGGGGGGGGGGAGGGGCAGGCGGAAGCGGTAGGCGGGACGAAGGGTGTGGCGTTCAAAGATTTGCAGTGTCTTGTAACAGGTAGGAGGAGAGGAAACCCAGGCTCTCCTCTCGCCCCGACCCAAACTACCACGTGTCACTCTTGCCCGCATCTCCCTAAACGCTCCCACACATTACGTGTGCCCCACGGGCCCGCGCGCGAGAAAGACATTTCTATCACCGAAGGCTGCCACGCAGAATGAAAAATAACCTGAATGCATCTGTGGAACCCAGAGAGAAAGACTGCTGTAGTTTTAGTGTGACTGCAGTTCGACAAGCGCTAGAACGCGGCGGCGCGGCAGAGAGAGAGAACGGCTGGAGTACGGGGAAGTGGCGGCTGCGGCACTTGTCAGCAGTGGTGCTGCGTGGCGGAAACTGAAGCTCCGGCGACCACAACAACAGCTGCCGCGGTCGATACACGAGTGCGGCGCACGTGGGGCTGCGTGAGCGGCCGAGAGGAGAGCGGCCACTCACTGTGCGCGCTGCTAGAGCGACGAGTGGGGCTCCCAGCTAGGCCAGGCTAGTTTTCAATGATACTTGTTCACTGCACTGGGACTGGTCCACACTGGCTTGTTACAAAATAATTATTCCATTTTATGTATGGTTTAATGTGTCTTTTTACAGGCTTGCGTGTTTATTCAGAATCGCGTTTAGTTGACAGATCAGTGTTGATATTTTTATTAGTAGCTCGTGTATATATTTTTATGATACGCCGTTAATAAACAGTTTAGTATTAGGTACATATTTTTCGAAGCTCACTGTTTATCAAAATGTTGTGTCCTCCATCCCATATTTAGTCAGCTTCGCATCAAAGAAACAGTTTAGAGTCCTCGTGCGTATACTTAGATTCGCGTCAGAGTTGCAGTTTAGTATATTCTCCCACAGTTTAAATCACAACAGTCGTATTTATTTGGAACATAAATAGGTTTTAGAATGGCTAGGATCTGTGACTGCTGTGAACTGGTAGAGGCCGAGTTGGTGACTGTTCGCTCGAGGCTTGAGGTGGCGTTGCCTTCGCTAGCAACACTTGAGACTCCGTTGTTTTGCGCCGCTCGCGGGGTTGCAGCAGGCGCCCTGTGCGTCTGTTGTGCCCTCCGATCGGCCTGCGGCTGTGGCTAGCCCGCTCACTGCTCGCGAAAGGGTCGCTCCCCCCCCCCCCCCAATCCGTGGTGGATTGGGAGGTCTCATCAGCGCGTGTCAGGCGGCGTAAAACTTCCCGGGGGCCGGGGAACCGAAGTGTAAACCTCCGCCGCGGTGGAGTATCCGAGCGGTCTAAAGCGTCTCGCTGCGGAGCGCGCGGTTGCTCGCCGTGGAGGTTCGAGTCCTCCCTGGGGCATGTGTGTGTGTGTGTGTGTGTGTTGTCCTTAGGTTAGTTTACAGGCCACTACGGTCGGGGGTTCGAATCCCCCCTCGGGCATGGATATTTGAACCGTCCTAGTTCGTAAGTAGTTCATAAGTAGTTTGTAAGTTTAGGGACAGATGACCCCGTAGGTAAGTCCTATAAGCTTAACAAACATTTGAACATTTGTGGCAGAGGATGTTCCTGACGCAAATGGTATCGCTTGTCCTGTACTCGCCTCTCTGCATGCAGGATTCGGCCACTCACAGAGGGTGGGGTTGTTAGTAGTTGGGAGCTCCAACGTTAGGCGGATGATGGGGCCCCTTAGGGATATGCCTGCTAGGGAGGGGAAGATGTGCACTCCGTGTTCATACCGATGGGGAGTCATTCCAGATGTGGAATTCCGGATGCCATGAAGAGCACAGGGTGCAGCCAACTGGAAGTGGTGGTTCATGTCGGAACTAACGATGTGTGTCGCTTTGGATCGGTTTTGAGCGGCTATCAAAGGTGGTAAAGACTGCCAGGCTTGCTTCCAAGATGAAATCAGAGCTCACCATCTGCAGCATAGTCGACAAGACTGACTGCGGACCTCTGGTTTCAGAGACGAGTGGAGGGTCTGAATCAGAGGCTCAGACGGTTCTGCAACCGTGTGGGCTGCAGATTCCTCGACTTACGGCAAAGGGTGGTGGGTTTTCGGGTACGGTAAATAGATCAGGTGTCAACTACAATCAGGAAGCGGCTACACGGGTAGAGGGGGCTGTGTGGCTTGGACAGGGCGGTTTTTTAGGTTAGAGGGCCTCTGGAACAAACAAAACAGGTTTCAGTCTCAAAACGTGCAGTTCACACACAGGACGAATACAGATCTAGGAACCATTGGTGTAATAGTTGTAAATTGTCGTAGCTGTGTTGGGAATGTTCCACAGCTCCAAGCGCTGGTAGATAGTAGGCACAAATCGTTATAGGTTCTGAAACTTCGAACATTTAGTTCATGAACCTACTAGAACAGTAGATGGTTGCGAAAATACACTTGATCTCCTAACGAACAATAATCGTGAGCTAGTAAAGAGCATCAAAACAGATACTGGGATTAGCGAAAATAGAGTTGTAGTAGCGAGGCTAAATATAGAAATTCCCAAATGCACCAGAAATAAACGCAAAATATACCTATTGATAAGAACAGATAAAAATTCGCTTCACGTTTTCCTAAGTGATAGTCTCCAGTCTTTCAAAACTAAAAATGAGAGTGTAGAGCAGTTGTAGCTTACTTTCAAAGACATAATATCAGTAGCAATCGATTTATACCCAATAAATTAATGAAAAATGGGGACTGACCCCCCCCCCCCCCGTGGTACATGAAACAGGTCAGATCACTATTGCAGAAGCAAAGAAAATCGCATGCAAAATTTAAACAGAAGCAGAATCGCCAAGACTGGCAGTCTATTACATAAACTCGAAATCTAGCGCGGACATCAATGCCAGAAGCTTTTAATAGTTTCCACAACGAAATGTAGCAGAAAATCCAAAGAAATTCTGGTCATATGTGAAGTATACTAACGGCAAAACACAAACAATACCTTCACTACGTGATAACAATGGTAATACTACCGATGACAGTACTGCTAAAGCAGAATTACTAAACACAGCTTTCTGAAATTTGTTCACCAAAGAAGACGAAGTGAACACTCCAGAATTCGAACTAAGAACAGCTGCCAACATGCGAAATTTAGAAGCAGATGTTCCTGCAGTAGTAAAACAAGTTAAGTCACGAAAGAAATATAAATCTTCCGGGCCAGATTGTATACCAGCTAGATTCCTCTCAGAGTATGCTGATGCATTAGCTACATATTTAGCTATCATATACAACCGATCACTCAGCGAAAGATCCGTACTCGAAGACTGGAAAGTTGCCCAAGTCATTCCAATATTCAAGAAAGGCGATAGGAGTGATCTGCAAAATTACAGGCCCATCTCATTGACGTTGATTTGCAGTGGGATTTTGGAACATATACTTTGTCCGAAACATTATGAACTACCTCGAAGAGAACGGTCTATTAACCAATCGTAAACACGGATACAGAAAGTACCAGTCTTTCGAAACAAAGCATGCCCTTTATTAACATGTAGTGATAAGTACCAACGACAAAGGATCTCAAATCAATTCCATATTTCTGGATTTCCGGAAGACTTTTGACACTGTACCTCACAAGCGGCTTCTAATGAAATTGTATGCTTACGGAATATCGCCCCAATTGTGCGATTAGATTCACGATTTCCTATCAGAAAGGACACAGTAATTGAGTAAAACAGAAGTGATATCTGGCGTTACCCAGGGAAGCGTTATAGGTCCCATACTCTTCCTTGTGTTCATAAACGATTTACGAGACAATCTGAATAGGTCCCTTAGACTGTTCGCGGATGATGCTATCGTTTAAAGCAATGTAGACAAAATTCCTACATGGGAAAATTTGCAATGAACGCTAAATAATGAAAAGTGTGAAGTAATACATATGACCACTAAAAGAAATCCGCCGAACAATTACACTATAAAGGAGTCAAAACTGAAGTTCGTAAATTCTACAAAATAACTAGTAGTTACAATTACGAACAACTTAGACTGGAGAGAACACACAGAAAATATTGTGGGGAAGGCGAACCAAAGCTTACGTTTCATTGGCATAACACTTCGAAGATTCAACATCTTCACCAAAGGGACTGCACCTACATCACACTTGTGCGTCCTCTCCTGGAGTACTGTTGCCCCTTGTGGGACCCTCACCAGGTGGGACTCACGGAAGACATTGAGAAGGTTCAGAGAAGGGCAGCTCGTTTTATTGTATCACGTTATAGTGGGGAAAGCGCCACGGAAATGTTGCACGATTTGAGGTAGAAATCATTACGGGAAGACGTTATTCCTTGCGGCGAGATCTATTTGCGATATTACTTTTACTTTTGAATGTAAAAATATTTTGCTAGCACCCACCTATATAGGGAGATTTGACCATCCCAATAGAATAAGTAAAATCATATCGAAAAGGGAACGATTTAGGTGTTCTTTTTTCCCGCGCGCTATTAGAGAATGGAACGGTTACGAAGGTTATGAAAGTGGTGAATGACCCCTCTTCCAGGCACTTAAATGTGATTTGCAGAGTATCTATGTAGATATATGCTGTAAAATGGTATAAGCCACCAAAATTATACAGATGCTGTGTGCTCGACAAAAAAGTAGTGGAATACTGTTGTATCATGTACCTTATTTTATTACTCGTAAAAAGCATTATTTGTAGGACTGATGATAGGCGTATATCTCTTTACATCGTCACCTGAGGATATACGGAAGAGACCCGTAACTGCGTGACCTATTCGCGTTAGCACGCGTTAGAATGTGCGAGACGTGGCGCGCGAGTTCACTACGCGACGAGAAATGTAAACATCGGTCGTGTACAGCGGCGCGGCACAGCTGCTAGGTGCTGCTGATACAAGTAATTTGAACAGCCACTGGGTCGTCAAGAATGCGTATTTCTTTTTTCATTATTAATAAATAAAGTTCAACCACACATTTGTCTTTTACAATATTATTATGAAGATCGTGATAGTAAAGAAAACGTGTTTTCTAAGAAAACGTGTTTCCCTTAGTACAAAGTCAACAAGTTACCTAGTAATTGTGCATTATTTACAATCAACCATCTCCTCTTGCTACAACACAACCTTATCAAAAATTAAATTCAGTTTATTTTCCTTTTATACAACACTAACTAAAATGTAAGCCAAATTACTTTGTTTCGTCTCACACAATATCGATGTAGTTTCGTAGGCTTTCCCGGCGTAATTGTTCTTCATAGTTTCTTTGGGTTTGCTGCCGGATTTTGAAGTCCAACTGACCCAATATTTCGGCGGTACATCTGTCCGTCATAATTAGGTAAACTGCTGCTGCTGAACTCGCCGACAACTGATGCCGAGGGCAAGGAACGCCATCCTATATAGGCCTACGAGTGGTGGCCTTACACCTGCGAGTCCAGCAGCAGCATTTCCTCTGAGGATGGCGGACAGGTGTAACGCCGAAATATTGGGTAAGTTTGACTTTAAAATCCGGCAGCAAACCCGAAGAAACTATGAATATCATTCGATCTTACACATACTTAATAACAAAGAACACAGTTCTTCGCACTCGTTCACACACATGCATATTTGCCTTATGGTACTGGTAGCATCTAAACTCCTCTGTGGACATTCTCAACTTGCTAAACATAATTTCCATCATTGGCGTCAGAAGTAAAAATCCTGTGGATATAAATCAGGACTGCGTGCTGGCTATCGACGTGGATCCGAATGCCCAATCCATCGTCACGAAAATCAGCTACTTAAAACTTAAAATCTGCGTACTCCGTGCACAATGTGAGGTGGAGTACCATCGTGGAGGAACCACATGTTATAAGGTATGCCTAACGGACTGGTTTCTAACAACGTTGATAGCAATTTTTCCTCTAGAAACTTTCGGTAATAGTTACCAGCCAAACGTGCAGGTAAAACATAAAGTCCAAAAGTCCAATAATGTAATCATCGAGAATACCCGCCCACATGTTTACGGACAATGTGTTGGTAGAATGTGGAGAGGGTTATGTACCCCACACGTGTGCATGTTATGGAATTTAGTTATTCCGTCGCGAGTGACAAGTATTTTGTTGATAGAATCATGCTGCGCACTGTGTTACAAATCCCTCACAGAGATTTCACGTCTTGGAGGAAAATCTTGTTTTTCCAATGCTGGTACGCGTTGAATGTGGTAAGGTCGCGGACACTCCTCTTTCAAAGTGCGATTAACGACAGTGTGCGATACACCCACTTGGCGGGCGATGCTTCTAGTACTGTGAGTAGGATCCTCCTGGATCCGCTTCAAAATTCTTTCCTCAGCTTCCAGTGTACGGTCGGTGCGTTGTGAGTCTCTGCCTTCTGCGCGAGACAATAAAGAGAGAGTATCTATCAGTCTAAGGAAATTAAGTATGTACTCGTAAGTTTTATTCTGTCATGATGTAACAAAAAAAAGAAAGCATATCAGAACAGAAGATACGTTTTACATACAATTTAAAAAGTACAAATAATTACTGTAATTTATTTAGAAGTAAATGCATAATAATCGCGTACAATGACGTAAACCTTTGGCGGACAACAGGCTGCGGTGGCCGAGGGGACTGAGGCGCTCCAGTCACGGTCTGCACGGACACTACGGTCGGGGGTTCGAATCCCCCCTCGGGCATGGATATTTGTGACGTCCTTAGGATTAGCTAGTTCATAAGTAGTTTGTAAGTTTAGGGACTGAGGACCCCGTAGTTAAGTCCCATAAACTATACAAACATTTGAACATTTCATTTCGGACAGCAGGAAATGTCTCTCGTGCAGGAAGTCGTCGTTGTGGGAAGCGTTCTTGATAAATTCGTTAAGTTTGCTCTCGCAACACCTTTTGCTTCACCATAAATTATGTGAATATAGCATAGTTTAACAATAGTAAAATTCCCTTTCATCCGAACAATTAACAGAGTTGCAATAACGTCTGCACAGGTTACTCGACGACTGTCGTCGCTCAGCGTATTACAACGACACAACCACTCAGGCCGTAGTGTCGCGGTGTCAATACGCGCAATGGGCAATAACAGGAACTGATTGCTTACGTACGTTCACTGCCAAGTGTCTACATTGTCCTGAGATGAACTGTGTTTTTTTTTTTTTTTTTTTTTTTTTTTTTTTTAAGCTTATGGGACTTAACTACGGGGTCATCAGTCCCTAAACTTACAAACTACTTATCAACTACCTTATACTAAAGACGGCACAAATATCCATGCCCGAGGGGGGGATTCGAACCCCCGACCGTAGTGGCCGTGCAGACCGTGACTGAAGCGCCTCAGTCTCCTCGGCTACCGCGGCCGGCTGGGACACCCGTAGGAAATACGTAAACATGTTACTAGACTTTTTGTCAAGCATACCGAGATGTACAAAGTGTGTAATTTTGGCGGCTTATACCGTTTGCACCCTATCGCTTGCACCGCAAATTTTGCGGAAACGGAAAGTGCGATTGATGTGCGGTTTTCACAGAATGGATTGGTAGTCAAGGACTCTTATTGTTAGCCAATAAATATTACTTAGAAAGTATGTTTTTTGTGCAAACATACAGTTTTTTTAAAGGGAACAATGGTTGTTTCTATCGTGCACTGGAATTTTTGGCACCAGCTGTCTATAAAAAATTTTGAATTACATTTTTTCACGTTTAGTTTGGGCGCCACCACCGTTCAGAGTTTCGGGGATGGACTGAGAAAGGATGAAATGGATAGAAGAATGAATAGGAGATGCTGTTCAAATTCAAATATTTGTAAAACTATAGGACTTAAATTCTTTAGTTGTTACTCCCTAGGCTGACAGACTACTTAAAAATGGTAAACTAACCTAAGGAGAACATACACACCTATGCCCCAGGGAGGACTCGAACCTCAGTCTGCGAAGGAGATGTTATGAGATGGGTAAAGAGGACGGGTCGAGAGAGGGAGAAGAGGAGGAGGAGATGAATAGGAGATGCTGTTCAAATTCAAATGTTTGTAAAACTATAGGACTTAACTTCATTAGTTGTTACTCCCCAGGCTGACAGACTGCTTAAAATGGTAAACTAAAATACACACCTATGCCCCAGGGTGGACTCAAACCTCAGACTGCGAAGGAGATGTTGGGAGATGGGTAAAGAGGATGGTTCGAGAGAGGGAGAAGAGGAGGAGGAGATGAAAAGTGAGGGACAATCGATCATGAGATGAACAAAGACAGAGAAGGGGAAATAGACTGATATAAGATTGGAATAAAAGTACTCGGACAACGCCGGGTACTAAGGTTAGTAATACTATAAAAAAAAGCCTGTCACCAAGCCAGTATGTCTCTAAACACAAAAAGTACTGAACGGATTCTCATATGGTTTTCAACAATGGACGGTATGACTCATGAAGAAGGTTTAGGTTGTTCAACAATATAATGAGAATACTTTGCAACTCACCACAAAGATGTTCGTTGAGCCGCGATGATCACATATAAAACAAACACGAACAGAAGTTAAACTTTCGGCCATTAGCCTTAGACAGAACGAGTGTGGCGGCCGGAGATGACGGCAACGAGTCTGTGAGTGTGCCTTTGTGATTGAATGTATTGTTGAATCCCAACTTGGCCTTTCCGTTGTTAGAAGGTTATGTGTATAATTCATTTACACGTTCCACTGCATTATCAGTTTTACTTGGGCCTTACATTTCTAAAATTAAAGTGAACATAATTGTTGCATGTCATTATAATCTTGCGTCACACCAAAGTGGCCGGGGTATCATGCTTCTGACTGGGCGGTCGTTTCCGCCGGAGGTTCGAGTCTTCCCTCGGGTGTGGGTGTGTCTGTTGTCGTAAGGTTAGGTTAAGTCTCGGAACTGATGATCGTAGTAGTTTGGTCTTTATACGTTTACAAAGATTTGAACAATTTCAACAGTGACGTTATGTTAGACAAACCCGCATTACTAACAACCAGCAGAGATTATCCGTCTACGGGAAATTGTTGCTATCTCATTATATTCATATTTTGATTGATATTTCATATTTTGTTCTATTTTATAAGGTTACTCATTTTTCTCAGCGTTTTCATAAATGTTATAAAGTTGGAGTATGATCTCGCATTCAGTGGGATACTTCTCTGTTCCAATATAAACGTAAAAATACTATGCTCAAAATGTTTTCATTTCTTCGATAGTTATATATTTCGAAGGAGTTATATTTACATCGTTGTTTTCATTGTGCTGCGGTAGAATGGTCGAGCACTCTAAGGCGCCTTGCTGTGGAGCGTGCGCTTTCTCTCCCTTCAGAGGTTCTAGTCCTCCCTCGGGCAAGGGTGTGTGTGTTTGTGTTGCCATAAGTGGCGGTGGCGGTGGATGCAACAGGCCGCATAAACGTGGACTTAAATGAGCAGTTTACGTTTGTGCAGCCTGTTGCATCCACCGCCACCAACTGCCATCGTGGTGGTATTCACCTGAAGATGTTCTTTATAGACTGAAATCAGTCGCCGTTATACTGCAACATGCTTTCAAAATTTACATTTATCTCTCTCACTGTTCGTCCCAATATTTTCTGCGTGAATAAGGAAAAATTGTTGATGCAATACGAGAATCAGTAAAAGATGTTTCCATATTCCTCACAGGAAAAGAACCCTGGTATATTAGACCCGTTTAAGTTAGCAATCTGTGCCTTATTCTGAAGCACTGCCGTTGCTATGTCGGATGTATCACCTGGTACCTCAGTAGCAGCAGGGTACAACTTCAATGATAGCAGGTTCCTCCTCCTCCTTATCTGAACTCGATGCATCCGACAAAAATTGTACTCCTCAGCGGCTAATTTTCAAGCAGTTAAGCGGCTAAGGACTTCGTCTGCTAAGTGAGGTTTTCTTCAACTTGCAGATGATCCAATGAGTTAAGAAACGCGAAAGAAGAAAAATAGAAAGTGTCCTCTTTTCTAAATGAAACCGCCTGTTTTCTGTGCATTTTTTATTTTGCTAACCTGTTTTGGCGTTTTCTATTTCAGGGAAACATCAGTGAATTAGTTTATTGTTTATAGACTTGCGAGTTTCGTCTTTGTTGTTCCTCCGACCTAGTGACAGGTCGATGTCGCAGAAATCTACAAATTGTACGATTTTGGATGTGTTACGTTTATCCGTTTCACAACATCATAGGTGTTCCTCAAAAGAAAGTGTTGCTTCTCGGAAATATGATTTATAAGAAACCTAAGGATTTTACTTCGCCGGCCGCGGTGGCCGAGGGGACTGAGGCTCTCCAGTCACGGACTGCACGGCCAATACGGTCGGGGGTTCGAACCCCCCTCGGGCATGCATATTTGTGCCGTCCCTAGTCTAGTTCATAAGTAGTTTCTAAGCTTAGGGACTGATGACCCCGTAGTTAAGTCCCATAAGTGCTACAAACATTTGAACATTTGATTTGATTTTACTTCGTTGAAGACAAAAATAAATCACAATGGTGTCTATTTGTCTACTAATGGAAGAAATAGGAGATTCATTATTGACAAATTTTTACTCCGTTAGCAGACCATGACTAAAGAAAATTATCCGCAGTTAGGAAACGCTCAAAAAGATTAAAGAAAGGGGATGGTGTGGCACTGTGTTTTGTACAATACCTAGAACAGACGCGTATGTAGGCAGAGATGTTTTGAGCACCTTTCCTTCTTGCCCCCTCCGGAACTTTCTTCAAAAGTACCAGGATCTGCCCCTGAGAATCTGTTTTATGGGAATCATTAACTCACCTTGGGAGGAAAAAGAGAAAAGAAGATTGTAAAGATGTTTGAGTAATGAAGACTGATATTTGCTGAGGTTGTTAAAAGAACTTGTCACTAAAAACTCATGGACGAACCAGTCTAAATGATAGAGAAAGGCCTACTGAGGACTCTTTTCCTTTTTTCTAAATGAAACCGCCTGTTTTCTGTGCATTTTTTATTTTGTCTAACCTGTTTTGGCGTTTTCTATTTCAGGGCATCATCAGTGAATTAGTGAATTAGTTTATGGTTTATAGACTTGCCAACCTACAATTTATTCAGTTTTGGATGTGTTACGGTATCAGTTTCACAACATCATAGCTGTTCCTCAAAATAAAATTATCCGCAGTTAGGAAACGCTCAAAATGATTAAACAAAGGGGATGGTGTGGCACTGTGTTTTGTACAGTACCTAGAACAGACGAGTATGTAGCCAGAGATGTTTTGAGCACCTTTCCATCTCGCTCCCTCCGGCACTTTCTTCAAAAGTCCCAGGATGTGCCCCTGAGAATCTGTTTTATGGGAATCATTAACTCACCTTGGGAAGAAAAAGAGAAAAGGAGAATGTACAGCCGGCCGCGGTGGCCGAGGGTACTGAGGCGTTTCAGTCACGGTCTGCACGGCCACTACGGTCGGGGGGTTCGAATCCCCCCTCGGGCATGGATATTTGTGCCGTCCTAGTTCGTAAGTAGTTCATAGGTAGTTTGTAAGTTTAGGGTCTGATGACCCCGTAGTTAAGTCCCTTATGCTTAAAAAACATTTGAACATTTGAGAATGTACAGATGCTTGAGTAATGAAGACTAATGTTTGCTGAGGTTGATAAAAGCACTTGGCACTAAAACTCATGGACGAACCAGTCTAAATGGTTAGCGAAAACCCTACTGAGGCCCTGGCTGGAGGCTCCCCTTTAACATGCCAACCGGGCCGAGTGGCAACGTTGGCGCCCTCAGGCGTCGGTGACGCCATGCAAAAGACGCGGCACTCACGCCCCGGTGGCGTTGAACGTGTTGAGGCGGCTGAGAAAGCCGAGCAAATAGAGCAACACTCTCAGGAGAACCTACCTGCTCTGTGACACAAGAACTTCATTTGTGAAAGTGCATTTCTTGTTTCGTAATACGATACTAGTGAGTTTTTATCACTGAGACTGTAATAACTATCAAGAAATGAAGTCGCGTAATATTAACATAAAATACTGGTGAAACTTTGTATATAAACAACAGTCTAGAGGGCGATGTATTTTTTATGTTTTTCGACTGGTTTCGGTTTTATTTAAACCATCCTCAGGAAATTTAGCTCCATTGGTGTTGTGGAGCTTAATTTCCTGAGGATGGTTTAAATAAAACAGAAACTAGTCGAAAAAATAAATTGCACTCTAGACTGTTGTTTATATACAAATTTAAATTAAGAGTGCTGTTTGCCATAAGTGGAACAAAAATGTTTCCAAAAATATACACTGGTGAAACTATTTCGATACATTACAATGCCGATAATAATAACAGAACTGCTTTTTTAATTTCAACGGCTCCAATTTTCAATTAAATTAGCTATTAAGAAAGCACAAGGTAGAACTTCATAAGGGGCAGGAATCGACTAAACCACTCATTGCTTTTTACACGGCCAAATTGTATGTGGCTGTGTTCAAATGTTCAAATGTTTGTAAAGTTTATGAGACTTAACTACGGGGTCATCAGTCCCTAAACTTACAAACTACTTATGAACTAGCTAAGACTAAGGACGGCACGAATATCCATGCCCGAGGGGGGATTCGAATACCCGAACGTAGTGGCCGTGCAGACCGTGACTGACGTGCCGCAGTCCTCTCGGCCACCGCGGCCGACAATTACTGTGTCACATGTAGCATCTACACATAATACGTTCGTTATTACACGTAATACGGTTGAAGGTAACAATATTGTATACAAAGATATATCTTTTCTTTTTATTGTACCTAGACCAAAACAAGGGTGATGGAATGAAGTATAAGAAAATCAGGCAATTCTGATGGAACTGGATAAGATAAATAAAAATGAATCGCCAAACCTGTTGCTAAGCTTAAAACTAGAGAGTGGCTTCACCGATTTGGCTGATCTATTATTTGTTCTGTTCATAATTCTCAGGACAAGGTTAGTATGAAAGAAAAATTTTGCAAAATCTACCGAAAAATATCAGAATTTGATAAAAACTGAAAGCACGCTCCCGGATCGGATCATTTTCTACATTCTCCAACAATCAGTTTATTCGTTCGCTACTCGCCTAGCGACCAAATACGCTTGTAATGGAGCGAACAAATACGCCAAGGAGGGTCGAATAAAGAGAGATGGCGTTGTGCACTCATGTTTAAAACAGCCAGACAGATTTAACATGAAACGATGTTTTTTAAAAGCCCCTCAGTATTAATCTTACCTCCTGTCGGTGGTAATCGTATCTTTCGAGCGTTGCAAAGATAGAATTGATCCCAGTTAGTGGTATTTTTGAGTGTTACAAACAAATTGAGCACAGATCGTGGTTTATTTTTTTAAAACATTGCCTCCACTGCGGCGTCGTAATATCGGTCGGAGTACGCGCAACGCAATCCTACTACGTGATCGTAGAGTCTATGAAACCGACGAAGATCGTACGCGTGCTTGGAAATAAATGGAGTAACATAATCTGAAGCGCGATTCGTTGTGACTATGGAACAACGTGTACAGTCGAGTTAAACTCACGCTGTTGCAGTGTAAGCACAAAAAATTTGGATCGTCGACAAAACAAACGGCAACATGTGACGATTAGAACTGAACGTTTGGCGTTCACATACGATCCGGTAGTTGATTACGCACCGGATACATCAGTTAGCTTCGGAACAATGAACAACGTTTGTCAATAACCCGTTTCCAATTGATTTACCCATCAATTTTCACTTCTACTCCCAATGCAGGTCCCGATTGCAATAATAATAAATATGATCAGAAATGAAGTGGATTTGAAAAAGATAGATGATATAGACGCAGAATGAGGGGAGAGGAAATGGATATGGTGTGGGGTAAGAAGGAGTGGTGTGAAAAAAAAGTTCAAATGTTTGTAAAGCTTATGGGACTTAACTACAGGGTCATCAGTCCCTAAACTTACAAACTACTTATGAACTAATACTAAAGACAGCACAAACATCCATGCCCGAGGGAGGATTCTAACCTCCGACGCGGGAGGCCGCGAGATCCGCACGTGGCGCTCCAGATCGCTCGGTTACTCCCGCGCCAGTCGTCTGAATGTGATGGAAAGAGATCGGGAAAAGACGAGATTGCGAAATAGAGGAGGGAGGAAGGGAAGAAGAGTAGAGATTACAGTGTATAACCCGTACCCATTATGTTTTTAACCAACAGCGACTTTGTAACGGCACACGGTTAACAGTGAAAAAATTACTGAACAATGTGATCGAAACAACCATTCTAAAGGGAAATATAAGGGATAAGATGTGTAGATACCGCGCATCCCAATGGTACCAACTGACGTACCATTTGAACATCAATGACTACAAATTGCGTATTGCTTTCGCCATGACCATAATTAAATCACAAGGTCAGTCGTTGAGTGTTTGCGGCGTTAATATGGAAAACACATGCTTCTCTCATGGACAGTTGTATGTTGCCTGCTCTCGCTTTGGAAAACTGTCAGCGTTATTTATTTATGCGCCAGGCAATCAAACCAAAAATATCGTGTACGTTAAGGAATTACAATGAAAATACCACATTACTACTACTACTACTAAAGTCTTGAAATGTACATAATAGAAAAGTTATATTTGCTAGTAATTGTTGTTTATTATGGAGATACAAATCAATAAATAAAGTGATCACTCTGAAATATGTTTTATTACTGCGTATGGCCAATAACTTTTGACGTAACAAAATCTGTCAGGCAAGACCTATTAACATAAAGAAAATCAAAGTAGTGTTTTTTAGAGAAAAATAGGGCAGCTAGTAAACAATAAAGACGGTAGATGAGTTTTGTTACTTGGGCAGTAAAATAAAGAATGATGATCGCAGTGCAGAGGAAATGAAATGCAGATTACGCAAAGCATTTCTGAGAAAGAGAAATTGGTTTGATTATTAATTTAAGTGTTATTAAGTTTCTTCTGAAGGCATTTGTTTCGAATTTTGTCTTGTACGGTAGTAAAACCTGTACGATAAACAGCGCAGACAATATAAGGATAGAATCTTTTGGAACATGGTGCTACAGACTACTCCTGAAGCTTAGATGGGTAAATCGTGTAACTAATGGGGAGGTACGGAACATAAGTGGGAAGAAAAGAAATTTGTGGCATATCTTGAATAAAAGAAGGGACCGCTTGGTTGGAAACATTACTAGACATCAAGGAATCGTCGATGTAGCACTGAAGTAAAGTGTGTGGGCTAAAAATCGCAGAGAGATGCCAAGAGACGAATCCAGTAAGCAGGTACAAATGCATGTGGATTGCTGTTATTATGAGGAGATGAAGAGCCTTGCTGAGGATAAGTAGAGTGTAGAGGTGCATCAAATCAGTCTCTGGACTTCAGATCACAACAGCAACACATTACAAACTTCGTTTCGTCGCTCAGAGTTTAATAACTGTGTAGACATGAAGCTGCTCAGTGTTGACATTAAATACGGGCGTAACTGTTTTGATACCAGCAATGATAATGACCATTATGATGTCACATTGATGGCCGTCGGACACCAACTGGGGTCTTGTTAAGCTTGTCTGCCTGACGCCGCTTCTACGATTTAAGTGTTAGTGGTGATGAGGACGACGTAGAGTTCCCGAGAGGGGAATGTCTTCGACCCGAACTGAAAGCGAACCCCGACATCCTGCATGCCAACCCAACACGCGGTTCACTAGACTACGGACGCGGAATTGACACCAGGAATGCGCAGCCGCGCGGAAATTGCCGCAAGGTGTTGAGCATCACGTTAGAGATCGAGCGGCTGGTCGCAGCTGAAGTTCGAGTCGTCTCTCTGGCATGGGTGTGAGTGTATGCGTTGTTAGTATAAGTTTGTTTGTAAGCCTAGGGATCTATAAGTAAACTAGTTTGGTCCCTTACAACTACAAACATGTTCATATTTTTAGCAATGTCGATGACACCATCAGAACTGTGTTTTCGGTAGAAACGGCTCTCATTTACAGTTAAATTAGCTTTTTAATGAAGTACTAGGTCAAAGTGGTGGAATCGTCGTCAATGCTTTTTATGCGGTCAATTGTACACGTAATGTGTTCGTTATTTCATGTAATCCAGCAGTTCAGTATTGTATAAAAAGAAATATTTCAGTTTTTTATTCATGCATCCATTCTTTACTTTTCAAATATTTGCAGGACTGGAAATAAAACTTATTAAAAATACTCATAATTCGAGAGCATGAGTTACCTTTTAAACTTACACTATGGTGGAGGCAACAAGCTTATGAGACTGTACGACAGAAAAAAAAATGTTGGCATGGATGCTTTACGAATTCGAAGAAAGGTTGGTAGTTTAATTATAATTTTAAATGAAATACACGAGATAACTGTATAATATTCTGCACATTTATTGCTTTTACTAACCACTTTTCGGCTGTTAAGCCATTATCAGCTAAGCACTACAGAGATACAGCGATGAAACAGGAAGTTTACATTCAAAGAACTTAAGTTGCTTTGTGGAAAATATAGTAAATTTATTTTCAAAGAAGACTAGTATGACACTAAACAGTGATAAAATAGACGAGATTAACACTGATAAAATATGACAAGATATAAAGTACAGTACTTGTCCTAAGAAAATAAACTGAACAATAGAAATTGGCTGAACAAATGATTTTAAGTTTAACACATCAAACATTTGGTACATAGAGGGGTGAGAATAAACTGAATGAAACATATGTGAATCTATAGGTAAAACATTTAAATGGCTAAATTATAGTTACTGTTTTCAATGCCCAATATTATTATCAAAATAATAAAACTACTTACCAGATAGCAATTGTAATTTATTATTTTAGTAATGAAACTGGACCTTAAGCCAGTAACTATAATTTATCCATACGTTTCATTCATTCTCAACCCTCTATGTACCAAATGTTTGACCTGTTAAAATCATTTTTTCAGCCAATTTCTACTGTTCAGTTATTTTTCTTAGGACAAATGTTATACTTTATAGCTTGCAATACATTATAACATTTTCCAATGTTTAGTGTCATTTACTCTTCTTTAATAAAAATTTATGTACTGTATTATCGCAACTTAAGATCTTTGAATGTAAACTCCCAGCTGCATCGCTCTATCTCCGTAGTGTTTACCTGATGACGCCGTAGCAGCCGAAAACCAGTTTGTGAAAACAATACAGTTGCTGAATATTACACAGTTATCTCGTGTGTTTCATTCAAAATGAATAAGATATTCTGTCAAGAACCGACGGGAGAGTCAGTGAATTAAATTATAATTCATTCGTTTGTTACCGCCTCTGCTACAGCGAAGAAGTCTGCAATATGTAACCAACAAACAGTAATAACAGAAACGAATTATATTGTAACAATTATTGGAGAAACATCAACGTTCTTATCACTGTATACTTGTCTATCAATTCATTGTACAGTGCAAAATATTAAACCGGCAGCACAGGTAACGATGAAAATCATGATAAAGAAATTCCGCAGTCAGCCGGTGCAAAATGGTTCATTTTAACCACAAAACACCTCTAGCGCTCATTCAAAGAAACAACCCATTAAAACAAGAAGTAATACTATGTGTGCACTAACAGTCACTATCTTTGGCTCGGATAACAGCACCGACCCGTCGTGGAAACCAAGAGAAAGGGCTGGAACCACATCTGCGCGCGCGCACACACACACACACACACACACACACACACACACACACATCACCTGATTCCCTTAAATTACTGGGAGGGGGCGATGATCTCTGATGCCACATTCAACAACATCCCAAATATGTCCACCCCGTTCATATCTGGCAAATTAGGGAGGTAGTGTATCATTCGCAACTCGCTACTGTGTTTCTCGAAACATTTCAACTCATGGCCTTGTGATATCGCGCAATATAGATTGCTGAAAAAGTCACTGGCCTTAGAAACCATCGTCAAGATGGGGTGTATGTGATCTCTGCAACTAATGTACGGTACATCTTGGCCGCCATGGTGCCTTTCACGAGCCCCACAGGACCACAGAGGCTCACGCCACTGACACGCCGCCCAATAGTAGAGGTGGGAACGAGCTGTTCCCTTGCAAGGCAAAGGATTCCCACCCTCCTATTGGCATGATGAAGAAGTTATTTTGGATTTAACAAATCATGTAACGAGCGGCTGATTCTCCAGCCCACAGTGACGATGTACACGAGCCGATTTTTGTCCTAGCTGCCGCTGTCGTAAACATCGGCAAATACTTGGGTCGTCAGTTGCAGTGACCTATATTTAGGATAGTTTGGTGTATTGTGTATCCAGAAATACTTGCACTCTGCCCAGTATTAAAGTCTGTTGTAAGTTCCGCTACAGTTCGCAGCCACTCTTGTGCTACCAGTCTGCCCAGCTTATGACGTCCGACAGTTGTAACGAGGGTTACCCACGCAATCCCACGTGTTTTGGACGTGGTCTCACTTTGGTTTTCTTAATTGTGTAGTAATATCGTCACCACGATAACCATCACACAAGTCGTGCACCTCCAAGTCGGAGGTTTGAGTCCTCCCTCGTGCATGGGTGTGTGTTTAGTCTTTAGATAACTTTGGGATAGTTTAAGTAGTTTGTAAGCCTACGAACTGATAACCAAATTAGCTAACCCCCATAGATTTACAAACATTAATTTGTCGTGCAGTTTCCTCCGGGCCATCACAATCTGCCCTCGTTCAAACTCAGATCGCCAGCCATCCCCATTCTACAGCATGCTCACTGATACTACATGCACTCTGCATATGGCTGACAAGCAATCATTCCTTGCAAATTGACGCTGATGCCTCCTATACTGGTTTATGTCGTCGTAAGTAGATGGTCATAATATTATGCTGAGTAATACGAGGGTTGGAACTTAAATAGTGGCAACACTTCTATGGAGACACTATGCAATACAACCTACTATTGTCGTTGATAGCACACGTAGTTGACATACCTACATTACCTACGAGCAAATGGACTCGCCCGTCTCACGTCACCGGCGTGAGCACAATCGAGGGAATCACAGACACTTGTGAGCGAGCGGCTTTACGTAACGGTGTCACTATGTTTTCGAAACAGGTCCATCGGAGTTGGAACAAGATTGAATGTGCCTGAGGTCGTACAGCATGGCAGTGTCATCAAGATCTACAAATGCTTCAGAGCCCCAGTACAGTGAAAGTTATGGCGATTCTCGTGTACGACTGTGATGGTGTAATCCTAACGCATTACGTTTATCCAAGGCAGACTGTCAGTGCACAGTATTACTGTTCATTTTTGGAGCATCAACTGCGACCAACTTTGCGAAAGAAGCGGCAACACTTTCAGCACAACACACACATCGTTTTGCGCGACAATGCGAGGACGCATACAGCGCAAGCTGTGGATGCCGTGGTCGGTCGATGGGACTGGAAAGTACTCTACCATGTACCATACACCCCGGACGTAAGTCATTTTAACTTTGATTCCGAAGATGAAGGAACTACTTCGTGGCATTGACTTCAGAACTGTTCCAGAGATTCGACGGGCAGTAGACTGCTCCATTTGCACCATCAACAGAACAAGCTCTGCTAACGGTATACTACGCCTTCTACATCGCTGGTAATGGGTTCTACACAAAGCTTGTGACTATATTGAAGGACAGTAACAGGTACACACATGTAACGCTTTTGTATCGGTTGTGAATAAACAGGTGCCTCTATTTAAGTTTCAACCCACGTATAATAGATAATTTACATTTTACTAATATATATGTACACTATTCTCCTGTTTGAATTTAAACTTACTCAGTCAAAACGCATAAAAATGGCAAATATTAAAAACTTTGAAGTGAACGTATAACCCGTAATAACTTTAATAATCACTGTCAACAAACATCATGCTAATCTAAAACCAACCGAATCTAAAAGAAAATACAACCACTCTAAACCACCTAAACCACCTAAACGTCTTAGGATGGACACAGTTGTTTATTTTTTTGGTATTTCTTTTTTATTATTATTACTATACATACATAACATTACCGAGAGCACCCAACAGCTGATTGTCAACAAGCGGCGATGTTGCCGACACAAACCATGAAATACTTGACACACCTGCTGTAATGTTGTTGATCATGTGGCCTCATCACTGAAATAAAAAGAGTCCATGTTTTGTCATAGATTCGTTACATTACTTTTTCTGTATTTTGGAGACTAATTACGGCAGGCTTCTTAAGTACTGTAAAGTATTTGCATTTGTTTATATGCAAAGTACCAAATGACTGAGAATTTAGTTATTACAAAACGAAAGCAGGAAAATTACTTGTAAAATAATAGAAAAAATATATGCTTGTATGCTGGTAAATTATATGTTTTCTTTGATATAAAAGTTTAATGGATTATACTCAAGAACTCGTCTATACTATAAGAGTTATTAAGGGGAACATGATTAATATACTTTCGCAAACACTTCAGCTATCTATGAAGTATTTTACTTGTACTGTTGGACTGTTCAAGTGATTTATACCTGCACAAATTCATCCTTCTTTGTGTAAAACTCAAATTCATTAAGGGTAAAGTAGACCACTGTATTACTCTTTCTGGCATAACATTTTACATTACGTTTCGTTGACGAGAGCTAAACGAAACATGGATTGAACTGCACATTCTATGAAAACTTCTCTAATAGAATATTCTGACACGTTGTAATTACATTGATAATTCAAATATGGAAAATTTTTGTGATTTAAATATTTTATTATGTGCTCATTAAATTTGGCTCTACTCCAAATTGTGATTGGCTGAGTATCATAGTACTACCCTTTTGGGTAACAACAATAGAGCACAGTACCTTCTGTCTGGTGATTCAGATTATTCTTGCATTGTGATTTGCGATAGGTTTCATAACAGAAATCTGTTCTGTAGGCCATGTGGTGGATGGTATTACACCCGCTGCAGTGTGTCACTAACGTCTCGTAACGGCCTGATGACATTAGCGGAAGTGCATTATTAACATTATGAACGCATGTACAAATGCTGAATATGCTGTCGGACACTGTTAGCAATGCAATTTCGCCTCTGAACATTACAGTGGTTACCGCATGTGAAGCGCTGTTTTTGCGCAATGCAGCATGTAACGAACTGAATACTGGAATCCAAAATACTTCGGGTTCTCATTGTTTTACAGCGTCGATAGCTCAAACACGTATACATACAGTAACCAAACTTTGAGAAATGAATGCTAGACGGGTGTTAATACATAATAGTTATTTGAAACAGTTTCACATAACAGTGTTTTGTTGGAAGCATCAGAAACAATTTGTTGTTGTATTACAATAATAACATAGTTGGAATCCATCAAAAACTATACATCTGTCAAATGTTTCGCCATTAGCAAATTAACTAAACTAACACACCTTACACTTGTTAAAATACCGTTCTTCTTTACCATTTAAGAATTTCCTAAGAAGGTTTCCAACACCTGGTTTCAGTAGTTCGTTGTGCCTGTCAATATTTAACGTCTTTCGCGGTAGAAAGTCAATGTGTGTTCTCCTCGATGTATTGAAAATTACTTTATCCTATATTTTTGGTTAGCAACAGTATTCGTTATAATACTGCAGTAAATAAATACTGCAACCAGGCACAAGATTTTAATAAATCAATTTATTGCATCATTACTAGTTTCGGGCCTGAATCCATTATCAGACGGTAGTGCTGATATCAGGTTTACATTGGTGTCTTCACAGAAAGGTCTTCCTCACACTTTATTTTAGGAGAGACTCACAAATATACATATCTCTCTTCTATAATAATGTATAAGGCACTTAAATGTGATTTGCAGAGTATCCCATGTAGATGTAAAGACGTTTCTGTGTAAACACCAATGTAAACCTGATATCAGAACTACCGTCTAATGATGAGCTCAGGTCCGAAACTAGTAACGGTGCAATAAATCTTCTCTATATATAAAAGACTATGTCACAACTGATTGACTGACTTAATGATTGACAGACTCAGCATCGCCCAGCCCAAACCACTGAAGATAGAAACTTGAAATTTATAGAGGGTGTTGATCTTACTGTGTAGGCGTCATTAAAGAAGGGATTTTTTGATATTCCGTCCGATTTTAATTCAAGGTTCGTATTTAAAAGACACTTGTTTCGGCATTTTTTTTAAATTCAACCAATAAGAGGGTAAAATAGGGGACGAAAAAAATTGATTTTTAAAAATATGATGCTGTTAACTCAAAGTTTAAGCTACAACTACGAAACTTGGGATATGGAATCTTGGTGAGAATAAACAAGAGTTTCAGTATTTTTGGAAATTCAACACGTAAGAGTGTAAAATAGGGGATGAAAAAATCGTTTTGAAAACACTTTGCTATTAAGACAATTTTGAAACTGGAGCTGCAAAAATTGATATTTGTATTGTTGGTTAGAATTTAAAAAATACGTGTTTCGGTATTTTTGGGAATTCAACCATCAAGGGGGTTAAATTGTAGAGGGGACGTTTTTCGAAAATCTTTTGCTATTAAGGCAATTTTGAAGCTACAACCACATAAATTGGTATATGATTTTTGGTCAGAATTAAAAAGACACGTGTTTCGATATTTTCAGAAAATTAATCATTTAGGTGGTGAAATAGGAGATGAAACATTTTTTTGAAAATAAGTTGCTACTAAACCAGTTTTGAACCCAGAATTACAAAAAAAATGATATTTGCATACTTGGTTGGAATTTAAAAGACAAATGTTGGGGTATTTTTCGAAATTCAACTATTGAAGTTTGCCGTAGGAGTTTACAAGTAGTGAAATCATATGTTCAAATGTTTGTAAATCTTAAGAGACTTAACTACGGGGTCATCAGTCCCTAAGGCTTACAAAATAATTAAACTAACTTAGACTAACTTATGCTAAGGACAACACAAACACCCATGCCCGTGGGGCGAATCGAACCCCGGACGGCGAACAGAAGTGCGCACAGCAGCATGGCGCCTCAATACGCACGGCCATTCTACCGCGGCTACAAGTAGTATCACAATATATCATTATGATAGACTCTAGCTATATCTATGAAAATTTATATTAAGAAGGAGAAACGTTTGGTGCAGACCAACCAGCCTACGCATGCGAAGCAGCGGGCGTTAAGCTAGTTGATTTATAAAAATCTCGTGGCTGGTTGCAGTTTTTACTTACTACAGATTTATGTTGAATATTATATATGGTACGAATTTCTGTCACGAAACATCTCAAAGATTCCCATGCTCACTACATCTCCTTACAACTGCAGAACATGTATAACAATGCGATTAAAGCATGCGAAAGTACTAGTTGCTCAAAACTAAGCATTGAGACAACTGTATTACGAATAATGTTGGTACCAAAGAACAAATGAATTTGTGGTGCCAAAATATTACTGAATGAACAGCGCGAACTGTACTAACCAGATCATGGATTTGTATGCAAAGTGCGTATAGGTTTTGAATAGTCTAAATGTGTGCATCATCAGTATTTTTTACTATTCGAGGTCAATGGTGCAGTTTCAAAATGCATATAACTGCATGTTATTGGGAAGAGTGATTGGCACGAAAATTTATTAATTTTAGCTTATTTTTGTTTTTCTATGGAAAACAAAAGCTCTCATTCATTAATATTTTATCACAAAATAGTGAAGTACGATATTTAAATTTCTGTTTGGCAGACACAATAGTTTTAATTTCTAGAAATAGTGAGCAGAGGATGTATTTTCCCGATTTCATCATGTTACTTATTTATTTAGGCATGTTTCAACAGTAGATGGGGTGCCCTGCATAGTGTAAGCGTGAATAACCTGAGACATAATGTAAGATCTGCCGATTTATTACATAAATTTCTTGTAGCTGCATTGAGTTTAAACGCAAGAATATGGCTTAAAAATACTTTCCTACGTTATGCAACATGTGATATTATCACGATTGTGTCTATCATGAAAATGTGTGGAGTTCGGAAGTGATGATTTAAGTGATGACGGACAAGTGTTATTTTGTTTGCCATGTCTGCGAAATATTGCTCCTGGCATATATTTCCAAGCAGTACAGCATCTGTTGCAAGTAAAATCTGATTTACATAAAAATAGGAATATCATCTAGGGAACATGTCGACGTCCCTGGAAGCTCGAGAGAATCACACACCAACTCATATGTAACATTTAAAAGCGCTCCTTCGGGAATGACTAACATTAATTCCAAAACTTTCTTACAAAAAATTTCAATGAAAGAGTGTCCGACGAACCCACCATTCGTAAAATTTAGGTGCTTGAGTGTTTCAGCGAAGTTATTAGTTGAAACATGAGAACGTGTACATTTGAATGAAGGAGACCACAAACGTTGCAAGCCAGTAGGTATGTAGTCAGTAGTAGTAGTAAAACTTGTCCGTTTAATATTGAAGTTCAAAATGTTCCAATGTATGTTAAGCTTATGGGACTTAACTACGGGGTCATCAGTTCCTAAACTTACAAACTACTTATTAACTAAGTAAGACTAAGAACGGCACAAATATCCATGCCCGAGGGGGGATTCGAACAACCGACCGTAGTGCCCGTGCAGACCGTGACTGGAGCGCCTCAGTCCTTTCGGCCACCGCGGCCGGCTAATATTGAAGTATTTGGAAGGGTAAACAGTTATAAGATAGAATCATTTTGCTAACAGTTGCTTACCAATTTTCTCCCCAATGGTATTAAATACGACATTGCGCTATTGTTTCTTACAGATGCTGTTTTTTTACCTTGTAAATTTAGCAAATTGATGAACTACATTTATCTAAAGTGATACGTTTTGGTCCATGGGTAGTGACGGCTGGAGCTTCACATGACCGGGGGTTCACTGATTGGAGTGCCGGATATTGATAGTGCTGCATATTCCTCTTCCTCTTGTCAGATCAACTTTAGCATTCTTTTGAGCCATCTAGGAATAACAATGAATTCCTGATATTCCAGCAAGGGGGTACCGAACGTGGACCATGGGCCCAATTAACGTGACCTAGAGATTAATACTTTACCACTAAGTTTCTACCCGATTTGTGACAAAAAAGAAATGAAATTACAGTTTTGTCATACATTTATTACATCAGCATTCACTTTCTTCCAAGATTTTGGTAACTGAACATTACTGCCGCCACTTGAGAAAGGACAGGCTTCTTTTAATCTCATTTTGAAAAGGGGTTGTATTCGTCTTTCCCGCGAATCCCTGAATGATGTAAGAATGCTGTAATTGAAAAGAAATAAACCAAGCGCTTAAGCCTTACCGGTTGAAAGTGAAAAGTTCTCATCTGAAATTTCTTTCAGGAGCGACTACTTCGCACTTTCCTTTCATTAGGGTGTTAGAGCAACTTGGATATCTCGAGCTTTAAAGAACGTTTGTATCTCGTCTCTATGGACTGGATCACCTCCCGGAAAGGCGAAGAGACGATGCAGGTGTTGCGACGCCGCTTTTCATAAAGTTTATCCTTCATAGTACAAACGTGGGTGCTTTTAAGTTTGTAATATTCAAGCAATACGCTTTACATATTTGTTATCAAATCAGTAATATCAAGCAGTACTGCAGTATGGATTCTGATGTCCACCTACAGAAATAAAGTAAAAATAAAAATGATTTCAGCCGAAAACCTGTGTGTGCTGTCAGAAGCTGTAATGGAGTAAAACCTACACAAAAAATGAGTAAAGGATTGATTTGATTTGATCTGATTTTCTCAGGGAAGCCAAAACAATCTTGGTCCAACCCGGCACTGCCCCCACCGAAACTAAGTTTATTGTGCGGTATCGCTCCCTCTATATCTAGTAAAGCCAACCAATGCCCTTGAACACTGCGACGTGTCCCTTTACCAGTTCTTTATTAGACACAATTTCTTCGGGTCTGGTATCCCAAATGTTCTGTGCCTTTTACACTCCAATGCAATGCATTCGAAGATTAGATGTGATGCAGTTTCATCACCGTCACCATAGATCCTACATTTAGGGTCCTCTTCTGTTATTCCCATTGTATGTAGGTGATTTTGAAATCCCCATGGCCTGTCAGTAATCCAACCATGAGTCTAATCTCTCTCCTGTTCAGGCCCAGGATTGCAGAGCTTCTTTTAAAACATGGCTTTGGCATCATTACCTTGCCATGTATTTGTTTATAGACTTCGGTCCAATATTCTACGTGCTGTCTTCTGAGCCAGTTACGTAGCTCCAATTTCATCATTGCCTCGGTGATTGTCAGGTTAGGTTCCGGTCCAATAAATGGAGTCTCTGCCCCCATCCTGCCTAATCTGTCGGCATGTTCGTTGCCACTGATCCCCGAGTGGCCAGGGACCCACAATAGTTTACCCTATTGCTTTCCCCTAGCTCCACCAGAACCCTGTGACATTCTGCAATAATTTTCGATCTTGTTGCAGGATCTGCCAGTGATCTACGTTCTTTGTTGCCCCTACGCAAATTCTCCTCCACACACGCCCTGATAGCAGTGAATGAGTAAAGGAACTTGGCGGTCGAAGAATCGATTTGATAAAAGAACTCTTCATAAGTGAACTACTTGTTCGATGTAATGTATACGAGAATGAAAAATACCACGTCACGGTACAACAGAAGACGAATATGTCCTGTCCAGAGTGTAAGGAGTAAAAAATAAGATAAAGTAGCTTCTTGATTTATTTGCCAGCTTTAGAAACATTCAAATAAAAAAAAGGATTCACATTTGTTTATAAAAAAATGCTTTACAGTGTCATCTTGTATAACATTCGCTTGGATAATGTCTTCCAGCGTGGCATTTCTTATGTCGTTTGATATGACACTACCCACCAATGAAATTCAGGGGGAACGCATCCACACTCACGGATGCTTGCTATTACTGATACGCCACCCTCGAGAGCTAAACAGCGTTGGGGAGATACAGTCAACTCATAACACTGTGAGAATGCGTCAATATTTTGATTTCACTGCTTTTAAAGACTGAAATCTTCATTATTCAAAATAATATGATCTCCAAACATCAGCAGCTGAACGAGATATCCAAGAAATATTAGTTTAAAATTCCTGTAATAAATTTAAAATAATGGATTTCGGAGGAAAATACCAAATCAGATCAAAAACTGTTCTGGTAAGCCTTCCGGGAAGAATGGTCGTGGTTTATGAAACTCTTCAGTTCCTGATGTATCGTCCAAGACTGCGTTGGACGTCCTCAGAGGTGCTCCTCTTCCACTGAGTCTTTCCGATTCAATCTCGCTCAGCGGAAGAGGAGCGCCTCTGAGGAAGTCCAACGCAGTCTTGGACGACTCAGAAGGTTCACCATCAACAAGGTCATCCAGTCATGAAAGCCTTCAAAAATGTTTTGGGTAATTCACCCTTAGCACAAATCTCTCTTTTATTTAGGCTGTGATATACGTTTAGATTTTTATACCGACATTGAAAAGAAAATATAAAAATTCCAAGTTGTCTGTGGAACCATAAGCAGGACGTTTGGCCATAAAGTACAAAAAATACACCATTTTAAAATTCTATGAATATATATAGGACAGTTCCGGAATAACCTACGTAAGGTAAAGCTGTGTTACTACAAAAAGAGAAACAAATAAAATGCAAACTGCAGAGATTAGATTTCTGAGAGAGAGAAAGGGCTGCACAAGAAGAGACATGATAAGGAATGAGGACATCAAAGAGAAATAAATATTTTCAACTTGAACGAAAAAATCAAGTAACATCGATAAAACTGGAGGCAAGAACTTCTTAGAATGCCAGAGCACAGAATCTCCAGGAGATTCATAAAAACAAACCGAATGGTTAAAAAAAATGTTTAAAGACAACAGAAAAGATGAGAATGATTGTGAATTCGGAACAGGCACTAGCTTATTTCTTGAAAGGAAGCTCATGATGATGATTATTGTCCTTCAAATTTCTTATAAAAGAAAGTGAATGAAAGTTGCTAGCGGATTAAAACTGTGTACCGCAACCAAGATTAGAGCCTAGGAACTTCGCATTATCAATCTAGCGATGTTTTGTTATTATTTCTTTTTCGTTTTTGGGAGGACTCGAACCGACGGCGAACACTCGATCGCTCCACAACAAGGCGCCTTAGACCGCTCGGCAACTCCAGTCCGTCCTCAGAGCTTTACTTCCGCCAGTACCACGCCTGCTAGTTGCCAGCGACACGGGAGTAGCCGAGCGGTCTGGAGCACCACGTTACGCATCGCGCAGCTTCCCACGTCGTAGGTTCGAATTCTGCCTCAGGCACGGATGTGTGTGTTGTCTTTACGTTAGTTTAACTTAGTTTAAGTTGTTTGTATGTCTAGGGACTCATGACCAAAGTAGTTTGGTCGCATAGAACAACAAACATTTGAACATGTTTTGCTAGTTTACTAATTTCTGCAGTAGGAGGCTAAGTACTGGCGTAAATGAAGCTGTGACGACGGACCGTGATAGTTCATCGGTTAGCACGACTGAGTACCTCAGGTGGTAGCGTCAACACATGGCACGTAAGCTATCAGTGTTGGGACCCACCCTGAAGAAGAACTTAGCAGGGCGCGGTGGCTCAGCGCGCTCGTTCAGACGCCTCAACGACATATGTAATAAAAAACTGAGCCACATACTCAACAAACAACCGAGAAAGAACATAAAAAAATGACGGGAAAGCATCTAGATAGCTGAAAAAGGTTCCGGCGCACAGTTTTAATCTGTCAGGAAGTTTCTTATCAGCGCACACACCGCTACAAAGTATTTTACTCTACTTAATTAAACATTTATTGCTATAAATGCACAAACAACGAAACGGTAATTAACTGACAAAATACCACTGTCTGGGGATCCAACATGTCTGTGCATGTGAAAAAGTTTGCTGGTCTTACAAATTAATATATCTCGTCAATGGACAACGATTATTTGACGTTTAGTTGAACTAACGATCTATTGGTACTTATTAATTAGTAAATCACATTAATCATTCATTCAAAACGATTAATTCAGCCAGTGATTTACTTATTAATAATGATCTTGATATTTTTAATTTCACCTTTTTATCTACCTTGATCCAAAGATTAGCCTATTGGTACTAATTTGAACTGTAAAAGACAAGTGTTTCAAAAACCTCCCAGGAAAACAGATTCTTGCGCTTAAAAACGGTGCAAATAAATACAGTGCCATAAACTACACAGTAATCTTAGCCCTATTTCCACCGTTTACAAAAGGAAATAAGAAACTCACACAATTTTTGTCGTCGCAAGCCCCTGTTCATAGTTTAACAATAGCGTCCTTTATTTAGCTCTGGTTTAAACCACTATTAAGAACAAATATTACCCACTCACCTCACTTCGTGCAATTTTAAAGGGTTAAATGACGCATTTTGCTCAAATCGTTGTTAGCAACCTGGGTCGCAGGTTGCTAGCCTTACTTGCCCAGTCCCCCAATGGGTTTACCCCTAATGGTCGAGGGACTAACCGGTAGATTTGGTAGTCTTGCCGTCTCTGAGTACAAAGGTGACCAAAAGTCAGAATATATTTCAAGATATGTCTTGGAACAGTAGTGTGTAAAGCCAGGAAGAAGCAGACAGCTTGGTGGAATGAGACAGTTAAGGAAACCTGTAAAAGAAAAATAAGTCATTTCAAAAATGCCTCCATACTAGAAATCAGGCAGACAGAGAATGTTATGTTGAAGAAAGAATCAAAGCCAAACCGATAATTGCAGAATACTAGCAGAAATCGTGGGAAGACTTTGGAAATAAGCTATAAACTGTGGGTCAAGCTGTGGGAAAACCATTCTGGAGTGTAATTAGCAGTCTTCGAAAAGGAGAGAAGAATAAATTAGTAAGTATTTTGGACAGGTCAGGAAAACTGCCAGTGAATCCTGTGAATATCCAGGGCAGATGGTGGGAATCTTTTGAAGAACTGCTCAATGTAGGTGAAACGTTCAATGATGTGTCAGATTGTGAGGTATAATGCGATAGGAATGATGATGGAAGCAGGATTGCATTTGAGGAAGTGGAGAGAATGGTCAGTAGATTGAAGTGCAATAAAGCGGCTGGGGTGGATTAAATTAAGCTGGAACTCGTCGAATGAAGTGGAAGTCCAGCTCTCAAATGGTTACACAGAATAATTGAAAAGGCATGGGAGTCAGGAAAAGTTCCGCCTGACTGGAAAAGAGTGGTAATTACGTTAATTTTCAAACATTGAAACAGAAAAGATTGTAACCAGTGAGGGTTTAAGCCTCTTAGAGGCTGTCAGGACCAGATCTTTGGTTTACGGCAGATAATGGAGAAGTTCTACGAGTGGAACAGAGAATTGTATCTATGTTTTATAGATCTAGAAAAGGCTTATGACCGTGTTCGTAGGAGGAATCTACTGTCAGTTCTTCAAGATTATGGATAGGAGGCAAACTTCTGCAGGCAAATAAAGGGCTTTACGTAGACTGTCAGGCAGCAGTTAAGAGTAGATGGCAAATTAAGCTCATGGTTCAGGGTAGTTTCAGGGGTAAGACAAGGCTGTAACCTGTCACTACAGTTGTTGATACTATTCATGGATCATATGTTGAAAACAGTACACTTGCAGTGCGAGATTAAAATAGGTGAAAACAAAATAAGTAGTCTTGCATATGAAGATGACTTATTTGTGATGGCGGATTCGATTGAAAGGTTGCAATCTATTTCAGAGCTATTTAAGGGTTATGATATGAAGATCAGCACCTCGAAAATGAAAGTAATGTATGTGGGATCTATTTAAACAGATTGAGTGCCAAATAGGAGGAACAAAGAACAGACAGTTTCAAGTACCTAGGATGTATTTTCACACAGGATGGTAACACAGTGAAAGAACTTGAATCAAGATGTAGCAAAGCTAATACAGTGAGTGTTCAGCTAAGATCTGCTCTCCTCTGCAAGAAGGAAGTCAGTACTAAGGCTAAGTTAGCAGTCCGCCACTCTATCTTTCAACCAGCTTTGTTTTATGGCAGTGAAGGCTGGGTGGATACATGTTATCTTATTCATAACGTTGAGGTTACAGGTACGAAAGAATAATTGCAGATACTAACAGATAGGAAAAATGGCAGGGGGTGTCCATAGTGAGGAAATAAAAACTTGGAATGAACATCATAGACGAAGCAGTTGGAGAGAACATGCTCAGATGGTGGGATCATGTTACACGTCTTGGAGAAGCAAGGTTATCTAAGAAACTCACGGTCTCGGCAGCGGAGGGTAAGAGGAGACGAGGTATACTAAGGATTAGATTCGGTGAAGAATGATTTTGAAGTAAAAGGTGTAACATTAGACGAGGCATCAATGTTTGCATTAAATAGGGGATCATAGAGGAATTTTATTAGGGGGACTATGATCCAGACTGAACGCTGAAAAGCATAATCGGTCTCTAATGATGATGACGATGATGTAAAATGAGACCAGTCTCTTTTTTTATGCAAGATACAAATAAATTCTGTATGGTGCACATGAAAATTACACCATTAACTGTCATTAGTTTACTTTTTCAAATTAATTAATTGACTAGCATAATTTGTATAGGCAGCATCTTCAGTTCGTTGTTCAAACTGCTTATAGAATATAACATTGATATTGTAAGACGTTCTAATAGCCATGCAAATTTTTGCCGAGATAAACCAAAAACTTTTAATCCCAGGATCCTATCTAAAATAGGAATGACCATTTAAACACGTAAAACTCGCGGTTTTGTACGTTACCTTTCTAAATAATTACAGCGCTGTCGTGGAGCAATATTTATAAGTCAATCTGCAAAGTACAACGCGTTCTCCATTGTGAATGTTACCGTGGGAGAATGAAAAATTTTATTATTTAAATCTTTCAATCTCTACTTTGTGGTGCTTTTAATTTGTTTCTTAATTAATCTAGAGTGAATTTGAATTATATTGAGAAACACGTTTCTTTATTTTCCTTGGGTCTACAGTTCGCACGTAGAGGGCCTGATCAAGATAATACGAACACCTGATATAAACGCAATATGTATTTATAAGGAGTCGCCCATCTTTGGCTTTGGGGAGAGCTACAACTTTTCCAGGAACATATCCGTAAAGTGTTTCAATTGTTTGCAACAGAATGTTATTCATTCTTGTACTAAAACGTCTGTCAATTGGAGTTGTAAATTTCGTTTTCACTCTCTGCTCTAAAACTCCCACTTAGGATTGAATAATGTTGTTCAGATAAGGCGAATCTACTATTTAGCTAACTTTTTTTACAATTTTCTGATATTGAACAAAACACATTGAAATCTCTTTGCATGTGTTGTGAGCTCACTATCGTCTGGGAATGAGACAAAGTCAATGAGGAATTTGTTCGACACAGTGAATAGTTTGTTGTCTATGATGGTAAGATATTCGTTATCAGATAACCTTCTATTGAGGATAACGATAGAAAGTAGAATACCACGACAAATATTTTAAAATATAGGAAGCAGGCATGCTGTATCGTAAGATTTTTTTTTTTTAGGTTTTGATACGTAAACCCGTTTGTTTTATAGGAAGCAATGTGAAGACATATTCTTCGGCCCAAAACACTCATTTACAGTTATCATGTGTACAGGTTATGTGTTTTAGCATCACTTCTTTCTCAGTTTTGTGGCATTCTTTATTAATGGTTAGTTTTGTTTCAAAGTTATATATTAATTGACCGTAATCGCTCTTATTATTGTCAGTGATTGTCAGTTAGCGTCTGGTACGATTCACTATTCTTCTTCGGCAACGACGTTTTATACAATTTTCTTCCTTCGTGACTTCTACAATCGTCCATCTTCATCTTCATCTTAAATAATTGGATCCGCAACAGTTGTTAATTTTAAAGATTCTTATTGTATGAACTACCCGAGTTTCTAGACCTGTATTTCGTCATCTAGGGCAACTGAAAATTACAGTTAAATAAAATAGCGACGTCTGTCATGTAACAAAATGGCTGCCCTAAATTTAATCAGGGCAACGGGAGTATATGTACTTAGTGAGTCCGTGAAACTGCTGTGTGTAGGAATGAAATAAAATAGTGACTCTCTGGTACATGCAACAAACCGGGAGGCACTGTAGGCAACTTGGGTGCGACATAGCTACTCACAATACAGGGTCTGCATGTAAAACAGTAAGTTCCATAATTAAGAAGCGGAACAAATAAATTACACAGGATTCAAAAATAACTTGACTGATAACAGCGTATACTAACAGGGCGTATACACTGTTAGTGTGTAAGATTTTTTTTTAATTATGCATAATTTAATGTTTGGTCCTATCTCTGCCGGTGTAATTTCATGTTACTATTGTCTCTCTGCTACATGAATGCAGTCGTGCTAACACTCAGGAGCACTGGGTGCTAATTATTAAGCTCGCTTTCGTACAATTACGACCACAACAATTGAGGGTATGACCGTTAGACGGTGTCACTAGCGCCTAGTTGACGATACCGCTGGTTGCAGTTCAACTGCTGCGGTTGCCGTTGGAGGGCTGATGCGGTGCTGGAGTGGTTCTATAAGTTGCGTTTTTGCATGGAGCTTACATTTTTGTTTCGGTATGGTTACGTGCGTGGAATATAGAGACACTCTTCTTAACAATACTGATTTTCTATCTTTTCGACGTTCCTCTTCTTAATTATGGGACATTGTTTTAAATGCCGACCCTGCCTTGTGAGTGGGTATGTCGCGCTCAAGTTGCCTACAATGCCTCCCGGCATGGTGCATGTATCAGAGACTCACTATTTTATTCTGTTCCTACACGTAACAGTTTTACGGACTTAGTACATATACTCCCTTTGTACTGAATAATTTTTAAAAAAGATGTAGAGACTGCATTTTATTACATGACAGCCATGACTATTTTCTTTGACTGTAATTTATAGATACACCTGATAATGAGATATAGGTCTCGAAACTCGAGTAGTGCATAAAAAAAAAAGTTAAAAATTAACAGCTGTTGCGAATGCAATGATTTAATATGATGTTTCAGTTTCTTTCCTGTATACTGTCATTCCCGAGGATAATGTTGCTAGTGAAAAGTTAAACAGTGCCGCCATTTGCGTCACAGATGCTACTGTTAACTACCCATCATCGAGTTGACCGTTTTTGAAAGTCTGAGACATAATGCATTCAACTGATCTCCCGTGTTGGTCGTCGAAGAACAGTTTGTATAATATAATGCAAGGTAAAGTCCAGGATCTCGTACGTTAATTGTGGATTTCGGTAGTGTCTCAGTATTAACACATATCAAGTGGAACCAAGTTGCAAATAAATGTAGTACTCTGCATGGTGTCCATATTATTTACACTCCCTGCAGCTGTCAATATCAAGCGAAGGAATGTAGTTACTTTATATTTTGTAAAATATTATCTTAACCCATCCATTTATGACTATTTTATTGCATGAAGGTGTTACTTTTTCTTAACTTTTGAAATGTCAGAACAGCGTCTCGGTATCAATAAGCTGTTGGCGTTCTGCACTGTATATACTTATTAAAATTTTGAACTGGCAGTAGGACATGGTAATTTATTTCTGTTATACTGACACTTATACTGAAATCTCCTTTAGAATTATCTCACTCATTTAAATAAAATATTATACCACACAATTATTGGTCAAATGCTTGTAAACCTATTGCACCCAACTGCTTCGGTCTCAATACCTAGACACAAACTACTTGAACTTACTCTAAGGACAACACCCACACGACGGAAGACCCAAACCACTGGCGGAAACGGTCGTCCACTCCTTAGAACAAAATATTCAAATGTTTGTAATTCTATGGGACCAAACTACGTTGGTCATCAGTTCCTAGACTTACAAACTACATAAACTAAGTTAAACTAACCTAAGGACAACACACCCATCCATGCCCGAGAGAGGATTCGAACCTCTGACGACTTAGACCACTCGGCTATTCCAAGTGGCGCAAATATTGTGACTATCCTTTCTTGCTCAAACAAATTTGTGGGGAATAACATTTTTGCGCGCACTGTGAAATTTTTGCAAAATTGTATTTTTGTTTTGTTTTGTTTTTGCAACAACAGTTCTTATAAAGCGACAGCCTAAACTAGAGTTATGCGTCCTGTTTTGGAGTATTGCTGCGAATTGTAAGCTCTACACCATGTGAAATTGGCGGACGATTTAGAGAAAGTTCATAGAAGGGCAGCTCGTTCTGTAATTTCGCGATATAGGGGAGAGAGTCACTGAAATCCTGCATGAGTTGTCATGGAAATCATCACATGAAAGGCGTTATTCGTTGCTGCGAGATTTATATGCGAAATTAATTTCACGAACTTTCTCTTCCAAATACGTAAATCTTTTGTTAGCAGCCACCTACATAGGGATACATGATCAACATAATAAAGAAAGGGAAATCAGAGCGAAAATGGAAATATTTAAGAGTCCTTTTTCCCCGCGTGCTATTAAGCCTGGTGTATTAGAGAAATACCACAAAATCGGTTCGGTGAACTCTCTGCCATGCACTTCAGTGTGATTTGAAGAGAGTTTATGTAGATGTAAAGTCTACCAGTTATCCGAAAACTATAACCCCGTATGACATTTCGGTAGTGTGCTACTTTTAATTTTCCTACTACATTTTTGTAGTAATTATATCCTAACACATTGGCATTGCAAGTAAAGTTTTGTTTAGGTGCTTCAGCAGTTGTGTAGTGGTATCATTTATTATTTTACTGCAATTCAAAGAATTTCATACAAGCAATCTATTTGCTTAACGTAATAATTTAAATATAAACTGGAAGCAAATCTGTCAAAGTTCTTAACAGCTTACATCGATTAAGAACTGGTTAAGGAAAATTAATTAATATCCTTGATAACGCACTAAATGTGTCTCCAAAACTAAATTTAATTCCTTTTTTTTCGAAGTTAGTATAATTTGAATGTAAAACTATCTCGAATTCTGTTAATGTTAGCCCGGAAACGTCATTAAACGAATGAAAAGCGGAGTGGCTGACATTAAATCTTATCTGACACCACATGTAAGGAATCGGTAGTATGATTTGGTCGTTCGGACAATGTAGGTACATGTTTCTCCTACTTGAAGCTAGGAATAGCACGATCTTTTCATTCCTGAGTAGCAACCGGAGGCCAAAGAATTGAGCACCACAACGCTGCTAGAGTTTAGTTGATCCGGATGCGGTACTAAAGTGGAGTTTCACTCAGTAGAGAGAATACCATCAGATTTGCATTTTCTGTTTAAATTGCAGGAGTGAACGAACTTTTTGTTAGGGATTAAGCTGATTGCCAATAAGATTTACGGAATTCATTTAGGCTCTTTTCAGCTGTATTTCAATGAGAATGAATTCGTACGAAATACTCCGATAAAGTGGACGGAATAGTTTTGCAAATATTTTAAGCTCTATATACTATAACTGTATTTCAGGAGTAATAGTAAGAACCTAAACTATTGAAGTATATTAAGCATTTAAAAGAAACTGTTGCGTCCGATATATAGAATGCAAAAGCGCTCATATTCTGCGATTTTTGACTCATCCGATGTCTAATTTATCACTAATAGGAATGTATAGCACCAGGACCCAGAAACTTAAGCAGCTGATGATATTTTCAACGAGCACTATCGTGTAATGAGTCAGCAACGTTTTTATTTACTGCGGAACTTTATATTCAGGTCAACATTCAGAAGTAACCCTATGCTACATAAGGATTTATTGCTACAGCTTTGGACATAGAGACAGTTAATATTATTACAACATACTGAGTCAAAGGCGAAATGGAGTATCAGTTGCCGTGACGACCCTATCATACTGTTGTTCTTTTTGGAAGGAACTGAAAAGCTGATCTCCTTTAATTTATCGTGAGAGCTATGACTGGTTTTAAGGCTCTAAGCTCGATCAGTATGAAAAAGCATAATGATATGGTGGTTATTCAGAGTCAACAAAATTAGAATCGGAACACTCATCTTTGATATCTTGGAGCTACAGAGTGTTTAGATACATACAATTCATCTTAAAGATAAATATGTGTGCAATGTTTTTTTTTTTTTTTTTTTTTTTTTTTTTTTTTTTTTTTTTTACCAATTGTTCATTTACTAACGACTAATCTGAAACATTAGTTATCAAGTTTATGCCGTTTCTGCTGCCTCTAGTGTAGACGTTCCAGACCAGCATTTTACACACCAACGTAACATACATTTTTTTCTTACATCTTTAGTACTACATAAAGTCAAATCGAGTGAAACATGGACGATAAACAGTGCGGACAGGAAGAGGATAGAGGCTTTTCAAATGTGGTGCTACCGAAGAATGCTGAAGAGATGGGTGGATCGCATAACTAATGAAGAGGTACTGAACAGAATTGGTGAGGAAAGGAATTTCTGGCATATCTTTACTAAATGAAGGGATCGATTGGTAGGACACATTGTTGGACATCAAGGAATCGTGAATTTAGCATCGGAGGGAAGTGTATGGGGTAAAACCGCAGAGGAAGACCAAGAGATGGATACAGTAAGCAGATTTAGACAGATGTAGGTTGCCGTTCTTATGTGGAGTTGAGGAGGCTTGCTCAGAATAGGGTATTGTGGAGAGCTGCATCAAACCAGTCTCCGGACTGAAGACTACAACAACCTAACATATGTCTAAATCGTGTTTTATTGTTGTTATCAAACATGTAGACAGACCTCTACGTCTCCAACCACACTGGACTTCGTGCACCACTTTCACTTCCTTCTTCTATTTCAACAGCAAACGCGCGTGGTTTGCGGGAAAACGTTTGCATATCTCTCTAATTATATCTTTGTGAGCGTAGGAGGATGTAATACTTTGGTTTACTGTTTGTGGAAGCGACGCTTTCGGAACGGTGACGGAAACTTTCTTGAAGTGTCTGCTACCGGAGTTTCCTAATAAGTAATGTGATACTTTCAAACCTGCTGAATAAGGCCGTAGGAAAGTGTGCTGCTGTCCGTTGCGTTTTTTCCTATGTCCTCTGTCATACGTACCTGATACGAATCCCACAATGATAAGCAACACGCAAGCGCTGACCGAACGAGAGTTTCGTAACCTAATTCTTTTGTTGGGCATTCTTCCTATGAATCTGTGTGGCAACTACCTGATTGACGATAAATTCAATATGTTTACTCCCAAATATTTTATGGAAATAACTCATTCCAGTGTGTGTCCTGCTAATCCATAATTGTGTAATAAGGGATCTTTCATTCTATGTAAATCCAACACTTTACACTTCTTTGAAGCTCAATTGCCATTCCCTTCAAATGCGTCAAAACGGTGCTCATCATCCTGCATTTCTCTAGTGAAGTGATTCACTATAAGATACAGCAAAACTGCAAAAAAGCTTCACTGAACTTCCGATTTTGTCTACAATGACTGTGAAAAGCAACGGTCCTATATCACTCCCCTGGGACACGCCTGAGATTGAGATTGAGAATGAGATGTTGCGTACAATTAGCTAGGATCGCCTCAATCGGTTGATAGTCCATATGCTCGCACTTTGTTTTCAGGCAACGGTATGGAACGGTTTCTAAAGTCTTTCGGAAGTGAAGAAAGACGAGTTCTATCTTGCATCCTTTGTCTTCTGCCCTCTGGATCTCGTGGATGAATAACACGAGCAGGGTTTCATGTGATTGTTGTTTTCGGAAACCATGTTAACTCCTACAGCGGTAACAAACAGACCCAGAAATAATATAATACTTTAACTGAAAATTTGTTGGAAAATTCTGTAACTGACCAATGTCAGAGATGTATGGCTATCGTTTTTGCATCTAACTGAGGACCCTTCTTGTATACAGTAATGACCTGCACTTTTTCCCAATTCTTTGTAACGGTTCGCTCCTCTAGAGACCTTCGGTACACTGTTGCTAGAAGGGGAGAAGTTCTTTGCATACTCCTTGTGTGATCCAATTTGTACCTTTGGAGGAGGTGCTACAGTGCAATTTTCTCTGTGGAACATTCGAAAAAAAAAGGCATTTATTACTTTGACCTTGTGTGTATCATCCACTGCTTCATCGCAACTATACTCTCAGGATGTCTGGATAGTACTTCGAACCGTTTACCGATTTCAAGTAGGACCAAACATTGCTCTCAAAGTCACTCAACGTCCCTCACATGGTAGCCATTACGCTAATTTTGGCTCCATTTAACTTGTTCTTGTCAGGAAGGCTTCGGCTGTGTTCATATATACAGTACTATAGTTGCTTAAGCAAGGATAGTCCCTCCCATATCTCAAAATTTTATTCGGCACATACGCACTTAAAGCGAATTGTACGGCGCTCTTAAACTTCGTCCGTAGATGCTCAGCACTGCCAGCGTTAGAGACGTACTCTGAAAGCTGACCGTGTTAGCTTTTAGTATATATGTAAAGGGTGTAACCGGGATCGCGTTGCTGTGGCTTGTCACAGATTTAATGGAAATGAAAAATACAGGGAACGCACACATTTCTAGGACATGTAAGTTCATACGCTTAGTGAATGGCAATAGGATAAACACCATACACTCACTTTTTCTTTCCCTTCTCTTTGCCCCTCTCCTCGTTCCCCTGTCTACGTCTGTGCACTCCTCCATCTTCTTTCTAATCGTCTCCTCTTACCCTCTCTCCATCTCAATTATTTTTCTTTCCCTCTCTCTTTATGCAACCGATACTCCGCTACCTCCTCTCTCTCTCTCTCTCACACCTCTGTAATTTCGTAGACTTTCCCGACGTAACAATTGTTGATTCTTTTTTGCGGTTTCGTAGCTGGATTTCATCATTCTTTTGACACGATATATCAGCCGACTACCTGACCGCCATGTTCCGGTCAGACTGGTGCAAATCACGGCGGAAAGGAGGAGACATCAGGTACGGCGGCTCCTTCATACGGCTGGTAAAGGCCACTGCACGTGCGCGAATATTGGAATAACTTCTGTTAAGCTAAAAAATGTTGCAACGCCATCGGCGGTGTAAATTGACGAAAGCATGACTCGCAATTTAAGAAACAGCCGGTAGAAAACTAGGTCATTTTTTAATATGTGATAAATAGGATTCCACATTTTGTTTAACGGAAAACGTTTAACTTGTTAATAAGATTATCAGGTAATCGCATTCCCATCGATTAATTATGTACATAGTCCCAATAATGAGAGCTGTAGCGTATCTTTGAAAGATATGTTATTCCCTTCATTATGAGAATGTTCATCCACGACAGGCTGGAGCAGACGTGTGTACTTTTGATGTTCTACATATCGGTTATGAACTGTACCAGTAGTTTGCCCAATAAAAACCACGAAGCCCACGACAATAAGACTCTTTTAATATCGTTTTCCCTGAGTACTCTGGAACTTTTTGATGAGATACTCTCTGCAATAAAATCTTATTTACAAATGTCTATAGTGATTCCTTTGTGGTCCAAATTGGAAAATTCTAGTAATTAATTAGTATAGTCATTCTACGTGAAAACAACATTAATTCAATTCTTTCGTCAAATTATCAGAATCAGAAATAGCATAAGATCTCTTGCTGAGAATAAGTAGAACTCCCATGCGTTGATGTGGTGGATACAACTAGATGCGTGGAGGCAGCGGTTTTGGAATGTTGTTGTTGCTGTTGTGGTCTTCAGTCCGGAGACTGGTTTGATGTAGCTCTCCATCCTAATCTATCCCGAGCAAGCCTCTTCATCTCCTCATAAGAACGGCAACCTACATCCATTTTAGGATATACACTGTATACCTAAATCCCATTGCCTTTTTTATGTACTAAAATATCCTAAAAAATGTTACTTGCATCTTATTCAGTATCCGTCGAAACTTTGATGTGTGGATGAAGGCTGTTAAAATGTTCTAAAAACTAATGGAGAGCTTCCATTCCCTGTGGCAAAAGAATAAAAATAGCATCTGCGTATAAAAAAGTGGTCTTAATAGAAGAAGTGCGAAGTGTGATGTGTTCAAAATCTTCCATAAGAAAGATTTGTTATGATAAGGGAAAAAGGATCCCCTTAGCCACACCGTCAGTTTGTTCAGAAATATAGATCAGAGAATAAAATGTACGTTGACGTTATTTTGTCATCCAAACGCTGACCAGTTAGCAACAAGGGCTCAATTTCAGGTACCTCAATAAAAAATGAAACAACATCAAAACTTACTAGATGGTGAGATATTTCAAGTTGTAGAAACTTCAGTGAAGTTAGATACATAATGTTCTCAATTTCCAACATGAGAACCGACAAAAGTTACAAGATGTTTGGCAAAATTGTACATAGGTCCGCCAACGGTAGGGGAGTTCGACGTTTACAGACATTAAGGAAACCATACAAGCTGGGAGTTACTGCCACCCCTGCATGAAGTTTTTTAATGATCTCCAAGCCCAATATATAGGAGGTTTCAGCTTACGTTCATTCCGGCAAAAATATTTTTGTAGTATCGTTTAGTACGGTCTAGGTATGCGAAATCTACGTTTTCGTCTTCAGAAGTGGAGCGACAGTTTTGGTGACCGAAAAACTTCGAAATTTTCGAAGTTTTTCAAGGTTTTCGCTTATAACTCGAAAACCATCTATATTTGTCAAAATACATCCTTATTTGCCTATTTAGGAAAATAAAGAGAACAAAATCACGCATCTAAAAAGTTTGAAATTGATCAGTAGTTCCATTTTTATGGTTAAAAAAAATAACTTTTCCTACTTTGCCCAAAAATATGTTTTACCCACTTTAAATGTGTTGTTGCTTTCCAGCATCAAATTTTGTCAATACACGTCCTGCTTAAAAGTTGTAGAAAAATGATCTGTTAGTTCAAATAGCACCAATTTTTCCAAATTGGGCTATATTTGAAATTGCTGTTTGCTCATAAACCAAAATTGACATTTTTCGTGTCTACACGTAGGGGAATCTATTGCAACTTCATTCTGAGGCTATATTATTCCATCTGAATTCTTTCCATAATAGTTTAAGGAGTCTTATGAAAACTTTACCATTGAAATTTTTCATATTTTGACCTGATCGTAAAATTTTAAATCTACATTTTTCATAAGTTTGATATGTACATCTCGTTTCTTGTTCCCTAAAAGTAAATATATTTAATACCTCTAGTCCAATTCTAACGTTCTGTAACAAAAATGGAAGTGTCTTACATAAGGCGAAATATTCCCACCATTATACCAGCACACATGGAATAAAGAAAAGCATTAACATCAAAAAGATAATTGTTTTATGAAAGGTTCGGAATGTAATTTATTTATGGAAGTGCTTACAATAATTAAATACATACTCTATTTACAAATTTAGTCGTTTCGATTATCGCGATTTAGACTCTTCTTCCTCAAACTTATTGGAGTCATGTGCTGCCTCAGGATGTTCATCGTCAGACTCTTTCTCCTCAACACCATCGCCCCAAAGTTACTCATCAGACTCATCCTCATCTTCCTCCTTAGTGATGTCGCTGTCTACATCTCCGTTGAGTTCATTGTTTAGAGCGTTTGTGCACACAGTGTTGCACATAAGGGCCGGATTTGGGCAAGTGCTTGCGCTGGTACATCCACTTTTGCAGATGCAGAGCAGTTTAAAAGCTCTTACAGAACAAGTTTTTCTGTTATAGGAATCGGAGTGAGTCCGAGGCTGTCGTCTCCAATCCCATTAAATGGGCGTAACCCACATCACCCACCACTCTGCTTGGAGGAATGCTATGTAACTGTGCAGGTCCCGCAGCGTCGTGTGTCACAGAAGTGTGCTTTTTTTAACATCTTGACGGAGAGGTAACCTTAGCTCGAAGATGCTGCAGGTTCTCGTTCTTCTGGAGCCATATATTGCCATCAGGATCTTATCCCCAGTTCTGGGGATGTCAGCTGAAGTTGCCAGGTTGCGGATATTTCTCTGTCTCATTCAAGATTATTGGAAGATATGCTCTGCGATGTATCAAAGTGATGTTCATCTTGTTTGGAAGCCATCCATACTAATATTATAAATATTATTACGCTTCACGACTGAACCGCTTAACCGATTTTGATGAAATTGTGTATGCAAATAGCTTGCAAGCTGAAGAACATGGACTTCTTTAGAGAGTACTGATATTAAGTATACATGGTGAGTCACTATTGCCACTAGGAGTAACTTCGAAAGTATAATGCACAAAAGTTGCATGGGATAGTGAAGGTCTGAATATGAGGGCTTTTTATTCATTTAATTAATTAATTTATTTATTTATTTTCATTGCTTGGTGGAATTGCATCAGAGACATGAAGGTCAAACTTAATTTTTGAAATGGGATGCTACAGTTTGGTACTTACTTTTTGACAGCGGCTATCGAAACGAAATCAATGATGTGTAACTGTAAGGTCTTTGAAGGTCAACGTCTATTTACGGCAGGTGTTCGAAGGGATAACCATTGGTATCAGGCAACGCTGCAGTCTTCTTACCATGGATCGAGTGATATTCCGTCAAGCATAACAGGGAATTTTGAATGACATTTTTACTCCCCAGAATGCCGCCAGCGACTCGTATTAGCAAGCGCTTCTTGCATCTAGAGCGACAGAACCGGTGGGCGGCTTCACAATGTTCATTTCTGCAACTTTTTGACCTTTGTTGACCTTTAAAGGCCTTGTGTTACACGTCATTGGATTCGTCTTGATAGCTGCCATCAGAAAAATATTTCCGAAGCACCCCACGCAGTAAAAATAAATAAAAGCCAACGTCATATTCTGTTTTATGTTGTCCTTTTCTGCTCCTGTCATACTTTGAGCTATTATTGGAGGATATAATTAGTGACTGTACCTGTATAACTCGAAATATGAAACAGCTGCGCATTAACGTTTCTTTTATAGCTTCTGAGACACTTGCAGACTCCTTAAAAATCTTTGGAAATTTATCACAATTATTAAAATTCTTTCAATGTTTGATATTTTTTACGTCACTATTCAATATAATGAACACATTTTTACACAAGGTGTCCACGTCTTCATACCGCCCAACCGATTTCGTTGACATCTGAATCTGAATAATTTACACTATGTATAACATACAGCTTCTTCAGTCACCGCTTTAGTCACAATGTAAGAAGCAGAATTGCTTTTCTTATTTAATTAATTCTTTATTTTCATTTCGATAAAGACGGATAGTATTCACCGTCATTCTTTGCACAGTTTAAATTTAAACCGAAGAATTGGAAAGTTATCTTTTATCCTGATGATCCTGGTAATAAATCAAGATCAATGCGAGCGCAGCAGCTGGTAGAAGCTAGTAACTGAATAAAACTAAAGATTAGATTCGTCTTTCGGTTAAGGTAACCTCCTCCATGCAGCTTACAAAATCCGAAAATTATATAGCTCTTGTTTCGTAGGTTAAGTGTGTAAAATTTAATAAAGATCGGAATAAACTTCGTCGAAGTCCATTGGGGAAGTACTCTTCGCCATGCACCACACGAAATTTTATGTAGACATAATCCTCTTGTTTTTAAGTTCTAATGCTGAAAATGCCATAGTGATCGAAATAAAACAGTACGGTTGTGTGCATTGCAAACGAACATTTTGCGTCAGTAGCCGGGTTATCATATATGTCATCGTTCATGATGCCATATCTTCTGAATTATGTGTGTTAGGTTGTTCTTAATAGTACAGCAATGGTTCCCTTGAAAATGTTCACCAAATTTGGTAGAAACCTGTGCAGTGGTTTCAGAGGAGATGGGCAACATTCTCGCGCATTTCATTGTTTAACACTTCTTTTCCCTTAACGATGTGTCTTACGCGGTTCTTACATTTCTATTGACCTTCCAATTAGTTTTAACAAGTGTTTAGTAGTGTATTGAAAACAACACAGAAACATATATAAAACTTGCCTATCTCCTGAAGCATGTTTTGAGGTTCTTAAACACGTAGCGGTTGTTGAATGATAGTAAGGAATAGGTGTACCAAATTTGGACAGCCGAGCTCATTGAGGCGCTATGCTCCGATGCCCTAGGCCGTTTCCCTTCGGGGGTTCGAATCCTCCGTCGCGCGAGAATGTTTGTGTTATCTTAAGTATAAGGTAGTTTAGTGGTAGAGTGCTAGACTACAAATCCAAAGGACGTAGTTTCCATCCCCGCCAAGTCCTGCGATTTTTATCTGTCACTTTCCACTTCTTTCACCTCTGGCAGTATTGCTCATGTGAAAAATACCGAGTAGCACCGTGGTTCGGAACCCACGTTAAACTGTAGGTACCCCTATAACTGGCTGGGTAAGTCAGTTCGAAGATCAGAGGAAGGCAACGGCATACCACCTCGAAACAGGATCATGCCTAGTAAAGCACTGTGGTGTTCAAACCAATCTTCGGATTGTTGACTGCTTTACCTTTTTAAGTAGTTTGTAAGTTTAGGGACTTATGACTCCGCAGTTAAGTCCCTTAAGCTTTACAAACATTTGAACAATGTGAGCCAAATTTGGTTGAATGTGGGTATGTATAACAAACATACATCAACACGTAGAACCAATTTTATAATATATGTAGACATGATGTATAGAAAGAGGGCATAGAAATTTTGATAGTCTACCATAATACCTTCAAATTGAGACTAGTAGTGGAATGCCGTATGCTCTTCTGATTTCCGACGAGCGCTCGATGTACGTGCCGTGTGAGAGATGGTACTCCATCTAGGTCCGGTGGTCAAACGCAGAGCTTGCGGAGGATTAACACGTCCTGGGAGATGCAGCGGACTGCGACCTCGAGTCGGCAGCGCCAGTGGGGACTCTGTTACCGCCTCTCGTTTCAGCTGGCGTGGAAAACTTAGATTGCGTCGCCTCGCTGGGAGCTCAACTCATTCTGAACTCCGCCTTTCCGGGGCACACTTAGGGCAAATAACGGCCGTGTCACTTCTTCCGGCCGCGCGTCCCCTCGCGCTTTGTTTTATCCTCATGAGGCGTTTATTATTACTGGACTCGTCGCTAATTTAAAAACATTCACCCCCTTTGGGAGGCAAGAAAGTCTACATTAATGGAAATCACCATTTTATTTTTGTATGGCAACTAACAGTAAGTAGCTACAAACATATCTCAGTGTTTTAGAGAGTGTTGTTTTAGAAATCAAGATTTTATCCTTAGGGAAGCGAATACAGTATTTCTTACAGGGTGTTAAACAGAGTTCTTTACCGTTGTCCGACTCTGACAAAAGATTTTTCGTGAAAAATTAAGAGATAGTAAGTTTTGTGTCTGTTGGAAAGCGGCTATAATAGACATTCGCATAATAGCGCCACATTATGACCATTGCAAACAAACTGTATCAGTGAGTTACCGCTAGAAGATAAGTCTGATCTAGAATCTACAAAATCATTTATCATTTGGGGGTAGTAAAGGAGATCCAAAGGAAAAAAAGGATTTTTAATCAAACAAGAACTTGGGAAACAAGCAGCAAAGTGCCACGGTTTGTGTGAAAGCGCCAGCCGCTTGTAAAGATTATCTATCTATACAAATGTTCAAAAATGTTCATATGTTTGTTAAGCTTAAGGGGCTTAACCACGGGGTTATCAGTCCCTAAACTTACAAACTACTTATCAACTACCTTATACTAAAGACGACACAAATATCCATGCCCGAGGGGGGATTCGAACCCCCGACCGTAGTGGCCGTGCAGACCGTGTCTGGAGCGCCTCAATCTCCTCGGCACCGCGGCCGGCTATCAATAGAAATGATCTGATGGACAGAGTAAGTTGTAATTTGCGGCTGTTTGCTGATGATGCTGTGGTGTATGGAAGGGGGTCGTCTTTAACTTACTGTAATAGCATACAGGATGACTTGGACAAAATTTCTAGTTGGTGCGAAGAATGGCAGCTAGCTCTCAATGTAGAAAAATATAAGGTGATGCGCATGAGTAGAAAAAGCAATCCCATAATGTTCGAATACAGCATTAGTAGTGAGCTTCTTGGTGCTGTCGCGTCGTTCAAATATCTAGGCGTAACATTACAGAGCGATATGAAATGGAACGAGCATGTAAGGACAGTCGTGAGTAAGGCGGGCAGCCGACTTCGGTTTATTGGGAGAATTGGGAAGAAGTACTTCACCTGTAAAGGAGATCGCTTATAAAACGCTTGTACGACCACGTCTTGAGTATTGCTCAAGTGTTTGGGACCCGCAGCAGATCAGTTTAAAGGAAGACATAGAGGCGGTTCAGAGGCGAGCAGCTAGATTTGTTACCGGTAGGTTCGACCAATGCGCGAGTGTCACGGAAATGCTCCGGCAACTCAATTGGGGATCGCTGGATGAAAGACGACGTTCTTTTCGTGAATTTCTGTTAAGTAAATTTAGAGGTTCGGAATTTGAAGCTGAGTAGTACGATCTTGCTGCCGCCTACTTACATTTCGCGTGGTGATCACAAAGACAAGATAAGGGAAATTAAGGTACGTACGGAGGCATATAGGCATTCTTTTTTTTCCTCGTTCAATTTGGAATAGGAAAGGAAATGCCAAGTAGCGGTACAGTGTACCCTCCGCCACGCACGTTACGGTGAATTGCGGAGTATGTATGTAGATGTAGAAGATAACCAAATATAAAACTTTGGCGGCACAATATCTGACCTGCAGAGAAAAATACCGTACCTGCTGCAGGGAAGTGTGCACTGTTCTGATATTTCCTGGCAGATAGGGACTGAAGCCCCACCTTTTACTTTCTCCGGTAACACTACATTACACATGTGGAAAGAAAAAGTCATCGGATAACGACACGCGGAGATACAGATGGCGGCAGTATTACACACAGAAGCTATAAAAATGCAGTTTACTGGCAGACATTTGTACTCCCGAAATTCACGAAAAATGTTTTTAACGGGGTTATGACAGTGCGACGGTAATTAACACATTTATAAAGTGAAAGGAAAGTTGAAGCAGGATGAATTGGACAATCCATTTTTGAAATTATTGCAAAATGAATGTTGAGAGATCGTTAGAATGTTCTATCTTCGGCTACATGAAAACCACTTGGACATTATGTTCCTAAGCAACGACGGAATGGAAATGCGCCAATTCATCAGGCCACATTTGTTCGTAATTGAATTTATGAACATTGGCAATTGTACCGAATTATTTGGCCATCCAGATCGTCTGGCATGAACCAATGGAACATACAAGAGACGTCAATCAGCTAAAATAAATAAATACTATACCGACAAACTTGTAGGGGACTTTCACAAACTTGCTGAGTGCACGATACGGAGGATTTGCAGAAGAATGTTAGACATGATATTAGGTAGTACCCATAACTTTTAACATCTACATGCATGATGCGCAAGGTAACGTGGTGGTAGGTACAAGGTGTTCCGCTAGCCGCCGCGGTCTAAGGCGCCTCACTGCGGAACGCGCGGTTGCTCGCCGAGGAGATTCGAGTCCACCCTGGGGCATGTGTGTGTGTGTGTGTGTGTGTGTGTGTGTGTGTGTGTGTGTGTGTGTTGTCCTTAGGTTAGTTTACCTTAGTTTAAGTAGTTTGTAAGCTACGGACTGATGACCACGCAGTTTGGTCCGATAGATTTACAAACATTTTAATTTAATTTTGTTCCGCTAGCCACTGGAGCGAGGCTAACACGACTGTGAATACGACAACCACATACGCTTACATCACTTGTAACATATTGTACAGTACATGCACTTCTTTCTGTAATGTACTCACAGCTGATCAAGTACCCGTAACTCGTCCGGCAAAATTTGAGGGTTCGATAAGAATTTGAGAGAACTATGAATTATTTTTGAAATAACGTTGTTGACAGACGTACTTCAGTATAAGCGACCCCATGATTTGTGAGCAGTTGGTGTTCGTGGTCTCTCGCGGCATTGCTCCCTCTCCTGGAGAAACAGCGACCCGCTGTTATGATCCCTGTGGAGCCAGCTGCAATGTCCTGGATCTTGACCGTGTCATGGGTCCTCTGTATGACAGTTCAAGAGAATCCTTCCCTTCTCCGCGATTATCGACGACAGACGTTCCTGTCGTCGCTTCATCGGGAACATTACCGTCTTTAAAGTCCTTGAACAAGAAGCCATTGTCGTCTACCTGCTCTCCAGGATCGTAGTAAGGCTTCATGCGCAGGACGTGAACAATGTCTCTTCGTTTTTGACGTTTCGACGACGGATCATAATCCTCAACTTCGTATGTGACGTCTGACAGGCGGCGTATGACACAATACGGACCAAAGTATCGCTTCAATAACTTTTCTGACAGTCCAACCTTCCGCACAGGGGTAAAAATCCATACCAGATCTCCTGGGCTGTACACAACAGGTCGGTGCTTGTCGTTATACCGCTGACGGTCCTTCTCCTGGGCGTCCAGTGTCCGTATGCGAGCCAGCTGTCTTGCTTCTTCGACCCTGGTGATGAGCTGTTTAACATAGTCATCCTGAGTGTCGTCTGGTTGGAACGGGAACAGTGTATCCATTGTCGTCTCAGCTTCACGGCCATGGAGCAGGAAAAACGGAGTGAAGCCTGTGGTGTCTTGTCTTTCGGTATTGTAAGCAAATGTCACGACTGGCAGAATTTTATCCCAATCCTTCTGCTCAACATCGACGTACATCGACAGCATGTCGGCTAACGATTTGTTAAAACGTTCCGTAAGACCATTTGTCTGAGGATGGTATGCAGTTGTCATTCTGTGGACAATGTTGCACCGTGACATTACCTCTGATACTAGTTTTGACTGGAATACTTTTCCACGATCAGATATCATGACACGTGGTGCTCCATGCTTCAAAATAATGTCTTCTACAAGGAATTTTGCGCTCTCTGGAGCTTCTGCAGTCGGCACAGGTTTGGTGACAGCGTAGCGTGTGAGATAGTCAGTGCAGACTATTATCCAATGGTTACCAGTTGTCGACTTCGGGAACCTCCCTAAAAGATCGATCCCAACTCGGTGGAATGGAGCTGCTGCCGGCGGAATCGGTACGAGATGTCCTGGAGGTAATTGCGGCACATGCTTCCGTCGCTGGCACTCTTTACAGTGACTCACATAGTGCTTGACAGATCGTTAGAGACCTTTCCAGGAATACCTGCGTCTGATTCTGTCTAGGGTCTTCACGAATCCCAGATGACCGGATATTGGAGCATCATGGAAATATTTGAGAATAGCTGGCTGGAGATGAGCTGGAACAACAAGTAGCCATTTGGGACCTAGTGGATCGTAGTTGCTCTTGTACAATGTTCCGTTTGTAAGTTGGAACTCTCCATTGGTCGGTTCTCCTTTCTCCAAGGCCTCTATCATTCTTAATAGTGTTGGATCTTCCCTCTGTTCAGCTGTAACGTCACCTAATTCAGTGAGAGCTGAAATTTCATTAATGATGTTGTGTTCCACTAATGGATTCTTCGATAGGCAGTCGGTATCCTTGTGTTTGCACCCGTTCTTGAATACCACTGTGACATCGTACTCCTGGAGTCTTAGTGCCCATTTTGCTAGTCGACCTGATGGATCCTTCAAGCTAGTCAGCCAACACAAAGAATGGTGGTCTGTCACGACGGTGAATGGTTTGCCGAATAAATACGGCCGGATCTTGTTGATAGCCCAGATAACCGCGAGACATTATTTTCAGTTGTAGAGTAGTTTATCTCGGACTTTGAGAGTACACTTGACGCATAGGCTATCACTTTTTCGGCACCTTCCTGAACTTGTACAAGCACTGCACCAATCCCATAGCCACTGGCGTCTGTGTGAAGTTCCGTTTCTGCATTCTCGTCGTACAAGGCTAGTACTGGTGCGGAAGTTAGAGCCTCCTTAAGTGCTCGGAAAGCTCTTTCTTTTGTCTCATCCCAGTAAAATTTGGCGTCTCCCTGCAGAAGTTCTTGTAATGGACGTGCCTTGTTACAAAATCCTTTTATGAAACGTCTGTAGTATGAGCACAATCCGAGAAAACTTCTCACATCACGAATGTGCTGAGGAGTTGGAAATTCTGTGACTGCCCTTACTTTATCTGGATCAGGACGGACACCATCTCCATTGACTAGGTGCCCCAGGATTTTTATCTCTTTGGCGACGATGAGGCACTTATTTGGATTCAGGCGGAGACCTGCAGCCTGAACACACTTCAACACAGTTGAAAGGCGACTCAGATGTTCTTCAAATGTTTTCGAGAAAACTACAATGTCATCTAAATAGCAGAGACACGTCGTCCACTTGAGGTGTCGAAGCAAGTTGTCCATCATGCGTTCGAATGTGGCTGGAGCATTACATAATCCAAATGGCATTACTTTAAATTCATAGAGACCGTCAGGTGTAATAAAAGCCGTCTTCTCCCGGTCAGCTTCGTCAACCTCAATTTGCCAGTAACCTGTCTGCATGTCCATAGTTGAGAAGTATGTAGCTCCCTTCAGGCAGTCTAAGGTGTCATCAATACGCGGCAATGGATAGACATCTTTCTTTGTGATACTTTTCAGCCGCCGATAGTCGACACAGAATCGCCACGTGCCATCCTTCTTCTTTACGAGGACCACTAGAGACGACCAAGGACTCTCCGAAGGTTGAATAATGTCATCTCGCAACATCTTCTCCACTTCCTTTCAGCTGGTGACTCTCTATACGAACGCTGGCTAATTGGCGGATGGTCCCCAGTATTGATACGTGTTTTATCGTGGGCCGTTTCGTCTGACTCTTCCCCTGCTGAGATGTGAATGCACCCGAAAATGGGCGTAGTATACCTAACACCCGCTGACGTTGTTCCTTGGTCAGTTCAGGCCCTATTGGAAGTTTCACGTTTGTTTCCTCCAGCGTGTTGTCTGTACTAATAGCAGGGCATGGGTATTCATTGATGACGTTGAGCTCACCGTCCTGGATTGGTTCAGCTGTCCCGATACACATTCCCTTGGGGATAAGTTGTGACTGCTGGTGACAATTTGTGATCCAAATCTCTCCTTGACCACCAGTAATGCTTATGATAGCCGCCGCTATGTAAATTTCTTTTGTGAGCCTGATAAACTTTTTACTATCAACAAGAACATCACAGTTTAACCAGTCATCAATGTTTGTGACTGTAACTCTTCTCATTGTCAACGGCGGTATCGTCACATTGTCGACGACGAATAACTTCCCAGAAAATTCTTTATTACGTGTATCTGGCGGAACAACTTCTTCAATTTGCAGCTCTGATCTTCCACAGTCAACGATAGCTTGGGAAGCCTGAAGGAAGTCCCATCCGAGGATGCCATTGTGACTACATTCTGTTAACACGACAAATTGAAACGGCTGCGTCCTGTTGTTGATGGTTATTCTTGCGACACAAGTTCCTGCTGGATGGACGTACTTGCCATTCGCGACCTTCAGCAAAGTTGCTCCCGTATAATAGAACATTGTCTTCTTTAGTGTACGTCGGTAATTATCCGACAATACAGAAAAAGAGGCTCCTGAATCAACAAGTGCCCGGACAGGTTGGCCGTCGATTATGACGTCGATGAGATTTCCCCACATCTTGGCGACTGTCGTCCATGGAGGATTTTCATCTGCAGCGGCCTCACCTCCGTAGATGGTCGCCTCGCTTAGTTTTCCTGGGCGCGGCGGCTAGGGGAGCGGCTGGTACCTCTGTACGGCGACGGTGAACGGCTGCGGCGCGTCGGGGAGCGACCTCGTCTAGGGTACGGCGATGGGCTTCTTCCCATAGTTCGACTGAACTCATCAGAAGGTGACTGCCTTGTATAAAACTGCTCCGACGGTTGACGTCTTGCGGCAAAATAATCATCGAATACTCGCATCCTCTCTCTGCAGTAGCGTACGACATGTCCAGGGCGCCGGCCGCGGTGGCCGAGGAGACTAAGGCGCTCCAGTCACGGTCTGCACGGCCACTACGGTCGGGGGTTCGAATCCCCCCTCGGGCATGGATATTTGTGCCGTCCTAGTTCGTAAGTAGTTCATAAGTAGTTTGTAAGTTTAGGGACTGATGACCCCGTAGTTAAGTACCATAGACTCTACAAACATTTTTTATTTGTCCAGGGCGTCCAGAGTGGAAACACAGTGGTGTGCTGTCTTCTCTCCTCCAGACGTCTGTTCTTCTGCGGGGCGTCATAGTTACCGAGGGAGTTGGCAGTGGTCGCGTCGGTCGGTTCATGGGCTGCCGTTTGGCGGCTGCAGCGTAAGTCATAGCAGGGCGACGCCATTCTTCACGTCGGGTGCGATTACGGGGCAGACAGGAACTAATGTTTGAAAAACCTCGTCCTCAGCGGCGTCGGCTACCTTGTGACTTACAGGGCTCGCATCCATGGCCACAATCTGATGCTCGCTCGGTCTAATAGTCCCGGCTGCCGTGCACTGTTGTAATTCTTCTCTCACGATTTGTCGTATGAGAGATGCCAAGTCCTGCTGGTCTTCCACAATGGCCATAGGGACTACATTTGGGAGTCTGTCATACTTCTTGCGTCCAACCCTCCTTTGTTGCATCTCTTCAATATGCTGGCACCACTTGACGAACTCTTCTGTCGTAGCGACGTCTTTTATCAGAAGAGCTTGGTACTTATCTTCTGCAATTCCCTTCATCAGGTGCGTGATTTTGTCCGCTTCAGTCATGTTCGGATTGACTACGTTACACAGGGCCAAAACACTCTGTATGTACGATTGTGTCGGCTCACCATGTCGTTGGGCCCGGTTCTTCAGTTGTCCTTCCGCCCAGCGGATTTGTCGCTGGCGGTCACCAAATGTCTTCTTAAGTTCCTCCTGGAAGTCTCCCAGTCATTCAACTTGTCTTCGTTGTTTTCGAACCATTGCTGGCCTGTTCCGTCCAGGTAGAAATAAACGTTGGCCAAGCACATCGTATGATCCCACCTGTTGTACTTGGCGACTCGGTCGAACCCTTTTAGCCATTTGTTGGGGTCCTGTCCAGCATCTCCAGAGAACACCGACGGGTGTCTGATGTGCAGCTGGCTTATTGCGGGTTTCGTCTCCGTCGTTATTCGGTCAATACGGTCTTTTGGAAGGATGTACTCGGTGTATCCCTTGTATTCCGGTTCCAGTCCGTGAAAGCGACGGCTTTTACGTTGCCTAATCGGAGCTACGGTGATGCAGCTGTTGCACAGTGTACCCGGCGCCTCCACCAAACAATGTCACGTTGCAATGGAAGTAGGCTTGACTTCGAAGGCAACTAAACACAGCACTTATACTGAAAGCACGTTTATTACGAACTCAACATACACGCAGCACTGACTGCCCCTCAGGCAGAGTGCTCTGCTATTTATACACAGATAGAATTTACCAGAAATTAGAACAACAGTTAACATAAGAAACAAGTAGAATTTACAAGTGAACGTAAGAAAGATGTAGAACCTTCTGGAATTGTAAATTATAAAGAAATAAATTTTTGCCGCTGGGCGGGATTGGACCGGTGACCTTCTGCTCCGCAGTCCGTGACGCTATCCCCTGCGCCACGCCGGCAGTTGGTGTACGTGGTCTCTCGCGGCAATATTGTCATCTGTGGTGTTGAATCCGTCGCAGTGGTTCGTTCCCTTTACCAAAGAGATCGGAATCACCGCAACTCCTGTCGAGAGAGTACGGTCGAAGTTCCAGAATACCTCATTGTCAGTGGTTTAATGAATATGATATCTTTGCCAAAAAAGAAAGAGGCACTGCGAGAGAGCCAGTACAACCCAAAGTATGGCATTATTCCTGCTATAGGGCCGTCAACATGGGGCATCCACAGAAATAGATTGGCCAATTGTGTATGACACCTTCTCGACGTATGGCGAAAGTCATATGTAAAGGGAGATGATTGTATTGAAGGTGTAAGAGCGAAAAATAAAATTTCTTATTACTTTTTTACCCAGCCCCTGCAAAAATGTGCTGATGGGTGTCGTTTTTCTGCAAAGCTCTGCAACCATGCTGTAGATAACACTGTAGATGTAATTGTAGACGCCATACGTAATGCAGATATGTTAACTATAACTTATGTAATAATCATCGTAAATGTTCTCTAGGGAATTGTCATCAAAATCCGTGATGATAGTTGCAACTTTAACCTTCTTCCCGAAATACTGCTGGTATTCACTGCCACTGCTTCCATCGCCTCTTCCCGCACTTACTGTAGCACTACCGCTTGCAATGAGTTTTTCGTCATTATCATCCCTATTATTATGATGAGTTTTTAACAACAGTATATAACTTAGGATCATATTTCTGTACCATAACAGACACGAGAAAGCATGCAAATGATTCATCTTCTACACTAATACCATCTTCACGAAGAAGGGTTCTTCGTAACTTCAACTCAACTAATCGCAATACATTAGCAGGATTGATTTGCAATCTCCGTCCCATATGACGGTTCACCACTCAAATAACAGCACAAAACTTCGGAGGACGCTTCACCACTCAAATAACAGCACAAAACTTCGGAGGCAAACTGCACCGTCCCTACTGGCGAACCGACAGGTCAAAGTGCAATGCGGCATGGCACACGCAGAGGTCTCTAACGGACGACTGCAGAGGTTTGCAGATGTGGGAGTATCACTAGTGCAATAAGGGATCTTTACATTATCTCTCATAGATTACGGTTTTGGTGTATATGTGTTTGTTCGAGCCCAAGCACTTTCCTTGTTAGTTTAAATAGTTGTAATCCTAGGGACTAATAACCAACGCAGTTTAGTCCCATACATATACAAACATTTGTACATTTGAATTTTCAACTTTGGTGAAAGTAGATTGACAGAGATGAACAGGGTCTACGGCGGTTCTAAACGGATTCAGGAGAAATTAGCCACCACTCGTACATAGTATGAAACTGTGTTGTCCACGGATGACAGACGTCAGGCTGCTCCTCTGAGCTGCGGTGTCAATGGGGCAACGGAGGCCAATGCTGGGAAAACTCTGTATCACTGCCTGATGTCTACCATGCTACTGTGCTTTCAGGTGACACGTGCCCGTCAGCCGACAGTTGCCTGACGGTTACTGGGGAACTTGGCAGCATTTCTGGACAGAAGGTGAAACTGTGGACCGGCCGTAAGGTTGCCCTTCACGCCTCAGCTGTATCTCTGATGTGTTGACCACTACTGTTAATACCCCTGATCTGCCATGCCTGTTACGGTGACGTAGTATCAGAAGTGGTTAAACAAAAGTATACCGTTCTGGTTACGGAGAAATTTGTCGTAGGCGATGCTATCGTTGCTCCTTCATTTAGTTATCGACATATTGTATCCAGTTCAGGAACTTCACAAAGGTGGCCTGAATGTTTGCTTAAATCAAATGTGTTTGACATATTTGGACACAAAACCTCCAGAAATTGTCACTGCTTAGAGGAGATGGACCAGTAAGCTGAAAAAAAAGGTTTTCAAATATACACAAAATTATGCTTTCAATTCAATATGTTGATGTTCCAACAAAAACCGGCGGAAGAATCAGTGAAAGTGTCCTCAATTGACTGTGTTTTAAGTTTGTTTGTGTTACAAACCAACAGCTGCATCTCTGTACTCAATAAAAATGCAACTAATGTTGTGTGGTGCTTTCACGGCAATTCGTTTGTACTACCACCTCCTAAAATATTTACTTTTCCGATAAAAGGCTTCTAGTTTCTCAGATTTCGGCCTGTGGAACTTTTCTCAGAACACAGACAGACGCACTCTCACACAAGTATTCACACATACATGACTGCTGTTTGTCCTTGTGTGCTCTTCTGCAACGCATTGACGTTCTTTGTGGTGAGTTGCAGTCATTTTGATGAGAATAAACTTGTACTGATTTGTAAATAATTTTCAACATAGATGAAAGAAAAATGGTTTTCCGATTTTTTAAGACAATTACTACCTATCTAACTCTTAATACGGGTACATCTAGTCTACTGATGCACAATACACATTATTTCATCATTATCAATTTACGTTGGAAGGGAAGAGGATGTAGATGATGATGAAATAGGAGATATTATACTGAGAGATGAATTTGACAGAGCACTGAAAGATCTAAGTCGAAACAAGGCCCCTGGAGTAGATGATATCCCGACAGAGCTACTGAAGTCTCTGGGAGAACCAGCCATGACAAAATTGTTTCACATTGTGTGTAAGATGTATGAGACAGGTGAAGTACCCTCAGACTTTAAGAAAAATGTAATAATCCCCATTCCAAAGAAAGCGGGTGCAGACAGGTGTGAAAACTACAGAACCATAAGTTTAATAAGTCATGGTTGCAAAATATTAACACGAATTATATACAGAAGGATGGAAAAGCTGGTAGAAGCCGACCTCGGGAAAGATCAGTTTGGGTTCAGGAGAAATGTAGGAACACGGGAGGCAATACTCACTTTACGGCTTATCCTAGAAGATAGATTGAGAAAAGGCAAACCAACATTTCTAGCTTTTGTAGATTTGGAGAAGGCTTTTGACAATGTTGATTGGAACAAACTATTTCAAGTTCTGAAGCAAGCAGGAGTAAAATATAGGGAGCGTAAGGTTATTTACAACTTGTACAAAAACCAGACAGCGGTTGTCAGAGTTGAAGGGCATGAAAGGGATGCAGTGGTTGGAAAGGGAGTAAGACAGGGTTGTAGCCTTTCCCCAATGTTGTTCAATTTGTACATTGAGCAAGCTATAAAGGAAAGCAAGGAGAAATTTGGAGAAGGAATTAAAGTTCAGGGTGAAGAATTGAAAACATTGCGTTTTGCCGACGACATAGTAATTCTGTCAGATACAGCAAATGACCTGCAAGAGCAATTGAACGGAATGGACAGTGTGCTGAAAGGTGCATATAAGATGATCATTAACAAGAGTAAAACTAGGGTAATGGAGTGCAGTGTAAGAAAATCAGGTGATGCTGAAGGAATTAGATTAGGTAACGAAACAATAAAGGAGGTAGATGAGTTTTGTTACTTGGGCAGTAAAATAACAAATGATGGTCGCAGTACAGAGGATATAAAATGCAGAATGGCAATGGGTAGAAAGGCGTTTTTGAAAAAGAGAAATTTGTTAACATCTAATATTGATTTAAGCCTAAGGAAGTCCTTTCTGAAGGCATTTGTATGGAGTGTTGCCTTGTATGGGAGTGAAACATGGACGATAAGCAGTGTGGACAGAAAGAGGATAGAGGCTTTTGAAATGTGGTGCTACAGAAGAATGCTGAAGATTAGGTGGATGGATCGCGTAACTAATGAGGTGGTACTGAACCGAATTGGGGAGAAAAGAAATTTCTGGCATACCTTGACTAAAAGAAGGGATAGATTGGTAGGACACATTCTTAGACATCAAGGAATTGTGAATTTAGCATTGGAGGGAAGTGTGTGGGGTAAAAATCGCAGAGGGAGACCAAGAGACGCGTATAATAAGCAGATTCAAGTGGATGTGGGTTGTCGTTCTTATGAGGAGATGAAAAGGCTTGCTCAGGATAGAGTAGGGTGGAGAGCTGCATCAAACCAGTCTCTGGACTGAAGACCACAACAACAACATCAATTTACGTTATAATTACTAAGTAAATCTTGGATTAATGAACACTTTGTGTTCTTGTGAAAAACCAGCAGCAATGTTTTCTCCGGTGTCAAGCAGTTGCAAGAAGTGAATACAAGAACCACCTGACATCATTGTTTGTGTGGTATAACTTTGATTGCTCTAGGATTTTATTTGTATAAAACTGTGTTTCATTCTTTTGCCTGTCATCAGACGTAATCCGGTGGGTCCCCATTCAAGAGTTACATGCACAAAATATAAAAATAATTGTTCTTGTTAATATTGAAAGTCATGTTTTTTTAACAAACAATAGTACTTGACACCCTGGAGATATGAGTTATAATTTGTGGGCACATTATGTATCTAAGATGTATCTAGGTTTTAAATTAAAAAAAAAACAAACACAATTACTCCATAGCTTTTTGAGTCGTCTGAGTCGTTTGATTTTGTTCACGGGTCATTAATGGAAATTATTCTCATTCAGAGCTAGTATAACAACAAAGGTTCATAATTCAGATATCATCATCAATGGGCAGCAAAACTGTCGCGTGCGTGCACCATTTACGTTTGATGACTACCATTATCGAATTACAGAATATAACTGGTGGATGATTTATTATTCTGCATTCATTAGTGGGCTATGCAGATTTACACCATACAAAGCCCAAAATGTTCATGGCCAGCTCGAGGTATAATTGCCCTTTGTGCCGTACATCATTCCAAACTAATTCCCTTCAGTGTGTGACATTTTCGGCAGACAGAATCTGAAATTAAATTTTGGATTCTGTTTGATTGAAATATATGTTGCTGCTATTTCAAACGATTAGTGCTGTTTTGATGTGCGAAACAAATTTTTCTTTCCTTAGATTATTTTTAGTTTGCATAAGGAACTGACGACATGTTAGACAACCTTCCTTGTGTATGAATGCATGTTTTCGCGGCTTTATCCATTAATAAAATCTTCCAGGGTGACAAGCCGCGTCGCTGTTCAATAGTGCGAATAGTATGGCCGACATGAAGCTGCTAACACTCACACGGAATTTCATAAATGCCTGGTGTTCTGACATATAATTCCGGGAGAGTGCGCACAGTTTTATATCCGCCAGACTATTCGCACTATTGAAAAACGACGCATATAACATGAAAGGTTTTTTCGATTACTCTATCCCAAAAAGTCAGCTGTGGTGGAACATGCTTTGGAAAACGAATTGCTTCGGACTAGACATCTATTATTAAACGGACGAACAGCCTCTGGGACATCGTAATGAACGAGGCCATAGAGATCAAAATTTGTGAAAACACCCTAAAAAAAGACGGCGGCTCACAGCTTAGTATGGCATGGGTAGCTGTAATTGCGGAGTTGAAGCGGGCGCGGCTACGCGCCAATCAAAACGTTGCCATATTTGGTCAATGAACTGGGCACCAGTGACGTCATTGGCTGCGGCGCGGTTATATAAGCACGTCAGTCTACCTTTGCTGAACTGCAGCCGTGTTCGAGATTTTGAAGTTCTTGTTGACATTTCTGGGTTCACAAGCCCTCTTACCTGTGCTGTGGTAGAGTGATCACTTGGCACCTGCCTCTGCAATTCGACAATTTTGGTGGACACCTGTAATACGTGAACGCCCAGTACCTCGGCTACTGATATGAGAATTACATGTGATTATTGCAACCAGCATCTTTACACAACTGACTCAGCACAGCACATCCAGCTTGCGATGCATTTCTGTAGTAGGGCCATCAAGCTACTACTCTCCATTTCAGATTGCTTGACCCCTGACTTTGAGCTCATATTCTGCTCACATCGCATGACGAACATCGATGTGTTTTACGTCGCTGGAATTGCTGAAATTTTTAATTTTATTGGTGTATTAATATTACATTTTATTTGAAAAGGGGACGACACACGCGATAATAAGTAAGAGAAAGCGTGCTTTTTCTGGCTTTTTTTCGGCGAATGTCGACTGTAAAGATGCACAGACATCAGTCAGTGATTAGGATAATGTTTTACTTTGCAAAGTATAAAGATCTAACATTGTTCTATTTGCAGACTGAGTCAAGTTATTTAAAAAAAATAATTAGTTGCTATTGTCAGCACCGTTACAACGTCGAAGTATAAAAATGTAGCCGTCGGTCGCAAAATTAAAAATTATTTAACCTGCTTTCGGCAAAAACTATGATTGCCTTCATCAGAAGTTACAAAATTAAATAAGTCTGATGCCTCCGTGCAGGCGTGCAGCCCATAGTGGATATCTTTTTCTAAAAAATTATTTTTAAATTTTGTGACGTAAGCTTTACAGCTGAGTTGTATATTTTATTATGTGTCATATTTTATTTTATAATTTCTGATGAAGGCAATCATAGTTATTGCAGAAACCAGGTTAAATAATTTTTAATTTTGCGATCGAAGGCTGCATTTTTATCCTTTGGCTTTTATTTTCTCATTAGTCGTTTTGTCCTAATAATGGTAGGCGTAGACTACTGCAGTTCGCCTAATGATGATACGTATAAACAATTCGAAAAGTGTAAACGCAAGCTCTCTCCTTGCCTTTCACAGCTGTTATATTTTTATGCTCATAAATCTACACCAAGCACTAATATCACATCATTAATTTATTAGCTTTTTCGTTCCAACGCGCTACGTATTCGCGTCTGCTGTGTTGCAGTTTTTCACAGTTGCATAGGCGCTTCTGACGCATTGCAATAGGGGCGGCGCGCTAGTGTGACAACTACGCTCCGCCATAGCGTCGCATATACTGCAGCCACTAACGCAGTTCCTTTACAGACTGTTATATGACAAACGCGGAGACAATATATTAGTAATGACACCTGATGTCATCTACAAAAGTTCAAGCTTAACAGCAGTGCTCTCTCCATCTCAATAGCTATAACGGTAAGCTCAATGGCAGCTTCTTGCTTTTTATATTATAGGTAAAAACGAATAATCAGAAAATAACGAAACTCCGTCTGCAAATAGAACAAGGTTGAATCTTTTAACTGTGCAAACTAGAACTTTCTCCTAATTACGGTCTGATTTCTGTGCATAATTAAAATTGCAATTCGGCGAAGAAAGCCAAAATGAGCACGCTTTCTCTTAAATATTACCGCGTATGTCGTCCCCTTTTCCAATAACATGTAATATTCATATCCTAATCAAAAGTAGATATTTCAACCATTCAGGCGAGGTATAAAAACATTGGTGTTCGTCTTGCTATGTGACTAGAATATGAGCTCAAAGTCAGGGGTCAATCATTATGAAATGGACAAGTGAACGGTTCACCAATTCCAAATTAATCAATGTAACTGAGAGACAACAAGGGTGCACATATTCGTTCGAAGTAAAAGGACGGACATGGATGTCTTTCTCCGAGGCTCCAAACATGGAAATCGCAAGGGGGAAAGATCGAGACTTTATGAAGGAGGTGAACATAAAGAGCACTGGAACTAGTGCAGCTAGCGCCTCCCAGGACTGAAGCCAGACTCACTAACAAGGGGAACACCAAGTATGTTACTAACGGATTGTGATGGGTCACAGGTATGATGAGAGGGAATTCCTCCAGGACACCAAGCGAAAATGATTTGTTAAAATGCGCCTCAGTTAGCACGAAAATAGAGATCAAAGTGCCACGCGTTGCTCCTATACCTGCACAACAGTGGTTGTCGGTGAGAGTCAGAGTGCGGCTGGCCAGGCGCTCGACTGCCACGCAGGCGGCCCGTCCTCAACTCCTACTCCGAGGTTTTCTTTTTCACAGTTTTGCGACGATTCATTGTGCATAATTATATGTTTATTTTCCACTTTATCAAATCCACGTTACATCAGGTAAGCACAGTTACATGAAGTTCTTGTACAATTAAACAACATAACACATTGATATCAAAGTTACACTGGTATAACAATAAAGTGCACACATTCCTTCATTTCTTATGAGGCACTATACTCTTCGTTTGAATTGTGCATTAAATATCAAATTATATTCTTTCATAGCCATTCTTATGTTAACGCTTGAATAAATGGTTAGGATAGTAATATATAACAAAGCAATCTCTAATTATTTCATTTATTGCGCACTTTTATTTATTCAGTGTCGCAATCGTCACAAAATTCTGAATGATAAGTATCGTAGAAACACAGAAAACACAGAACATTGCAGCACCTCGCACATCTAATAAATACTAACGTTTTATAGGCGCACAGGGATTTATTAGTGGTAATGTAAAACACCGGTGACATTCGAAAACAATTGTTCCTTCGTTAAGTAATTGCGACGAAAAACCAGGCATATTTAATCATAGGAAGGAATACTGGTGCATTGAACTGATGCGACATTAACGAGAGGCGCTCCAGTCACTGTCTGCACGGCCACTACGGTCGGGGGTTCGAATCCCCCCTCGGGCATGGATATTTGTGCCGTCCTAGTTCGTAAGTAGTTGTAAGTTTAGGGACTGATGACCCCGTAGTTAAGTCCCATAAGCTTAACAAACATTTTTTGAACAGTAACGAATGTATTGGTATCGAGTCCTGTCGTGAAGCGATTTTGCGATGATTTGTTAACAGTTCGAAAGCATTTTGTAATCTTTTAATGAAGAGTTTTACCTGACGGTCAAAATACACATCGCACGGTTGGCACAACAGGATACAATTGGGTGCAACAACTTTCATAGTGCAAGTGAACGCTCCTATTTCGTCGCAGTTCATAACATATTGAGCATTTCATATAAGTTATCTTGACAAATTGCTCCAGCTTTAACATGAGAACGGCCGTTAAAGGAAATAATTATGCACAATCAATCGTCGCATAACTGAAGCAGGATTTGAACACAATCCGTCTATGTGGCAGTCGAGCGCCTACGCTGACTCTCCCACCGCCGGTCTCGGTTTATAGGTATAGGAGTTATGGGCGGAATTTTGATCTCGATTTTCGTGTAAACCATGGCGCTTTGGAAAAAAACTGTTTACATTGGTGGTCTGGAGGAATTCTTCACAACATACCTGCGACTCATCAAAATCCGTTTGTAACCGTACTTAGTGTTCCCCTTGTTAGTCCAAGCATTAGGGAGAGGTGGTTACAAAAATTATTTGAGCGCATAGGAAATTAGATTTCAAATAGAATTTCTATTTATTGAAATTCGAGCTGAGGTAGCAAAATTTGCCAAAAAAAATGCGCAAAGTTGCAATACTCGGTTTTTAGTAAATAAATAAGTGTCAAGTCCATGGGAAAATGTTAAATTAGAACGTTATACGTTATAAGAATATCTGCTGATTTTGTTTTGTACATACCGTTTGCTTTGTAACTTGTCGAGATATATCGAAAACCACTTAAAAATCTTCAAAAACTAGAGTCCCTACAACTCGTCAACATTTACGTTCTCAAACTTATTATTTGCTGCAAGTATGTCACGAAATAGTTCAAAAAGGTTCTTTTCGAAAAAATTAAAAAAATCCCGTATTTTTCGAGATATATCGTTTTTTTAAGAAGAAGAGAGCGAGAAAAAAATATCTACCTGAAAAATTATCTTGTTTGTTGTTGTGGTCTTCATTCCGGACATTGGTTTGATGCAGCTCTCCACAATACCCTATCCTGAGCAAGCCTCTTCACCTCTACATAAGAACGGCAACCTACATCTGTCTGAATCTGCTTACTACCTCCATCTCTTGGTCTTCCTCTGCGGTTTTTACCCCACACACTTCCCTCTAACGCTAAATTCACAATTCCTTGATGTCTAAGAATGTGCCCTACCAATCTATCCCTTCTTTTAGTCAAGGTATGCCAGAAATTTCTTTTCTCTCCAATTCTGTTCAGTACCTTCTCATTAGTTACGCGATCCACCCACCTAATCTTCAGCATTCTTCTGTAGCACCATATTTCAAAATCCTCAATCCTCTTCCTGTCCGCAATGTTTATCGTCCATGTTTCACTCCCATACAAGGCAACACTCCATACTTAGGCTTAAATCAATATTCGATGTTAACAAATTTCTCTTTTTCAAGAACGCTTTTCTACCCATTGCCATTCTGCATTTTATATCCTCTGTACTGCGACCATCGTTTGATATTTTACTGCCCAAGTAACAAAACTCATCTACCTGCTTTATTGCTTCCTTACCTAATCTAATTCCTTCAGCATCACCTGATTTTCTTGTACTGCACTCCATTACCATAGTTTTGCTCTTGTTAATGTTCATCTTATAAGCTCCTATTAGCACACTGTCCATTCCTTTCAATTGCTCTTCCAGGTCCTTTGCTGTATCTGACAGAATTACTATGTCGTCGGCAATACACAAATTATATAATTGTATATTGAAATGATAAAATTATGGCCGCGGTGGAGTGGCCGAGCGCATTGAGTCGCTATGCTCCGATGTGTGAGGCCATTCCCCGTCGAGGGTTTGAATCCTCCCTCGGGCATCGATGTTTGTGTTGTCTTTAGTATAAGTAGTTAGTTTGTAAGTTTAGGGAGCAATGACCCCCCAGTTAAGTTCAATAAGCTTCTCAAACATTTGAACATCTTTGAAAAAATTATGTACTATAAGGAGGAATCGAATAATAATTGTTAATAGTAATCTTTTGGTTTGAAATTGGTGTATATCCGAAAAGTCAGAATCGGAAGCCTGGAACTTGATTTTAATGATATACGTTTTCGATCTAAATCTATTGAAATCTTACATGCAGCCTGTATTTCCTGTATCTACGTAGCATAATGCCAAACAATTTTGAGTGGCAGATGCTAAACATCCCGAGCAACGCCGGGTTCTCAGCTAGTATGTAGTAAAAAGGGGGGGGGGGGGAGGCTACCATTTGAAAATACAAATTTGTCGGTCACGCAGAGAGGATGCTGAGGAGAAGGCCACTTATAGCACAGAGAGTTTCCCCATTTATTAAAATTAACTTTTCATCTCAGAATGTTTTTATTTCGTACCTTTCATCGTTATCGAGATTTTTACCTGTATCATGTTCAATGGCAGCTGGTACTTCAGATATCAAATGACTGGCGGTTCACTTGTGTGAGTGCAGGATCGCGATAGTGACGACGCCCCCCCCCTCCCCTGCGGCTCGGCGCATCGATGTTTCGGCGCCTCTCTCCCCCCCCCCCCCCCAATTCCGCACTTCTGTGAGTGACGCCGGGGAAAGCGGTCTGGCCTCCCCTCCCCCACCCCCGTTTAGATCTGCACAATGTCTTACCTCGGCTTGTTTGCACTTGCTACGAGCTGAGGCGTCGGCTTACCAAGCTTCCTCATTTCACTTTTGTTCCAAGCTGAAGTCTTAGTAATTCGTTTCTAAAAGACACTGAACGTTGTTCATTTTTGTTTGGTAATAAACACGAAGAACGTATGAATATGCACACGAACACTACAACACAGTAAGTAACTGATTACACTTTTAAGTGACTGCGACAAAATAAATCTATTAAGACGAAGTGACATTCTACATTCACACTGTAAGCAGCACCCTCTCGTGACGTTACGCAAGCACACAGGCTGCTGTAAAAAAAAAAAAAAAAAAAAAAAAAAAAAAAAAAAAAAAAAAAAAAAAAAAAAAAAACTTTCGTCATCAGTCCCTAGACTTACAAACTACTTAAAGTAGTTTCAACTAACCTGAGGGAGGATTAGAACCTCCGACGCGTGAGGCGAGCCACAGCGGAGATTGCTGTCCCCATTCTCTTTTCAAAAAATATATATGCTACGGCGAAGAGCATAAATATCATCTATCCTCAGAATCGCGACACATTAGCTAAAACGTCCATAGATATGGGGCAAGTAACAATACAAAACTCATTGTTGTTCCCGTATAAGTTGAAAGGAAGATTGGGTTCAAAAAGATTGCTTGCAGTCGGTCTCGAACCCACTACCTTCCATGGCGCAACACGATCCCGCTAACCACACGGCAATTCTTGCTAGGTGGAGAGTAGTGACTTCATTATTATTCATGATCGGATGTTCTGAAGTCTTTTACAGTTGATAGCTATAAGATATTTTAACACATATGACGTGGTTTTGATGAAATTTTAATGCGTCAAAAACAAATGTAAATGGCGGATGTTGTCTTAATGGAGGATTTGCCGATGCGCACGGTGAGGTGCGCAGTAGCTCCATTGTCTTCGCTTCGGGGCCATTCGTGACTAACAGCCAGAGCTCGATTAGCGAAGAACTGTCGCCCCTACCAGCTCCAACGCCAATGTTAAAAGCGGCGTTTCCCTCGCCCCTCCCTGCTGCGGGAGCGCGCTTATGCTGTCTCCAGGCGGTTCAGAAGAGAATTTTAACCTCAGCCGCGCAAACACATTGCAATGCTGCGGCCACTACCGCGCTACAACACGTATACGTGCTTTCTTTAAGACGTAAATGTATCTCATGCGATAAAACTACTTTGAATGTGCATATAAAATGATCTGATAGAAGAAAGAAACAAGCAATGATTGTTTGCAACACTTTTTATTTCATTTATTTACTTTTTCTCACTTGACGAGGGACTGAATTGGAAGAAACATATTGAAGATCTCCTGAAACATTTGAGTTCAGCTACTTATGCTATCAGAGTCATTGCAAAATTTGGTTATATACATCTCAGTAAATTAGCTAACTACGTCTATTTTCGTTCACTCCTTTCATATGGGATCATATTCTGGGGCAATTCAATATTGAGTAAAAAAGTATTCATTGCACAAAAGCGTGTAATCAGAGAAAATGGCTGGTGCCCACCCAAGAGCATCCTGTAGACATTTATTTAGGGATCTAGAGATCTTAATTATAGCTTCACAATATATATGTTCACTCATAAAATTTGTTATTAACAATCCGACCCAATTCGAAGGTAATAGCAGTGGGCATAGCTACAACACTAGGAGAAATGATATTCACTATTCAAGGTTAAATCTAACTTTGGCTCAGAAAGGGGTGAATTACGCTGCCACAGAAGTCTTTGGTCACTTACGAAGTCGCATCAAAAGTCTGACAGATAGCCAACCAGTATTTAAAAAGAAATTAAAAGAATTCCTCAATGGCAACTCCTTCTACAATGTAGATGAATTTTTAGATAAAACTTAAAAAAATAAAAAAGAATAAACAAAAAATGTATAAAATCCTTAAAATATTGATTGTCAAGTGTAGACAACATTTACTAAACATACACGTTCCACATCCTTACGAAATGTCGTATATATGATCTATGGAACAAGTATTAATCTAATCTAATCACGTCAAGCTCTTTTTCCAGGGGTTCATTGAACCAGTGAACACACAGGACGCGCTGCCACTGATCCTGTACAAACAAACACTGTAAATCCCTGATTGGTCCTTTTACTCGCAGAACATCTGTTACACCTCATGTTGTGTGCGAGGGCGTAAAAAGCTCGCTTCTCAGATGAGCTACAGCAGCACAATGAACGCACGCTGGTATGGGGGCGGCAACCCCCGGCGCTGCCACGCCCCTCGCCCCCCTGACGCACACACGCCCCGAGTGCGCCGCCCTCCACCCGGAACGACCTGTCGATAAGGCAGCGATCGCCGTCCAAAAGCTATGGCAGCTCCTCCCAGCGGCGCGCCTGTAGCCGAGTGCCGCGGGCCAACCCAACCTCCTCTCCTCCACCTGTACTCTCATACCACCATCACTCGATGGGATCTTATAGAAAAAAACTGCCGGCAGTATTATGTATCGCATACAAAAAGCTGTTAGCGATAAGAAACGCACGGTATATCTACAAGCTTAAAAAGTCCTGTTGATATACTCGTTGGTCTACCTCGATTCCTCCGCTCCAAAAAAGCCGTAAGGGAGAGTGTACTTACGGACACATGATTATTCTTGTGAGTTTTTAGAGTTGACAAAAACAATCTGTTTTTGTTTTACTAATTTATGTTTATTTGCGAACTAGTTTTCGGCTTATTACGCCTTATTCAAGTGAACATTTGGCAGGCGTCTACATAAACGCTAGTGATTATGTTGCAAATATGTTAAATAAAGATACAATATACCAAAACTTTAGTTCTTTGCTTATGACATTATTTGAAGCAGTCAAATTGATCTCTCGCCATAAAGGTTTGCGCTGTGTGATGAATCAATATCTAATATATAAAGCAGAGTGTCCGTATGCTTGTACGTGTTGCATTCAAAACTACAGTTTTGTTCCAATCTCTATGACATTTGTACATGTAAGCTTCAATCCACGAGGACGGTCGCTGTAAGGGTAAGAATCACATACGATATATAGTTCACGAGATATGACGTCATAAACAATGAGGTGCGCGAAAAACTGCTGCATTTTGCGAAAATGCTGCTCATTTTCTCCTAAACCATTGGACCGATTTCAACCAAATTTGGGACACACATTCCTTACCGTGAGATAACAATTGCTACATGGTTAAGAATCACATACCGCATATGGTTCAAACGATATTACGTCATAACCAATAGAAATCGCAAAAAATGCCATATAATGCGGCGAGACTTTCGAAATACACTGTATGAGAAAGACAGTACTTAGCGACTTGCAACAAACTTGAAATATAATTTCAAACCTTTATTAAACTTTTTCTCGCTGCCAACCATAGTAAAATAAAAAGGAAAAAAGTTTCTCGCTTAGTACTTTTCCGCTGTGTATGGAGTAAAACTACGGCTCTCGGTATGACGTTACAATTTATAATTTGAACCCTACAAATTGTAGCAACAGGAAATTTTACAGACAGTATACAAATATATAGTTGAATGTACCTTGTAAATAGTATCACACTATGACACGTAGTTCATGAGATATGAGCACATAAACAGTAACGTTCATGGAAAACCGCCTCTTCGACTCCCATTTTAATCTATTACTTCTTTACTACTAATTGTATTACCAAGCGATTTTACAGATATACAGCCCTTATGCAAATGAATAAATACCTGAAAAATAGCAGGAATAAATAAATAAATACCCCGGAATGCCGGGTTTTCAGCTAGTACATATATAAAAATAGAATGTGTGACGTGTGTCCGTATATTTCACTTGGTAGCCAAAATTATTCAAGTTATGTATGAGAGTAGCCTTTAGGTTCGCGGTGTCAGTCACGGTCAGCACGGCCGCTGCGGTCGGGGGTACGAATCCCCCCTTGGGTATGGATATTTTGTGCCTTCTTTAGTAGAAGCTAGTTCATAAGTAGTTTGTAAGTTTAGGGACTGATGACCCCGTAGTTAAGTCCCATAAGCTCTACAAATATTTGAACCATATCGCGTTGTCTTAGTGCGTACGGTGATGATGTGTCCGTAATAAAGGAAAAATGGTCGACAGCTTATCCGTTTCAATGCGAAAGTGGTATAACGAGTGTGAAAATGATTTTGATGAAGCATGTTCCGTCCTTCTTGTATATGGCCGGTCAGCATGGCTTTGTCACATACAATGGGCAGCCACAACATGTTCATAATGTAGTGGTACGGAACAGTTTCGTTCAAACTGTCCACGACGTAGGCGCCCTGCGCAGCTGCCGTTATGCGGAAAGGATGACGTGCCGGCCGCAGTGGCCGAGCGGTCTGCGGCGCGCCAGTCACAGTCTGCACGGCCGGTACGGTCGGGGGTTCAAATCCCCCTTTGGGCATGGATGTTTGTGTCGTCTTTAGTATAAGGTGGTTCATAGGTAGTTTGTAAGTTTGGGGACTGATGACACCGCAGTTGGGTCTCTTAAGCTCAACAAACATTTGAACAGCGGTCGCGTTAGGTGCCCGCCCTCCACCCCTCCCCCCCAACCCGCCGGACGCTCGCCGCGTAGAAGACAGTTCTAACGATATGACGTTACTCCTACTGGGCCTCAGGATGAAGTTATACTTGATGTGCAGTTAAATTCTCAGTCAGTAGTAGTAGACGGTATTTTGCCTCAACAACCGACAGTACCTATTGCTTCGGCTGATACTGGATCAGAACCCGCTCCGGTTGCTGAAACAAAAACGTTGTCGACGTCTGTCGTTGAGGACATTGTTGCCACAGTTCCTTTACCAATAATGGAACGTGTACAGTACGAGTCCGCAGTTTTCTACCGTATCGGAATCCGTTCCCAAGACCAGTACACCAGTTTCTGTGACGAGTGAGTCACCTTCCGCATCTGTGACTGCTCGTCCTCAAAGGGAAGCTATCTCTCAAAAATCGAAGTCACGGCGTGATATTGCTTCCGAGAGGCGTGGGTCTATAGACCGATATCGGAGTGCGAGCACTTATGACATTAGGTCAAAAATGTTCTCCTCTAGGTGAGCGCGCAGCTCGTCCCCTGAATGGGAACCTTAATCGCGTAGGAAGCAGAAGGTGTCGCACGAAGCCACGCGCCGTGCCACTGCTGACTCCCGGTCGGTAGCCACTCACGGCCGCCGAAAAATGTTCAAATGTTTGTTAAGCTTATGGGACTTAACTACGGGGTCAGCAGTTCCTAAACTTACAAACTGCTTATCAACTACCTTATACTAAGGACGGCACAAATATCCGTGGCCGAGGGGGGATTCGATCCCCCGAGCCGGCCGCGGTGGCCGAGGGGACTGAGGCGCTCCAGTCACGGTCTGCACGGCCACCACGGTCGGGGGTTCGAATCCCCCCTCGGGCATGGATATTTGTGCCGTCCTAGTTCGTAATTAGTTTATAAGTAGTGTGTAAGTTTAGGGACTGATGCCATGTAGTTCAGTCCCATAAGCTTAACAAACATTCAACAAACGAGCCCCCGAACGTAGTGACCGCGCAGACCGTGACTGGAGCGCCTCAGTCCCTCGGCCACCACGGCCGGTACGGCCGCCGACTTCCCGCGCGTGTGGACGACCTACGAGAGGAGATGGTGCGTCATATTAAGGATATATTGCGTTCTTCGGATGCGAATAATACCATGGATGTGGAAATGACTCAATGTGCGCAAAAAAAGAAAAGCTGAAAACCCTCCAGAGGCGCACGCGTTCCTCTTCAAAGAGCTCTCTGTCAGGGTCTCCCACGCAGTAAGTAGTCACATCGGCTGCAATTTCGGGAGTGGTGACACACATGGATGTTCCGGGTGCGTTCCCGAATGTTACCACTAACGAATCGACTGAGTGGGGGGATGAACTCCCTAAGGATGGCGGGACAGTTGCCACCGTCTAGTTTCCTTTATTCTTTATATTGTGTGCTTGAATTTTCTTGTGTATGGTAGCACAATTACCATCTGGCATTGCTTCTATGAATATTAACAGAGTTTGCTGAGTTTGGAGGATTTTTGCAGTTTTTTGCAGCAGATGTAGGGTTTTTGCAGGAGGTTTTAACCGATAGTATTCAATCTGTGTCAGGATATGTAGCTGCGGCACTGTTATCCTAATTAATGCTGGAATTGAGTATAGTGACGTGGCTATTATTCCAAATGGACGTCGTGTCGCCTGTACAATAAACAATATCCGATATGTGAATGTGTACGCCCCATCCGGTACTGAGGGGAAGCCATTGCGTCGTGTATTTTACAGTAGCGACATTTGTCATTTTTTTAGTGGTCACCACCTGCCTATTGTCCTGGGCAGTGATTTTAACTGTGTGATTACTGATATGGACCAGAAGCCACAACCGAAGAAATGTTTAGATCTGCAGACCCTCGTCACAGAAATGGATTGATACTTGGCGTTACATGCACCCCCACGAACCAGGGTTTACCTTCTTCGACGCAACACTCGATCGAATATATATTTCTAGAGACATTGTTTCCGAATAACATACCATACCGGCTGCGATATGCTAGAGACTACTACATGCAGAAATGTTATTTAGATGTAGATTATCTGGATCCTCGCACGAGAACAGCAAGAGGAGTCTATTCAGGCTTGCGGGGGCACCCAGACAGTAATAAGCTGGAAGGGCGATTTCCGTGATCGTCGTGGAAGACGGTGTGGGCTAACGTTCACGCACCCTACCTGACGGCGGACGTCAGCAGCTTTTAGTAGAAAGTGATAAACAGAGTGATCCCCACCAAAGGAAAGTTGCACCGCATCACCCTTCGACCGTCCAGCTTATGTGGAGAATGCCAACGTGAAGACACGCTGGAACATCGTTTGTTGTGTCCGACGTCGGCATCGATTTGGAACATGGCAGTTCGACTGTTAGCCCTCATTAATCGTACCAGCCCTGCCAGTTTTTCGGTGGACACTGTGCTCCTTTCAGATTTGATATCCGTCGACAAAAAGAGCAGCTATGACATGTATTGTCGCTCATACTGTTTACAGTATACTGCATCTGCAACATACAGAAGTCTGCCACTATTTGCGCTACCTATATGTGACACATGTGATTCTGAAGACTAGGACTAATTATACCCGAACGTTTGCAAATTATTTAGATAGTGCGATAAATTACGGCTTTAAATAACTACTATCACAGTGATGTCCAAAATTAATTTAGTGATAGTGTGTTATAAGGGACGTAAAATTAGAGACTTGAAAAGTATACGAATACTAATCTTAAGGATTCGACGTTTTTTATTTATTTATTTATTTATTTTTTTTTTTAATTTTCTTGGACTTGAAATGTGAGATACCGATTCAGTAGTTCCTAATTTTGGATTGAAAAATTCTCTCGGCTCATTCAAATTATATTAATTTATGAACACGTAATTTTAATATGACACTGGAATTGTTATTGGTGGAATACTTTACATGCATTCATCTATCATTTCAAGGAGACATCGTGTGTTTGAAAAGAAAAAGTTTCCCTCCAGAAAAAATTTTAAAACTGCTTCTTTTGACTCTTGGGAAGTTACAAACTTCCATGTGGCGAACTGTTTAAGTTTGAATTGTGTTAGAAGTTTTTTTTTTTTTTTTTTTTTTTTTTTTTTTTTTTTTTTTTTTTTTTTCTGCAGGAGAAGTTTTAATTTTTACAGAACTTTATTTTCAATTAAATGTGCCATGATGGAGCTGTGGAAGGAACGCCTATCCCTTTAGAGGTACAGAAGAATGAACCGAATACAATTATCTTTTGTAATCCGTCAAATAGAAAAATAGAATGACACATGTTGCTTCAAGGAGAGAGATTTCCTTTTTTAGGAGGAAGTGAACGGTACCATTTTATTTAAATACAGCATTTGAAACTCGCCGATGAAGACATTAAAAAATTGCTGTTGGCAATTAAAAAAAAATGCTTTTGTGAGGCAAAACTGAGGAGCTACTTGATGGAGAAGTAGCGGCTCCAGTCTGGAAAACCAACACAAACGTCCGGGAGTGGGGGCGCTGACCACGCCCCCTTCCGAACCGCATCCGGTGACGCCTGCGAGCAGAGGATGACACGGCGGCCGGTCGGTACCACTTGGGCCCTCCCAGCCTGTATGGGGCGGAGTTTAATTTAGTTTAATAATGGGGGTGTGTTGAGTTGTAATTGGTCATTCAGAACTAAACGGGGATTTTTGGCTACATTTTTCTTATTTCCGGTGCTTTCAACTGGTTCAATTTCCTACCTTTGTTGTCAATATGGAGCGCTTCTGTGTGGACATGGTAGCTGTGTCCTCCTTTCAATACATGATCTGACTCTGTACTCTCGACGTCTGTCAAATGTTTGCCTGAAGATAGTTTAATAAGCCGAAAAGTTCGTAAATAAACTTAAATTAGTAGAACAAAAACAGGTTGTTTGTTTTCAACCGTATAAATGGACTTGTTCTAAAACGAAGTGACGGAAGAATCAATTTATGAGATTCTTGTGAGTGTTTCGGTATTTGGTTTCAGCTCTTTCTACTTACGGATCAAAGTGTTGGGCAAAGAAAGATCTGAACGGGATACAACCCCAAAGCGGTGTGTTATGGTGTCGTGTTTTTCATGGAAGGGGCTTGCACCCCTTGACTTTGAATTGTGTTTTGCGTGGCACTATCACAGCACAGACCTCACAGACCTAGCTAGATTGATGATATAAGCGCCTTCTTGCTTCCCAATGTTGAATGGCAGTTCGGGGATTGCATCTTTCAACACAATCGAGCACCTGTTCATAATGCACGCTCTTTAGCGGAGTGGTTACACGACAGTAAGATCCCTGTAATTTACCGGCGTGCATATCGTCCTGTCTTGATTCCTATGAAAGATCTTAGTGCCAGGTCTTACAGACCTACATCGATACCTTTCCTCAGTACAGCACATTCCGCAAGAAATCTTCTATTACTTGACTGAATGTATGCCTGAGAGAGTCATCAATGCTAGGGCTGGACTAGCACCATAATGAATTCCAGCTTTACCTTTGGTGGGCGCCAAGAACTTGTAAGTCATTTTCTGCCAGGTGACCGGATACTTTTGATCACATAGCGTAAATAAACTAGTATCGTGAGTTTGTGCGTACGTTCAAATTTTTACAATTGCAATTATTTCATTTAACATTGCACTGATCATACATGCTGAGGCCTCACAAAATCTAATATGAGCTCAAGGCTAGAGATCTAGCGTTTAAGAGTGTTTATGATATACACGTTCTTGGAAGACGATTATTCAACATACTTGTACGTCGTCCGCGAGATTTTTCCGTCATGTGGATTGAAGTGGGATAACACAGTTTAAAATAAAAGGCAAAATTGTACAAATCGAGTAAATAATATTTAATAAGTTGTACTGTTACAGTTATATAATAAAATACAAAAATATGAAAAACCCACGACTTCTGATTATATAGCTATATGTTCCCCCATATGTACCGGTACTTATATATTCGTCAGTGACGGAATATACTGTAGAAGTCTCTGCACCTAGGTTTAGTCAAGTAGTGACTACTGTCCCTGAACTTATGCGTTCAGATATCACAGTTGTCATAATATCATTGTATCATTTGAGTGATTTTTAAATAGTCGTGTCTATGTGGAACAACTGCTATATAAGAGGAGAGGACACGTCATACAAAGAGACAAGTGGAAAAGAAGATGGAGATGTCTGTAATCATCACCTCCTTCGCGACCAATATAGAAACTCATGTTGCAGCGTTCAACGCAGAATGGATTCAAAATTGTCGCGGATTATCATTGCGCAGATTTTTTTATTTCCATCTGATTAATCCCGTACATTTGGTAAATTTCTGTCTCTTCGATCGAGACAGTTACATACATTTTCTCTGTCGCTGGCATAATATTTATGAACGTTACGCGAAGGAAGTGATAAAGAAGACAGAACTTCCTTCGTACCTTTTCCATTAGGTACAAAACTTACGTAACTGATAAGGAAAATAGAACTCTGTACCTTTCGGATAAGGTGCAAAAAGATAAAGTAATGAATTTGATGGATGAGACATAATATATGACTTCAACTACGGATCGGGCAAAGCTGAAAATGTGTACCCAGCCGGGATCCGAACCCGGGTCTCCTGCTTTCTAGGCAGTTGCGCTGACCCCTACACCATTGGGACACAGTTATCACTGCACCTACAAGGACTACCTAAACACGCCTTCCGTCAGACACAAATTTTCAGCTTTACCCCGCCCGCAGTACACATTTTCAGCTTTGCCCATTCGCAGATGAAGTCATATATTCCGAGAATATGAAAGTGTTTTTGTTTTGTTAGAGACTGTAGCGTTGTGTGTGTATTGCTTAGCGTCAAATACACTACATCAGTGACACAGCCAGGAGGTTTTTTTTTTTTTTTTTTTTTCAATGAAGCCTATTAAATTAATTAACCTATGAATAATTTTTACACTTTTAATAATTTAACCAATTATACTACAAAAAAGATTACACAAGAAATAAAATGAGTACGCTCGGATTAATTTGAAAGTGTAAGAGGAGCAACGTGGTGGAAATAGAGTGTATGTAAGCATCTCGTAAAGTAATTAAACAACTTCTGTGTTACTACCGAAAGAGAAAATGTGTAAAAATCGAACTAAAATGACACTATTGTTCATAAGATTCAACTCAGTAGTCCCGCTGATCTGCTTTGCAGCGGGTCGCCGCGTGCGAACAATAGGCTCGTAACTCCAGCATAGCAGTAACAATAGCGGTTGCATCAAAGCTGGCGACCCATTCTCACGTTCACTTGTGCTTGGCAAATTATTATAGTTACGCTGTGTTTTCCGGTGACGACCTGTATAAAACAATAAAAATGATGGAATTAAAATATATCTGGGGGTTTTGGAGGGCGAGGGATGCATCAGCCACATTAGCTCACTCCTCCCCCCTGCCCCCCCCCCCTCCCTGGCTGCGCCACTTGACCATATATCGAGCTTTCGAATTTCCTTCTACAGCGCTCCCTCGTTTGTAGTTTGAATATGACTAGGCATATTCCTGTCAAAATGTCGGTAGTTGTGGAAGTTACAAAATTGTCCACATTACCTGAACATTTTATACGCCGCGAGAAACATAAGTTAACTGTTTCTTGATCCTTGCTCATGTAACTAGTTTCTCCTGCTATAAGTGAGGAATGTGTAGTGATATTCTAACTGTAGAATAGTGTGTCACCGTATGAAATATATCGACATACGTCCACGGTTGATAATAAGGCCTCAAAAATTTTCTTGTCCTCCTCCTATCGGCACGTCAATATTAAACATATCGTGTGTTTGTAGGAATTCCACTCTCATCATGGTTGACTACTCGTCCGCATGCACCGCTCATCGTTCTGTAGCAATGACCTCCACTGCAAAATTTCTTTCTGCCGTTTTTTGTATGTGCGCTGTTCCCGTGGGCGGTGAATTACGCAGGGCGAGTCACTTTTGGAGGTCGTATTTTTCCAGCGTTACATGCCGCCAGCGCCATTCACGTCCGCGGTATCAGGTCTGATGGCGCCGACACCTACTAAAGTTTTATAGGAGATGCCTGCTCGTGTGTTGGCGGCGATAGTTCGCTACGGCTTCTTTATGGACGGAAATTGCTGTCCTCATATCATCCTTGGGTAACGGCATTCCGATAGGTATGGACAGCCGCGGAAGCTGTTTTACTGAAAAATGCACCACAAGGGGTGGCCGGCCGCTTGACCTCCATTATGTGACGTCACGTTGAGAGCGTACATGTTCCCGTCGAAAAACGTGTCGGGGAACGGAAGTGTGTCCTCTTTTTCTAACTTTCCCGAAGAGTCTGAATCCCTCACCCACATTACATTTTTCCAGCTTTTCGCAAATATTCTTAAGCAACAATATTAAAGAAAACATTTCGCACGGAAAATTTACACAATTGTTCCTTTCGGACTGACACAGCATAAACTGATTTCTCTTGTTAGTTGAGAAATCTCCGACGCAAAATTGATCAAATGTCTACGGGAGAAATAGATATTCGTTAATTAGAAGTTTTTATTGGTGTTTATATCACTGAAAAAGATTGTAAATCAGTTAATGGAGTAAATACTGGAAAAGTACACCACTTTCTTGTAAGCCGCCTCATTAATAAATGCACGACACTATCTCGCTTCTTTCTATGAATCAGCACGGGCTTAGGAAACATCGTTCATGCGAAACTCAGCTTACCCTTTTCTTACATGACATCTTGCGAGCCATGGATGAAGGGCAACAGGCAGATTGTGTTTTTCTCGACTTCCAGAAGGCGTTCTACGCGGTGCCACACTGCAGACTGCTAATGAAGATACAAGCTTGTGGAATAGGTTCACAGATTTGTGACTGGCTGGAAGACTTCCTAACTAATAGAACGCAGTACGTTGTTCTTGACGGCGAGTGTTCATCAGAGACGAGTGTATCGACAGGCGTGCCTCAGGGGAGTCTGATAGGACCGCTATTATTTTCTACCTATATAAATGATCTGATGGACAGAGTAAGTTGTAATTTGCGGCTGTTTGCTGATGATGCTGTGGTGTATGGGATGGTGTCGTATTTAACTGACTGCAGTAGCATACAGGATGACTTAGACAAAATTTCTAGTTGGTGCTAAGAATGGCAATGTAGAAAAATGTAAGGTTATGCGTGTGGGTAGGAAAAACAATCCCATAATGTTCGAATACAGCATTAGTAGTGAGCTTCTTGATGCTGTCGCGCCGTTCAAATATCTAGGCGTAACATTACAGAGCGATATGAAATGGAACGAGCATGTAAGGATAGTTGCGAGTAAGGCGGACAGCCGACTTCGGTTTATTGGGAGAATATTGGGAAGATGAACTTCACCTGTAAAGCAGACCGCGTATAAAACGCTTGTACGACCACGTCTTGAGTATTGCTCAAGTGTTTGGGACCCGCAGCAGATCAGTTTAGAGGAAGACATAGAGGCAGTTCAGAGGCGAGCAGCTAGGTTTGTTACTGGTAGGTTCGACCAATGCGCGAGTGTCACGGAAATGCTCCGGCAACTCAATTGGGGATCGCTGGAGAAATAACGTCGTTCTCTTCTTGAATTTCTGTTCAGGTAATTTGGAGGGCCGGAATTTGAAGCTGACTGTAGTACGATCTTGCTGCCGCCTACTTACATTTCGCGTGGTGATCACAACGATAAGATAAGAGAAATTAGGGCTCCTACGGAGGCATATAGGCATTCTTTTTTCCTCGTTCTGTTTGTAAGTGGAATAGGAAAGGAAATGCCTAGTACTGGTACAGTGTACCCCCCGCCACGCACCGTAAGGTAGTATGTATGTAGACTATCCCAGAAGTGTCGTAATAAATCTGAAATCTGACAAGGAATAACTAGCATTCTGTGCACATTGCAAACTTGCAGGATATGAGGCCCATAAATAGACTCTGCGCCGACATTTGAGTCATTATTATGATGGGATTCAGTTAATACGATCTGAACTTGTAGCTTTTAAACATTAACGTACACTGATTATCGAGCGGTTTGTTACACTACTGCCGCGCATCCAGTGCAGTGGAATGAGGATGAGGTTTATGAAATACTGTATTGAGGTGGTTTTTTCAATGTCAAAGAGCGAGGTTGCTAAACAGTAGCTGCCGCTCGATGACTTTTTTCTGTGAGAATTTTTGTGTTGTTATTGACAACATTGTGGCCGTGGTGGCCGAGCGGTCTGCGGCATGTCAGTCACGGTCTGCACGGCCGCTGCGGTCGGGGGTTCGAATCCCCCCTCCCTCGGGCATGGATGTTTGTGCCGTCTTTAGTATAAGCTAGTTCATAAGTAGTTTGTAAGTTTAGGGACTGATGACCCCGTAGTTAAGTCCCATAAGCTCTACAAACATTTAAGCATTGACAACTTTAGGGATTTAATGAAATGAATGAGTGTGAACTTAGAGATACAGCGTTATTTAAATATTAACATCGCTGTTGTGCGTTATTTTCTTTGGATCTAAGAATTGCTAAATTCAGTGATGTACATTTGTCGGAGGCGACCTATTCTTAAACGTGATTATCGTGAATAAACTGCAATCGTAAATCATTATATGCATTTCATAGCATTTCTTCAGTTTTTTTACAGGCACAAGCTCCTGGAAAATTATCCAATATTTAAAAACACAAATATTTTCCTTCTGTAGAAAATTTTTTTTTGACGATTACAAAAACGTACATCTACATTTTAATGTTCCGTTCTCTCTTACCATTAGATTCAATAAAAAGTTTCAAAGCATCACGCCGATCTGGTAGTTTGACGTGCGTCACAATAAATAATGTATTCTTTTGTTTCTTCCATTATTTTCGTCGGTATTCATGTATAGGAATCTGGAAAACAGAAATCTACTGTAATGATTTTTGCCTCCCTTCCCTCAGAAACCAAATGAAAGCTTGGGCAGTTGCAAATGGGAGCGAATAAAGAATATAAAAGTCATTGACGATAGTTTAGAAGTAACCGCATAAACACACGTGCACGCCTGGCACATATAAATTTATACACCTGGAACTGAAGCTTTCGTCCAAGAGATAGGATAGTTTTAATCTCGGTTAATAACCTATATATTGCTAAAAATATCATGCCACCGTGCATGCGTGCAGCCCATAGTGGCTAGCTTTTTCCAAAAATTTCTTTTCAAACTTTGTGACGTAAGCTATACAGCTGAATAGTATATTTTATTATGTGACTTGTTTTGTTTTATATTTCCTGTTGAAGGCAGTCTTAGTCATTGTCGATATCTGGTAAAATAATTTTTAATTTTTTTAATCCATTGACTATATATTGCTTTTATTGTAAACGTTTTAATTGGTTGGGTAAATGTCCAATTATTCGTGATGTACATCAACCTGCAATCTGGGCTAGCGGCACAGTACACGGTAGGAGACAGGATGGCCACGGGTTTCTTTACTATGAATTTTAACCTAGCCTTTACCTGTCCACGACGTGAGCAGAATCGTCACATGGTTTCATTAAACCACTTTTTCTGGTTGGATAACTGGACTAATTTAAGGCCATATTAGACGTCGATGTGGCGATCACTGATGATTACACGGTACTCGTATTTTTTTCATGCTGCAATTTATTTCACGTCACTTTTTTTTCAGTTTGTAAAGGCATAACCGTTCTTTTTAAATTTTCGTGAACCTATTTTTTTCTAATTTTTCTGTGTAATACAGTATTATATGAGCTGCGCATTAGTTTCACAAGAACTCAGTTATGGCTTAACCCAATGAAAAATGTTTGTTTCTTTCGCTTTAATAAACGTAAAAAATCCTAGAGCTAGTTCAGGGACATACAAAGTTTCCGGAAGAACGACTGACTTGTAATTGCGAAGTTTCGCATTACGCGACAACACTCTTTTTATTGCAGTGTTTCCACGTTATTCGGTACACTTTCAATAGTTTGGTGCCTCTTTCTAAATCAGCTTCCCTGTCCAGCCCAGATGGTACAATGACTTCTCCCAGATATTTGAAGGTAGACGCCTATTTGATTGTGCCATCATTCGTCTGCAGTAGGGATTTTTGGATATTGTGTTGTCCATTGGTCATGAAATGTGTCTTCTTATACGAGATTTGGAAGCCTGTTCTTGATGTTATCTCATGTAAATTTTCTTTGGCATATCTGGTTCCTTCACTGGCCTTGGCAAGATAGCTAGGTCATCAGCAAAGGCTAGACCCTTCACTGTGATTCTCTGTCCCTGAGTACCAAGGCTTTCTCACCTTCGATTTCTTTTACCCATTTTCTGATGACCTTATCTTAAACTAAGTTGAAAAGGAACGGGGAGAGATACCATCTTCTTGTCGTCGTCGAAACCGTGTATGCACTTCGAATGGTTCTGATAGTTTTTTTTTTTTTTCGCTTCTTGTGCTTTCCTTTAACGCATATGTGGTGATGCTGTGCGTCATCGCACGGTAATCCGGTATGGCAAACAGAAGGGGACTATGTATAGTAAGGGCGCTACTTCCTTAGCGTATTATTTGTGGAAATTAGGGCATGGGGGCAGTCGGTGTGGATATCCACGTGGTCAAGGCCACCGCTAAACAGGATCATGATCTGAGTTTCGAATCCTGATCCGGCACAAATTTTCACTTGTCGCCGTTGAATTATTGTAATACTGTAAAGGAGCCATCATAATTCTTCCCTTCCTTCTCCTTTCCTCCTCGTACAGGAGGTAAACTTCACATGTTAATCCACAACGTTTGTTGTAGAGCATAATAGCACGTTGGCAAGAACAGTGACACAACTCAAAAATGCAGATCTTGAGAAAAGCGACACGGCTCTTGCCGTTGACGAACGTGAGGTAACCTACAACGAGTATGATCCTACTGCTCCCAGACGAACAAAGATGTGACGTTTTTGTATATATCGAGCTCTTCAGATACATTTTTCAGTGATGAGCTAAAAATTGGCGATATTTTTTTTTTTGGTCTCTTTTCTTGCCGAGGTGTGATATGTCTTTTGCTCGTTGCAGGTGGCGTGGATCCACATCGACCGTCAGATGATCCTGACGATCCACAGGCACGTGATCGCGCGCGTGCCTCGCTTCAGCGTGTCGCACGACAACCAGAAGACGTGGCTGCTGCATGTGAGCGACGTGCAGCGCGACGACCGCGGCATCTACATGTGCCAGGTCAACACCAACCCCATGATCAGCCAGACCGGCTACCTGCAGGTCGTCGGTGAGTGCTCATCCGCCTGTGGCGCATTCTCTTTCTGCTTAGCCGAAATTACCCGATACAGTGCTCCAAAGTATTTGTATCGGGCACAACCCAACAAGTGCGTAAGGCACGCAGTACACAGTGCAACACAGTTACACTCGTGGAAAATGAAAAAAAGGACACCATGAACTCGTCGAATGAACAGAGGGAAATTTTATTGACATACTCTCGAGGATGTGGACAACACAGTTCACATAGGCAGAGCCATACGCACGAAGTAGTCAAAAGAGTGTGCGTAATGTCGACGCCAGTACCGTGCATACCCTCCTTTTGCAGCAATGAAAGCTGCAATTCTCCCATGGAGGCAATCTCAGAAGTGCTGGATGTAGTCTTTCGGAATGGCCTGCCTTTGCAGTTTTGACCTGTTACCTCATTTGGGTCCGATTTCGTACTGGTCGCGCAGACCGCGCAAGATCACGTTTCGTCCAGCCCCAAAAATACTAAATGGGGGGACAGATCTGGGGATCGTGCAGACCAAGGTAGGGATAGGCGATTATGGGAATGAGTCGACTAATCGATTTTTTCGATTATGTAAATGGATCGATCAATTATATCGATTGTATGTATCCTAATAATATATTATTCGATTAATTCTTACATCTATGTATTGGAGTGTATAAATATTCCTCAGTTTTATTATTTATGGTAAAAAGGTTTTATACACAGAAAATAAAGCGATGTTATCACACCTATTTTATTTAAATGACATGTTATTAAGTTACTAATTTAGAAATAGTTACCTTCGTATGTCTGTAGAGTCTTGAAAGTTTCACTATCTGTTGGCTGATCACCACAGCTCCTCTTTTCACGTGTATCTCTTGATACTGCATTTTTAATACCGATGGACAGGTGCTGAACATGTACAGTATTGTCTGCAATGTCAATGGCAGGTACAGTGATCTAGAGTTTGAGTACCAGTATGCGATTTACATTTCGAAGCAATTGTATAAATGCAGTTCATTTCAGTAGTTGTGTTGCATGAGTTATAAGAAAACCAATCATTGTTTATTTAATAAATAATTAATTTCCTCGTAAGTGATTTTTTTTCTTCTAAAATTATAATGTGGAAGAGATTACCATAGTACTTACATAGTTAATTTTCAAGTGATTCATGAGGTTTGTTGTAAAGTGTCTTTGAAGACAGATTATATTTACATAATCCATTGTCACCTTTCCCGAAATACTTCCACACTGAACTTGGTTTCTTTGGTGCCATGTTTTAACATAGCACTTGTCTCCACAAGATAGTTCGGCAAATGGACACAGCAATAAAACTCTTTAGCCTCTTAGGTTGAAGGGATACATTGTTTCCAGCCGAATGGCCAAAGGAAGTGACGTCACACCCAATCATTGTTGATCGGTGTGTACAAGTCGAGCTGGTGCGGTAGCTGCATATGTAGCGATTTCAAAGGTACTGAAGTAATTGATCGAAAGGATAATCGATTTCGTAAAATTAATTGATGTGAAAGAAAGATCGATTATTTCATAATCGTTTACCGAAATAATTACGATTAATCAATTAATTGTAATTAATCGCCCAACCCTAGACCAAGGTTGTTGACATACGCATTGAACAAGTAAATTAGTGCTACAGGATATCTGTGGACGTGCATTATCCTAGCAAGACGGGTTGAATGACGGTTTGAATATTCCGTGCATTGTTCACCCCCTAGACGATCTCCAGAGGAGGACCAATGTAGAATATGGTTGTCCATACAATGATGTACTATCCCGCATGACGTTAGAACTTTTTCTCCTCACGCCCAAACATCGTAGAGCCCGCTTCCAGTGGTGTCGCTGTAGGCGTTTATGAGAGAACCAATGGAGAGGTATCATCTTCAGTGACGGGAGTAGCTTTTACTTCGGTGCTTATGATGGTCGTACGCGAGTGTGACGTAGTGCAGGAAGCGCGAATACCAGGAGTGTATACGACAGAGGTACACGGGGCCGACACCCAGCATCATTGTGTGGGGAGCTATACCATACATTCGCCATTCTCCTGTGGTGACTGTTGAGGGGTCATTAAACAATTCACTGTACACTGAATCGTCTTGCTACCGTTCATGCACCCAGAACCATGATTCTCCAAAAGGATAATGCACGTCCACGGTATACCGTACCACGTAACGTGCTCTTCAATGTTGTTGCTCTAAACAACAACAACAACAATGTTTACGTCAACTACACAGGCCTGCACGATCCCAAGATCTGTCCCCCACTGAGCGTGCTACATCTACATCTACATAGATACTCTGCAAATCACATTCAAGTGCCTGGCAGAGGGTTCATTAACCACTTTCATCACTTTTCTCTACCGTTCCATTCTCTAATAGCGCTCGGGAAGAAAGAACACCTAAATCGTTCCGTTTTCGATCTGATTTCTCTTATTTTATTGGGATGCTCATGTCTCCCTAAGTAGGTGGGTGCTAGCAAAATATTTTCACATTCAGAACTAGAAGTCGGTGATTGAAACTTCGCAAACAGATCACGCCGCAATGAATAACGTCTTTCTTTTAATTATTTCCACCCCGATTCGTGCAACATTTCCGTGACGCTTTCCCCCCGTAACGTGATAAGACAAAACGAGCTGCCCTTCTCTGAACCTTCTCAATGTCTTCCGTCAGTCCCACCTGGTGAGGGTCACACCAAGGGCAACAGTACTCCAGGAGAAGACGCACAAGTGTAATGTAGGCAGTCTCTTTGGTGGAGCTGGTGCATCTTCGAAGCGTTCTGCCGATGAAACGTAACCTTTGGTTCTCCTTCCCCACAATATTTTCTGTGTGTTCTCTCCAGTCAAAGTTATTCGGGGCCGAACGAAACGTCATCGTGCACGGTCTTCAGGACCGGAACGAAATCTGGCCCAACTAAGGCAACAGGTGGAAACTGCAAGGCAGAACATTCCGAAAGACTACATTCAGCACCCCTACGATCTTCTCCATTTGAGAATTGCAGCTTTCATTGATGCAAACGGAGGGTATAAGCGATAATATCGTTGACTCTGCGCACGCTCTGGTGACTGTATTCGCTTGAGTATGGCTCTGATTGTGTCAATAAACTTTCCCTCTGCTCGGTCAACGAATTCATGGTGTTGTTTTTTCATTTTCCAGGAGAGTAATTGTTTCTGTGGTGCATGGATTACTTGCTAGATTTCTACAAAAGTTTGTGGATTAGTCTTATGGAATCTTAGTTTGTATCATAGCAGAGTTGTAAAATTATTTTAATGTGTCACACGCGACTGTTTTCGTGAATTTTAAATATCATTTTCAGGTGTTGAACCAACTGCAACAATAAAACCAACTGTGATGTGGTTCCGTAAAGGGTTATAGGATTATAGCTATTTGTGTGTAATTATATACGAATAATTTAGTGATGGGACGTGACTAATTGTAAAAATGATTGCACTGGCAAATTTTACGGCCCACTTATATAAAAAAATACAATATATTATATTTAAAATTTAACATTTATTAAAATCTATAAAAATATGATTGTAATATTTATATACCTTTATTTTTACATTTTTCATTATTTCTTGTCTGCAATATTTGCAAAACTTGGCCGAAAAAAGCCATTGTGATCTTTATTTTTATAATTTTTTATTTCGGCCATTTTCGAAAACGTTTTAGAAGAAATTAAATATGTTTTGGGGGTCGCGTTCGTAAATAATGAAACCAAACCCAACAATTGTTAATTATGATTCAAGGTTTGTTTTGTAATTTTTTTAAAAGGTATTTTCCTGTAATCATACTTAGATGTGTACGTCAACCACCATTGCCAACACGATTCGCAGATATTACGTGTTTGTCCTTATCTTGCACAATTTCAAACACATTTGCAAAAATAAAGGCGATTGTCTAAGTGTCTGTGTCTGTTTACTACATATTTCCATGTGTCAGGTCGCGACATTCTATCGTTCAACATCAAGTTTTACGGAAATATTTTTGCCGCCAGAGACCCTATGCCACCATAACCGGACGCCACAGAAGTGCGGACTATGCCGCATTTCGGCATTTATTTGTCGGATTGAAACCTGCATGAAATGAGTTACAGCAATATAGCGGCAGAATCATGTGAGAGAATTATATCTTTACACATGTGTAGGGTACCATTGTTCAGAATGATCGTAAAATGGTTGAAACAAAGGTTACTATATTTTAAAATTCTGACCACATTTGCTTGAAAATACTTTCAATCCGCAAATAAATGCCGAGATGTGCTTCACTTCAGTGGCATCCGGTTATGGTGCCGTAAAGTCGCTGGCGCCCAAAAATATGTCCGTAAAGCTTGATGTTGATCGTTTGAATGTCGCAACTTGAAACATGTAAACACGTATACAGACAGACACGTAGACTGTTCTAAAATGTTTGTATAGCTATGTGTCTTAACTACTGGGTCATCAGTCCCTAAACTTACAAACTACTTATGAATTAACTAACACTAAGAACGGCACAAATATCCATGCCCGAGGGGAGATTCGAACTCCCGACCATAGTGGCCGTGCGGACCGTGACTGGAGCGCCTCAGTCCCCTCGGCCACCGCGGCCGGCCCACTTAGACAGTGTCTTATCGCTGTTGGTTTTGCAAATATGTTTGAATTGGTGCAAGAAACAGACAAAAACGTAATTGATCAAACTTGAAGACAATTTTTTCTCTTACAAATCGGTTTATTCCGTTTTCGTCTCGCAATGGAAACTCTCCATCGCATCCCCTCAGATTTAATAGAAGGATGCCGCAATGCATAAACTACTGAATACGGATCACTAAAACAAGAAGAATGTATGCGGAACTAAGGAAAAAAAAGCTTAATAAAAACTGAAAACTACAAATTTTTATGATACGTCACATTAAGGAAGCATGTGCAGCAAACGTGTGGTTATGGTTTTGTACTAATAAACAGAATATCCTGGGCTCAAGTACCATATCCTAAAAACAACTTTTCTTTTTTGTCACTACATTATGAAATGTCCGTCATATTATTGACGTCTCTTTCTTCTTTTTGTAGCCCTCGCAATTTTCTTACTATTGATTAGTCACGTCGTAAGAACATATTGCTGTCAGAAGCAAATGAATATTGAGGGCAGGCGAAATGCCGCATAGACCGATCACCTAAAAAGACTAAAAAAAAAAAAAAAAAAAAAAAAAAAAAAAAAAAAAAAAACTGGTGGGAAGTGTGTCACAATAAAGGCTCATCGCTTTTAATCATATAGTTAAGTACCGGTGAAAATACATGATCACGGATACAAATGTACAAGTAGTTCGTAGCCTACTGGAAGCAGCAGGTTAGATGCGAGTTAATCGCGTCTTAGTAGGGAATGCTACACCCAAACAAACGTCTAACACACGTAAACAGCGACTACAGTGCACGGCGGAGAGAGGATTCCTGTTATATGACGCATATATCATCACTAGTGTCGTCCATAACACGAAGGGTATACCTGTGTAGGAACCGGTTGACGTGACACCTTGCGATCAAACGTTTGCTGCTTCCATTTTAGAACCACTTCCTTTCAGCTGCTAATCGAGTGGTATTGCGTCGCGGATGTTACAGTACAGTAGAGTCGGAAAAAAAACTTACAGCGAACAGACACATCAGTGAACGAACGGACAGTTCTTTTGTGAAAAAGAAAAACCACACAACAGAAAGGGATGGAGAAAGCTGCTGTGAGGGACCGGATCTCAAAAATGGAGAGACCTTGCGGATTAACTAAAAACATTTACAACAATATTGCATCTTTTGGAATGGCAAAAATAAAGCACTACAGTGCTGTGGTAAAAATAGTGCGCCTATATTGAAGCGAATGCTCTATGAATTACAAGTAGGAAAAGCTGCAGAAGGATAATATTACGGAAAGTCATGGATCCAATACAGGTTGAACGTGGCTGGAAACTTGGGAGCACCACTGAAACCCATAAAAAAGGGGGAGAAGTCCCTGAGGCAATGAAAAAGAGGTTATCCATTCTATGACATCCTTACACAACGGACAAAACCAGATAAACCAAAAGGATATTGGACTACCTATGGAAAAACAAGACGACTACGACATGGATTAAGAAAGCTCTTAATGATCTATAAAGGTTGAACATTCAGAAAGTTCAGATGTTAAGTAGGGGTACATTTCGGACTATGGTTCAAAATTTGGAAGAATGTCGAGTTTAAAGACCAAAGAAGACTGGAAGTGCCTGCACGGATGAACAGAAGCAACAACACAGCGTCCATATGAAGGAGTACTGGAGAAAGAGGAAACTTCAGACAAAAAAAAAAAAAAAAATAAAATTGTAGCGTGATCCTAAGTGATCAATATACAACTGAGAGAAGAAATACAGTGAGTAAGTTTTAAGGAGGGACTTTCGCAGCTCACAGGATCAAGACGCTATCGCTGAAGATATTTCTCAATCGTCATATATGTTGTACTATGGATGTTTTCTATTTCTTTCTTTCTTTTTTTTATGGCTCCACACACTTTCTTCCTGTTTTTTGTTTGATCTCCAATCAGTTTTTGTCGCATTATCCAATGTGCCTGATAACAGCTAAATCTGAGGAGGTTGCAATACGGGAGTTTCCATTGTCATATTAGCGATTAAGGCCTTATTTACAATTAACTTTCTAGCTGTCAATAGGAGATCGCAAACTGCCAAATTGTAACGTAATAACAATGATAATAATTATTATTATAATGAAGTTAGTGTGGCACCTTGACCTGGTACAGATCTTTCAAGAAGACTTCACTTAAGTAACTTGATTGTTCCCAAACTATTCCAGTTCTCTAACCAGAGAAATGGGATCTACACCTTATTGTAGAATCAATAACAACGTGTCCTTTCTGGCAGCTCCTGGTTTCGCTGAGAGGCGAAGGATGGGTTAAAACGTGCGATGAAAAATCCATGGTCAGACGGAACTGCGATTCTGAGGCACTGTAAAATTCTTCCCATCTCCATTGTTGTCGTGTGGTACAGAAACCGTATGACGACGAAATACTTGAATAAAGGACGGTATTATGACGCGCTTCGCCAGCTTAGGGCACCTTCTGCCATTATGCCTGACGTCCCTGTAGCATAGAGTAGGTCTTCGTTCCAACTTATTTAGATGACAGGCGTCAGTACTGGTACTGCCTGTGGCAGCGTTGAAATGCACACATTTGAATAATAACTGTTTACGTAGGGTACGCAAACTGATTGGGGCAACAGGGTGACAACCTATAAACGACTTTATCTTATTAACAATTTCAGATTCAGGTCGCAAATGGTATCATTAGAGGTGTAGATTTCTCAGCAAATTATCATCAGATGATCTGAATGCTAAGAGAACTATAGTGTGCCAGACTAACCTGAATACCTCAGTTACACAAATTTTCTGTCTAAAAAACTGTCCAACAAATGACGATGTTATTAGAAATCGAAAACAAGAATATTTTGATCCGAAGCTGGAACATAGAATAATGACTGTGACTATTTCAAAAGTTATTTGACACAAAGGAAGGGGGGAGGGTGGTTGCCAAAATTATATGAAGACCTTACACTAACGAATTGTTCATCCATCGAAAAGATTTGGCTCACCATTCATTTTCATAACAATTGTGACTCTTAGAATGAAATAATAAATTTCTTTACAGTCCCCAACAGAAGTCATCTTTTCTTGTACCAAAACATCCGCAATTACTTCAACAGTGTTGGAGGTGTAAATCAGAACTCATCACTACGGTTCAGTTATGTTGAACCATTTTATTCTTCAGAGGAGTCCTTTGATAATTTTATGATGCTGCGCAAAGCACGCCTGACGTTGTGTGTGGGCGCTTTTATCATTTTGAAATGTGCCAATGCTTGGTAGTAATATGTTAGTCATAATAAGAAGCTTACAGTCGAGTCTGGTGATATATTAGTTCGTAGTTATCCAATAAATGGTAGTGATAATAGGTTGAATACCACGATACGCAATTCATGACGGAAAATGCCCCATACTTAAATGTAGGACTTAAATGTAGGACACTGATTAATCAGAATCGCGGAGGAATAGCCGTGTGTAGTAACGCGCTTTGCTTCTGTACGCGCAGCCGTTCGCCGTCGGAGGTTCGAGTCGGAGGTTCGAGGTTCGAGTCCTCCCTCGAGCAAGGGTGTGTGTGTGTGTGTTATGATAAGTTAGTTCAAGTACTTTGTAAGTTTAGGGAATCGATGACCACTGCAATTAGGTCCCATAATATTACAAACATTGACGTCTCTTTCTTCTTTTTGTAGCCCTTGCAATTTTCATACTATTGATTAGTCACGTCGTAAGAACATATTGGTGTTATAACACGAAGGATATACCTGTGTAGGAACCGGTTGACGTGTCACATTGCAATCAAACGTTTGCTGTTTCCATTTTAGAATCACTTCCTTTCAGTTGCTAATCGAATGGTATTGCGGCGCGGATGTAGAGTCGCAAAAGAACTTACAGCGAACAGACTCGTCAGTGAACGAACGGGCAGTTCTTTTGTGAAAAAGAAAAACCACACAAGAGAACTGGTTGGAGAAAGCTGCTGTGAGGGGACCGGATCTCAAAAATGGAGAGACCTTGAGGATTAACTAAAAACATTTACAACAAAAGTGCATCTTTTGGAATGGCAAAAATAAAGCACTACAATGCTATGGTAAAAATAGTGAGCCTATGTGGAAGCGAATGCTCTATGAATTACAAGTAGGGAAAGCTGCAGAAGGATAATATTAAGGAAAATCATGGATCCAATAGAGGTTGGAAGTGGTTGAAAACTTGGGAGCAACACTGAAACCCATAAAAAGGGGGGAGGAAGTCTCTGAGGCAATGAAAAAGAGGTTATCCTTTCTATGACATCTTTACACAACGGACAAAACCGGAACAACCATAAGGATATTGGACTACCTATGGAAAAACAAGACAACTACGACATGGATTAAGAAAGCTCGTAATGATCTATAAAGGGTCAGATGTTAAATACATCTCGGACTACGATTCAAAATCATTCACAGTCTGCACGGCCGCTACGTTCGGGGATTCGAATCCCCCTCGGGCATGGATATTTGTGCCGCCCTTAGTAGTAGCTAGTTCATAAGTAGTTTGTAAGTTTAGGGACTGATAACCCAGTAGTTAAGTCCCATAAGCTCTACAAACTTTTGAACATTTGTAGAAAGCAATTTAACACTGATTAATCAGAGTCGCGGGGGAATAGTGGCCTGTACTATCGCGCTTTGCTTCGGTACGCGCAGCCGTTCGCCGTAGGAGGTTCGAGTCCTCCCTCGAGCAAGGGTTTGTGTGTTATGATAAGTTAGTTCAAGTACTTTGTAAGTTTAGGGAGCCAATGACTACTGCAGTTAGGTCCCATAACTTTACGAACATTTGAACACTTTTTTGATTAATCGGATCATATTACATACTCCTAGTCATTAAGTATCTCGTTATTATGGTCATGGCATTTATTCCACCGCAGCTTTGCGTTGGCTATCGTAAAGAGTTTCGAAAATGCTTCCATAAATGTTCAGCTCTGGTTATAGTGTCATCGAAACTGTGTTACTCAAGTGAATCAAATGTTCAAATGTTTGTAAGGCTTATGGGACTTAAATACGTGGTCATCAGTCCCTAAACTTACAAATTACTTATGAACTGCTTACGAACTAGGACGGCACAAATATCCATGCCCGAGGGGGGGATTCAAACCCACGACCGTAGTGGTCGTGCACACCGTACTGAAGCATCTCAGTCCCCTCGGCCACCGCGGCCGGCCTCAAGTGAATGTTTAGTTTTGCAGTCGCTTTTGCTGTGGGAGATTTATGTCGTCGCAAAAATCGTTCTTAATGTTTGCCGATCGTTGTCCGCAAACATCGAGTTTCACCCAGTATTCATTTTCGTAAATGACGTAACTACACTCCTGGCCATTAAAATTGCTGCATCACGAAGATGATGTGCTATAGATGCGAAATTTAACCGACGGGAAGAAGATGCTGTGATATGCAAATTATTAGCTTTTCAAAGCATTCACACAAGGTTAGCGCCGGTGGCATTACCTACAACGTGCTGACATGAGAAAAGTTTCTAACCGATTTCTCATACACAAATAGCAGTTGACTGGCGTTGACTAGTTAAACGTTGTTGTGGTGCCTTATGTAAGGAGGAGAAATGTGTACCATCACGTTTCCGACTTTGAGAAAGGTCGTATTGTAGCCTATGGCGATTGCGGTTTATCGTATCGCGACATTGGTCGTGATCCAATGACTGTTAGCAGAATATGGAATCGGTGGGCTTAGGAGGGCAAAACGAAATGCCGTGCTGAATCCCAACGGCCTCGTATCACTAGCAGTCAAGATGACAGGAACCTTATCAGCATGTCTGTAACGGATCGTGCAGCCACGTCCCTGAGTCAACAGATGGGGACGTTTGCAAGACAACAACCATCTGCACGAACAGTTTGAAGACAGTTGCAGCAGCATGGACTATCACCTCGGACACCATGGCTGTGATTACCCTCGACGCAATGACGAACCTGGGTGCACGAATGGCAAAACGTCATTTTTTCGGATCAATCAAGGTTCTGTTTACAGCATTTGCATTCTCCTTTTGCGACATCGCGATGAACGCACATTGGAAGCGTGTATTACTCTTTGTCATACTGGCATATCATCCGACGTGATGGTATGGAATGTCATTGGCTACATGTCTCGGTCACCTCTTGTTCGCATGGACGGCACTTTGAACTGTGGCCTTTAAATTTCATTTGATCCCTGCGACCCTTCATTTGATCCCTGCGAAACCGTACATTTCAGCAGGATAATGAACGATTGCATGTTGTTGCAGATCCTGTACGGGCCTTTCTTTATACGGAAAATGTTCGACTGCTGCCCTGGCCAGCACATACTCCAGATCTGTCACCAACTGAAAACGTCTGGTCAATGGTGACCGAGCAACTGGCTCGTCACAATACGCCAGTCACTACTCTTGATAAACTGTGGTATCGTGTTGAAGCTGCATGTACACGTCATCCAAGTTCCGTTTGACTCAATGCTCAGGCGTATCAAGGCCGTTATTACAACCAGAGGTGGCCGTTCTGGGTACTGATTGCTTAGGATCTATGCACCCAAATTGCGTTAAAATGTAATCACATGTCAATTCTGGCATATTTGTCCAATGAATACCCGTTTGTCACCTGCGTTTCTTATTGGTGTAGCAATTTCAATGGCCAGTAGTGTAGTTTCTACGCTAGCGTTACTGTGGAAAATCTCAGTACTGGAATGATAAACAGTGTAGCCAATTCCGTCACTTATACACTAGCCAAAACAATTAGGATATCAGTTGATATATCAAGGTTCAGAGTTATTGTCATCGGCAGAAAGAACTAAAATGGTTTGACATCTTTCTGTCAGTTATACGGAGTGGGCAATACATCATTACGGCGAGATAGTGATAATAACCGAAAGTTGCTGCAGAGGGTTTTGGTGGTGTTGTTTACTCTACCAAACGAATTACACAAGCAGTTGTGTTCAGATAGTGTAGTGAGCAGGTAGTGCAATTCAACAACAATGTGACTTGCCCGAAGCTGTGGCATGGGAGGGGGGGGGCGTAAGAAGATTGGAAGCGGGACGGAGGTGGCTGCAGCTATTGCAGTGTCCCAAACAGGACCAGGACACGATTTACGGCAACAGACACCGTAAAAAGAAGAGAATTCCAAGGTCGTCCACGGGTACAATTAGCAAGTGATGACCGTTCTTCGGTTAACAGCCCATCGTGATGGGACATTGAAGCAATTCACCTGCAAACCACCCTCCAGACATCAACAAGACTGTCAATATCAACATGAGAAATACGAAATCGCCCTCAAGAATGTGGATTTTATGCTCGGACGCCTTTGGTGAGTGTGCCATTAAAACCTCGTCACGGTTTAGCCTGCAAAAATTTGGCGGAGGAACGTCAGGACTGGAGTCATAAGGAATGGCGCCGAGTTCTGTTCACAGATGAGTCATGATTTTGTGTTCAACTGGACAATAGTCGTTCCCTCATCTGGAGAGAATGTGGAACTCGGAGCAGTGCTGGTTATGTGCAGGAAAAATCAGTATATTGTGGTGGTGGACGAATGGCGTGGGCAGGTGTCAGTATGGGTGGACATAAGAACTTCTGTGTCATTCAGTTGGTGCTTTTAGTGCTCAGACGTACAGAGACGAGATCCTTTGACATTTATTGTGCCGTAAGCTGGTGACATTGGAGATAGGTTCCTTCCGGTCGACGATAACGCTCTTCACTACATGGCTGCTCTGATCGGAATTGAACGAAAAGAGCTTGTTTACCGGACTTAAATTCGATGGACTATGTCTGGGATGCACTTCGCAGACGCATTGGAAACAGACGACCACATCCCACAACGATTGCAGAGGTGGATATTGCACTCATGGAAGAATGTCCAAATATCCCTCAAGGACTGATTGATATACTTGTCCACGACACACAGTTGTGCAACTGTACTGGCCGTCCGAGGTGATCACACACCATATTAAAGGGGAATAATAATGCCTTTTTCATTATTATGGTAGCTCCATGGTGTCCCGCAGTAAGTAAACGTCAAGTAAAGAGTTGATAGAGAAAAATATCGAACTGTATCACACACAAATTACAATTGTGAACAATATCTGAATAAAATTCGTTACCATATCTATATTTTGTTGATATCTCACCTGATACCCTAACTGTCTTGAACAGTGTACTTCATCTAACAGGGCACTATCGAGTTCGCCTCCTTGCTTGTTTGAGAAATCAATCATTTTACCGACATTTGTGTTCACAAAACATATAATACTACTACGCAACGTTCAAGACTTTCTACTTCATTTGTGAACTACGGCCCCTTCACAGTGTTCTACACATACATATTTACCTTAGAAATCACATTTAAGTGCGTCGATTAGGGTTTAGCTAACCGCTTTCCATGATATTTCTCTACCGCTCCATTCTCTACGAGTGCGCGGAAAATATTTCTGTATTCGATCTGATTATTTTTATGCCATTATGATGATAGCATCTTCCATTGTAGTAGGTGAGGTAACAGAATATGTTTGCATTTGAAGGACAAACTTGTTGAAAGAAATTTCGAAAATAAATCTCGTCGCCATTAATAAGTGTTAACCCTTGGCAGTGGTGCCAACATGCAAAAAGTTTTGGTATACTGGTGTTCGTATTATTTTATCCGTCTCCTGTGTTGGTATGTAATATGCGAAAAAGGCATCCCAAGACTACGAGGGTAACATTGCGAGATTCCGCGATAGATTCAGTTTGAAAGATAAGATGAAATTTGCGGTGCACACCGACAACGCGGGAACGTTGGACGCTTGGCTTCTTTTTGCTCGCACCGCGCTGGAAGCGATAATGCGCAGTAAAATCCCTAAGATAAACAGGCACGGTTACTGCGGTTAGCGCCGAACACAAATCAATGGTTTTGCCGCACTCCACCGTCCGTTGTGCTTTTTTAGCCGGCGAGCTACGAATGATTTAGCTGTCGGTTTTGCAGCACTTGTCCGTATATTTAGCAAATAGTTTGGAGTCCGCGGAACGCTTTTGCAGTATTGGCGATATTGTATATCTCACGTCGTTCACAAATATTTTTACTGGGCGACCTGTTGTAATAAAACACATACGCGCGCAAACAGCCTGCTAAAGCGACAGGTAATATGTAATATCCCTTTGTGAACGATGTTAATGTGGGCTCAAATATTAAATTTTGTAATCTGCTTCGAAAACCATTCCAGTCGGCGAGGAGGGCTTAAAAATATTTGTGCGGTGACTGCGACGTTTGATATTAAACGTTATGCACTGATTCGGATGTATGTGCCGCATTTGATTTGTGATTTTACCTGCCGCAATTTACTCAGTGAGTAGTGTCTGGACTATTAACTTACAGTCAGGACATTTTCACGAGGGAAGTAATGAGGATTAATCTTCTAACCAACATCTATACGTACCAGTCTTAGGAATTTCAAAGAGACTGGTTGGTTTGCCAATCATGCTTTGTGATGTGGTCATTACGTGTCGTACAAAAATCGAAAGACTTTTTAAAACATAACGATTCGTTGGATTAATAATATCTAGGACCACACGATGTACAATAAATGGATTATAAACTGATTTAGCTTATTTTTGCGCTGTTGCTTTAATGATTTAGGATTCGGTTTTTTCTATGGTGCTATTAAATAGTTTCTATCTTTTTGGATTTTCCTATCAGACAACTTGATACTATATGCATTTGCTGCCTAAAAATCCTTGTGTATCACATTAACTTTATTCACTACTTTGATTCAGTTCACTATCTCATTAAAATTTTACTGCAAGTTAATAACAATTAATTCATTCTCTACAGACGCATGTAGGGTCAACAAATCAAAGATATTCATTTCATCGTGGTCTTCAATCCGGAAACTACTTTTATGCAGCTCTCCACCCTACTCTATCCTGAGAAAGCCTCTTCGTCTCCCCATAAGAACGACAACCCACATCCATATGAACCCACTTACCGTATTCGCTTATTGGTGTTCCTCTGCAATTTTTACCCGACACAGCTCCCTCCAAAGTTAAATTAACGATTCGTCGGTGTCTAAAAATAAGTAATACAAATCGAGACCTTCTTTTAGTCAGGGAATCCCAAAAATGTATTTCTCCCCAATTCTGTTTAAAAGAAAAAGATGTCGGTTTGCCATTTTCTCAGTCTATAATCTAAGATGTCGCGTAAGATGAGTATTGCCTCACGTTTCCCTAAATTTCTCGTAAGTTTAAACTGATAAACCTGAAGTCAACTTCTATTAGTTTTTCTCGTTTTTCTGCACATAATGTCAGAATTGGGCAAGCATGATATATGAAACTCATTGTTCTGCAGCTTTCACACCTCTTTGTGCCTGCTTAGTTTGGAATTGGGACTATAACATTTATCGTAAATTCTGAGGTTATTTAGCCTGCCTAAAACTCCTTGACGTGTCCACTCATAAGGGTCACCTTCGACCTCGAAAGCTCTGACAAGGAAAGTACTTGGGCTCGAACAAACACATATGTATGAACTTTTGGTTACAGTATCTCTACGTACACTTCAATGTGCTGGTGGGTGTCGTTTTTATCTAAAACTTTGCAATCATGCTCTAGACAGCACTGTAGATGTAATTGTAGACGCCATACGTAATGCAGATATCTGAACTATAACCATATAATAATCGTCGTACATGTTCTCTAGCGTATTGTAATCAAAAGACGTGATGATATTTGCAACTTTAACCTTCTTCAGGGAAGACTGTTGGTATTCACTGCCCCTGCTTCCATCGCCTCTTCCCGCACATATCGTAGCACTACCGCTAGCAATTAGTTCTTTCTCATTATCATCCCTATTATCGTCATTATGTGTTAGTGTTACAACAGTATCTAACTTATGATCATATTTCTGTACCGTAACAGATACGAGAAAGCATGCAAATGATTCATCTTCTACACTAATACCATCTTCACGAAGAAGGGCTCTTCGTAAATTCTTCTCAACCAATAGCAATACATTAGCAGGATTGATTACCAACCGACGCTTCATCTGATGCTTCACCACAGAAATTATGTTACAAAACGCAACTTCGGAGGCACACTGCACTATCTCTATTGGCGAACCGACAGGTCAAAGTACAATGTGGCAAGGCACACGCAGAGGCCTCTAACGGACGACTGCAGAGTTTTGCAGATGCGGGAGTATCACTAGTGCAATAAGGGATCTTTACATTATCTCTCATAAGATTTTGATGTATATGTGTTTGTTCGAGCCCAAGTACTTTCCTTGTGAGTATATTTCATCTAATACAGGGCTCGTGTTCGACTTAGTTCTTTCAGTGCTTTCATCTTCTTCTCTCATTATGGTATATCCTAACGCATCTTCATCTAGTTCCTCTTTCCTTCCTACAACATTGTTCCTCTTTTATTCCTTTTCGCTAGTCCATGTTCACACCTTTGACCTCGAAAGCTGGCATACGCACAAAACCATGCTTGGCATAATAGGCAATCTTAAACAGGATAGCGGTGTGAGTTATTTCCACACAAAACGTTGCATTGTACCTCAAGTAGCAAAGTAAGAAGATATGAATAATATAGGAAAGAGATTATACGTAATTCAATGGCGTCAGTGTATCATTACCTATTCAATCAGCAGCGCCAGAAACTCTCTGCTTAAATAATTTGTAATAGCGCGAAACACGAAATTTAGCTGTACCAACCACCTGGAAGTGCTTATATTAGTCCTCAAAGTGCAGATGCGGGATTTCGATGAAGAGTTAAAATAATGTGGGAGAGAAAAATGTGAAACCTCACTAAAACCATCTTAACACATTCCAAATCACCATGACTCTTTCTGTTGCTCTGGAGATAAATGTCATGTACTGGTTGAAGAGACACTTTAAGGTTCAAGTTCTTCTTTTCCTTCAAGTTCTGTATATATATCAGGGTAACGTCGTGTATATCTGTGTCGTCCGCATTATATTTCTGAATTATTATGATATTCGAGGCATTTCCGCAAAGTAAGATTTGTTTAGTTATATAAAACAAATATGTAAAGATACCGAAAAAAATATTTACTGTAAAAAATATACAACTGATAAACTACGTTTCTACATAGATTCCGAAATTTTGTAGGCACTTGTCATAGTGTGGCACAAGTTTTCGTATGCTTTCTTCATAGAAGGTTGCCGCCTGTTTATTCAACCATGTGGTAATATGTACTTTCAGCTCGTCATCATCGTTGAGGTGTTGACCACCAAGGACAGATTTTAGGTGTAGGAAGAGATGAAAGTCGCTAGGAGGAAGATCCAACACGTCCTAGTGAAATTCCTGTAAGAATTGTTTGCTCACATTCGACGTGTGAAGTCGGGCATTACCGTGGAGAAAAACAAGACCTTTTGACAGTAATCCTCGGCACTTGTTTTGTATTGTGCGGCGCAATTTGTTAGTGGTCTCGCAGTAACCATGTACATTGATAGTTTGGCCTCGTGGTTAAAAATCAATCAGCAAAATGCCTTTTCTTCCCATCCCTCCCCCCCCCCCCCCCACAAAAAAAGATGCACATCACTTTTCAAGGTTCAGGATTTGCTTGGGCTTAACCTTCGTTGGAGATAAAGTGTGCCTCCATTCCATTGATTGCCGTTTTGTTTCTGGGATGTCGTATATTACCAAGTTTCATTCGCAATGACTATGCGGAAAAAATTAAATAAACAGAAACTATCGCCTTCTTCATTGTAGCGTGTTAATAACTGAAGTGCACTGCCAATTAGCTTTTATTTTTGTATTGTACAGTAAGAATTTTGGGTACCCAACGTGAGCAAAGTTTTCGAAATTTCAGTTTTTCAGAAACAATTTCATAAATTAGTGATTGTGAGATTTGTGGAACTTCCATAGCATGTCCACTAAGTGTAAACTTACGGTTGTGCTTAATATTCTCTTGAAGTATGTGAACCAGTTCATCGGTAACCACAGACCGGTGTCCACTTCGTTTTTTATCGTGCACTTGATCACGTCCTTTACTGAACAGTCTGACTCATCTTCCAACCATTTAATCACTCGTAGCATTTTGTCCGTAAGTCTCGCAGAGTTGCCGATGAATTTACGTTGGTGTAACTTTCTTTGCATTTAAAAAACGAATCACGGATCTGATTTCACACGCGGCGGCATTTTCAATTAAGACAGACATTATAAAGAAGCTCAACAAAGCACACGTCGGCAGCAGCGATCCGAAAATGGCGTACAGTTTACACAGTATCTCACTTGTGAACACGCCAACAGACTATTACTTACTGCAGCTGTATCATTCACGCAAATGGAGCTCTGGTTAGTGCAGCTAGACTATGCCACCATCTAGTGGCGTTAGCAGACATGTGTGGCGTTTTTCATGTAAATGACGCACGCCACTGATTTGTTAATGACTGGTTGTTATTCTAAGCACGGTTGTGTGCGGTTCCGGGCACTCAGGTCGAAGGTGCCCCTTGTCAGAAATTTTCCTTGTCTTTCGTTTACGACTGCCGACTTCCAGTCCCACGTCGCAATAAAGTTTTCCTCTCCCTGAATAACGTCTTCTAACTCATCATACATTTCTCTGAATTGTCTCGCGGGAATGGCTGTGCAGTTCTAGGCGCAATGTCAGGAACTGCGCGTCCGCTCACACCGGCCGCGTGGAATGGCCGGGAGTGTTAAGGCATCATGCAACGGACTGGGCTGCCATCCTCGCCGGAGATTCGAGTCCTGCCTCGTGTGTGTGTATGTGTGTGTGTGTGTGTGTGTGTGTGTGTGTGTGTGTGCGTCAACTTGTTGTCATTGGGGTCTTCAGTTCGCAGACTGTTTTGGTGCCGCATTGCATGCTATACTGTCCTGTGCAAGACTCATTATCTCCAAATAAAAACAGTCGCCTACACCTTTTTGAATCTGCTTACTGTATTCGTCCCTCGGTCTCCCTCTGCAATTTTTACCCCACATACTTCTTTACTTGATGTTTCACAATGTGTCCAACTTATCCCTTCTCTTCGTCATGATATGCCAGAAACTCATTCTCTCCCCATTTCTGTTGAGCACTTCCTCAATAGTCACGTGTTCTACCCATCTTATCTTCAACATTCACCTGTAGCGCGAAATTTCAAAAACTGCCACCATCTCCCTGTTTGAACTCTTTATCGTCCAGTTTTCACTACCATAAAGTGCTACACTCGAGACAAATGATTTCAGAAAGCAAATCCTAACATTTACTTCGCTCCTTCAGAAATGCTTTTCTTTTTTTTTTTTTTTTTTTTTTTTTTTCAATAGCCATTCTGCACGTTTTTTCATTAGTTTTTTTATTTTATTTTTATTTTTGCTACCCAAATAACAAAACTCGCCTACTTCCTTTATTGCCTTTTTACCTAATCTAATTCCTTCAGCATCGCCTGATTTTCTGACACTATATTATATTATCCTTGTTTTCCTGTTTTTAGTGCACAAAGTCTCCAGTGCGTAGTGATGCAGTCACGATAATTCATTGTGGGGGCTTACAAAGTTAATTAGTCTACTTACAGGATAAGGTAGGAAATACAACATCCTGGAGGATAGAATGGAATGAAATTTAACAATATTGTCAAAAGAAATGTGTAGTCAGATAGATCAATAATTAAGTGAGAAGCCAGCAATTTAAATAGAGAGGAAGACACATTCAGTTTGCCGTGTAGATGCTTGACATCCTAAAGGAGACTCGTAATCAGGCTTAGATCTTACGTCTGTCATTTTGTAACGTACACATTTCACTATTCAAGTTGAAGTGACCTTCCGAACAGTATGATCCTCGAATCTTTTAGCACGTGACTGCGCTCCCTGTTCGGATTTCAGAATTCAGACTCAGACTGTGTTGACAGTGCTCGGAGAAGTAATCACCACGCATAGCATACAATGTGGCTACGTCTGTTACTGCGGCCACTCTTTACCTGGGAGATGTTCAAATGTTTCTTAATCTATGGGACATAACTACTCTGGTCATCAGTCTCCAGGTCATGTCTCCAGGCTTACAAACTACTTAAACTAACTTATGCTAAGGACAACAAATACATCCATGCCCGTTGGAGGACTTGAACTTCCGACGGCGCTGTCCGCAGCAGGCCGCCTTGGAACGTTCGGCCACTCTCCATTGCGGCATTTGTCACTTAGTTTCGCAGAATTCGCATATTCTTTTTTGAATATACAACACTACAGATTCCATTGTCAATGAAAGAAAAGCAGGGACTGATCGACAGAAATGAGAACAATCACATTCACACACAACGGCAATTCCTCTTGTAGGACGAAGGACATGCATACAGAAAGTCTAATATTAGGTAGTACCCGTTACATTCTGAACGATCCCACCGCCGATAATGTAAGGCGACTATAGGTTAGAATTGGAAATTCTCAAGGAATGATTTATCTTCCTTACAGTGAGTGAAATTACAGACGCATTTGCGAGTTCATACCCAGCTGGAGCTATGGAGACAAGTGACTAGGTTTCCATTGAAACAATTATTCGAGGGTTAGAACTTAAATAGTGGCAACACTGCTGAGGAGACACTACGTAATGGAATCTGCTATTGTCGCTGATAGCACACGTTGTTGGCATACCTACCTTACCTTCCAGCAAATGGACTCGCCCGTCCCACCGCACCTGCGTGTGCAAAATCGAGGGAAACACGGACACTCTTAAGCGAGCGGTCTAACGTAACGGTGTCAATAAGTTTTCGGAATAGGAACAACGAAGTCGGATCAAGACTAAATGTGCCAGAGGTCGTACAGCACGACAGCCTCATCTAGGTCTTCAAGAGGCGTGCGGGGAATCGGCATTGCCGTACAGAACAGTGGCACATTGGGTAAAAGCCATGAACGTGAATCGTGTATGTTGCGTGTGTGGTCGTGATGAAGGCGTGTAGATGTGACTGCTTACTGCTCATTAAACATGACATCTCGCTAAATTAAACACCTAACACTGCACCCTAATTTGCATACCTGCACATTGATTTCAATATCTAACAAGTTATTTATATGCAAATTTATCTTAATCACGAGGCGCCACCGTATTTTATATAAGTAACAGAAAAATTAGCTCAGCCTATCCTAACCGTCGAATGGCGACAAGATCTCAAAACGATATACTATTTGTAAAAAAATCTCAAAAACTCAAGTTAAGTCAATGTGAGCTAATTTCCCATAACCCACCAAAATAAGTGAGAGAGTTTTAATGAGATAAAATAATTCCAAAATAAATGATTATTTTGTACAATAAAGTCAATACAGCCTAACAGAGAAAAATCAAAATCTGTGACCAGTTGCCACTGTCAACATATACAAAGATCGAACACTAAACACGTTAAAACACAAAACATGACTTAATTGAACACTTGAAACAAAATTACGTAAGAGTGGAAATGACTGTCTATATCTATAGATACAATACCATAGCGATCATGAATGCACCTAGTTTGCAACTGAAACAAGTCTAGGATTAGAAAAAAGACGATTACTGACGGGAATAATCAGTTTCCTGTCAGGAGTTGGGGTTGCGCACGCAATATACTATACCCAAATAGCAGTCACGCAGAAATTCGCAGCAGCAGCAGCAGCGTCGTTGATAGCCACCAGGCTCAGCGGCGGACGGCGCTGAACGTGAAGTATAACTACGTCAAAGCCGCGAATTGGCGACATTTACAACTATTGTGTGCTTTTGCGGAAGCGACTCACGATAAGCCAATAGTCGTGTCTACGGTAAGCTAACACGTAGAGTAAATGTGGTCGTAGATGGCGATGTCATACAAAATGAAACTTCGAAGTGTGGTACCAACATACCAACACTCTGAAAAATAAAGTTCCCGACCGGCGAAAGCGGTGAAAAATACAAGTCCAAACTCAACACTCAACTTTCGCGGATAGCGGGTTAGCACCGCGCCGTGAGACCTCCCCGATCGCCGGTCTTCATAAGGGAGTGCCACTTTCTCTCTCTCTCTCCCTCTCTCTCTCTCTGCAAAAACTCGATAACCGCGAGTACAGCCACTTACGCACAACTCTGTCCAATCAGGATCGTCCTCAAAAGGAAGGAAGGAAGCTTGGAGTTTAACGTCTGGTCGACAGCGTGGTCATTACAGACGGAGCTTAAGCTCTGATTTTTGGGCAAGGATTGGGGCAGGAAATCGGCCGTGTTCTTTGAAAGGAACCATCCCGGCATTTGCCTGGAGTGATTTAGGGAAATCACGGAAAACCTAAATCTGGATGGCCGGAGGTGGATTTGAACCACTATCCTTCCGAATGCGAGTCCAGTGTGTTGCCACTGCGCCACCTCGCTCGGTCGTCCTCAAAACATCTGCGTCAATCGAACCGATGGCCTGGGAGCTACTACTGCCACCCAAAAAGAAAACATGAAATCAGCGAATGGCGCCCTTTGCCTCCAACTGAAGGCCCATTCCTCCTCCAACCTGCCGGAGGTACACACGCCTGGTCACGTAGTCCAGCTAGGTTCTCAGAAAGTCAGGAAAAATAATCAGCTGTCTCCATCAGGGCCACCGCTTTATACAGCTCTCTGCGTCACCCGATTCTGTGTGAGAGGCACTCTGCTTTCCTCTCTCACTCAGCCTGGTGGTCCCATCAATATAACAGAATATCAAAATTCTGGGTATTCCGGCAAATTAACAGACGGAAATACGAAGTTACCCTGAAGATCAAACGGCGTGACCGCCTCAGCGCCCGCTGTATTCCGGTAAACCGAAGGCGCCAGACCCGTAGCAGGCAGACAGCCACAAATGCCCATTGTGAAGCTTCCGCTGGCGCGACAGGCAGGTAACGAGCGGCCCGACCAGTAGCCGGTAGAGGAGCTCGCCCAACCATCCTTTGAAGAAAACCGCGGACTCAAGGCTGACCGCCCGTACCTCGCCCACGGGTATCGGTAAGGTGCACGGCGTTCCTTTCACTCACAGCCAAACTTCGATAGCGAGCCAGGCAGCAGAATAAATGAAATGAAGTTTCTATACGAACTGACTTTAACACAATAAAATGTTGCCTTGTACGGGAGTGAATCATGGACGGTAATCAGTGTGGACAGGACGAGAATAGAGGCTTTTGAAATGTGGTGCTACAGAAGAATGCTGAAGATTAGGTTGGTAGATCGCATAACTAATGAAGAGGTAATGAACAGAATTGGTGAGAAAAGGAATTTTTGGCATACTTTGACTAAAAGAATGGATCGCTTGGCATGACACATTCTTAGACATCGAGGAATCGTTAATTTAGGATTGGAGAGACGTGTATGGGATAAAAACCGCAGAGGGAGACCAAGGGACGCATACAGTAAGCAGATTCAAGTGGATGTGGGTTGCTGTTCTTATGAGGAGATGAAAAGGCTTGCTCTGGATGGAGTAGGGTGGAGAGCTGCATCAATCCAGTCTCCGGAATGAAGACCATAACAACAACAAAGCTATTCTAATACACCCATTTCCCCAGAGGTAAAAGGATGAGCAATAAGAACATATAACAGCAATAAAATTAAATACTGATAGAATAATATACAATGAGTATAAAACAACCTATCAACGAAAGTAGGCAAACTGTGCAGACAAGCATCGGGAAAGTAGTCCTAGAGTCCCCTGACTTGAGTCCTTGTGACTCTGATTTGATTCCGAACATGAAGGAACCACCTCGCGTTGTGCATTCACTGTCGGAGATTCGACAGACAATAGACCACTCCATTGGCAACATCAACAAAACAGGCTCTTCTAACGGTATACTACGCCTTCCACATTGCTGGCAACGGGTTCTAACAACGCTGGGGCAGCAACAGGTGCAAACATGTATCACAATGTTCAAATGTTTGTACAACTTATGGGACTTAACTACGGGGTCATCAGTCCCTAAGCTTACAAACTACTTATGAACTAGCTAAGACTAAAGACGACACAAATATCCATGCCCGAGGGGGGATTCGAACCCCCGACCGTAGTGGCCGTGCTGACCGTGACTGGAGCGCCTCAGTCACCTCGGCCACCGCGGCCGGCGCAAACATGTATCGCTTTTGTATCGGTTGTGAATAAATAGTTGTCGCTATTTAAGTTCCAACCCTCTTATGTAATGTGACATTTCTTAGTGGGAAGAAAATTGTGGGGAAAATTGTTTAGAAATTACAACAACCCTACTGACTGGACGGATTCCCTGCAAATAGATCACACATTAAAGACAACAGAGTGTAGAACCCACAAATTGATCTTTGTCTTTATCCGATATTACAGTCGTATGCCACTCCCATGAACCACAGACATGTGCAAGGTGGATCGGATTACATGCCTCAACGATACATACAGGTGAAACCACAGTGGAGGGCAATCTGTGATGAGGCCAGACAAACGTGTGGTTCCTGAAGAGGGGCAGCAGCCTATTCAGTAGTTAGAATGGCAACAGTTTGGATGATTGAGTTGGCCTTGTAGGACCAGATAACGTGGTTTTTCCTTGCAGCTACTGCGAACGGCGGTAATCAAGGGGAAACAATAGTCTTCAAATTTTTTCCAAGGATAACGCAGCTCTAGTGTATGAATATATGACAATGGCGTCATCTTGGGTAAAATATTCTGGAGGTAAAATGGCCCCCATTCAGGACTCCGGGTGGGGGAGTACTTATGAGAATATCGTCATCAAGAAAAACAAGACAGGCATTCGACGAAACGGATAGATAAATTAGAAAATTTGAAAACAGAAATGGATAGGTTGAAGTTAGATATTGTGGGGAATAGCTGGGAGACGTCGAAGGGCAGGTTTGTCTGCCTAATTGGAACGCTTTTAAATATCCTCCGCGCCCGCGTGTTGCAGATGATGGAAGAAGGGACCGGGTGAAACCCGGTGCCATCACATAGCCTAATCCTCTCGAAAAGCACCAAGGGGGCCGCCAAGGTCAAGTCCCCATCCGACGGACGGATGCCCTCACTCAATGAGACACTGCAGAGAGGTTTAGAATTCAATCCAGGACATTGGGGCAAAGACTGATTAAGGACTTTGCGTTCCCGGACGGTTACCCGTCAAAGCGCTGCCCACGCCCGAAAGTGCTTATCATCAGTGTTGTGGAGGGATCGCGTTTTCCACCGCGGCGCGGCCGTTGATATGGGGATTAGTGAGGTTGAAGGATGAACAGCATTTCAGTTCAGGTGAGGAGAGAGTTATAAATACAAAATTAGTTTCTAATAATGAATAAGGCAATAGGTATGCAAGTAAATTACTATGAACAAAATAGTGAACGCATTGTAATAGCATAGATAGACACGACAACAGTAGTATTCTGAGATAATGGAATAATTTAGACAGTTAAGGAAGAGGAAAATCTCACTGTAGTGCGTGATTGGAACTCGGTAGTAGGAATTTGGCTGTGGAGAGGTGTGGCACAGATTGGACGGAGTACCACCACCTGTGGCTGACACTGACCGATGACAATGCCGACGTGTGGCCTGAACTGGCCTCCTTATTACCGGCCAGCTGACAAGGAAAGTACTTGGGCTCGAACAAACACATATAAACCAAAATCGTATGAGAGATCATGTAAAGATCCCTTATTGCAGCAGTTATACTCTCGCATCTGCAAAACTCTGCAGTCGTCCGTTAGAGGCCTCTGCGTGTGCCATTCCGCATTGCACTTTGACCTGTCGGTTCGCCAGTACGGACGGTGCAGTGTGCCTCCGAAATTGCGTTTTGTGATGTTATTTGTGTGGTGAAGCTTCAGATGGGGCGGCGATTGCTAATCAATCCTACTAATGTATTGCGATTAGTTGAGATGAAGTTACGAAGAACCCTTCTTCGTGAAGATGGTATTAGTGTAGAAGATGAATCATTTTCATGGTTTCTCGTACCTCTTATGGCACAGAAATATGAGCATCAGTTATATACTGCTGTTACAAACTCGTAATAATGATAATAGGCATGATAATGAGGAAAACTCATTGCAAGCGGTAGTGCCACGGTAAGTCCGGGAAGAGGCGATGGAAGCAGTGGCAGTGAATACCAACAGTCTTTCGGGAAGAAGGTTAAAGTTGCAACTATCTTCACTGCTTTTGATGAAAATTCGCTAGAGAACATATCAAACTACATCACTTGTAGTGTTTATAGGTCGCACTACAAGACTTGTAACCAGGGAATCTACATCTGCTACTAGTCTGCAACTTCTTTCACTCTCACATCTTGAATACTCCCCTTTCGCACAGATATTTATCTAGTGGCCTCTCGTCATGAAATCTCCATAACCACTGAACGCAGATAGCGTACAAAATATATTCTCCAGCCGTCGCGGCGGAACAGCCGTGCGCGCTAAGGTGCCTTGCTACGGTTCGAGGGGCGTTAGCCGTAGGTGGTCCGAGACCTCCCTTGAACATGGGTTGTTCTTAGGTTAAGTTAGTTTAAGTAGTTTGAAAGTTCGATGAACACCGCAGTTACGTCCCATAACTTTACAAACATGTCAAGATTACTTCAGCGATATGCGCAGTACTACCCTACTCGTGCTGTAAAAAAGTAACATTATATCCCCAGTCACAGTGGCATTCGTTTCCTACCTGTGCTATTTAACATTTCTCGACTACAGGCACTACGCAATCCATCCCTGAGGTATACAATAATAAAACTTATGTTATCTTGTGGAAATTTTTTCAGGAATCAGTCGTAAAAATATATTTATTTATTCGCAGATCTAGATTTCCACCAATGTGAGGTCATTATCAGTGCTTAAAAACAATGTTTTAAATATTTCGATTATTGTAAGCAATGATAATGACCGAACAGTGATCGAAATCGAGATCTGCAAATAAATAAATATATTTTTACGATTGATTGCTGAAAAAATTTCCACAGGTCAAATACAATCTTGGAGCACAAATTCCACCATGGAATCAAGCCGGATATGTTATCTACCTTATCCTCTCGCACACGTTAGCTTTTCCCGTTTTGTCACTTCATGATTGTACAGCTTCCTCTATTGGTATCATGAACCTTGTGTGAGAGAGACCTGGAGCGGTTTAATTGGTATCGAGACGTCTGTCGAGAACCAAGCTTAAGTAAAGATATCGCAGCGTTTCCGCTGCGTTGAGTACAACGCCATATGATGAAAAGACAATACAACACATTCATAATATACCGTTGCGACTCGCAGATCTTACTGACACTATGTTGTTGTTGTTGTGGTCTTCAGTCCAGAGACTGGTTTGATGCAGCTCTCCACCCTACTCTATCCTGAGCAAGCCTTTTCATCTCCTCATAAGAACGACAACCCACATCCACTTGAATCTGCTTACTATACGCGTCTCTTGGTCTCCCTCTGCGATTTTTACTCCACACACTTCCCTCCAACGATAAATTCACAATTCCTTGATGTCTAAGAATGTGTCCTACCAACCTATCCCTTCTTTTAGTCAAGGTATGCCAGAAATTTCTTTTCTCCCCAATTCGGTTCAGTACCTCCTCATGAGTTACGCGATCCACCCACCTAATCTTCAGCATTCTTCTGTAGCACCACATTTCAAAAGCCTCTATCCTCTTTCTGTCCACACTGCTTATCGTCCATGTTTCACTCCCATACAAGGCAACACTCCATACAAATGCCTTCAGAAAGGACTTCCTTAGGCTTAAATCAATATTCGATGTTAACAAATTTCTCTTTTTCAAAAACGCCTTTCTACCCATTGCCATTCTGCATTTTATATCATCTGTACTGCGACCATCATTTGTTATTTTACTGCCCAAGTAACAAAACTCATCTACCTCCTTTATTGTTTCGTTACCTAATCTAATTCCTTCAGCATCACCTGATTTTCTTACACTGCACTCCATTACCCTAGTTTTACTCTTGTTAATGTTCATCTTATATGCACCTTTCAGCACACTGTCCATTCCGTTCAGTTGCTCTTCCAGGTCCTTTGCTGTATCTGACAGAATTACTATGTCGTCGGCAAAACGCAATGTTTTTAATTCTTCACCCTGAACTTTAATTCCTTCTCCAAATTTCTCCTTGCTTTCCTTTATAGCTTGCTCAATGTACAAATTGAACAACATTGGGGAAAGGCTACAACCCTGTCTTACTCCCTTTCCAACCACTGCATCCCTTTCATGCCCTTCAACTCTGACAACCGCTGTCTGGTTTTTGTACAAGTTGTAAATAACCTTACGTTCCCTATATTTTACTCCTGCTTGCTTCAGAACTTGGAAGAGTTTATTCCAATCAACATTGTCAAAAGCCTTCTCCAAATCTACAAAAGCTAGAAATGTTGGTTTGTCTTTTCTTAATCTATCTTCTAGGATAAGCCGTAAAGTGAGTATTGCCTCCCGTGTTCCTACATTTCTCCTGAACCCAAACTGATCTTCCCCGAGGTCGGCTTCTACCAGCTTTTCCATCCTTCTGTATATAATTCGTGTTAATATTTTGCAACCATGACTTATTAAACTGATGGTTCTGTAGTTTTCACACCTGTCTGCACCTGCTTTCTTAGGGATGGGGATTATAACATTTTTCTTAAAGTCTGAGGGTATTTCACCTGTCTCATACATCCTAGACACCAGTTCAAACAGTTTTGTCATGGCTGGCTCTCCCAGAGACTTCAGTAGCTCTGACGGGATATCATCTACTCCAGGGGCCTTGTTTCGACTTAGATCTTTCAGTGCTCTGTCAAATTCATCTCTCAGTATAGTATCTCCTATTTCATCATCATCTACATCCTCTTTCCTTCCTACAATAGTGTCTCGAAGTTCATTTCCTTTGTAGAGCCCCTCTATATACTCTTTCCACCTTTCAGCTTTCCCTTCTTTGCTGAGAACTGGTTTTCCATCAGTGTCCTTGATATTCATAGAGCTGTTTTTCTTATCGCCAAATGTTTCTTTTATTTTCCGGTAGGCTGTATCTATTTTTCCCCTATTTATACATTCTTCTACAGATCTGCATTTGGCTTCTAGCCATTCCTGCTTAGCCATTTTGCACTTCCTGTCAATCTCATTTCTTAGTCGTCTGTACTCCATTTTGCCTGTTTCATTTACTGCATTTTTATACTTTCTCCTTTCATCGATTAAATTTAGTATCTCCTGTGATATCCAAGGATTTTTTGTAGGTCTTGCCTTCCTACCTATTTTGTCCTTTGCTGCCTTCACTATTTCATCTCTCAATTTTACCCATTCCTCCTCAACTGTTTTATTTTCCCCTTTATCTGTCAATTGTTGCCTGAAGCTCCCTCTGAAATTCTTAAGAACTTCAGGTTCCTTCAATTTATCTAGGTCCCATCTCCTTATTTTCCTACCTTTCTGTGGTTTCTTCAGTTTCAGCCTACAGTTCATAACCAACAAGTTATGGTCAGAGTCTATGTCTGCCCCTTGGTATGTCCTACACTTCAAAACCTGGTTCCGAAATCTATGTCTTACCATTATAAAATCTATCTGGTATCTCCCGGTGTCTCCTGGTCTCTTCCACGTATACAACCTTCTTTTGTGATTGTTAAACCAGGTGTTTGTTATAACTAAATTATGTTCCGTGCAAAATTCTACCAAGCGGCTTCCTCTTTCATTCCTTTTGCCCAGACCATATTCACCCACTATCTTCCCTTCCCTTCCTTGTCCTACTACCGAATTCCAGTCTCCCATAACAATTAAGTTTTCCACTCCCTTAATTGTCTGAATAATTTCCTTTAGCTCCTCATATATTTCTTCGATCTCCTCATCATCGGCAGAGCTAGTTGGCATATAAACCTGTGCTACTGTTGTCGGTGTTGGCTTCGTATCTATCTTGACAATGATAATGCGATCGCTGTGCTGGTCATAGTAGTTTACCCGCATTCCTATTTTCTTATTCATTATCAATCCTACTCCTGTGATACCCCCAACTGATTTTGTATTTATAATCCTGTACTCACCTGACCAGAAATCCTGTTCATCCTGCCACCGAACTTCACTAATCCCCACTATATCTAACTTCAACCTATCCATTTCCCTTTTTAAATTTTCTAATTTTCCTACTCGATTAAGGAATCTAACATTCCACGCTCCGACCCGTAGAATGCCAGTATTGTCTTTCCTGATGACCACATCCTCCTGAGTAGTCCCCGACCGGAGATCCGAATGGGGGACTATTTTACCTCCGGAATATTTTACCCGAGAGGATGCCATCATCATATGTTCATACAGTAGAGCTGCATGTCCTCGGGAAAAATAGCGGCTGTAGTTTCCCCTTGCTTTCAGCCGTTCGTAGTAGCTGTGTGGCAAAGCCACATTAGCTGATGTTACAAGGCCAGCTCAGTCAATCATCCAGACTGTTGCCCCTGTAACTACTGAAAAGGCTGCTGCCCCTCTTCAGGAACCACACGTTTGTCTGGCCTCTCCACAGATACCCCTCCGCTGTGGTTGCACCTACGGTACGGCTATCTGTATCGTTGAGGCACGCAAGCCACCCCACCTCGGCAATGTCTGTGGTTCATGGGAGTGGACTGACACTATACCTTGGCTTAACCAGAACCCAATCTCCTACATAATTACATAAAATGGTTCGTCCAGCCTACATAACTCCTATCATCTGTTACTATGTAAAAAGAAACCTCTAACGACTCAATTTATCCCTAAACGTTTACTCTCTGTAACTCCTATTTTTAATATGGGATGTTCTCCTACTTGTGAGCCGCTCGCGGTGGCCGAGCGGTCTGCGGCGCGCCAGTCACAGCCTGCACGGCCACTACGGTCGGGGGTTCGAATCCCCCCCTTGGGCATGAATGTTTGTGTCGTCTTTAGTATAAGGTGGTTCATAAGTAGTTTGTTAGTTTTGGGACTGATGACCCACAGTTAAGAACCTTAAGCTTTACAAATATTTGAACATTTTTGAACCCACTTGTGACTTTTTCCTGCAATAGTATCTAAATTTAACCGATTTCCCTTGCCTAAGAAACACACACTTCCTGTAATGGCTGACATAGTTCCGAAGTAGCGGCAAACTGGAATACTATATGAGAATCGACACATGGTGCTATAAATTTCACCTGATACAACTAACTGCAAATATTGCCGCGAGAGACCACGATCACCAGCTGCCGGCGTGGCGCTGGGGATAGCGTCACGGACTGCAGAGCAGAAGGTCGCCGGTTCAATCCCGCCCACCGGAAAAAATCTATTTCTTTGTAATTTACAATTCCAGAAGGTTCTACATCTTTCTTATGTTCAATTGTAAATTCTACTTGATTCTTATGTTAACTGTTGTTCTAATTTCTGGTAACTTCTGTCTCTGTATAAATAGCAGAGCACTCTGCCTGAGAGGCAGTCAGTGCTGCGTGTATGTTGAGTTCGTAATAAACGAGCTTTCAGTATAAGTGCTGTGTTTAGTAGCCTTCTAAGTCAAGCCTACTTCCATTGCAACATGACATTGTTTGGTGGAGGCGCCGGGTACACTGTGCAACAGCTGCATCACCGTGGCTCCGATTAGGCAAGTAAAAGCCGTCGCTTACACGGAATGGAACCGGAATACAAGGGATACACCGAGTACATCCTTCCAAAAGTCCGTATTATCAGAAGAACGATGGAGACGAAACCAGCAATAAGCCAGCTGCACATCAGACACCCGTCGGTGTTCTCTGGAGATGCTGGACAGGACCCCAACAAATGGCTAAAAGGGTTCGACCGAGTCGCCAAGTACAACAGGTGGGATCATACGATGTGCTTGGCCAACGTTTATTTCTACCTGGATGGAACAGCCCAGCAATGGTTCGAAAACAACGAAGACAAGTTGAATGACTGGGAGACGTTCCAGGAGGATCTTAAGAAGACGTTTGGAGACCGCCAGCGACAAATCCGCTCGGCGGAACAACAACTGAAGAACCGGGCCCAACGACATGGTGAGCCGACACAATCGTACATACAGAGTGTTTTGGCCCTGTGTAACGTAGTCAATCCGAACATGACTGAAGCGGACAAAATCACGCACCTGATGAAGGGAATTGCAGAAGATATGTACCAAGCTCTTCTGATAAAAGACGTCGCTACGACAGAAGAGTTCATCAAGTGGTGCCAGCGTATTGAAGAGATGCAACAAAGGAGGGTTGGACGCAAGAAGTATGACAGACTCTCAAATGTAGTCCCTATGGCCGTTGTGGAAGACCAGCAGGACTTGGCTTCTCTCATACGACAAATTGTGAGAGAAGAATTACAACAGTGCATGGCAGCTGGGACTATTAGACCGAGCGAGCATCAGATTATGGCCATGGATGTGAGCCCTGTAAGTCACGAGGTAGCCGACGCCGCTGAGGACTAGGTATTTCAAACATTAGCTCCTGTCTGCCCCGTCAATCGCACCCGACGTGAAGAATGGCGTCACCCTGCTATGACGTACGCTGCAGCCGCCAAACGGCAGCCCATGAACCGCCCGACGCGACCACAGCCAACTCCCCCGGTAACTAAGACGCCCCGCAGAAGAACAGACGTCTGGAGGACAGAGGACAACACACTACTGTGTTTCCACTGTGGACGCCCTGGACATGTCGTACGCTACTGCAGAGAGAGGAGGCGAGTATTCGATGATTATTTTGCCGCAAGACGTCAGCCGTCGGAGCAGTTCTATCCAAGGCAGTCACCTGCTGATGAGTTCAGTCGACCTATGGGAAGAAGCCCATCGCCGTACCCTAGACGAGGTCGCTCCCCGACGCGCCGCAGCCGTTCACCGTCGCCGTGCAGAGGTACAAGCCACTCCCCTAGCCGCTGCGCCCAGGAAAACTAAGCGAGGCGACCATCTACGGAGGTGAGGCCGCCGCAGATGAAAATCCTCCATGGACGACAGTCGCCAAGATGTCGGGAAATCTCATCGACGTCCGGGCACTTGTTGATTCAGGAGCCTCTTTTTCTGTATTATCGGATAATTACCGCCGCGCACTAAAGAGGACAATGTTTTGTGATAGGGGGCAACTGTGCTGAAGGTCGCGAATGGAAAGTACGTCCATCCAGCAGGAACTTGTGTCGCAAGAATAACCATCAACAACAGGACGCAGCCGTTTCAATTTGTCGTGTTAACAGAATGTAGTCACAATGTCATCCTCGGATGGGACTTCCTTCAGGCATCCCAAGCTATCATTGACTGTGGAAGATCTGATCTGCAAATTGAAGAAGTTGTTCCGCCGGATACACGTAGTACAGAATTTTCTGGGAAGTTATTCGTCGTTGACAATGTGACGATACCGCCGTTGACAATGAGAAGAGTTGCAGTCACAAACACAGATGACTGGTTAAACTGTGAAGTTGTAGTTGATAGTAAAAAGTTTATCAGGCTCACAAAAGAAATTTACATACCAGCGGCTATCATAAGCATTACCGGTGGTCAAGGAGAGATTTGGATCACAAATTGTCACGAGCAGTCACAACTTATTCCCAAAGGAATGTGTATCGGGACAGCTGAGCCAATCCAGGACGGTGAGCTCAACGTCATCAATGAAGACCCATGCCCTGCTGTTAGTACAGACAACACGCTGGAGGAAATAAACGTGCAACTGCCAATAGGGCCTGGACTGACCAAGGAACAACGCCAGCGGGTGTTAGGGATACTACGCCAATTTTCGGGTGCATTCACACCTCAGCAGGGGAAAAGTCGGACGAAACGGCCCACGATAAAGCACCGTATCAATACTGGGGATCATCCGCCAATTAGCCAGCGTTCGTATAGAGTGTCGCCAGCTGAAAGACGGATAATTCGGGAGGAAGTGGGGAAGATGTTGCGAGATGACATTATTCAACCTTCGGAGAGTCCTTGGTCGTCTCCGGTGGTCCTCGTAAAGAAGAAGGATGGCACGTGGCGATTCTGTGTCGACTATCGGCGGCTGAACAGTATCACTAAGAAAGATGTCTACCCATTGCCGCGTATTGATGACACCTTAGTCTGCTTGAAAGGAGCTACATACTTCTCAACTATGGACATGCAGACAGGTTACTGGCAAATCGAGGTTGACGAAGCTGACAGGGAGAAGACGGCTTTTATTACACCTGACGGCATCTATTAATTTAAAGTAATGCCATTTGGATTATGTAATGCTCCAGCCACGTTCGAACGCATGATGGACAACTTTCTTCGACACCTTATGTGGACGACGTGTCTCTGCTATTTAGATGACTTTGTCGTTTTCTCGAAAACATTTGAAGAACATCTGAGTCGCCTGTCAACTGTGTTGAAGTATGTTCAGGCTACAGGTCTCCACCTCAATCCAAAGAAGTGCCTCTTCGCCGCCAAAGAGATAAAAATCCTGGGGCACCTAGTCAACGGAGATGGTGTCCGTCCTGATCCAGATAAATTAAGGGCAGTCACAGAATTTCCAACTCATCAGCACATTCGTGATGCGAGAAGTTTTCTCGGGCTGTGCTCATACTACCGACGTTTCATAAAAGGATTTTGTAACAAGGCACGTCCATTACAAGAACTTCTGCAGGGAGACGCCAAATTTTACTGGGATGAGACAAAAGAAAGAGCTTTCCGGGCGCTTAAGGAGGCTCTAACTTCCGCACCAGTGCTATCCTTGTACGACGAGAATGCAGAAACGGAACTTCACACAGACGCCAGTGGTTATGGGATTGGTGCAGTGCTTGTACAAGTTCAGGAAGGTGCTGAAAAAGTGATAGCCTATGCGTCAAGAGTACTCTCAAAGTCCGAGATAAACTACTCTACAACTGGAAAAGAATGTCTCGCGGTTATATGGGCTATCAACAAGTTCCGGCCGTATTTATTCGGCAAACCATTCACCGTCGTGACAGACCACCATTCTTTGTATTGGCTGACTAGCTTGAAGGATCCATCAGGTCGACTAGCAAGATGGGCACTAAGACTCCAAGAGTACGATGTCACAGTGGTATTCAAGAACGGGCGCCAACACAAGGATGCCGATTGCTTTTCGAGGAATCCATTAGTGGAACACAACAGCATTAATGAAATTTCAGCTCTCACTGAATTAGATCTCTTGGATCTCTACCGATAACTGCCATACTGCCGCAAGTTTCTCGACAGCACTCGTGATGCAGTGGTTAGCATCGCAGATCGCCCACCACCACGGGCAGAAATAAATATTTCTTTGTATTTAGTATTTCTAGAATGTTCTACATGTTTCTTATGTTTGATGTACTTGTAAGCTTCAGAAAATTATTTATATTTATAAATAGTGGAGAACTCCAAAAAGCAGGAGTCAGTCTGTACTGAGTATACGCTTGTTTGAGCAACAAACGTGTTCTAAGTGCAAAGTGTTTTGCTCTCTTAACGACCAGTCTTCGAATTCCGGACCACCTGCAGTTTGCAACGTGACAATATTCTCTACACCTAAAGTGGTAAACTACAAGCGAGGAAAGATGAATCACACGATAACCGGATTTCACCAAGTGTAACAGAAACCTAACGCTGCTACGTACGTTTGATTGTTTTCCAGCCGGCCGCGGTGACCGAGCGTTCTGCGGCGTGCCAGTCACGGTCTGCACACCCACTGCGGTCGGGGGTTCGAATCCCCCCTCGAGCACTGATGTTTGTGCCGCCTTTAGTAAAAGCTAGTTCATAAGTAGTTTGTAAGTTTAGGGACTGATGACCCCGTAGTTAAGTCCCATTAGCTCTACAAACATTTGAACATTTTTTGATTGTTTTCCTTGAATGTTCACCAACACTTTCCTTAACGGAACGTCATCCTGTCTTAGAGCGAAGTCGCTACGTCGAACTGGCTGTCGTCACCGCCTGCAGTTTTCCTGAAACCAATGCAAAGGAAGAAGAGTGTACTTTTATGATATACTAGCTAAAAACCCGGCGTAGCACGGGCATTTATTTACTTATTTATTCCTGCGATTTTTAGATATATATTCATTTGTATAAGGGCTGTATGTCTGTAAAATCTCTTGGGGATACAATCATTAGTAAAGTAGTAATAGATTAAAACTTGGTGCATGATGGAGAAGTTTTCCATGAACGTTACTATGTGCTCATATCTCATGAACTACGTGTCGTAGTGTGATACAATTTAGATGGTACACTCAACTATATGCGTATATACTATCTGTAAAATTTCCTGCGACTGCAATTTGTAGTGTACAAATTATAAATTGTAATGTCATACCGAATGCCGTAGTTTTACTCCATAAACAGCGGAAAAGTAGTGAGCGAAAAACCTTTTTGCTTTCATTATTTTTCTAAGGTTGTCAGCCAGAAAAAGTTTAATAAAGGTTTGAAATTTAGGTTTGTTGCAAGTCTCTAAGTACCTTCATTGTCATATAGCATTATGTGGCAATTTTTTGCAATTCCTATTATTTATTACGTCATATCTTCTGAACCATGTGTCGTATGTGATTCTTAACCCCGCAGAAATCGTTACCTCACAGTAAGGAATGTTTGTACCAAATTTGGTTGAAATCGGTCTAGTGGTTCAAGAGAAAATGAGCAGCTTTGTCGCTACATGCAGCAGTTTTTCGCCCATCTTATTGTTTACGACATCATATCTCGTGAACTATGTATCGTACGTGTTTCTTAAACTTACGGCGACCGTTCTCATGGATTGAAGCTTACGTGTACAAAATTGTATATAAAATGGCACAAAACTGTAGATTTGTATGCAACACGTACAAACATACGGACACTCTATATATTAGATTGGTTGTGGGATTCGACTGCGGATAGACGGTTGGTCGAATTTAAACAACGGTTCCTGTAGATGTTAGAAACTGTCTTTAGCGTAAACTCCTGGGTTTAATATTCCGGGTGTGTTCGATCATACTATGGCTGGAAAAGACGCCAGCAATGAGGCCATTGTGCTAACCCAAACGTGGGGTGGAATGCGGCACTGCGGCGTGAGGCAGGTCCGTTGTCAGAGCGCCGCAGCGTGTGTACCGCGGCCCAACTGAACTGTACGATGGCGTCGGAGATCTTCCTCTCGCGGACGACAGTTTGTGGCGACGGTGGCGAGAGCAACCCATACGTATCGGGCTGCGCGTGGTGCTGTCTTGCGAGGCTCGGGGCTTACGGCTGCAGCGTGGGCAGTCGGTCGGCGATGACGGTGCAGTCTGGGCAAGGGCACCTGGATATAGTGGCGCAGGCGCATCCGCCATTTTTGTTCCTTCGCTTCGACGCGCGATTGTAGAATAGGACAGTCAACACGCTTTCAGCATATCGGACTGTGCAGCTCTGAATTGTTTTCTAGTCGTACATATATTTGGATTAAAAATTAATCTCGTCGTAATATATTACTGTAATAGATTTAACAAATCATTAAATTATGTTTTATAGTATTTGCCCACCTGGGTGTGTATTGTGAGCTAATCTTTCGCATTAGACAGCTCAATTTTATGGGATACCACATGCACTACCAAAGCTGCTGTAACATGCGAGAAATCTCCGTTTCGGAATGCTATAGATTTGCTTCAGAATACACTCCCGGGTCGCTACTTTTTATGGCGTATTTTTCAGAATTCAAATAAAATTCCTTTTCAATGCAGAAGACATATCACCATGAATGCAGCAAAAGATTTATATATATGAGATGTTTTCTCATTTAACAATATACTTTCTCATTGGTCGATTTACTTACAGCCTCAGCGGCGTAGTGCGCTGATGTTGGCAACGACCTTCGAACGCTCTTTGAAAACTCGAACAGGTAGAATGAGAGAAAATAATTTTTCATGTTCACCATCTTCTTTGTATGTACACTTGTCCGGTCAATAAATTAATTATCCTCCTAAAGCGAACATTCTCTTGCCAACATTAGCAAATTACGCTGCCGATGCCGTAACTAACATCGTTGTAGCTTCAAACATCGTTACGAGCCGTGTCAGTCATAACTAGTAAAACACAATGTGCATCATTTAAAAGTAATTAGTATTGTTATCGTCTAAATGATGCTACGGTTTTAGTTCGTAGCGTCGAATCCTTCGCTAAAAAAGAAAGGCAAAAAACCATGTCGAATCCTGTTGTTTACAACGTGTAGAAATCGCCCATAACTACAAATGAATTAACCCACCTCGCACAGTTTTGAATACCTTTGGTATGTGTATTATAAATGAAGCAAGCGACAGTTGAAAGCAATAACAGCAGAAAAACTCGCCTTTTCACAAGCTCGCGCTATCACCGCTTGGAACAAAAATGGCAGCGGGAGCTGCCGCTACAGCAGAAACTGATGCACGTGCCCGTCTATATACAGGTGCCCTAGTCTGGGGTTCGGGCCTCGATGTCGGCCGTTGTCGTGATGTGGAGGCGAGTGGCACAGACAGTAAGCCCTACCGCTGACCATCGCATTCTATTCGATGACGCTGCTGACGTGTGGCTCAGACTGGATGGTCCTGCTGAGTCCGACCGTAGAAGGACTTGTTGGCGGTCTTTCAATTCGCCATTTACCTGTTGTATGTGGCGCTGGAATCTTCTAGGTCGAGTCAGTGCCTCCAGGGTATATGTCGTGCTGCTTCGTCATTTGTCAGAACCTTCTGGCTCGATTTGATGCCTTCTGGGTTGGTGACAGCGCGCAGTTTCATGACGCGGCTGAACGTTCTATTCCCGTAGATCACTGACACTGCTTCTGTCAGCCGCTCTTGTTATGGCACTTTCCGTGATTATGTATTCCAAACGCCTACTACCACAACATAGGAAAACAGGAAAAGCACTAAGTGAATATGGATTGAGGAAAAGAAATGAAAGAGTACGCCGGCTGTAAAGTTTAGCCCAGAGCGCATACAAACATTGTGTAAAATAAATCCCAAACGCTGCTATTTATTTTCTACTTGATTTATACTATAGGCCTATTTCGGAAATACTTCGATCATTAGGTATCTGTAAGTAATATAATATTGTAGGTGTTCCTTATACAAACATTTTTAAATTCTCAAATGTCAGGAAACGTATCGTTGCCGTCCTGAGACAGTTTCAATTCAGAAGTATAACTTGTTAACATCTACTTAGAGACAGAGAAACACCATTGAAGAGACACCAGGTAGGATATAGACAGTGTACTAGAACAATCTGTGTAACGACGTTGGTGGTCGCCACATCGAGCCAATGTTGTAATGCATCAGTACGTTGCGGCTGGTGACGTAGATGCTGGGTTCTCGTTGTTGTCGACTAATTTAAACCATAAGGTGTAAATTGTAATGAAAATGCGTAAGTAATAACGGAACGATTCAGTATTCTTTTCAAACTGATTGCAACAATTGTACTGGGTCACGCCTCATTACTTTCCACGAGTAGGAGTGGATGAGATAATCATCTGAATAGAAACCGTTGTGGAACGGAAACCATAAGTTTTGAGACATGGGTTCCTATCCAGAACGTTTTGTACTCACTACCCTCTACAAGTCCTGGAAGTTTGTAACGGAAATTTCCGACCATGTTTATGTTTGTTTATCCATTTTCTTGTTGGATAATTGCGATAAAGTTTTCTATGTAATTTTTATGTTTCGGGTCGATTTGTTCATTGAGTATTTGTTATGTCTACGTAAAAATATTTCCATTTCTTCCAAAAAGTTCATAAGTGGTCCTTTGGGTGCTACGTGTAGAATTTTGATGGCTTGTTCTAAATTGTCTCCTGTGTGTTGGGTAGTTTTTAAGTGGTGGGAAAAAGTTGATGGATTACTGTCATAGCGCCTAGTATGTTCTCGGTATCTAACGTTAAAGTTTCTACCAGTCTTCGCTATGCAAAATTTTTCACTGTTCTGACACTGAATTTTATAAACGCCTGTGTTCGAATAAGCTGGGTGGTTTGTTTTACCTGATTCAATTTGAGATTTAAGGTTGTGGCGTGTTTGGTAAGCGTATTCTTCAGTATTGCATTAATTTCGTTCGATATGTTTCGTAGGTATGTTGTTGTAACGCAAGTTAATTTTTTTTTTTTTTTTTTTTTTTTTTTTTTTTTTTTTTTTTTTTTTTTTTGCAAGGATTATTTCTTTTCGTACAAAGACTTTTATTCGTCTGGTCATTTTGTTGTATAGGTCAGTGACTATCCGAGGGTTGTAATCATTTTGCTGTGCGACATACTGCAAGATTTTCATTTCTTTTTCTACAGAGTATTGTTCCAGTGGCAGGTTCTGTATTCTATTTATCGTAGTATGAAACTAGACATACTTCTGTGATTTTGGGTGGCATGGGTGTGCATTAATAATGTTATCTGTTTTAGTGGCCTTACGGTAGATTTCAAATTCATGTTTGTTGTTGCAGTTTTTATGGTAAGGTCGAGCAAATTTATCGTTTTATCATTTTTTTAGAAGAAAAGCGTTTCTGAAGAAGCGAAATTTGTTGAAATACAATTTAGTTTAAATGTTAGGAAGTCCTTTTTGAATTTATTTGTCTGGAGTGTAGTGTTGTAGGGGAGTGAAACGTGGACGATAAGGAGGTCAGACAGAAAGATGATAGAAGCTTTCGAATGTGGTGCTACAGATGAATGATGAAGATTAGATGGATAGATCACGCAACTAATGAGGTGATGATTAACAGATCTGGGGAGAAAAGGATTTTTCTGGCACATCCTGACTAAGAGAAGGGATAGTTTTATGGCACACAATCTGAGACATCATGAAATCGTCAAGTTAGCATTAGAAGGAAGTGTGTGGGGAAAAAAATCATAGAGGGAGACGAGAGACGAATGCAGCAAGCACAATCAAAAGGATGTAGGTTGCCGTTCGTAGTCTCACATTAAGAGGCTTTCCCAGGACAGGGTAGCGTGGAGAGCTTCATCAGACCAGTTTGCGGACTAATGACCACAACAACAACATTCCGTCGAAATTTACGTAGAAACGATTTTCTTCGAAAATCATCAAGGACATGAGCAGTGGCAATGGTGATTGAAGAGCCGAACACTGAGAAAAACACTGTGATTACATCGTCCAGACCGGCATCACCCCTAGTCTAGGGGTTACAAGTGAGAAATCGTCACCAAGAACATGATTCAAGAGCCGAACAGCTGACAATGAGTAGACTGTGACAATATGACAGAAGAAAAATGGGAAGAAGGCAATGGCAAAGAGACAGTGAAAGTGTCAGTGAAGGAAAATGTGGTGAGCAAGATGGGCAGAGTCAGTGGACAGAAAGACAGAAGAAACTGCCGGTGGAGAAAAAAAGAAACACTGGGGGAGAGACATGTAAGAGGTGGCACTGAAAGGGAATGCTGTGCATGTAAAACTTAATTACGTTGAGAGACTTAGCATGTTCTGGATTGAAAGACAGCTAAATGTTAGCATGCCAACAATGTATGGTGAAGATGGTGACATAAGTACTGAAGCAGCTGCTTCTCCCTTATTATCTGTCAGTCTTTTAAACAGGAACATGTTTCCCTCTTTCATGCTCCTACATAAGCATTTGTCATCTGGCAACTATTTATTCACAACCGATACAAAAGCGTTATGTGTTTCCACCTGTTACTGTCCATCAAATTAGTCACCAACGTTCTGCAGAACTCGTTGCCAGCGATGTGGAAGGCATAGTATACCGTTATCAGAGCCTGTTCTGTTGAAGGTGCGAATGGCACGGTCTACTGCCTATGGAGCAGTTCTGCAGTGAAATCCAAGAAGTGGTTACTTCATCCTCGGAATCGAAACAAAGTCACAAAGACTTAAGGCCGCGAAGTATGGTGGATGGTACAGTACTTACCATTCCCATCGACCGAACAAAGCAGCCACAACTTTCGATGCATGCGACTGCGCATTGCCCTGCTAAATGATGGGTGCGTTGCGCAGACAGTGTTGCCGCTTCTTTCGCAAAACTGGTTGTAGGTGATGCTCCAGAAACGAACAGTAATACTTTGCATTGACGGTCGGCCGTGGAGGAACACCATCTCAGACTTACACGAGAATCACCATAACTTTCACCATACTGGGGCTATGACGCACTTTCGACTTTCACGGCGATCCGTAATGACGCCATTCGTTTGACTGGCGTTTCAGTTTTAGCTCGTACGATGTGGGCCATTTGTCGTCCAGTGTTACGACACTGCGTAAACAGCTTCCTCGTTGCGCTCATAGCGCTCCATGTGCGCCTGAGCAGCATCGTGACGCTTCCATTTCCTGCAATTAATGCGGAACCCATCGTGATGCAATTCTTTCACATGCAATCTTGATCCCACCCCGTTGTTTCTGTTTCGAAAACATAGTGACACCATTACGTAAGAACGCTCGCTCACAAGTCACTGTGTTTTCCACGATTCTGCGCAAGTCGGTGATGTTGGACGGGCGAGTCCATTTGCTCGGAAGTAAGTATGTCAACAGGGAGAATAGTATATTCCATCGCATAGTGTGTCCACATCAGTGCTGCCACTATTTAATGTCAATCCCTCGTAGTTGCCGGAAAGTCAGATGCAAACAGAGATTATAATGAATAATTTTCGGTAATTTTAGTCCACCTATTACTGAGGTAGCATGTGTAATTGCCATTCAACAGATTCGTAGGTATGTCACTAGCGATTTGACTATTACCAAATGGCGTTTTTAAAAGAAATAAAGATTCAAATAAGAATTTAGTGAGACATACAGTTTGTCTATAACCAGTGCCTGCCGCGGTGAAGTAGCCGAGCGGTCTAAAGCCACTCGTTGCGGAGCGCGCGGTTGCTCGCCGTGGAGCTTCGAGTCCTTCCTGGGGCATGGGTGTGTGTGTTGTCCTTAGGTTAGTTTACCTAGGTTTAAGTAGTTTGTAAGCAACGGACTGATGACCACGCAGTTTGGTCCGATAGATTTACAGACATTTGAACATTTGAACCAGTGCCAGACGCTACGAGACAGGCGTTGCATATCTGGCCGTAGTTTTCTGCGAAAACTCACCGAATTTATATCCCTCTAGAGCCGAAATAAGACGATCATTGGTGCTTGCGCCAATAGGCTTTGAGCGACAGCTGCGGCAGCAGACCATTAGTGAAAGTCAAACGTGATCGTTGCTCCGCGCATGCGCGCATCCGTCCGCGCTGCGCACTTTTGCCACTTCTGTCAGACAACAGCGACCTTTAGCTGAACTGTCCGGCAGAGAACAAACTATTTGGCAAGATGTTTGCTTTCTGTTACTGCGACAGGGACGGTCTCCCATCTCGCCGCGGTGGAGTAGCCGAGCGGTCTAAAGCGTCTCGCCGCGGAGCGCGCGGTTGCTTGCCGTGGAGGTTCGAGTCCTCCCTGAGGCATGGGTGTGTGTGTTGTCCTTAGGTTAGTTTACCTAGGTTTAAGTAGTTTGTAAGCAACGGACTGATGACCACGCAGTTTGGTCCGATAGATTTACAGACATTTGAACATTTGAACCAGTGCCAGACGCTACGAGACAGGCGTTGCATATCTGGCCGTAGTTTTCTGCGATAACTCACCGAATTTATATCCCTCTAGAGCCGAAATAAGACGATCATTGGTGCTTGCGCCAATAGGCTTTGAGCGACAGCTGCGGCAGCAGACCATTAGTGAAAGTCAAACGTGATCGTTGCTCCGCGCATGCGCGCATCCGTCCGCGCTGCGCACTTTTGCCACTTCTGTCAGACAACAGCGACCTTTAGCTGAACTGTCCGGCAGAGAACAAACTATTTGGCAAGATGTTTGCTTTCTGTTACTGCGACAGGGACGGTCTCCCATCTCGCCGCGGTGGAGTAGCCGAGCGGTCTAAAGCGTCTCGCCGCGGAGCGCGCGGTTGCTTGCCGTGGAGGTTCGAGTCCTCCCTGAGGCATGGGTGTGTGTGTTGTCCTTAGGTTTGTTTACCTAGGTTTAAGTAGTTTGTAAGCAACGGACTGATGACCACGCAGTTTGGTCCGATAGATTTACAGACATTTGAACATTTGAACCAGTGCCAGACGCTACGAGACAGGCGTTGCATATCTGGCCGTAGTTTTCTGCGAAAACTCACCGAATTTATATCCCTCTAGAGCCGAAATAAGACGATCATTGGTGCTTGCGCCAATAGGCTTTGAGCGACAGCTGCGGCAGCAGACCATTAGTGAAAGTCAAACGTGATCGTTGCTCCGCGCATGCGCGCATCCGTCCGCGCTGCGCACTTTTGCCACTTCTGTCAGACAACAGCGACCTTTAGCTGAACTGTCCGGCAGAGAACAAACTATTTGGCAAGATGTTTGCTTTCTGTTACTGCGACAGGGACGGTCTCCCATCTCGCCGCGGTGGAGTAGCCGAGCGGTCTAAAGCGTCTCGCCGCGGAGCGCGCGGTTGCTTGCCGTGGAGGTTCGAGTCCTCCCTGAGGCATGGGTGTGTGTGTTGTCCTTAGGTTTGTTTACCTAGGTTTAAGTAGTTTGTAAGCAACGGACTGATGACCACGCAGTTTGGTCCGATAGATTTACAGACATTTGAACATTTGAACCAGTGCCAGACGCTACGAGACAGGCGTTGCATATCTGGCCGTAGTTTTCTGCGAAAACTCACCGAATTTATATCCCTCTAGAGCCGAAATAAGACGATCATTGGTGCTTGCGCCAATAGGCTTTGAGCGACAGCTGCGGCAGCAGACCATTAGTGAAAGTCAAACGTGATCGTTGCTCCGCGCATGCGCGCATCCGTCCGCGCTGCGCACTTTTGCCACTTCTGTCAGAAAACAGCGACCTTTAGCTGAACTGTCCGGCAGAGAACAAACTATTTGGCAAGATGTTTGCTTTCTGTTACTGCGACAGGGACGGTCTCCCATCTCGCCGCGGTGGAGTAGCCGAGCGGTCTAAAGCGTCTCGCCGCGGAGCGCGCGGTTGCTTGCCGTGGAGGTTCGAGTCCTCCCTGAGGCATGGGTGTGTGTGTTGTCCTTAGGTTTGTTTACCTAGGTTTAAATAGTTTGTACGCTACGGACTGATGACCACGCAGTTTGGTCCGATAGATTTACAAACATTTTAATATTTGAACATTTCTCCCACCTCAGTAGGCGGTGCCATGAATTATCATGTTTCCGCCCGACTGTAGAAATCTTGGTTTACAGCTCACTGCCTCAAATCAAAATCGATAAGTGGTCATTAAGTTACGGTTTCAGGGCACAACAAAATTTTCGTTGTGGCTTTATCACTCAAAAGTCCTCTATTGAATTCTGGGACGTGTATTATCTCACTTACTTGTACGTATGAGTTACACTTATCATCTTTTTGCTTGGAAATGATCTACTCTACAAATGACCTACAGCACACTTTCATTATTCAGTCAGTTTTTGTTGTTCTGAAGTCTTTCTACTGAGACAATTCGGCTTCCTTGCTGACCTAGTTCCACCCCTCACTGTTCCAGTGCCTCCTAATATCGTGGACGACGAGTCTACGCCGTCTTCGGTGTCTGTGCGGGAGAACCAGAACGTGACGCTGACCTGCAAGGCTGACGGCTTCCCCACGCCGAAGATCATGTGGCGCCGCGAAGATGGGCAGGCGATACACATCGACAGGCGCAAGAAGGGTGAGCCTCCTAACACTCGATTCTAATGTATTAATATTGTGCACTCAATGGCTTCCAATTTTTTGAATTATTTATAAATTTATTATCCTATCGACTTGTCAGGATATAAACCTGTATAGCTCTTGTATATAAGTCTTCCACATCTGCTTGTAATCAGAACATCAAGGTTTAGATTAGTATAAGCTGCTCAACGCTGTACCCTGATTGATTTTAAGGCAATGGATTGGAAATAATTTGTGTTGATGACTGATAAACGACACCTTCGACCTCGAATACTCGGAACCTCTTGAAAACATGATTAGAATAATATTCGACCAGAAAAAGAACAGTGGACTGTGTGATACCCAAGTGACGTTTTAATACAAGGGGGAAAAAGAGAGAGAGAGAGAGAGAGACAATATATCACTGCCGTAGGAGGAAAACCATACGTAATTCACTGACGTCACACTGTCAATAAATTTTCAATCAACAGTACCAACACAGAATATTTGTAATAGCGCAAATGACATATATGTTACACGTATGTTTATATTAGTTCGCAAAGTGCAGATTTCGGTGCTGTGTTGGAAAGAAAGTGGTAGAGAGTAATGTGCAAATCTCATTAAAGCCTCATTTTTACATTTTGCACGAAACTATAAGCGTATGTTGCAGACTGCCTGGGACAGTAAGGTTAAAACTTTGACACACCGTTATTATTGTTTAAAAATGTTATTAATGTGGTGTTTGATTTTCGACTGTTTCAATGCGAAATTGATATCTTAAATATGAAAACGCCGGCCGCGGTCGCCGCGGGAACTGAGGCGCTGCACGGCCACTACGGTCGGGGGTTCGAATCCCCCCTCGGGCATGGGTATTTGTGCCGTCCTTAGTATAAGGTAGTAGTTTGTAAGTTTAGGGACTGATGACCCCGTAGTTAAGTCCCATAGACTATACAAACATTTAAACATTTTATTTAAATATGAAAACGTTACTTCAGAGAGGTATTTACATTGTTCTTGTTACCTAAGTTCAACCACTTCACCGAAATCCCGCGATTTCACTAAGAGAACTCGTAAAGCACCCAAAAATCAAATGTTTTTAAAGCTATGGGTCCAAACTACAATGCTCATCGGTCTCTATATTTAGGAACTGCTTAAACTACCTTTCGTTAGGACAACACACACACACACACACATACACACACACACACACACACACACACGAGCTCCGCAGCACGGCGTCTTAGAGCACATGGCCATTACCAAGTGGCGTTAAAAGCACTGTCAGGGATGTTTTGCGTTATTATAATTATTTCAAAAAATTTGATTTTAGCACTGTTGACTGAAAACGTAATGATATACTGACGAAATTGAACTACGTATACCTCCCTTCTTATAGTATCACTATCTTGTTAGAGGGCAGTACGTAATACCAAATTGCTTTTAAATCACCATTATAAAGAACACAACTTAAAAATATGCAACAGAACTCTACTCGCCTTAGCAAAACGTGCCTAATTCTGTGGTTGTGACAAATCAAACTGCGGTTACAAGGTTGTGGAAATCGGTCAAATCTCCATCTGTTTCTTGCGTTTACAGAAGTGGACTCCAATCGTTCCTGTGATGCACTGATCGATTGCTCGTTCATAAACAGTGGATGAGGCTGTAACTGTGGTAACTCATTACTCTTTGTGTACTCAACTTGCGGTAAAGAGCCCAATATCAGACCGTCATCGAATGTTATACACAGCACTTATCACACCTATTCAATCCACTGTACATATTTCGTTTTTTTGAAGAACCACGTAACACGTCCTCCTCCGATGGCTTTAGGCCAGTATGTACAGTTTCATACAGCGAACGGCCTGACACCATTAATATATATAGACACTGAACAGAAATCTTTTGCTAAGGTAGAATATTAAAAAAAATGGTGTTTGCATTAAAGAGGGATTGAATTGGAAGTGGGGTCGCAATATCTTGGACGGGGGATCGCCGTCAAAGAGTTCAGTTACTAATGCTATCAGGGTCATTGCAAATTTTGGCGATATCATGTCAGTAAATTAGCTTACTATGCCTATTTTAATTCACTGCTTTCGTATGAGATAATATTCTGAGGAAATTCAACATTGAGTAAAAAGGTATTCATTGCACAAAATCGAGTAATCAGAATAATTGCTGCATTTCATTCAATATCATCCTGCAGACATTTATTTAAGGATCTAGGGATCTTCACAGTAGCTTCACAATACATGTATTTATTTATGAAATTTGATATTAATAATCCAACCTAATTCAAAAGTAATACCAGTGTGCATAGCTCCAATACTAGGGAAACGGTGATCTTCTCTATTCAAGGATAAATCTAACTTTGGCATAGAAAGGGGTGAATTATGCTACCACAAAAGTCTTTGGTCACTTACCAAGTAGCATTAAAAGTCTGACAGATAACCAACCAATATTTCTACATCTACATCTACATGGGATATTCTGCAAATCACATTTAAGCCTGGCAGAGAAATTAAGAAAAGAAATTAAGAATTTCTGAATGGCAAATCCTTCTACACAATAGATGCATTTTTTAGATAAAACTTAGTAATTTTCCTAAAAATAATAATAATAAAATAAAATAAATAAAACTAAAAAAATCCATAAAATATTTAGCGTTATGTATAGGCACCTTTTTATTAAAATGACACGTTCCACATCATTCGAAATGTCGTATTTATGATCTATGGCATAAGTATTAATCTAATCTAATGTAATCTAATCTAATCTTCTTCTTCTGAATTTTTTTCATCTTCTTCTTCTTCTCTCCTTCCGTTGATGGAAAGCGAAAATCAAACGAGAGTAAAGATTGACTGTAATTGATGTGGACTCGTAATCTGTATCCAAAGAAGAATGAAGAGCAACAAGGAATACGTTATATCCTATCATGAAATGAAACAAACAGTCTTATATCAATCCGAAAGGGGATTGTGACATATTAAAATATTCGCCAATGGAAAAACCGGCGACGGACTGTCCCCGTCACACTGTACAATGTGTTACGCCAGTGTCTTTCAATCTGTGTGTCGCGACCCCCACTGGGGTCGCAATATCTTGGACGGGGGGTCGGCGTAACAAGAGGAAATACTTGTACCATCAAATAACTACAGGTTCAGTAATATAAAAACGCATGCCTAAGTGAAATTTATTTTATATTAAAATTACGGAGTTTCTTGTGTAACATTGATTGTAAATAAAAAAAGCGATACATTGTTTTATAATATAGCGAATTATTGATGAATAAACGGAACGTGTGAAAATCGATAGGTAAAAGAATTCGTTAAAATAAGTAATTCTGAAAAATTCTAAAAAAAATTATCTTCTTTACAAATTGTCTATACAGTGCGACATTTAAAAATTTAAATACGTAGTATTTTTGTTCCACAATATTATTTATTTGCTTGTTATTATCAGCATTCGACTTCACAGGGCATCGTCAGATAACTTCATACTAAACAGATAGTCCACACGTAACATTGAGGTTACATACACAAAGGTGGTTTTTCAAAGGTATGTGAACTGCAAATTAATTATGTCTATGAATCGATACTACACAACAAACATACTCCTAGAAAACACATGGATTTTAAATGAACATATCTTGGGCTACAATGGTATTACAATATTAAAACTGTGTAATTTTATAAGAAAGTATTGTCAGCAGGTGATGGTAGAAAAAAAGTGGGTTTGTTATGAATAAGTATCAATAACACAGAAAGTGCAGAGCAATAATAATAAAGGAAAAAAAAACACAAATGGGTCCGAATGGGTACATCTTACTCACTAAGGTTACAAATATTATAAATGTCCAGGTGATCGATGGATGATTGTACAAGAAAACTGTAAATTATGGCAAGAAGGAGAAATTATATGGAGTATTGGTATGAAACACATATGACAAAAGTATTTACACACAGTGAGAACAGAGGCCTATTAATAAGTTAACATTATTTTAGTAAAGGTGAATAATGGAATTGTGTCTGGTCATTCAGCACTAGGTCAGGATTCTTGGACTGATGTTTCTTAATGGCCAGAATTTCCAACAGTGTGAGTTTTCTACATTTTTTTTCTTTATGGAGAACATCACATTTAGTATCATAGGAATTACATTCATTCAGAGCATGGTCAGCAAAGGCGGAATCTTTCTTTTTCAATCTCAAGCTCATTTTGTGGTCAGATAGTCTAGTGGCTATAGCCCTACCTGACTGGCCTACATATAGTTTGCCACCTAGGTTACAGGTAATTTTATGCACTCCACTCTGTGGGACCGTTCTTAATGAGCATAATTCGTGTCTGAGTCTTGCCTGAAGTGCAAAGCTCCGCTTAAGCAAAATATATTTTTCTGTCAGAAATCTTGTAAAAGTAAGATAATGTGCTCCATTCAGAAAAAAAGACAAAAAGAACTTTGTTCAACAGTTTAAAATAGAGCTGTAGGAAAAGAAAAAAAGAGTAAATTTATTTGCTTTTAGATAACAGAATTTTCTATGGATCGCGGGGAAGAGGAGGGTGGTCGCCAGAATATTTTTACTTGGAATGGGGTCGCATACCCCAAAATGTTGAAAAGCGCTGGATTATTCTACCGTTGCGTCAGAGCTGCTGATTCAGATCTGTTTTGTCGGTCATCGCGGGGTGTGATCTGGGTTTCCCGGCCAGTCCCATCTCGCCGTGTTGTAATGCCTTCAATGAACAATTCTGTATACTAATTGCTCAGCGAAACACTTCGACCCACCCAAGCGCCGGCCGCGGTGGCCGAGGTGACTGAGGCGCTCCAGTCACGGTCAGCACGGCCACTACGGTCGGGGGTTCGAATCCCCCCTCGGGCATGGATATTTGTGCCGTCCTAGTTCGTAAGTAGTTCATAAGTAGTTTGTAAGTTTAGGGACTGATGATCCCGTAGTTAAGTCACATAAGCTTAACAAACATTTGAACATTTTTTGAACCCACCCAAGCAACAATTTCCCACATGTATACGTCACATTCTCTCATGACAATAGTCCACCTTTTGCCAACTTCACTGATTAGACAGTGCAGCTCGAGCATACTTCTGCAAGACATTCTGTTCAAGAGACACTGATCCATTAACTTTGGTTGATTTAAAAAAATAATAATAATAATAATAAAGTAAAAAATAAATAAATAAAAAAGAAGTTCAAATGTGGGACTTAACTGCGGCGTCATCAGTCCCTACACTTACAAACTACTTATAAACCAACTTATACTAAAGAACATCCATGCCCGAGGGAAGATTCGAACCCAGAACGGGAAACGGACTTGCTTATCGGTGCATAGCGCATCAATGCTCTCGGTCACTCCGCCGCGGCAGGCACATTTTATCGGTAGCTGGTATTGCGGTGCAATATCAGTGTTGATCCTGGAATGGCAGGACGATGTGGTTCAAATGCTAATCATTTCTGAAGAAAGTACTTATGTACATGCACTCTGAATATGGTCTATTTCTGGTCTTGAGGTGTTTCTTCTGAACATGATTGTACTAATGTTCGTAGCGAGATACATGACAGAGAATCTATAAAACATAACGCTAAAATAGGACCTCAGTTATTATTGATATGGCACGTTTTTCTGAAAAATTAATTGCGGCAATACTCCCAATATTGCTGTTAATATTCCCTTGCACTATTTATTTACATTTCCTTTCCCTATCGTATTAACTAACGAAGATTCAGCAACACTCAGTGCCTTATTTAATAATACGAACAGCAAGATTTCCTTAAATCTCCTTTATAATCATCACTTTCACAGATTTTAATCACTAACATAAACATCGAAGCATAAAAATCTGGTTTCCTTCAGTACCTGCGGATATGCTGTACCGTGATCACTGATTTGGAATGCGCTGCGTACCTTCTGGTAAATGTAGGTCGTCTTTGCTTGCCGTGTTCCGAGTGCCTGCACAGCATCCCAGCGAACCCTGCACTGCTCGATATTACGCTTCAGCTGATGCTCTGCGATAGATTTTTCGGTTCTTTGAGCAAGTCGCTTGCTGCCAGGAAATGCTAGATGCGGACAGAGATTTCTCAAGAGAGGAAACCGTAGCAGCATTTATCATTTTGAAGCAAAAAGATGCTAGGTGTAGTTCCTTCGAACGTCTTACTGGTAGCTGCGTTTAATTGAGATCATACACGTTCTAGAATTCAATATAGGACTCTGAGTGATAAAGCGACGTGCTACAATACCAGCGCACCTCTCCTCTCTGCATTTTGGAGAGGTTCTTATAGGCTTTTCGTTTTTTTTTTTCCTTTGCAAAAGTGTAATACCAACTTTATAACAATATTTTGATTTAGGTTATGGATTATTAATTTTTCTACACTTTGCCCTACCCCTTTAACGAGAGGGATTTTCATATTATACAGAAAAGTCCACAAAAGTCAGCAATTTTTTCTCTGGCAGACGACACAGTTTTCTACCATGTGATCGAGATTTGGAATTATCACAAAAACACCTCCCAAAAATTGATAGAATTTATACAGTTCATGAGGTTACATATCACATTATAGAGAGTTGTGCAGAAAGTTTGTGGTGAAAGAAGTGACAGCCAGAGATATTCTGGATATCAAAAGGTGGTGAAAATTTCATTACTAAAAGTACGCTGTCTCAGAGGAGACAAAAAATCCTTACCTGGGAATGAAAGAATTACATTTGCAATTAATATTCTGTATCACTCTACATATTCCCATGAAAAAAGGGTTACATCAAGGAGTATTCAACAATAAATGGTCTAGTTTTTCATGTACCTTCCTCCAAAGACACCTACACAGCCAGCATTAACCTCATATCCTTGTGGGAAAATTCCCATTAAAAGAGCATAGATTGCAGACCTGATGAAAATCGAATGCTACATACCCCAAGAGAACAAGGACTTCTACAAAGATATAATGTCTTGGCCAACTGCAGATGATAACTGAAAACAACGAAAACATTTAACATTGGTTATATCAGGATGAATGTTACAACATTTGTTAATTATCGCGTTGTGAAGTTCATCATAACATTTAGTAAGCCTTGTAAAGTCAATAACCGAATTTTTTTTAATACTAAAAGAAATTCACATAATTCTGATTTTTTTCTTCATTTTCCGTCATTTTTAAAAGGGCGTACGTCAGTTTACAGTTCAGTAATAGGTAGTATAATAACGTAAGACAATTAAGCATTTGAAATAATCTCAAATTATAGCTTACCAATCACATAAAACCTCTGGAATTCATTTGCATTTATGCAAACACTTGATTGGAGGTGGCTGGTTGAAATGTATAATGTGAAGCTTAATAGTGTGGAAGTGCTTAGCTGCAATTGATCATATTTTATTATTTGGCTTATTCTTAGTTTTATAAGTACATGTCTATTTACTTCCAGTACTTCTAACAGGTTTAGTGTTCTAACTTTTTTGGCTTGTGGACTTGTTAACTATTTTACTTTGTTGACTTTCATTTTAAAGCCTCCTTTCCAGACACAGGTCTTCCCATTCAACAGCTTTTGCTGACTCTGAGAGAATTACAGAGTCAATGGTGAACATAAATTTTTTTTATTGCTTCCCTGAACGTTGGTTCCTTCTGTAAATCGCAACTGAAGCAACCTTCCAAACTGCAGTGTTGCTTAACGCGTTCTTCATTTAGTTAGCTGAAGACGACAAACAAGAAAATGGTCGAGCATGGGACTGCCGAAACATTGAATGGTTGGTATCCATTGACCGTTTCGCTCTCTTGTTAGAAATGAGAAAACGAAACGAGAACACATTCAGCAACACATTCACTGACGGGCTACTTGTGTTTTAGCACGTAACGGTCAGATTGGCTAACTTCAAAGGTAATTAAATAGGAAACAGCGATGCGTATCAGTTTCATTAATTTCAAATTGTTCTGCCTTCCTTGTACATATTACACGGAAACAAATTATACTACATAGAAAAATCCAGTGACCACATCTACGATGCACTAACTGTACCTGGCCACACGTTGTTGTCGCTTATTTCACCTAAACGGGAACAGAGAAAATAGAAATACACATTTCTAATTTGTGTAGTTCCACGGCGTCTCGTGGATGAGATATAGATATTCATCATTGAACTCGATGCTCATCTCAGTCACTCACTTATTACCCCCATTTCGTGCATAGGCTGTCTTTGCGCATGTCCTCCCCCTACTCTTCCCTTTCCATCTCCTCACCTCCAGCTCCCTGTTCATCTCCTTTACCCCTTCTCAAAAATTGTTGAAATGTTTGTAAATCTATCGGGCCAAACTGCGTGGTCATCAGTCCGTACAGTCCGTAGCTTACAAACTACTTACACTAAGGTAACCTGACCTAAGGACAACAGACACGCCCATTCCCCATGGAGGACTCGAACCTCGGACGGGCAACCAACCGCACGCTCCGCGACGAGGCGCCTTAGACCGCTCGGCTACCCCACCGCGGCTCCCCCTTCTCCATCACCTCTTATACCTTTGTCTGACTATGCAGGGTGGTCCACGAAATAAGCATCAAACGAACAAACTAAAAAGAACAATTCTAGGTTGAAGGGGGAAAACAGATGACGCTATGGTAGGCCCGATAGATGGCGCGGGGTTGGAACACTTGCGGGGAGTGACACTTGCGTGGAGTGACACTTGCGTGGAACCCGGAGCCCTTGGGGCGGCTAATGCCTTTTCCTGGGTACAGGCACACCAAGAAGTCTAGTTTCCACACTGTCAACGTAACACGAAAATCAGTGAAATTGCACAACCCTTTGCAAGCTGAAGAGCAATATAGTAACTTGCTCTAACTACATATTAATCCGTTGATTGTTCCTCCTGAAAACAAAAAGGTATTTTAATAGTGATAATGTTTGGAGAGTTATTAAGACAGTCTCTGCTACTACAAGACGATGACTTTCCACAGTCATACCTCCTAAAATCATATTATTCAGAACACTAAGCATATCAAGACACCTGCGCAAGCAATAAATATATTAGGCATCCTGCACAGATACGTTGATGTAATTGACCGCTATGTAGTTAGCCCCACTATCACGCAACTTCCATTTCTTTAAAAATAGCTACTATGCTTTTTAATAGGACATGCAACCTTAACCCTTCAATTAAAAAACGTTAATAATAAGTCAATGAGTATTTCACATACTTGAAGCGTTTATTCGTAGACCCCAAAACGATTTGGCTGTATTCGAATTACAAATACATCTAAGAAATATATGAAATACGGAATGTGTAAGGGAATGTCACACACCGAAAAATGCTGAAGATAAATTCTATTTTCCATCACCGTCATATAGAACCATTTTTACTCCGAACTTGGCATAAACCAACAGGGATAAACAAGTTGCAAGACTTCCAGGAAAAATGAAGCGAAATTGGCAGCCAATAGTTGGTTATAAATTACATTGCCTGTTAACTGTATAAATATAAATTACGGAATACGCGGAACTCCTGTTCAGTACAGCCAAAAAGGTCTAAGGTAATAGGCAGTGGTTTACAATCAGATATCCGTATCACTCTCTTCCTCAAGAAGTCTGTGTGAAGATTTATATTCAGAACATTCAAGAAAAAGGTGTTGAAACTACATGAAGGAGCTCATTTACTCAGGAAGGGAAAACGTTATGGTGCCCGTAAATTTGAATGGCTCTATCTCTTGTAGTAACATTCATTTTTTGATAAAATGTTAAAATCCAATATACCAGAATTTTGTTTTTCTAAACTCAGTGCCAACTTTTTTTTTGTCGAAATTTTTACAGGAAGTAGTCTTGACGTGATTTCATACTTCTATGCACTAATATTATCAAACATGTAATTTGTGTCACAAATTGCGCGGCCGGTCCAGTCGGAGGTTCGAGTCCTTCCTCGGACATGGGTATGTTTGTTTGTACTTTGCCTAAGTTATTTTAAGTAAGATTAAGTAGTATGTTAGTCTAGCGACCAATGACCTAAGTAGTTTGGCCGCATAAGACTAAACATATACACGTAATGTATTTATTTCATAACCACATTTAAGTACTAATAATTAAAGAAACTTAAATGAGAAATTTGAAATAAACGCTGAAAACAAACGATTGATATTCTCATAAGATGAATGCACAGGACCGTTGACTTATGTCTTGTGAATGTACCTACAAATTCTGCCATATGAAAATTGTAGTGTGAGTCCCAAATTTGTTTTTTCTGTAATAACATTAAAAATTCAGAACTCGAAAATCAGTGAAGTTTTGGACTTGAAGCGTTTTGTGTTGCTAAATCTTTACAGAGTAGACACGATTTTAAAATTTGGTTGTAACCGCCAAAGTAGACGAAACGTTAAATTTTTTGGTGTAATCTTCGCCGTGTAGACTGTATGTTGTAGAAATCTACGTCGAACCTAATCATGCCTCTGAGGAGAGAACGTTGTTTGCACTTCTCCTGCGTTTCCAGTCGGCTATGCTGTGCTACGTAACGACATCGTACCGTTCCACTTTACCGAGAGCTGTATATGTATTGGTGTGATGTCTGTTCTTTCGAAATAAGGCATCACACCAATATATGTATCATTTAGACGCAAAGATTCTGGGTTCTGTTTCCATCGCTAACGCGATTAACAACGTTAGACCTCGTGTATAAACAGTTAAAGGTTATGAGTGCCACTGCAAAAATGCATAAGTAACACCTGTTGTTTGAGACTTGAAGATGACCTGAAATTAGCCGAAATCGATATCTCATAATAAACATAAGGTGTAGCTGTCTGTATTTCATAATACTATTCCTAAAATATTTTAAGCTGCTCAAAACCACCTACAAAAAACCTTTATAATGAGATTGTATATAATTCCACGATCAAATTGTGTTTTAGTTATTTGTAGTAATACACCCAAAGATCTGCCCTTGCTTTTAGTGCCTTGATCAGCTGTTTATTTTTAGAGGTTTACTAGGGACAGGAAAAATTCGCATTTGCGATAAATGTGAATATAGATGCGAATTCTGACTCAAAATGCAGTAAATCCCAAATTGTAGTTAGCAACGGTTGCGCTCAATTCCGATTTCATCACATTCCTCTTCTCATGGTGCTGTATTGTAAATCGAGTGATATTTGTATGACGTGTTATCTCCCTGTTGAATGAGGCTGTGATATCTCCGGGCCGTTACTACTGCTCCACCTCGCTCGGTGGGCCTTTCCCTGAATACGGCACAGGTAGCGGCTGGAGGGCTTGGAGTAGGGGTGTTGTATCCCTACTGCTGGAACACCCTATTCACTACCTGCAGCGTGCGGGTCTCCCCGCAAGTGTCTACACATTCCCTTTCCCCGCAAGTGTCACTCCCCGCAAGTGTCACCAACTCAGATGGCGCTGCCATAGGTCAAACGGATATCAACTGCATTTTTTAAAATAGGTACCCCCATTTTTATTACATATTCATCTCATACGTAAATAAATAGGAATGTTTTATTTGTAACACTTTTGTCGCTTTTTGATAGATGCCGCTGTAATATTCACAAATGCATTGCTCACAATTTTAGGCGAATAGTGGGTAACAGGGATGTTTTTTAAATTAAAACACAGAACGCAGGTACGTTTGAACTTTATTTCCGTTTTTACAATGCGATACATGTACTTTTGTGAAATTGTCATACTTGCAAAGCGACATATTGACCGTAGCTGTTAATTTTTTCTCAATGCTACTGGTTTTGGTCAGTTTACTATTATCAAACGTTACTTTGGTTCACACGTTTTATTTTTACTGTTGGGCAATTAACTTAATATGCTATAACTATGCTATGTTTACACTCACCAAAACAAAGATCTGCTATCAAGTTTTGCACTTCAGATTTTTATGTTCAGATTAATAGAAGTAACACCACGTTACTTTTAGTTTCATACTCTGTACTGTTTCACAATCACACCAAAAGGTTTCGTAATTAAGTAAATCTTTACTTCAGTATCTGAAATTACGTTTTTGTCACATAACCTAAATGAGTCAGTCGATGTTTTATTTATTGATGTAATATATAGCTACAAATTATAGATTATATTAATATCACAGCTCCATATCAGTGCATATGTACATATCATTCTTCCACTTCATCATATTGTATAGCACTTGTTTATTTACATAACAATCACATTATTTACATCAATCATAGCTCCTAATGAAGAGCAAATATGGTCATAGACATAGCACAACTGTACGCCTAAAATAATTTCATTGCACACTCATTAATGTATGCCACTGTGGTAGTATCAATGATTAGAACAATGACAACAAATTCTTATTTTACAGTTTTGAATTTTTGTGTTACGATATGTTAAGCTATTAGCTAATCTCTGCTAACGCTTGATAATGGTAAACTGACCGAAACCTGTATCATTGAGAAAAAATAAACAGCTATGGTCAATATGTCGTTTTGCAATTATATCAAAGCTGTTATGCCCCACCTGTTCACCTTTCTAGCTCATGACTTCTATAAATGCTCAAAATGATGTCCTTCAACTTCAATGCATTTGGCAATATGCGTAACGAAATTGCTATCAACAGCGAGTAGTTCACCTTCAGTAATGTTCTCACATGCTTTGACAAGGCGCTGACGCATGTTTTCAGGCGTTGTCGGTGAACCAGGATAACAAATGTTCTTCAATTTTCCCCACAGAAAGAAATCCGGTGATGTAAGAACCGGTGAACGGCCTGGCCATGGAATGGAACTTCTACGACCAAGCCACGTGACATTAAATATTCCATTTAAGACCGCTTCAGCTGCACGCGAGCTATGTGCCGGACATCCATCATATTGAAAGTACATCGCCATTCTGTCATGCAGTGAAACATCTTGTAGTAAAATCGGTAGAACATTACGTAAGAAATCAACGTACATTGTACCATTTAGATTGCCATCGATAAAATAGGGGCTAAATATACTTGCTCCTGTAATGCCGCACCATACATTAACCCGCCAAGGTCGCTCATGTTTCACTTGTCGCAGCCATCGGGGATTTTCCGTTGCCCAATAGTGCATATTATGCCGGTTTTCGTTACCTCTGTTTTCGAATGACGCTTCGACACTAAACAAAATGCGTGAAAATATCTGTTATCGTCCCGTAATTTATTTTGTGCCCAGTGGCAAAACTGTACAAGACATTCAAATTTATGTTGATTTAGAATTGTCAACACCGACGTTTTTGAGATTCCCGATTCTCGCTCAATTTGTCTACTGATGTGCGGATTAGCCTCAACGGCAGCTGAAACACTTACTTGGGCATCATCATTTGTTGCTGGTCATGGTGCTCCATCTATCACAATGCGAGAAAAGTGCTCCCAACAATACATAATATTTATTTACGTACTAGAATAATTAACACCTATTTTAAAAAATTCAGTTGATATCCATTTGATCTATGGCAGCACCATCTAGCGGGCCAACCGTAGCGCCATCTGTTTTCCCCCTTCAAACTAGAAAAGTTTTGTTTTTTGTAGTTTTTTCGTTTGATGCTTATTTCGTGAGATATTTGGCCCGGTCACTATCTATGGACCATACACTAGAAAGCGTTACAGTGGTAACTAAAAACACATTAAAAATCGAATGTAACATCGTTTCAAAATTTCACTGAACTTCAGGAGGTTTTAGATTTTAACAAACGAACTTTTACAACTGTACTTACATAGAAAATAAAAGTATTCCTAACCGAAAATCTGCAAAAGGTATTTTCGAATGGTTTTGAATTTTGACGTTCTACTCCAAAAAGCACAAGTTTTTATACACCAATATTTTTTACGTGTCTTAAATAATTCATATGAATTGTAAAACGAGATGAATCGTTGTTTCAAAAAGGGACGAAGAGTGTTTGCGTCATACCTCATATTTTAAAGAAATACGGGTATAAATGCCTTGCTGTATTACAATACAAAGTTGTATCAAAATTACAATGCAATTGCTCAAGTACTTTTGGTGATTAATGATTTTGCACAATGAACGTATACAGTTTTATTAATATGGATTTATCGCACATTGACACATGACGATTGATCTCTGATTCAGTTTTCGGTTATCAAAGGAAACGTAACAGTTGACGTATCTAGGTACAGCTGTATACTAGCTGGAATATCTAGAATGGAAAATAACAGTATCTGGAAATGCCAATCAGAAGCTTCAAAACTAGCTGTTTAATACATATACCTGTAAGAAGTTTAAAATTAGCCATTATACTTTCTATAAACACCTTATAATACATGGACCTGAACTATGCAACATATAAGACATGAGAATTAAGCTTTGAAACAGCGAAGAAAAGATATTCGATGAGGGGATTTTCCCTATGAATTTTGCCCCCTCAATTCGCAAATTATACTCGAAATATGGTTTCACAAACAGATTGTTTTCAATTACCTCTATTTCGGTGACATATTGTTTTAATGTATTGCACACTAATCAGGATGAAGATGATTACGAGTTTAAGTGAACAACGTAGTATATGGAATAATACACACACAGTTAACAGGTGCATACAGAGAATGTCGATCAAATTACGCACGACCCTCATTCATTCAGTGCATTTTTGGTTACGATGGGGCAGTCCCTACTTTTCCGTTTACTGGACATTTCCGTGTGTGCTCACTGGTGAAACATCTAGCAGTAGTCACCTATCATCCGAACATGTTCATTGGTATGACTGCTCGCTCCATGAACGTTCCATATCATGATGAAATCATTCACCCTGTTACTTACAGCACTCAGGTTTGGAGGAAGTCGATCGTAATGTAAAGTTTGTACTTTCAAACTCATTGAGTATCCCATCATTTTGAGATTAGCTGTTAGCAAGTCCTAAACTATGTCAATGTACTCTGGACTAACATTGTTTTCCAAGACGTCTTGAACCACACACACAAAGACAGCATTAATTCAGTGAACCAGATCTTCATTTAAGATTTGTTTCCGCGTATAGGGACATGCATTCGTTCAACTTATAACAGGACTTGGAGCTTACTGTAAATCTTAATCAGTTGCAACACTAAGGTAATGCCTCGATGGATGGTTTCATAACGACCAGTTTGAGATGCAAAAAGGCATCTTTTCTACTAGAGGATCACATTTGATATTTTTGTTCCCTAGAAACGATGCCTTCCTTCTGGGTCACCGCTTCGGTTTTCACTGTTTGTCACGAGACTTACTCACCCATTCACATATGAAACTCGGACATTAAATATATATGCTGATTGTTATCCAAGCGGCATATCCGACAGTTTCAAATAACCACACACCATACAGTTCATTTGTCATCCTCATAGTGGATGGTAATATGTTCAAATGTTTATAGAGCTTTTGGGACGGGGTCATCAGTCCCTAAACTTACAAACTTCTTATCAACTAGCTAAGACTAAGGACGGCACAAATATCAATGCCCGAGGGGGGTTTCGAGCCCCAGACCGTAGTGGCCTTGCAGAACGTGACTGGCGCGCCACAGACCACTCGGCCACCGCGGCCGGTGGATGGTAGTAAACCTCTATATTGCATATTGTCACATGTTTCGTTTATGTACACAGAATGGGTGACAGGTGTTTAGGCCTACTTATTAGCATTTTGCATTACAAATGCTTTCATATTTCTTTTGAATGAGTCAGTAAACGGTCTCCAGTCATTTGAAGCGTATGGAGTGTTAAAATGACTCATAAAACCTTGTAAATCTTGTGCATCACTGCAGTAGACTAAAAACAACGTTTTAGAAAAATGTTATGTGAATATCACTTCACTTTTGTTCTCTAAAATGTAACAGACGTTCTGGGTAACATGTCTTTCACATAGTGGTAACTCTAGGACCTGTGCTTTATCTTTGTCAGTTCCAAGTCACGGACTAAATAAATCTGGCTGAATGAAGTATCATCCTTCTCTTGCAGAATATTTGTCATCATTGTATCGAATATCTCCGGAGCCGGAGACCTACGTGTAGTCTGGGCCAAAAGGAACATGGATCACCCAGCGAATCTTGTTCAGGTATTAACACTCTTATGTCTCTATTTGAAACCGTTAACCTGACAAGAGAAGAAGTAGCAGTCGTCGATACGAGTCTATTGCTCCCGCAGGGATGCCAAATCGTAATGACTTCTTTCCTACCACCCTGCGTCGTAAATCATACAACACACACAAACTGTGGAGGCCATGGTTTATTTATATCGCCTAATCTCACTCCGAAATGATAGATCGCTTTTACGAAAGAAGTAACGTTCCTTCTTTTTCAACACATGTTCGCCAAAATATAGCTGTAACAGGTTAGTTTACATAGCTTCGGTACACATTCTACAGTGACATGTACTTCTTTCCACAGACGCACACGCACAATGATATACAGACAGTGCCACTTGCAACGTGACAGTTCGGTATGTGAGACTAGAGGCACAAGCGTTAAATAGTTTGAAAACGTTATGATGCTTCTAACATTTCGTAAATGTTATAATATCTTTGTATTGCATTATCGTTAATTTGGGAATAGCCTGTGGGGGATGTGATATTTTGAGTAACATTTTCTAGTTTATGAGAGTGGAAAGCACAAAGAACGCCTACATTTTGAAGAAACGTTTCAGTGTCCTTGCAATTTGTTCCATAGTATCATCAGAGTGACAGATACACTTGCACTAAGAAACCTTGCAATAAACAGGACAGAATTTGATAACAACTCTCTGTTTCTATCTAACACACACACACACACACACACACAAACCCACTTCCACAGATAATACACTGACACTAATATCAGCGTATACGTAACAGAACGAATGAATCTTGAATTATACATAAACGGCAGTCCACAAACAAAAAACGGATACGCAGCGACAACTGGCCACAATAGACACTGTAAACTAAAAGTTCTCTTAGCGAAACAATAAAAATTATCTGGTATGTATCTCAGGCTTGTACTTTTTACTTTTTCGTCAGTGTAAATCTTGGCTCATTCGTTAATCTCAATTATTACGTCTTATATGAGTGTGTGTGTCTATCATTGGAACATTGTTTATAATAATCGTATCACTGTCTATTTACAAAGCTCCAACAATTGATATGAACAAAGTCCAAATTAGGGACAGCTAAACTGAGTTGTTTGTTCATTGAAAGAAAAATATTTAATTTCACGACATAAAGCTATAACTGGCCCACACGGCTAGAATGAGCTGCACCTGACTGGAGGTAAGAAATATATTTCAGCGGCGAGAGATTATCCCAATAAAGGGAAAACAGTTTTACTGAAATGTATTTAACTCATAATTCATTACTACCTGTACATCAACGAATCTGCACTTAGTATAACTGATCTTCACCACAGCGTCGCTGACATGTTTAAAACTCTACTGACACCCCAAGGTCCATGGTATTGCAACTAATCGCGCACAAAAGCTAAATGCCTTTTTTAACTTTGATGATGATGCTAAATCATCAATTAAATCAGACCTGCAGCGTTGCAGTAGCCGAGCCGTCTAAAGCACCTCGCTGCGGAGCGCGCTGTTGCTCGCCGTGGAGGTTCGAGTCCTCCCTGGGGCATAGGTGTGTGTGTTTGTCCGTAGGTTAGTTTACCTAGGTTTAAGTAGTTTGTAAGCTACGGACTGATAACCACGCAGTTTTGTCCGATAGACTTACAGACATTTGAACATTTGAAATCAGACCTAAATTATTAAGGAAGCAGTGTGAATTAGGTGCCAAATAGTTATTATGAAAAAAAGTGACGGATCCTTTACAATTCAAAAATCGGAATACTATTTTCACAAGTTTTAAAAATTTTAACTCATTAAGTTAACATCAATTTTATCTGTAAAAAATTGAACTTCTATTCTTAGCTGACATCATAACACACTTTAAAAAAAAAAAAAAAAGATTCAATACACAGGGAAAAGTGATTGTGTAGGCTTAAAGTAAATGCGGTCGGAAAAATAACGAGAATAAAACAAGTTTAGGGTGATTAAATGCAACTTCAGGACGACAGACGTGGATGAAATCGTAATTTGAAACTAAATTTACTGCAAACATAGTGTCTCTCAATTAAAACCAAATAACGTCGAAATGTATTACACAGTTTGAATCCATTAAGATATTACACCTATTTTATTTCGTGAACGATTGCAAGTAACGAATCACGGTTATCGGCAAATGCTAGACCGTGGAAGGGAACATTTTTTTTTATTTATTTAATGACTCTTTTTTTGCGCTGTTACCGACAGTGATGTTGCCGCAAAGTACCGAACTTAAATCAACCAAAAGCGTTTTAAAATTACGTTACATAGTTCTTGAGAATATAAATGAAATGATAGAGCGGTTGCAAATGTTAACATTGAAAACTCTCGTAATAATAATACACTTAAAAAATCCAGGAACGACCTAGAATTTGAGAGCACAGAGGCGGGTAACCCTGCCAAACGGAGTTCTCTTGGTACGTTATTTCATAATGTTACCACATTTGACTGTTTACTTTTCTGAACTTCAAGCCGCTCATATACGACTTCAATATGGTGAATGTGAAAGGAACGCCTCCAAACAATACAGCGGTGTAGCGCAATCTATCAGGATCGCCAGCGACTGGCACGCCTGGCAGTTTCACGAACTATTAAGATGATGGAGGAGAGAAAAATCAAATGTTCAAATGTTTGTTAAGCTTAAGGGACTTAACTACGGGGTCATCAGTCTCTAAACTAACAAACTACTTATGAACTACTTACAACTAAGGACGGCACAAATATCCATGCCCGAGGGGGGGGGGGGGATTCGAACCTGCGACCGTAGTGGCCGTGCAGACCGTGACTGAAGCGCCTCAGTCCCCTCGGCCACCGCGGCCGGCGTTGGAGGAGAGAGCCTGCTTGAATGTCAAAAAGACGACAAAAACTGAGAGAGAACACGAAGAAGTTGTTGTTACAGTGAGGCTAATGAATTCCCACAATGGTATGAGACGTAATGCCAAGGAAAGTGGAATCAACCAGGAGAGTGTTATTCTGATGTTCCATCGCCCTATCGTCTAAGTCAGGCACTCGACAACCATGATTCCTAACATCGTAAATTTTTTTTTCGGTTTGACCTTCAGCAGCTGACATACAATTCTATGGTTTTCAACGTGTGCTCTTTACCGTTCAAACACAGTTTAATTATCATGCTACTGTAAATTTGCGTAACGTGCACTACTGGGCAGCCGAAAATCCATACTGTCTTCGTCAGATGCAATATCAACGGTTGTGGAGCGTAAACTATGTTAGTAAATCTATCGGACGAAACTGCGTGGTCAACAGTCCGTAGCTTATAGACTACTTAAACTGAGGTAAACTAACCTAAGGACAACACGCACGCACACACACACACATGCCCCAGGGAGGACTCGAACCTCCGACGGCGAGCAACCGCGCGCTGCGCAGCAGGCGCCTTAGACCGCTCGGCTGAGCGTCAACGTACGGCGCGGCATCATAGGAGGTTCCATTGTGGGACCTTAATACATCCCAGGGGTGTCAAACGGATATTCGTACGCTCTCTTTCTTACTAACGTCTGGCGATTGTTCTCGAAGAGGTACCGTTGGGTAATCTGTAGTGTTTGTGGCTGCAACGTGGAGTCGTCCATATCACTCGTAACGTGCTGCAACGCAAATACTAGATGATTGCAAGAATCATTATTAGTAAGTTGTTTCTTACATTTACATCTAAAGGAAATTGCATTGCGAAGTCAAATAAGTCGACAGAATGTGTTGCATGTAGCTGATAACATAGTCATTACGCACTTACGTTCCGCATGAAACAATATTTCCATGAAGAGAATATTTTTTGGTGTGCAGGTGGTCACCGAAATATTTTAATAATATTTTTCGTTCAATGAATTACTTCATATCACATAAATTAGAGCAATCTAGGTAGCGACAGTCGTCGGTCAGCATATATTTCTCATCTGAGATGTACTTCGTAGATGAAAAAGTAGGTCATTTAACGGAAGAAATGCTTTTTGCGGTGTGTAAGACATTTTTTATGAATAACGCTAGATTTAGCTTCTGACTTACTTCCATATAAAACAATCGTAGGTGAACCTGCATCTAGGTCTTTGTTTAAACAAAAATAAAGTTTTTTCCTAATAGACAGGCCTGACTTACAATATAAAACTATGCAGACTCGTCCGAGAATCCTGCTTGGTAGTGTTTGCACTCCAAATGCCATTTACCGTCACAGTACTCAGAAATTCTAAGACATTTCTTAATCTTTTTTACGACTGGTTGCAATATCAGCATTAAGAAATGCTACACCTCTGTAATTGTCTTCTCAAGAACAATCGAATATGTTTGAAGAAGGTATACGCTTCCATTTAAAAATACTCACTTGTTTTCATATCTCAGATGTTACCAGAGAGTGAAAACGAAACAAAGGAAAAAAATATAAAAGAAAAAAAAAAGTCGCTGGACTCTCTATTACTTGTTGAAATCAGCATTCGAAATAGAAGGATTTATGTGATTCACCCTACATAAAATGTCCTAACATATCTCACCGGTCAGGATTTTAATACATGGATCAGGAAACTCTAGTAGCACGCCAAATTTTGAGTCTCCAGGATTTCCCCCTCAATTTTCGTTCGTATACTGGACTGGAAGTGCACTACCGTCTACCGGGGAAACTAGCCAGTTCATAGTTTTATTTATAAGTTATATTCCTCATCGTGCAATTCGTATCAATTCATATTCATGGAATAAACGACATTAACTGCGAATGGGTAAGGTTGAATATGTGAACCCAGCCGGGATTGTTAGGCTTTTTCACTGACCGCTACACCTCTGAGGAAATGTGCGAGGTGTAATGCTGCTTTCGTATGAAAATGGGTGTTGCGTATTAAAGTTAAGGTTGGGGACCGCAAATGATATTTTACCAGGTAGTGAAATATTTTTAAATGAGATTACTAAGCAATTTTGACAAGGAAGGGACAATTTGAACAAAATTATTGGATTCCGCCATTAAATAGTAGCGGTCGTAATTTCGGTGGCAAATACAACACCAGAAACCCACATTACAGAAGAAGTCGGCGGAATCTAAATTTTACCTTATTGAGAGCTGGTACAAACATTTCGGTCATGTTCTGTAGTGATTCTAGCTGAGATGACTGGAATATTACTTCGATAAATTGATACTGGGATTGTGCGTTTCGGTTACTATTGTTCTATGACCATGTTGAAAATTAATCATGATAGTCGCCAAAAATTGCAAAATTATCGGACTTCATAAACATTACGAAGATTTTTCTGCAGGCATTAAAATGTAATAAACCATTCATATACACGAAATAAATAAAAGTTACACAGATAATGTTCTAGTACAATCGCGAAACAAATCGCAACAGTACCCGAGCATCACTTTATGAAGCACTTGATCTGCTGAAAATAAATGACTTTAAAATTAGTGAGAATGGGGAAGGAATTGTAAGTAAGTAAGATATTTCAAATTAACTGTGGGGGTTTATTGAAATTAATAAAAAAACTAAGCTCACACTTACATGAATTACACCAAATCCTGAGACACGTCCTAGCACATGACGGAGAAGAAAGTAAGTGACGAACAGTTCCGCTCTCTCCCTTCAGCTTGTTGCAAAAAATTGAACGTGACAAATGTCATGTGTTTATCGATACGCTGGCAGAGAGAGGGCAGAAGTCAGCGACAAGCATCGCACAAGTTATTAAAAAAATCATAAATGTATTACTACATTTGCCCCCTCTGGCTTTGAGTGGGCAAATGAAGATTTCTTACTCAAAGTCAAAAGAAAAAATTATAATTTTCGTATTGGTATACCTTACACAAGAAGAAATTTATGTCATTACATTTTATCTTAATATTGTGTGAGCTTATGTTTGATTTCTGTTTATAGCATATTGACAATTTTGAAATTTAATGTTTTTTTAACAACACAGTCTGAGGTATATACATTTTGAATTAGTCTCATTATTACATCACAAATTAATTTCTTTTTCTTTTTGCTTTGAATTGTTTTTTTATTATAATTCAATAGACGCAAAGTGTCGGTGAGTGGGCGAGTTGCGCGGCGGTGCAGCGAGGTTGTAGGAGGCGGTTCCGCAGCGCGCCTCGATTGTTGAAGCGTGGGCGGTGGCGCGACGCGAGGAGGCACGCCGATGGTTGTGGTGGGGAGAAGACGTTGCTGGCCCCCCAGCGCCGGCGGTGTAGCCGGTGTGGCGTCAGGATTGCGCACCCACTCGCTTTGTCTAGGCCGGCCCATCTCAGTTTGGATTACATGAAATAAAGATCCCATAAAAGGCATTAAAATTTGACACTTAATCAGATGTTACAGTCCTTTTTCTAAAAGAGAGACACAGTTAGTTATTTTTTTTTACGCGTTTGTTCTCGCGAGTGTCTCTGTAATTGTTTGTTTAGCAAGAATGTTGCATTTCCTTGGTTTGGAAGTGTGAGCTTATTTCTGTGAAATCAAATATCTGAGTAATCTGACATGAACATGTGTCGCGTCTTTTACATAAACTAATTTTGGCAATTTAAATTAACTATTTAGAAAGCATATGTTGCTAAAGTTTTCTTACTATACACTATGTGCATTGAAAATGATTTAACTTTCATTAGATGAAACATTATTATTTGACTAGTAAAAAAAAAAAAAATGCTTTCATATCTAACCTTTTACTTTATACACATATTTAGATATTACATATACATATATACAGGGATCATTCAAGGACATTACTTTATTAGTTCAGCGATTGTCCGTTTGCAAGTGCTACAGCACAGTCTTTGGATGTGACAAGGCTGAAGAGTCAGTCTCTTTAACATCACGTTTAAACATTTTATTTTTTCAGTTCGTGGAGTCGTTGACTTTGTCAGTTTGAAATTTCCACGTGTCGGCTCGTCCGCCGGCTGCGTGACGCAACAGTAAGTTTTCAATAATGCGCATGTAGTAAACGCGCTCCAGTCTCGCGAGTGCTTGCGTGTCCGTAGCGGTGGCAAGATGTGAATTTGCATAAGTTTTCATTACACTTGGATTTTTTTTTTTTTTTTTTTCGTGCAGTCGTGTGTGATTTCTGCACTTCATCCTTTGGACAGGGCTACTACTAAAATCGACGCAGCGCGGTGAGCACACTTCACGTATACCATAGTGATAAAGTCTGTCCGTATGCCACGCTACCTTCATTGCACCGTCCGGCTATCTCAGCAGCTACGATTATAGTCTATTCGCTGAGACAACACTGGTGCATTTGGGCTTTTATACGACTTGTAGTAAGTTCGTAGCGTACCTTGGTTGGGCACTGCACTGCACAAGTTCAAAGTTAGCAGTTCGTAACAGTGTGTAGCACTTATGGTTTGCGATAGTAACATGCGTCGCACTCTTTAAAGTGTCCAGCACGGAGAAGTTTACAGCGACGAAACTTTATAACGTATCTATATGATGACCGTTCAAAATTTATGTTAGTTTGACTGCTACGTTTCGTAGTCCACGCTTATACTCGTCACTGATATTTAACTTCACTCAGACATGTGGCTTGCGAATATACATAGTTTCAGAGTTTATTTAATCACAAAATCACTACTTGTTAGGAAAGTCGCGGGTTTGCGTCCTTTCGATAGTTATCAGTTACTGTTTTTGTTCTCTCTAAAGTTCACTGTCTTATTAATTTCACACACAAACTTCAGTCTTTTTACAATTCGTAATAATTTTACTATACATAAACTATGTACATGGCTATACACAAAGTCAGATCATTGAGAATGGCTATTTCATTTGTAAAACTTTATGTAACAGTTTCTTTCGAGTGACATTCAGATCTTCTGCTTTAAACGATTATTTGTCAACATTGGGTGTTACATATTTATTTTTAAGGCGTGGCCTATGTTCATGTCAGTTATTGGGTGGAAAGTTATTTATTCTCAGCAATATTATATCTTTTAAATAAGTTACTGAATTTGATATGAGTAAGTAAACATTCAATGACTTTTAGAAACGTCTTGGGCAGTTTTTGACACAATATTAAATTTCGGTTTACAGCTTTTAGTACGCCTCGTCAAAATTAACATGTCATGTTATACCGTTCATAAAATTGGACTAAATGACTTGAGTGATAAAATTATGCTTACCAGTCCGAGACAAATAAAATGACAATAAATACAGTTTTGGTAGACCCGTTAGTCAACCTGGTGCAAAACAGCCTATTAGTTTTTTGATACAGTTTGAGAGAAAGAGAAAATAGTCAGAGAATAGTCGCAAGAAAAAATAGTGCATAACACAAATTCAGCATATTGACGCATTACTACAAAAATTACTGCACACTTCTACTACTGCAAAATATTGCATTTCATAAAATTAACAGCGGATCTATTCTTGATTAGCATTCTTTTCCCTTCTCTCTCCTTCGTCGTCTCTCGCTCACGTGTGTTCTGTCCGCATTTGACTATGAAAATATGTGCGGGTTCAGTTGCAAATATTAGTGTCTGACTAAATGTTCCTGTGCCTACTAATTTAGGGGATGGTATGTTAATTTATGTAGCTCCTTATACTTATCAGGTGTGAAATGTTCGTTACAGTGTCATATCTAGTCTAATATAAATTGTTCGTATGAATCCTCCTCTGCAGCGACTCGTAGATCTTCGAGGCGTCGGCGGCGACATAATTCTCTGCTCATTCACAGCTGAAAATGAATTCTTATTCTACAGCTTATGCTACAGATTATTTAAACTAGACGTTGATGTTTTTAGATTGGCGCATAATTATGTTGTATGAGCTGCAGCGCTACGAGATTTGTTTACATTCAGTGTGATGTTTAGGTGACTAAATCTGAAAGTGCCACATGGGCAGAAAGATATTCCACACCAACTGGTGTGCGTGTTTACTGGCAATAACGTAAAATATTACGTTAACCTTTAAGCGGTTGTCAGTACCTTACAGTATAGATAGAATAATTCAACAAGCTTCGTTGTTTTGTATAAATTACATTCTTCTTAACAATTTAAGGAATCGTTAGATTTGTAAGTTGTCAGTCGATAGTGTGTGTTCTATCAGATATTAATTTATTAATTGAGCTCTGATTGTCAGGAAAACGAGGGGTATTCATTGCATTTTGTTCTGGGTTCAAATTCTCCGGTACATTTATTACAGGCGTGAAATCCTGAGAAGACTGTATGTGAAGATAACATGGATTTTACCGCCGTCAAATCTTCCTGTAAAGATTTGACGGTGATTCCATGATCTTCATATACTTTTTCAGTGACATTCTTTATCACAGAGGCCAATTCTGACTCTATTTGGTCATTTAATTGAGCCTCCGTATTATGCAAAAATTGCTACACTCTTTCTTGGTTATCTTTCACAATATTCTCGGCTTGACTGGTAATTCTTTCAACAGTGGTTTCTAAATTTTCCTGTTTGATTTTTAATTCCGAGAGATTTTGCGCAATATTATCAATGGCAGAAGGCAATGTTTTTACTGTTTCCTGACAATCAGTAACGCTGTCGACAACAGAAGAAATTTTTGCGTCTACCGTATCCATAATTTCGTCGACAACTTTCTTTTGTACAGTGGAAAATGTACTATTCGTGATTTCTTCGACTTTGAGCATCTTTGCACTTAATTGTTCACTTACCTCATTGGAAATTCGTGTATACAAATGCTTTTGAGCAGACTCGAGTTTTTCAATTTCTGCTTGTGTTTTTGTTTGCTGTTCTTCTAAGCGATCTAATTGTTGTTTGGTCTGTGCAGTTAAGGCTGAAATCTGATTAATCATAGCCTGTTGTTGCGAGATGTTGGCTTGCAAGTTATCAATCTCATTTTTTGTGGTAGTTTGTAAATTAGTGATCTGATTAGTCAAAACCGTAATTTGTGTGTTAGTCGCAGCTTGTAAATTGCTATTCTGAGTAGTCAAAAGTTCCTCGAAACGCTTTAGCCAGTCATTCTGTATATTCGCGGTATGGTGTTCAGTTGGTGGGGATACATTACTTTCGCGAGTTTCTGTAGCCAGATTTTGTTCCACGAATGGTGGAATTTGCTCGATAGAGCTGGCAGCCATGTTGTCTTCTACGTTCTGAACAGATTGTTGGGGAACGTTTACATTTTGTTCAGATGCCATGTTGCTAAACTGACTGCGGGTTTTAACCATAATATTTGTTGAATTTTGGAAAAAAATTATAACAGAGAGGGGTGCTATAAATATCACACGGAAAATTTCTGAAATTACTAATGGAATCGTTCACATGTATGCGAGAAACTTCGAGAGAGGAAAGCAAAGATCAGATTAATTACACGCAGCATTAACTATTAGATTGATACTTCCCTGATATTCATTTGAAATAAAAATGTAACTGCAGAGAATTTTTGCAAACGCGGAACCTAATGGAAAAATACTGAATTTGCTACATTGCACTAACGACAGATAGAAGAATCTAGTAAGCACCAAGCAAGCTGAACCATGAGTCTGATCTTTATTGTGACTGCAATTGTTGGCTGGATTGGAAGTCTAACTGCTATCGGCTGGTTAAACTTTGCTTCAGTTGCCAAATCATTAATTTTCATCTCCCGTACAGTTCATTGTTGACGCATGAAACAAAACACAATATCCTGATTAGTGACATGAAAAGGCGCAATCTTCACAAAAATCTTAACTAAATATTTCAAATAAATTTACTATCTGACATATATATTATTTGTACACATCCTGTCACAATGGGCGCCAATTCTCCTTGTAATGGTGCTTTCGTATGAAAATGGGTGTTGCGTATTAAAGTTAAGGTTGGGGACCGCAAATGAAATTTTAACAGGTAGTGAAATATTTTTAAATGAGATTACTAAGCAATTTTGACAAGGAAGGGACAATTTAAACAAAATTATTGGATTCCGCCATTAATTTCGGTGGCAAATACAACACCAGAAACCCACATTACAGAAGAAGTCGGCGGAATCTAAATTTTACCTTATTGAGAGCTAGTACAAACATTTCGGTCATGTTCTGTAGTGATTCTAGCTGAGATGACTGGAATATTACTTCGATAAATTGATGCTGGGATTGTGCGTTTCGGTTACTATTGTTCTATGACCATGTTGAAAATTAATCATGATAGTCGCCAAAAATTGCAAAATTATCGGACTTCATAAACATTACGAAGATTTTTCTGCAGGCATTAAAATGTAATAAACCATTCATAGACACGAAATAAATAAAAGTTACACAGATAATGTTCTAGTACAATCGCGAAACAAATCGCAACAATACCCGAGCATCACTTTATGAAGCACTTGATCTGCTGAAAATAAATGACTTTAAAATTAGTGAGAATGGGGAAGGAATTGTAAGTAAGTAAGATATTTCAAATTAACTGTGGGGGTTTATTGAAATTAATAAAAAAACTAAGCTCACACTTACATGAATTACACCAAATCCTGAGACACGTCCTAGCACATGAAGGAGAAGAAAGTAAGTGACGAACAGTTCCGCTCTCTCCCTTCAGCTTGTTGCAAAAAATTGAACGTGACAAATGTCATATGTTTATCGATACGCTGGCAGAGAGAGGGCAAGGAGTCAGCGACAAGCATCGCACAAGTTATAAAAAAAAATCATTAATGTATTACCACAGAACATAAAAATATTAGCCGCGAACTTACAAAGTATTAGAAACAAAGTTCCCGAATTTGCAGCGCTGCATGGAAGTTATTGCGCTCAGATAGTTTTAGGCACCGAAAGCTGGCTAAATGATGATGTGGAAAGTTCAGAAATATTTAGCGAAGCGTGGAATGTATATCGGAAAGATAGATCTGATACAACCGGAGGAGGAGTGTTCATCGCTGTGGACAAAGATATTGTTTCTACTGAGATCGAGGTTGAAAGTAATTGTGAAGTTATCTGGGCACGCATAACAGGTCTAAAAGAAGTAAAGTTAATAGTTGGTTGTTTTTACCGGCCCCCAGTGCTGCTGTAGCAGTTTTAGAATCATTCAAGGAAAGTCTACACCAGGTAGTGCATAGGTATCCGGGCCATGCAATATTAGTCGGAGGTGACTTCAACCTTAAGAGTATAGATTGGGACCTCGCTAGTTACATTTCAGGCGGTACAGACAAGCAGTCTTGCGAGCTGCTTTTGGACACATTCTCCGAAAACTGTCTTGAGCAGTTAAACCGGCAACCCACGCGCAATGGAAATATTCTAGACCTTATATCCACAAACAGGCCTGACCTTATTAACGATGTCTGTGTAGAGACAGGAATTAGTGATCATGACATCGTCATAGCGTCGATGGTGACCAAAGTTCATAAACCAGTCAAGAAGGCTAGGAGCGTGTTTTTGTTGGGAAAAGCCGACAAGCAAATGTTACGATCGCACTTAGAAAATGAATGGGCATCGTTTAATTCTGGGACTATGGATGTAGAGGAATTGTGGACTAAATTTAAATGCATTGTTAATGAAGGGTTAGAGAAATATGTGCCAGTAAAGACGATTAAGGATGGAAAAGATCCACCGTGGTATAATAATAATGTTAGAAAGCTGCTGAGAAAGCAAAGGCTGTTGCATTCTCGATTCAAAAAAGAACACGCAAATGGTGACAGGCAAAAGTTAGTAGAGATTCGTGCGTCTATAAAAAGATCGATGCGTGAAGCATACAATAATTATCACAGCCATACCTTAGCAAAAGATCTTTCCGAGAACCCGAAAAAATTCTGGTCCTATGTAAAATCGATAAGCGGGTCAAAGCCCACTGTCCAGTCACTAGTTGATCATTCCGGGGCAGTAATAGAAGAAAGCAAACGGAAAGCTGAAGTTCTAAATTTAACCTTTAAGGAATCTTTCACGCAGGAGGACCGCACAAATATACCATCATTTGATCAACGTACTAATTCCGAAATGGGGGACATAGCAATAGGTATTTCCGGTGTAGAGAAGCAGCTGAGAGAGCTAAATACGAAAAAGTCTGCTGGTCCGGATGGAATACCAGTTCGGTTTTACAAAGACTATTCTGCGGCATTGACCCCCTACTTAGCTTGCATTTACAGCGAATCTTTAACTCAGCGCAAAGTTCCTAGTGATTGGAAAAAAGCGCTGGTGACTCCCGTGTATAAGAAAGGAAAGAGAACTGACCCATACAATTACAGGCCAATATCGTTGACATCGGTTTCATGTAGAATTTTGGAGCATATTCTCAGTTCGAATATAGTAAATTTCCTTGAAACGGAAAAGCTTCTTTTCATGAATCAGCACGGGTTTAGGAAACATCGTTCATGTGAAACTCAGCTTGCCCTTTTCTCACATGACATCTTGCGAGCCATGGACGAAGGGCAACAGGCGGATTGTGTTTTTCTCGACTTCAAAAAGGCGTTCGACACGGTGCCACACTGCAGACTCCTAACGAAAATGCGAGCTTATGGAATAGGTTCTCAGATTTGTGACTGGCTGGAAGACTTCCTAAGTAATAGAACGCAGTACGTTGTTCTCGACGGCGAGTGTTCATCAGAGACGAGTGTATCGTCAGGCGTGCCCCAGGGGAGTGTGATAGGACCGCTATTATTTTCTATCTATATAAATGATCTGATGGACAGAGTAAGTTGTAATTTGCGGCTGTTTGCTGATGATGCTGTGGTGTATGGGAGGGTGTCGTCTGTAACTGACTGTAATAGCATACAGGTTGACTTAGACAAAATCTCTAGTTGGTGCGAAGAATGGCAGCTAGCTCTCAATGTAGAAAAATGTAAGGTGATGCGCATGAGTAGAAAAAACAATCCTATAATTTTCGAATACAGCATCAGTAGTGAGCTTCTTGATGCGGTCGCGTCGTTCAAATATCTAGGCGTAACATTGCAGAGCGATATGAAATGGAACGAGCATGTAAGGACAGTTGTGAGTAAGGCAGACAGCCGACTTCGGTTTATTGGGAGAATTTTGGGAAGATGTACTTCACCTGTAAAAGAGACCGCGTATAAAACGCTTGTACGACCACGTCTTGAGTATTGCTCAAGTATTTGGGACCCGCAGCAGATCGGTTTGAAAGAAGACATAGAGGCGGTTCAGAGGCGAGCAGCTAGATTTGTTACCGGTAGGTTCGACCAATGCGCGAGTGTCACGGAAATGCTCCGGCAACTCAATTGGGGATCGCTGGAAGAAAGACGACGCTCTTTTCGTGAATTTCTGTTAAGTAAATTTAGAGGGCCGGAATTTGAAGCTGAGTGTAGTACGATCTTGCTGCCGCCTACTTACATTTCGCGTAAAGATCGCAAAGACAAGATAAGAGAAATTAGGGCTCGTACGGAGGCATATAGGCATTCTTTTTTTCCTCGTTCAATTTGGGAGTGGAATAGGAAAGGAAATGCCTAGTAGTGGTACAGTGTACCCTCCGCCACGCACCTTACGGTGAATTGCGGAGTATGTATGTAGATGTAGATGTAGAGGGAACCAAGGAGGTTAGAATCTAGGGAGGTGGCGTCATATACGCTGAGAACATACATTGGTTGAAGCCATGGGAGACATGTTTTTGTGCCCAAAACAAGAATGTTTCGCTGAAAATCCTGTGTGAATATTGCCCTCTTCACGTAAAGCACTAAATTGGTAATCATATCGGAGTATTTACTTAGGTATGACATACATTTTAACGACCAGAAGTACTTTGCCACAAAGTACGACCAATTTTTTGGGCAAAAACAAATGCCGAAATGCGCATTTTGCTGGCTTCACTTTTTCAGTGTTAGGGCATCTCCAGATATTCTAAACTCCTTGGAGGGAACAGACACCACGTTCTTATGTTTAGCTAACAAACAGATTGTAATACTAATTGGAAAGTGTATATTTATGGAAACATACAATTTTTCAAATGGAACTGTGGTTGTTTCTATCATGCACTGGACGTTTTGACACCAGCTGTGTACAAAGAATTTTGAATGACATTTTTATCACATTTAGTTTGGCAGCTACAACCATTCGGGGTCCGGAGTCAGCGATAGCGTATGTGACTGGCCGAGTTGCTAGCCTCTGTGGCAAGGCCCACTGTATCATGATCACTAGCCTGTCAGCTACGCTTTCGTAGCCTCCGCCTCCAAAACTTTGAATGCTTGTAGTTGCCAAACTAAACGTGATAAAAATGTCATTCAAAATTCTTTGTACACAGCTGGTGTCAAAAATTCCAGTGCATAATAGAAACAACCATAGCAGGCGAGGTACTGGCGGAAGTAAAGTTGTGAGGCGGCACCGTGAGTCGTGTCGGGGTAGCTCAGTGGTAGAGCGATTGCCTGCGAAAGGCAAAGGTCCCAGGTTCGAGTCCCGGTTCCGGCACACAATTTTAATCTGCCAGGAAGTTTCAGAAACAACCATTGTTCCATTTGAAAAATTGTATTTTTGCATAAAAATACACTTTAAGTAATATTACAGCCTGTTTGTTGGCTAAAAATACGAGCCCCTGACTACCAATCCATTCCGCGAAAACCGCACACCAATGGCACCTTCCGTTTCCGCAATATTTGAGGTGCAAGTGTTAGGGGATTCACCCTGTATAATAAGCTGGTGACAGACAATAATCCTTTCCTCAGTGCGGAATAACTCCTAGCACTTACTCCACGAGAATCGGTTTCGAAAAGCTGCGACTTGAGTAATAGAGCGCAGGAGAAAGCTGAGAGTTCGTGTCTGATAGGAGGCGGGCTAGGGTAGTCCGTGCAGTTGTGATGATGGCTGTATCCCCAGTAGTGCAGGCCTCACAGCGACTGTTTAGCAAGCAGATGACGCTGGTTCGTATCACGGCTGGGTGCACATTTTTAACTTTATCCATCGCAGTAATTGTTATAAATTCCATCAAGTATTTGACTTGCGGTGAGCGTGAGTGCTTGCTAAGATACGTCTGTGTGTTGCAGTGAACGTGTACGACGGCAACCAGCTGAACGTGTCGCGCATCTCTCGGACGGACATGGGCGCCTACCTGTGCATCGCCTCCAACGGCGTGCCGCCATCCGTCAGCAAGAGGATCACCGTCGACGTCGAATGTGAGTCACCTCTTCTGTTGGCAGACATTTCCGGCAACTTTATATATATATATAGAGAGAGAGAGAGAGAGAGAGAGCGATTGAACATGCGTAATTATTACTACTTCTTCCTTTTGCTCTTGTTTCCTATCTCAAATATTTGCCTTGTGAGCCTGGTTTCATTCATCATGCTGATATGTCCATAAAATTTCATCCTTCTCTTTCTGATGGTGTCCGATATAGTTTCCATGTCTTTGTAAAGCTCTCTAGTTGTACGTTTTATCCAAATTCCTTCCCGAAACACTGAACCATATATTTTCCTTAAAATTTTTCTTTCCTGTTTCTAAATCTCTCTGATCTTCGAATGACCATGAATCACTGTAGTTTCTGCAGCCTCTGGTAGGACTACTGTGTTGTAATGCCTTAGTTTTGCATTGACAGAAATAGATTTCTTATTGTAATGGTTCCAAGGTAGCTTATATGCTCTTTGTAATCTTGAGACCCTTTCTTGATTAGCTATTGAGTTCAGTCCTGATGGTTGGATCATCTCTCCTAGATATCTGAAGTGAGAAACTTGTGCCACTTTTCCATACTGAGTTGTGATGGGGAGACTATCTGCAGGCTTGTTTATTCATTTGTATAATGGATGTATGTCTAAAATCTTTTGGGAATAAAGTTAGTAATAAAGACGTAATAGATTAAAACTTTGTGCGTGATGTGGCTGTTTTCCATGAACGTTGCTGTTTATGTGCTCATATTGTCAAGAACTACATGTCGTACTGTGATACAATTTAGAAAGTACACTCAACTATATGGGTGTGTACTCGTGAAATATGTATCGTACGTGATTCTTTCACTTACGGCGACCATCCTCATGGACTGAAGCTTACATGTACAAAATTTGAAAAAGATTGGATCAAAACTGTAGATTTGTATGCAACACGTACATACATACGGACACTCTGCCTTACACACACACACACACACACACACACACACACACACACACATATATGCAAGCAAGTGTGTGAGGTAGTTATTAATACATTTGATAAACTTACATAAAATGTGTACCATGTATAACTTATCTAGTTGGAGTGGCAAAAATAAAAAAAAAATCCGTTATTGTAAACGATCGTTTATTCCAAAAATCTAATGGGCAGTAACCGGTCGTAAAAAATTCTTTTAATATCGGCTTCGTACATTCCAACAACACTACTGTCTATCCACAGAGCAACATCAGTAAGACACGGAAGTTTCACAGCGAAATTAATTTGGAATATTACATAATTCACACGAATGAAAACACATTGCGTGCCCAGTGCGTTCACGTATTATCCTGCTGAAATGTGGCCTCCGGCAAGCTCCGAATGTATACGTGACAATACGCTCAAACACTTCAGATACGTAAAGCTGCTAGAGTGGAATCCAAAATCTCCTGATACGGTGATACTGGCTGCAGAACTAATAAGGTCATGCATATGGCATAAATTGAGAAGTCTACCATCGTGTCCCCAATCCGACCATTGATTTTTAAACGAGACTTCGTGAGCCTAAAGGACCAAACGTAATCTAACCAATGCTAAGGACATCACACACACTCTCAATAACGAGGTAGGACTAGAACCTTCAGCTGGAGCGGCCGCACAGTTCATGACATGGACATGGCGATTCCCACACGGCCGTGGGGCGTGTACCACGACGAAGTCGAGTTAGTTCGGAGACATCATGAGGAGGAACGGTTGAATGATGTATTATTCATCGTCACACGGGTGCTGCAAACGGTATCATCGTTTGGAGTGATATTGGATTCCACTTTTGGATACTTCAAGTATGCGTTGCTAGTACGCCAACCAGACAGCGTTACATCTACAAAGTGTTGGAGCTAGTTGTTCCTTCATATCTTTGGAGATCGGCGACGACAACTTGTAACAGCATAGTGCCCGAACACACTTTCTATGCCATGTGCAAGACTTCGTCGACGCCCATCAGATTACATCGCTGCCTTGTCCTCCCAATATCTCACCTGTTGAAAACACCTGAAATGGTTTTGAAACTACAGCAGTTGTTAATGACTTGCTCCGCACTGGTAACTCTAAGACAACAACTGCGCAGAACTATCCGTATCTATAACTTCTCGCCACAGAAGGCAAGAGTCAAACAAGACTAAAAAATAAAAAATAAATAAATAAATTCCGTAGTAACTCTCTGTTTTCGAGACGATCATAAAGAGGCACGGCCCTTATACACGAATACCAGGAATACTGACGCAAATGTCAAATAATAAATGACTTTCGATTACGTGTGTGGAGGGGAGACTTGGCAATGATTCACGTTAGAGGCGTGCCGTCAATCGAGTACAACAAGATGGCAGATCAATGATGTTCATAGCTGATGCCATCCAGGAGAGTCGGAGGCCAGTTTAGCCCATCGAGGACTCCACAATACAAAGATAACTGCCTCCAATTCATCAATGAACCGTTTCATTAGCATTTAGTGGAGGAATTTCAAGCTTACGGACCACAACTTCAGAGTACATCATGCGGGAACCGTCAACGATATCACCAATCGTTCGGGATTGCATGATGGAAGTGGCCTGCATGTTCGCCAGATATTACTCAAATTGAACACACTTAAATACACATGGGATAAATTTAAATGAGTTGTTCGAGCAAGTCCTGCCAAACCGTGTCATCTACGGGACTGTAGCAGAGTAATAGCGTGAATTAGACCAACAGTGATTGAATTAACACGTGACCTACATGCCACGTAGGCTGCAGGCCTGGAGTCATACAAGGAGTCATGCAAGGAGTCATACAAATCTTTACCGAATGACGTAGCTACAAAATTGACTTACCAAAATAACGTTATTTTAGCAACTGTTTGAATAAAAATGCAGTTAATTGTTGGTTTTCTGGTCAATAAATTCGAAGAAATATAACTTTATAAATACCATTTCACCTTAGTATAGGATACCATTGAACTTTTGCTTGGTGTGTGGTGCAATGCTTCGTCTCTTCTCACTATGACTTGTTAAAATAATTTTCAGTTAAGTCACACCTGTAAGTACATGCCTTCTTTTAACCATCTACTTGAAGTCTGGAACTATTTTACCTGGCTCACACATCTTACATACTAGGAAAAATATTTTTGTGATAACACAGGATAGTACTTGTTCTGCGGCATGAGATATATCTATCAATTTTAGGTATTTTTCTGAATACGAGAATAATAATATTTTTGTTGAACAAACGATAACTTTTAAAATGAAGCCAGTCAAATTATACTGGAATATATGTTATTAAAATGACGAGAGTATTTTTAACGTTTATTTTAAACTTGTTAGAGCTTTACAAAAGAAGAAAATGTTGTAAACGATACAAAGGTAAATATTAATCATAATAAAAACATAGTGCCAATAAGAATTAAAACAAGAATTTTGTATTGTTTTTCTTCGTCGTTTTGCTCCGAACAGTCTTTCTGCAAGTTCCAGTAGTAGTTTGCCATTTTATGGCACTCTTTCCTTCATGATCTTGATATTATTTTGAAAAGGATTCCCTGTTCTTCGCTAGAATGCCCAAGCTTTCAGGAACGTTATCTAAATGACAACCGAAAAAAAGACAGTTTAAAAATTATATTAGCTTCTTGTTTTTGGAAATTCTAAAGCATTATGCCTACTATTTCGGAAAAATTTTCAGTTTTGTCATTCCACAATAATGTTTTTGACAACTGATACAAAGCTTGTCCATTCATCTAATTAACGTGAGTCATGTGGGTTGTGAAATGATCGATGTTTACACGATTACGGACTTGTGCCCCTTGTAAAATTCCTGCTTCCACCTTTTCTGTACTGAGAACCAGGAAATGATTGACAAATATATTTCAATCAATCGCCATTCCTACGAAAGGCTTTGACAAGCTGTTTCAGACCAAGTTTGAAATATAGTGGCGGAAGACTGATATTTTCCCGAGTGACCGACACTTCATGAGCGATGTAAACTTTTCCTGTAGTGAGGCCGATTCTCGGCGTCTAGTCTCTTCTGCCCAATGTTCACTTTTCACAGGACTGTCCCACAGACACAGAAAGCAGGGTTTTTCAATTTATTTAATTTTTTAAGAACATTTCATAATGACTACCAATTTATTTGTTAAATACATCAACCAAGAACGTGGTCAGCATAATTTCTTTGTCTCCCTCATATTTAGTGGCAAGTTTGTGCAGTGAGTACCCCGTTCAAACCTGAACACAGATTGAGTACGTAAACAGGAAGAAATTGTAAGAAACTGTCGGGAAACAAGAAAAATGTGAACATCAAGTTGTTCAAGTGCATGATGTATATCGTGCAGACTGCGTCAAAGATCATGCCGTCTTGATTATTTGATCATGGTGTTGGACTATGAGACTGGAGAACCTTCAACACTCCATAGTTCTGTATATTTTTATTTTTTCCCTAGATAGCAACTGTTCGTCCTGTTTTTGCCCGTCTGTTCATTGTGTCCCATTTTGTGTCTGTGTTGTGATGTAAAGTTCTTGTATTAGCAGTTGAAAGGTAGTGGCTTTCAAATAGGATCAGCAAACCTTTTATGTCAAGACGAAAGCCGAATTCTCCTATGGAAAACAGGTCTGATCATACACAACATTTGCAACAGTATGTGCGTTAAAATAACAATCTCTAATCGGCGCACTGAATTTGTACAAGTGATGATTGAGTGAGATACACCTCATTATAAGATTTATGCCTTCGTATGAATCTAAATATGATCACTCCCAAGGAAATGATGGAAGTAAGTGCAACAGACGAACGCAACAGTTTCACAATTACACATTTAAAATTGTGCTCTGTCGAAACATGTTGTAACGTTTTTGAACTTTTTGAGATATACACCATCGAATAAAGCATATATCCAAGCTAATCAGAACCATCATGCATTTCGGAGAGTGAAGTTGATTGTGTTCATTATTTATTGTCTTCATGTCTGCGGGAGGTCTCGTCTGCTCTGTCATCCCATTTACTTGGGTGGTACTATATACTTACCATATGTGTGGGACAGGAAGAGGATACAGGCTTTTGAAATGTGGTGCTACAGAAAAATGCTGAAGATTAGCTGGGTGGATCGCGTAACTAATGAAGAGGTACTAAACAGAATTGGGGAGAAACGGAATTTCTGAAATACCTTCACTAAAAGAAGGGATCGATTGATAGGACACATTCTTAGAAATCAAGGAATAGTGAATTTAGTAAAGGAGGGAATTGTGCGGGGTAAAAATCCCACTGGAAGACCAAGGGATGAATAAACTGAGCAGATTCAAATGGATGTAGGTTGCATGTCTTACGAGGAGATGAAGAGGCTTGCTCAGGATAGAATAGGGTGGAGAGCTGCATCAAACCATTCTCCGGACTGAAGACCACCACAAAAACAACATGATTTGTGTATAATATGACAATTTACAAGGTTACAAAGAAGAGAGGCGGATTGTCAATGAACGAATGGACAGCTGACAATTTTGTGAAAAACAAAAAGTAATTATAGACAGACTAAAGGAGGTTTGGAGGAAGGACCTCCAGCATCGCAGTCTATCAAAAACACGACGCCACGGACCTATCACTATGCTCTATGTTTCATATCTAGCACTTCGACCATTAATTTCTATTTCCCTTTTTTATTTCACGGTTCTATACAACTTCTTCCTGTCTTCGTGCTATTTGATGGGCTATCCTCTGCGTCATCTAACCTTAAAATCTGAGGTGGGTGCGACAGGGAGTTTCCCTTGTAAGAAGTAATTTTTCAAGTTTATTTTCCCATTGCTCTATCGACTGTTCTGTCAGTCATGGAGACCTTGCCGTGTTGCAGTCTCGCCGATGATCTGGGTGCCGAACCAGCTGGTGGGTGCGCCGGCGGGCACGGACGTGATCATCGACTGCCACACGGAGGCGCACCCGCGCGCCATCAGCTACTGGGTGTACAACAACGTGATGCTGCTGCCCACCAGCAAGTACCACACCGACATCCAGGAGGCCTCCTACCGCTCGCACATGCGCCTCACCATCCGCGGGCTCACCGCCAACGACTTCGGCAACTACCGCTGCATCTCCAAGAACTCCCTCGGCGAGACCGAGGGCTCCATCAGGCTCTACGGTGAGTATAGGATATGGTTACCGCAGATCAGCAACTAGGATAAACCCACTGCAGTTGTATGTATCTCTATTTAAGACTACCGATATAGGGAAGGTACAGTGAAAATAATACAAGGCATTCAAACAACTTACGGGTATGCAGCCGGGTGACGTGGTCGACAACCGCCGATATTCGACAGGAGAACACCCTGCCATTCTCAAGGCACAACTGCACTTCAGGAAGCAATGTGCAAGCGTATTTAGAACCTTGGTTTGCAAAGTGTAAACAAGGAAGATAACACACACAGTACAAGTCACAGCAGAGTCAACACAACCAAAGGTGACCAAACATCAAAAATATCGATAGTGAGTTAATCAACAGGTGAGGCAGCATTAATTTTATCCCTCTGTTTTTTGACGAGAGACAGTGCCGGATTCCAAGCTGAATTTAAACAAAAACCACCATCTCTGTTTATAAGGTCGCTTGCTAGTTTATTTTCAACAGCTTCCTTAATAACACTATCCCAATAGGTGGAGGTGCATGCCAGGATCTCCGTGTTGTTGTATTTCATAGGATGACCGGTGTGAAGACAGTGTTCTGCAACAGCGGATTTTTTGAGCTGTTGTAAACGCGTGTAACGTTTATGTTCAATACACCGGTCTTCCACAGTCCTGATTGTCTGACCAATATATGACATGCCACAAGCGCCCTTATAAACAGAGATCGTGGTTTTTGTTTAAATTCTGCTTGGAATCCGGCACTGTCTCTCGTCAAAAAACAGAGGGATAAAATTAATGCTGCCTCACCTGCTGATTAACTCACTATCGATATTTTTGATGTTTGGTCACCTTTGGTTGTGTTGACTCTGCTGTGACTTGTACTGTGTGTGTTATCTTCCTTGTTTACACTTTGCAAACCGAGGTATTAAATACGCTTGCACATTGCTTCCTTAAGTGCAGTTGTGCCTTGAGAATGGCAGGGTGTTCTCCTGCCGAAATATAGGCGGTTGTGGACCACGTCACCCGGCAGCATACCCGTAAGTTGTTTGAACACTCATTACGCCGGGAAAAGTTAAAGTCTCACAATACAAGGCATGGGTTTTTTTTTTTTTTTTTTTTTTTTTTTTTTTTTTTTTTTTTTTTTTTTTTTAAATAAACACTTATCATACCTCTCAACCAATTTTCAAGTAAACTCTTCATAAAAACTTGGCGCCCGCTCCGATAACCAATATTTCACTTCCGTTTTCTCGAAACGTCAGGGAAATCGTTTGAGAGACATGTTATTGTGAAGCACCTGTTCTCACGGCCCGTCTGTAATCGATGAAGGGCAATGTTTGAATTCTCGTACCGACTTACGCACTTTGCTTTCACTGATAATAGTATCACCGTACACACTTCGCAAATTTGTTGATGAATTTCTGCAGAAGACAGGTTCTTTGCTGACAAAAACCGTATCACTGAGCGAACCCCACACGTGGCAGGAGAGTTGATAACCTTTTTGAAAGAATGCGTTTTATTGACAGAACTCTAAAGAGACTCTCTACACTACGCTTCTCTGTCCTCTTTTGGTTTGTTCCTGCGCGGTGTGGCATTTTTATCAAGGGAAATTACTGGAGGATACAGAATGGCTACAAAGAAGGGCATCTAGTTTGTTCTATCTCGATACTGAGGAGATGGTATCACGATAAAGATACAGGATTTGGGGTGGGAATCACTGTAGCAACGGCGTTTTTCATTGCAGCAAGATCTATTACTAAATTTCGATCGCCGACTTTGTCTTCAGAAAGCAAAAATATGTTATTTATTCCCAGATACATGTGGAGGAATGATCGTAATATTAAAAGACAAGAAATCAGAGTTCGAACGGGCGTTCTGCGTTCCATGCGAAAAGGAATGGTGGGTACTCAGTGTGATGGTGGTAAGATGAAGCCTCTGCCTGGCACTTAGGTGTCATTTTCGGGCCGGCCGCGGTGGCCGAGGGGACTGAGGCGCTCCAGTCACGGTCAGCACGGCCACTACGGTCGGGGGTTCGAATCCCTCCTCGGGCATGGATATTTGTGCCTCCTCGTTCGTAAGTAGTTCATAAGTAGTTTGTAAGTTTAGGGACTGATGACCCCGTAGTTAAGTCCTATAAGCTTAACAAACATTTGAACATTTTTTTGTCATTTTCGGAGTGACCCATGTGGATTTGGATGTAGATGTAAGAGGTCAAGGGAGTGTTGGTGGTGGCAGAATTTTACGAGGAACGGAGTTTGAAGTTCAAGAAGCGACATGGAAAAGGGCTGAAAACGTATGGAAATGATAGCTGAAAGAGTGTTCTGTTCACTGGAATGTAATAAAAGTCATTAGAATGATTTTTTGATATAAATAAATAACTAAATAAAAACCCTCGATACATACTTCCTGAATCTCCCTTGTTGTGGCATTTTTTGATGCAACAATAGTTGGGTCAGTGTGCTCAGTTGCGTAGAGTTTAGCACGAGATGGCTTGTCGCGGTAATTCTCACAGAAAATATTAAGCAGTTTCTAGAAAGAACAGGCGACTGTTCAGTGAGAGCGCGCCCTCTCTGTAGGCTGGCATCAGTCGCTTAGCCGACACGGGCCGGCGACAGCGGTCAGAGGCTGGCAGAGTGCCCACGCCTTTAGCGGCGCTCTTGCGGACGCATTAATTGCAGGCGTGAGCCGACCTTTGGAGGGCCCTCATCAAGTATCGAACGCCCGCACTGACATTTTTAATGGCCTCTGACAATTTGTCTGCCGCAGCGCTTGTTATGCAGGGGCGGCGGAAAAGGCTCCAGCTTTTGATCGGCTATTACAAGAGCTCACACGCCGACAACGCTACACTGTTTCCGAAACAAAGGAGGTGCGAAAGATTGCAACATGGTGGATTGAAAGTTTCTTACCTTTTAAATCGACAGGTTCAAACAAATGAAATAACGGAATTATTTACACTATGTTACAAATGAAACATCGTTGATGCCAATTCATTTGTATGCTTAACTAGCTGAAAACCCGGCGATGCCCGGGTATTGATTTATTTATTTCTGCCATTTTTCAGGTAGATATATTCATTTGTATAAGGTCTGTATGTCTGTAAAATCTCTTGCGAAAACAATTAGTAGTAAAGAAGTAATAGATTAAAACTTGATGCGTGATGGAGTGGTTTTCCATGAATGTTGCTGTTTATGTGCTTATATCTCATGAAATACATGTCGGAATGTGATACAATTTAGAAGCTACATTCAATTATATATGTGAATACTGTCTGTAAAATTTCCTGTCGCTACAATTTGTAGTGTTCAAATTATAAATTGTAACTTCATACCGAGAGCTGTAGTTTTACTCTACAAATAGCGGAAAAGTAGTAAGCGAGAAACTTTTTTCCTTTCATCATTTTACTATGGTTGCTAGCGAGAAGAAGTTTAATAAAGGTTTGAAATTACCGGTATGTTTAAAGTTTGTTGCAAGTCGCTAAGTACTGTAATTCTCATACTGTGTATTTCGAAAGTCTCGCCGCATTATATAGCATTTTTTGCGATTTCTACATCTACATCTACATGGGATACTCTGCAAATCACATTTAAGTGCCTGGAAGAGGGTTCATCGAACCACAATTATACTATTTATCTCCCATTCCATTCTCGAATAGCACGCAGGAAGAAAGAACACCTGAATCTCTCTGTTCTAGCTCTGATTTCTCGTATTTTACTCTGATGATCATTTCTACCTATGTAAGTGGGAGTCAACAATATTTCTATTGGTTATGACGTAATATCTTTTGAACCATGTGCCGTATGTGATTCTTAACCATGCAGCAATTGTTTCCTCACAGTAAGGAATGTGTGTACCGAATTTGGTTGAAATCGGTCCAATGGTTTAGGAGAAAATGAGCAGCACTGTCGCAAAATGCAGTTTTTCGTGCATGTCGTTGTTTATGACGTCATATCTCGTGAACTATACATCGTATGTGATTCTTACACTTACGGCGACCGTCCTCATGGATTGAAGCTTACGTGTACATAATTTCATAAAGATTGGAACAAAACTGTTGATTTGTATGCAACACGTACAAATATACGGACACTCTGCTTTCTTTATATATTAGATTGTGCGTATTGTACGAGGAATGTTCATAAAATTACGGAACTTCGGTAACAAAATTCTTCACATCATCATCACTATCGTTATTAATTTTAAGCAATGTTACCGTGTCCTTTGTATCCCCTTTTCCTATAGTTTTTTGCCTCCTTCATTGTTTTGCTATATGTACTGCCAGCCATCACCTCAACCATGAACTAATATCTCTTCGTAACAAATGAAAAAACTTCAGCCGGTATTTTCGGATTTTAATTACTAGTTCCGAAAATACATTATTATCTTCTTCAGACCCTTCAAGAATCCGTCCTGTAATGCAAAACTAGCCTAGTTTTGCATTACAGCACGAATTCTTAAAGGGTCTGAAGAATAATGTAATCTCGAAACTAGTAATTAAAATCCAAAAATAACGGCTGAAGTTTTTTCATTTGTTACAGTGATACAATGCCGTCGCCCCAACATTCTTCTGATCAAGATGGATACACAAGGACTTAATATCTCTTCTTCCCTCTCTTCCCTTGCATCCCACATATCCTAAGACTGCTTATTTCTTAATACATGCGAAATACAGTTTCATTTCCTATCTTAATTACATCCAGTATTTGTCTTTTCTCTCCCATTCTTCTACCAATATCTTCACATTTCACTACTTCCCTCCTGCTTATTGCTTCCATCCCCCACCATGTCGACGTCTCAAAAGCCTCCAGCCTTACCTTGTCTTTTCCCGACAACGTCGACGTTGGGTGACCATACACAAGAGAGCTCCATACGAAACATTATATTGGTCTCTTCCTCAAATCCCTGTCCACATTGCCGCGGCTGAGTGACCGAGCGCATTGAGGCGCTATGCTCCGATGCGCGAGGCTGCTCCCCATCGGGTGTTCAAATTCCCCCTCGGGCATGGATGTTTGTGCTGTCTTTAGTATAAGTTAGTTCATGAGTAGTTTGTAAGTTTAGGGACTGATGACTCCGCAGTTAAGTCCCATAAGTTTAAACATTTGAACATTTTGAACCTCTCCACATTGTTTCAGAAAATTGTTCTTTTCCTATAAAAGACTCTTTCCCCGTATCTTTCCTGGTGTTTACTTCTGTGCTACATTTCCAATCTATTTCTTCTTTGCTTCCAAGGTTTTACACTTGTCTTCTTCTCCAGCATTATCTCTACTGCTCCCAACGACGTTCACATTTCCGGAAGCTTTTCTTATAAGCTTCTCGCAGGTACGCCCGAGACGCTGTCTGCGAATTTTTATCGTTACAAATAATCATTTCAATGGGGGTTAAGAGCTTTGGAAGTGAGAAGAATTTCTTAGGAGCCAGGACTGAGAATAAGGAGAATGAACCAGCACAGTGATTTCGTATTTTGTGTGATAGTCACGCACCAACAGAGATGAACGGCGTGAATTTAGCAGGGACAAGATGCAGTCCAACATGTTGTGTCAAGATTACATGAACCAATTTAAATGTTACATTGTTGTACAATATATCAGGACACTGGGCCTCCCATTAGTTCTTACAATTACGTTGACGTTCCTGACGTCAAAGGTCATTCTGAAGGAGGGTCATTTCAAGTTCCGTCCGGCCATTTGTATGAGTAACACCTATTACGGCTTAAGGATTTATCAACATGAGCTTCCTGCGTCATTTTGTGTGTCTGTGTAACGGTTTTCTTGAATTTTCAGGAAAATATAATGGAGGCGTGTTGCTCTTATAACTCTGCCATCTGTAAATTTGCAAACCGTGCGACACGAATTTCTATTCAATACAGCACTGATCAATAACTGACAGAGATACAATAATTGAACTTCCTCTAGTTACACATTCAACACAGTGGCGTAGCTATGTAACCAAGGGCCCCGGGGCAAGAATGACTTTGGGTCCCTCTTTAAACTGAAAATATATAGATGCAAAACTACATCATTAGCTCCTCACCGCCCATTGGAAGACATAATAAGGCAGACCTAAATACTACAAAGTAAATTGTTATGTATCACGCAGCACATAACATTTAATATTATTCTCTAATATAATAAGTGTGAAAGTTTCTTTGTTTGTTATGCTTTAACGCAAAAATTACTGGGTGGATTTGGATGAAATTTTGTAGAGCGATAGAGTTGGACCTGGCTAGGACAAGCAGATAAAACGACCCCCATCGGATAGTTCCCGAAGTTGTCCCATACAAGGTGAATGAAGTCGCAGGCAAAAGTTAGTAAAAAAACAGTACTACTCAAACACGAAAACATGGCCCCCCTCCTGCGAAGGAAACCGGGAACAGTCAAGTCAGGACTATGGCGTCAGTGGTGACAGCAGACGGACTGTTATGAATGCCGACAACTCACTCTCGCTAAACTACTGCGCTGTTAGCTTATTGCTCCGTACCCATCGGAGAAATTTCGTTGATAGACCAGTCAAAGAAGAAAAACAGGGAAAATATTGGTGTAAGATGATTTCAGCTAAAGGAAGTTGCTGGATTGTTTATGAAACACTTTGGGTTGAGCCGTGCCCAATAACTGAAGTGGACATCTTCGCTTATTATCGTCACAATGGGCTAGAAGGCAGCGTACAGAATGCACACTTCACTATTGCAACAAAAAACATATTTTCTCTTCTTCTTGCACTAATTTAAGAGTGCATAGAGATCTATTCAAATGTTCAAATATTTGTAAAGCTTATGGGACTTAAACTTACAAACTACTTATGAACTAACTTATACTAAAGACAACACAAACATCCATGCCCGAGGGGGGATTCGAACCCCTGACGGGCAACGACCTCGCGCATCGCAGCGGAGCGCCTCAATGCGCTCGGCCACTCTGCCCCTGCTTGGGATCTATGATTACTTGCACTCTCTTATAGGAATTCACTACACAAAAAGTTGAGTTACCATAATAATACCGTTTTGTAATAATTCATATTCAAATGTGGTCAGCCGGACGCAGTGGCCGAGGAGACTGAGGCGCTTCAGTCACGGGGTCTGCACGGCCACTACGGTCGGGGGTTCGAATCCCCCTCGGGCATGGATATTTGTGCCGTCCTAGTTCGTAAGTAGTTTGTAAGTTTAGGGACTGATGGCCCCGTCGTTAAGTCCCATAAGCTTCACAAACATTTGAACATTTTTTGAATGTGGTCACACCGTGTATTGTCAAACACACTGTTAGTAATTCACCCCCATTCACTGTTATTTCGCAAAGATTGTGAGCCATGGCAACTCCGACTTCGACCGACAATACTCTAACGGTGCAGGGTCCACGTCTTAGGCAGAACGTACATTATACGATGTAATTGGGAGACATGGATGTTCGGAAAACCGATTATTCGGCTAATCGAACTGTGCAATTATATTTGCCAATAAGAAGTACTGTACAGTAAATGTATTTATACAGTATTTCGAGGCGTGTGATCCTTCACAATGCGCTGAGCGGCACGACGCAACACTTGGAAGCCGCAGCTGTTGCCGCGAGCAACTTTGATGCTGCCGCTACTTGTGCTGCTACGCCGACTGAAGTGTGCAGATTGTTGTACACAGCAACTAGTGGCTTGGCCGGCCAGCAGCGCCACCGAGTAGCGTCGTGAAGGGCCGATTAAAAACAATCTTATTGCGGCTGTTGAGGGAATCATGGTTTGTTGGGAGAGGAAGATGATGGACGGTAGGGAGGTAGAGTAAAAAAATAGTATTAAATTAAAAATTCCACGCTCTACTGTAACTTTTTTCGAACGTCGTTCACGGAGGCCGAGGGGCCCCTGGAGCTCGGGGGCCCTGGGGCACTGCCCCGCCTAGCCCTATGATAGCTACGCCACTGATTCAACATAGACGTATCAGGGATGCAAACTATATTCTCACTCAGTATCCTATTGGCGCAAGTTCCGAAAGTTCCGGAATGTTTTGAAACTACCTTATACTTGTTCTACTCCTTACAAATTGGAAACTGCTATTATATTATTTTAGATGTTTTAATGTGTACAAAATCTGTTAAAAAACTACTTCTCCTATTTTATAGAAATTCCACGACCTTCAACGCCGCCCAAGGCGACTGAAGTGCGAAGTGGGCACCACCAAAGCAGGTAAGAGTACATCCACATTTACAAACTCTATCGCAACGGGTTTTAGCGTTTTCATTTCATTTTATTTACAGTAGACTCAAAATTAAAATTTCGTTTTCTGTTGTTTTAAATAAATAAGTTTAAGAAGTAGAAGAATTATTGTTATGGATTTACGAGAGTGCATTCACAATCGTGGGTAAATTTCCATGAAAGACTGGAACTGTTTTGATTCATATTTATGTTTGCTAAGCTTTACTGGATGATATAAGAAGAATTTCAAAAAAGCTACACGATACAGTTCATTTTGACAGGGTGTAGATGCATTTGAAAAAGGAGTAAACTGAGTTTCGAGCTATACAATTAACAATGAAGAATCCAGGTTGGAATTCAACAGTACAATGCATATAGTTTGAAACTCACCACAGAGACATGGGTCGAGCAACCCCAAGTGCATAGAATAGACACATACACACGTAACTTTGCTTTCGGTCATTAGCCTTCGTCATACAATCACACAGGTACACTTTACAGTTAAATACCCGTCATCTTCGGCTGCTGCTTTCCGAATGACTATCTACAGTTATTGCCGGGGGGGGGGGGGGGCGGAAAGGGTAACAGCAAGGATGGAAGGCAGTGGTGGGGACGGATACAGTGGCCTTAATGGAGGGGTGAAAAGAAGTGTAGTAGTTTGGGGTGGGAAGCCAAATATACCTACACAGAATTAGAGAAGTGTAGCGTACACGGTATCAGGAATTATTGTAGCGTGAAAATGTTACCGTAAGCTGAAGCCTGGATAATTTAAGGAGTAGACAAGGTACTCTAAGGATAACTTCCATCTGTACAAATCACAAAAGGGGGATGTGTGGGTAGGGTGTGAACCAGATGGTCTGGGCTGTGAAGCATATACGAGATCTCCGAGGAAAGTAATGAGACTGTGTTTGTAAAACATGTTGATTTACAACGTATTACAAAACCACATAATCACCTACGAAGTAGTTACCTAGCGAAGCTACACACAGACACAGACGTTGCTCCCCATTCACGGAAGCATTGCTGGAAATCCTTAAACGACGCCCGTTACAAATTTCCTGTGTCTCGGTCCTTTCAATGTTTTCTACGTATCTAAAATGATGGTCAAGAATAGCATTTTTGATTTTAGGGAATAGGAAGACGTTACAGGGACCGAGATCTGGGTAACAGGGGGGCTTGTGCCAAAACAGGATTGCCCTTATTCGCAACATATTCATTAACAGAGCAGTGAGGCACGGCGCATTTTCATGGAGATCCATGATTGGGACTTGCCAGAACGGTCGCGAATGACCCAGTTGCTTAGTCTTTCAAGAACCTGGATCTGAATTTGTTGATTCAATGTGTTTCCTTGATCACGCCTTGATGATCAAAGAAGCAAATCAACAAAATCTTGATTTTTGATTTGCTTTTCCTGGCCTTCTTCTGTCATGATGAGCTGCTTGTGTGTCACTCAGCACTTTGAATTTTGATTTCAGCGTCATATCCGAAAATTCATGTCTCATCACATGCCACATGTTTGAAAATGTCTGGTTCAGTGAGTTTCAGACGATTGATGAGTTTTGTACTCACCATCTCTTTGACAAGAAACATTAACACACCCTCACAATAAAAAGTAATAAGCTTTTTTTTTCACCATAGGTACTTCAAACATTCACTGCTTGTAGGCAAACAAGCAGGCATCTATCAGCTCCACCGGTTTCATTGTCATATTGCGAATAGTTTCTGAAATAGAGAAACAGCCTCATTACTTTCCTGAGAGATATCGTACCTGATTTCAACAGTTTTTTAAAAAACCATGCCATTAGATCTAGCATGCCATAATATAGCTCAGCTTACGCTTCATTTCAACGGCTACTTCACAACCCGGGCCATCTGGATCCACCTCACGTCCATCCCCCCCCCCCCCTCACAGATGAGAGTTATGCTTACACTACATTTTCCGAAATTATCCAGGATCTTACCCACAGTAATCTATTATTTCTAGTTCCTGCCACCTTCTATCAAAAACCTCTCACATTCCTTGTAAGAATATTCTGTGTGTGTGTGTGTGTGTGTGTGTGTGTGTGTGTTTTGCTTCCCACAAACACCACTGCATTTCTAAACTGAACCTCATTCCTTCCATCTAGTAGGCCTGCTTACAAGCTTCTTAAGGTAGCGCTGTAACCACACCACTGCCCCCCCCCCCCAATGCTTCTCTGTTGTCCGTTCCCTCCAATCCCATCACTTGGAATGCAGCAACCGGAGATGACGGTTGTGAAACTGCGAGGTGTGTCTATGTGCTTTTATGAATGACAGTAGGTATATATCTTTCTTCTGATGGTCAAAGGCTCACAGGAAAGTTGCGAGGGCATGATTTTTTTGATTTTTTTTTATTTTTTTTTTATTTTTATTTTTTTTATTTATCGGTCGCAGTTCGACGTACATCTTTGCGGTGAGTTGGAAGTAGTCCCAATTATATCATTATTATACATATTCATTTAAGGCCTTGAGCTGATTCACAAACGGTATTCGATGAAGTTCACGTTGTCTTTGCACCATAATTGGAAACCGTTTAGTTTTGGATGAGTGAATTTAAGAGTATGTGGGCAAAACACCGATGATGAGGCACGCTCTGGCCATCCAGTTGAGGTTACCTCATAGGGAACTATGAGAAAAATAGGTGAGATGGTAATGCGCGACTACCGAATAAAAGTTTTCCAGATATTTGAGACTGTAACCAACTCAACTGACCAAATGCATTATAGCCCCCACGGAGAACTGGCTGTGAAGTACCTCTGTGCGTGGTGGGTGCCGTGATGGCCTACTGTCTACCCAAATAATGTCCCATAATACAACGTTTCAACACAATGTCTCGCAATGTAAACCATAATCCACAAGATTTTTTGCGGCGGTTTTTGACTGTTGAGAAACCTGGATTTAACATTACACAACGCGTTACACACGAAAAACAGTAAAGAAAAATGAGTGTGGCTGGGGGAGGGAGAGTGTTAAGGAAGAATCCGCATAGATTACTTTAAGAAAACCATAACTGTACTCAATTACGCTTCATTATTGGATCGTTTTATTCTTTGAAAGAATTCCAGGGTTGTCCAACAAAGTAGTGCTCTTCAACCAGGATAATGCAGCGTGGCGTACGTCAGTGGCAATAACAGCGAAAGAGCACGAATTGGCTTTCAATTGTCACCTGATCTATCCTGTTCACCAATCGTAGCCCCAAGAGACCTCTTACTGTTCCCTAACTTGAAACTTTTTCAGACAAGCGAAAAGATATACATGAAATAAAGGAATCGCCGTTGAAGGCAAATTGTAGTTCGCCGAGTGTAACAATCTACTTTTCCAGAGAGGTGAAAAGGCCGAAACATCGCTGGACCAAGTGTACACCCACAAACGAAACTATGTCAAGATCTTGAGTTAGCTATTTAGGAAACAAACATTTTTCTTGCCTTTTTTTACCAGCTTTTAAAAACTCCCTTGTATGTATCAATAGCTGTGAAGCCTGACGGATCGTTTTCTGAATATGAGGGTATTCAGAACCTAAAGATGGACTAATAACTTCGTATCCACGAGAAATACATTTACATGTAATTAAGTTACAAATCATAGAAGAATTCAGTCATAGAGACAGTGTAAACTTTTGATCTACAAGAACAATAATACGGTTCAACGTTGGGTAGTCGGCAGCAGCTATATGTTGTTGAAATTAGTAATCTTTATGTATGAAGGTCTAGATTGTGACCAGTAACAAGCCACTGTCAACGAAAGGTAATGCAGTTAGATAATTTTACTTACTTTAACATTATATAACGACATATTTTAAACTCGATATGTTTTTATGTAAACTCATCAGAGAACACTTTACCATTGTTGATTTATATTGTAAAGCAAATTTAGAACTACCAACCTTGCTTATCGAAATATCGCAGGTCTCTATTCAAGTGAGGGAACCTTTAAAATTTTTTATCTTTAATAATAGGATCCACAACAGTTGCTAAATTTAAAAAATCATTTAAAAATATATCCCACAATTAAAGGTAAAGGTGGACGATTTTGGATGTTACGAAGGAAGAAAATTGTGTCTTGAAACATGTTACACCCATTATCATCTGATGAGGTGTCTTACTTTCGATATTGATCTTTGATATTTAAGTGAATGGCAAAATTATGTAACATTGACTAAACAGACGCAAAGGAAAGTACTGGATATTGAAGAAAATATTAGTATACTTGCATATATGCCAACCATATTTACAGCGCGTCACTTCGTCTCTTTCAGTTGTGTTTATTTAGGCAATGTCTTCTAATTGTGCTTTGCATTCAGTTTAGTAGTCAACGTCAACACTGAAGGCAGAAACATGAAATGGATCCTGAAGATGGAATAACCTTTAATTATTGTGACAGGTAGAAGATTTTATTGAACCTTCTCTAAACTAATATAATTCAGTAGATTCCAATATTGTGCAAATAAATCCTACGGACTACATGATACTCTCACCAACTTTAAGGTAAACTACATAAAAAAATTGTATTAGTACCAACATATATGATTTCAACGTTCGTCGATAGTGACACAAAGTTCTATTCATGATTTGTAAATTTGGAATGTTTGTTTGGAATTCCGTCATGACAGCCCTAAAGGAATATGGTAACCAATGCGTCTGATTTGAGAAAAATAAAATAATTTACGAGTTAATCCAGTTAATTTAAATTTTCAGTGAAACTAGCCATGAAGATATAAATATTTCAGTGGCAGAAAGAAAACTAAGAAGCTGGTGAAACAGGTTAAGTGTTTACTGTGTCTGCCAAAAATGCACCTTATCTATAAAGACATATGACAACGTAATGGTCCTTACAAAAGTGGCTAATAACGAAGCAAACATTTTACAACTTTAAGATTTCTAATCTTTATTCATTTTACGTAGGAAACGCTTTTGAACTGAATAAGTAAGTCCAGTGGTGATGAAACATTTCTTCATGCCTTGGTGTTTCGTATGGCATACCACTTCCAGCAGATTTGACTATCACCAAAGATTGCATCCCAGTTGAGTCGTCATATTATAATCCATATGGGACAAATACAGCAACGCAATCGACATAACGGCCGTCTACAACGGTTTCGTTAGAAGCATACACATGATTTGGACAAGTATTGTGAAGATATGACTGTGGCTGTGTCCTCTATGTGCAGATGGGCATTGTTTTAATGAAAGTATTTTTTCTTGGACGCTTTCCATGAACTAAAAGGAAGGATTCTTTCTCGTTAGGTATTATTAATCAGCACATATACAGATATGTAACCCTTCATTTCTACGTTCACGTGACGTAAGTCGTCATGTTACGAAAATTAGGATTGAACTTTTGTCTATCTTGCGTATCAGAAAAGCCCACGTGGATTCGGAGTTCATACGTTCGAAAACAAAATAGAGGATAATCAAAATAAAATTCACCAAACACCAGAAATTACTCTGACAACATCAAATTTCGAAATTATGTTGGTGAGCAAGGAGGATCAAGGAGAAGATGGGTGTGAAGTCTCAAAGGCAAGTACAGCTGTGTAAATCGCCGTCAACCTTGTGCTACGGTCGGGGGTTCGAATTCCCTCTCGGGCATGAATGTTTGTGTTGTCTTTGGTATAAGGTAGTTCATAAGTAGTTTGTAAATATAGGGACTTGTGACCCCGCAGTTAAGTGCCTTAAGCTTAACAAACATTTAAACAACCTTGTGCAATCAAACTACGATCGCCAGGGATGACTCTACGTAATCTATTGTGGTCAACGGACCCTTTATTGTATAAAAATTTGTTTGACGACACTTCCTTCGAGTTATAGTTCATATTCACCATGAACGTTTATAACGCGTTTGTCTTAACTATTACACTCACTATTTCTAAACATCATTTACTTTCCTGATAGCATCAACATGGCACTGAAAGAGTATCACTCTTCTTCAACAGATATTAATCTAGAATATTATGTAGTAAACTCTGCACTGTACTGAACTGACTACTGATATTTTTCCTCTTCCATCCCGCTGTTGAAACTCTGTTTCGTCATAGACGTGCAGAGCCATCAAGATATTGATGCAACATACAAAGGGCCACTTCCTTTTTAAGCCTCTAACTCGGTGGAATCAAATGCTATGGCCATTCAAGTGACTGTTTTTCACACCCGTAAACTGTTTATCAAAACTTATATCTTAATTCGCTATAACTTAGAAACATGAAGTTTGAAAAGACGCAAGTTATCTCATTAAAAGTAAAATAATAATAAGAAGAATAATAACAAAAATCAAAATCAGAAAACTCTAAATCTGTAACTGTAACATGCAATATTTTTTGTCAGTTGTTAAGCATCTGTCTGTTAAGTTGGATTTTGTCGTATATTATGTTAGTAGCAAACTCATACATAAAAAACAACAAAGTACTTTCGCCGATCTAGAATCGATTAATCTGGCAAGAAGCTAGGTTTCACAGTAGAGATAAAGTAAGAAACCCAAAATTAAATATTTGTAAGATTATTTTCCAATTACAAACTTACATTCGTAATACGTCAAAAATAGCAGGTACTGAGGCAGGTATTTGATCTGGTTTTCCAGTTATAAGTTTCTCGTAATTTATAGACATAATGGGTGCTAATCCCCTGAGCTACGATGACGTCACTGCACTGTTAAAACGATGTCATTGCCATCTAAGGTGCTAGGGTACACCCCGCCACCGGATTCGCTCTCCACGCTGGCTCGTTCTATATATTATTTCTTACTGATGGTCTGTACCTTCATCAGGTACAGTATCTATAATATTTGTACGTAATACTGGTAACTAGTAGGTGACTACACATCCATCCACAAAAATCACAAAGTTCGACATTTGGGTAACAAGAATAGTCCCGTGACCGGCTGTACCGTTTTCTTAGCTGAAGTCCGAAAAAACGTTACCATTGATCGCAAAAGGAATGAGAAGAGATCAACGTTAGAACATCTGCAATATTGTATTAGCGTAGTATGTTAACAAAAGTGTAGAATTCATAAAATCAATTAAAATTACTAAAAACCTCAACGTAAAATTTGAAAGATTCTAGAAAGTTGCGGACTTCTCAGGGATGTATCGATGAAGAAATCCGCTTGATTCTCGCTTCTGGGTCTCGACTAACTGTCTCTACACATAATTGACTGTAGATCCCACTATGTTAAATTATTATCCGATTTTAACTTTTTTCACTGTAGAGAATCTATTCGATGTCGCTGTCAGTCTTGGTGGTCTCATTTGTAAATTACGGGATTTGTAAATTATTTGACACATTTACACATCAAAACGTACATGACATGTAGTTGGAATAAAGGACGATACTAAAATCGAGAACTCGTTTGGCTTCGTATGACACGACAGTTTAGACAGAATGGCGCAAAGTGAGGAAAATCGACTTGCAACATGAAGCAATTGCGTTATCTTCGTAGAAAATGTGACATTTTAATGAATTATTCGGGGCTGATAATTAAATTTAACGTCTGAATTTTGGAGGTATTACATTGAATGAATTATGGTTTAAAATAGCGAAAGTAGTACAAAATGTAAAGACTACAGTTCGTTCAGAGTTAGCAGAAATAGCTTAAATGTGTAAAAACTATACATTGTGTAAAATAAATGAACTCGCTTTGATCTTTCGAGTAGACTGGTGAGTATGTTATATTAATAATCCCTAGTAATCACAGCTTTGCACCACATTTGATTAGCTTGAACAGATAACAGGAATTGATTTAACGGCTATAATCTAAAAAAAAGCAGTGATGCCGAGAGTGTGTGGTCGCACGCTGTAATAACAATGGTATCTTTATATACAGTGACTAGTGACAGATACTGCGAATTCTACAGCTTATATATTCTGGTGTCAGAGTACCAGTCTAGAGAACGGCAAACAAAACTATGATTTATCGCTTGGCGAAGCGAGTCCAAACATGAATACGGATGAGTTTACACACGAGACCGTGTGCGGAATAGAGATAGTTCTGTATTTCAAATGAGAAGTTACGCTCACAACTATATTATCTGTGCAATTTAATTCATATTTAGTGGCTAGAAACTACTTCATCACAATGTTTCAATTTATCGGCATCGATTACGGTTTACAGGAATTTCAAGCTGTTCACTCGTTAGGTCGCCAAGGTAAAAAAGTCATGCTACGGTTTAGAAAACAGCTATCTAATTGATGTGTCGCTAACTCTGCTTAATCCCCATAGTTGAGCACTTATTATTACATTTTTATTTTTGTATGTGTTTCATTCATAAAAGGAATACTTGATTCTTAGCAAATACTGTTCCTTAGACTGAAAAATGTATCCTCTTACTTTTTCTAAACGTTAAGCCAACAGTGTCTGAAGCAATAATTTAGCGTAAAATAAGTACACAGGACGTAAACGATGCCTACAACTTACCATGGTGGCGTGGAGGAAGTTGAGACTAACGATCTGATATGAGATTCACCCGGTATACCAGTCCGGAAAACAACTTTAATTTCGATTACAAAAGTCGTTTGAAATACCGGAAGTTGTGACTAACGATCTGACATGAGATTCACGTGGTATACCAGTCCGCACCAACTTGTGAACTCCAAGGATCACGCAGGTTGTGGGTTACTTGTATTCCACTGTACAACTGGATAGTAGTAGTAATTATTTTGCATGGCAACTACTGAGTGATCAATTTATTTAGTACAAAAGTCAGTTCTACAAAATTAATTATTTTAGTCCATAAAAAGAAGCCTTGCTTTTCAGCATATGCAATTTTGTAGTATGTAAATGGATGCATACTACAGCGTGAATCTTGCTTCTAAAATCATTAAAAACCTAAATTAAGAGGAATACAGCATAAAAAATAATTTACTTCCTCCGGAAAAAATATCAAATTTGAAAGAGTTAAACACAAATTCTGGCGAAGAAACTCCTTTCCCCTTTGAATATAAGGACAGGCGTTGAATTAAAATTTGTGCTGCGGCTTTTTTTTTTTTTTTTTTTTTTTTTTTTTTTTTTCTGTGGATGGTTCTGTTCTTTGGGGTCGCGAGGGCGCGCTGAGCCACGGCGCCCCGTTACCGCTTAGCTGACACAGCGTTACGGACGAAGCGACTTCACAGGCTGTCTTCAAGCACGTCCCTCTCCACATTATATACTTTAATTCTGCCTCATTGTTCCCTGTGATATGCGTATCAAATTGCCAGGGCTCTTCTAAATTGGAATAGCACCTAGCAAAAGAACGTGCATGGGAACAATCCAGCCTTGATTGTTTCCAAACATTTAGTCAAGAGCCGGCCGCGGTGGCCGAGGGGACTGCCGGGCGCCGTGGCTCAGCGCGCCCGGTCAGAGGGCTGAACGCCCTCTGTAATAAAAAAAGCTGAGCCAAGAACAAATCGAACAAAAACAAACAAACTTGATCAACGTCCGCAACGAACAGAGCTACAGATAGAGCAAAAAAAAAAAAAAAAAATAAAAAAAAAAAAAAAAAAAAAAAAAAAAAAGGGGGGGGGGGCTAAGGCGCTCCAGTCACGGTCTGCACGGCCACTACGGTCGGGGGTTCGAATCCCCCCTCGGGCATGGATATTTGTGCCGCCCTAGTTCGTAAGCAGTTCATAAGTAGTTTGTAAGTTTAGGGACTGATGACCTAGTAGTTAAGTCCCATAAGCTTTACAAACATTTGAACATTTTGATTTTTTCAAGAAAAACTTTTAAAGTAACAGGCGGGTGACGCTGGCGTGTTGTCAAGGTACAGAAACCGTTCAGCAAAAATATTTTTTGTTGAACTGAACCATTACTTGTCTTTTGAACAATAAAAGTATCTCTATAATAGTTCGGCTACAAACTCAGGATGGAACACACTTTATTTTACACCGATACAATGACCAGAGACTCATCTTCCAGTTCGCTCACGTGAGCCTGTTTGGAAGGAGTCAAAGCTGACGAACTCCATTTCTTTCGCATTTTATCAAAACAGAACACAAAATTACTGAGACTTTAGTCAACAACAACTCTTACCAAAATGTCAGAGTCGATTTAAATAATGTTCCGAATTTCTTTGATGAAACATTCCGGGTTCGTGTACTGAGTACAAAGTTTCCTAAGGCCTATGCTGTCAACTGAATACTTAACTCACGAAGGGTACAAACATTTAGGGAACATTATTCACCCTGTCCTCTGATTGGCTCGTTTATGAAGCTCCACATTGCATTGTCCTTTATCTCCTACAAAGCAACATCGATCTCTTATCAACTTAAATACTCCGAGAAGAGCTAAAGTCAAACTATGAGTGGCAACAAAGTATACGTTTCATTTACAGAGTTTCCGAGCCACATGAAAAACCAGACGTTCGTTGAACAATGAAAAACAGTACTTTTTTCTTTCTTTAAGTCCACAGAGAGATGTGCAAGTTTTCACCGTGCCCCAGAGAAGGAAAACAGGTGACTATTCGGGGATCCATAAATTCGGTTCTCTTGATCACAGAGATTAAGTGAAAACCGTTATGGATACCACTTGGCCTAAGTATCATTTGTTTAGTTATCAGAAATAATGCCACCCTGTAGCTTTCCTACAGTATGGGATCAAAATTTAAGTATGGCTACTTTCTGAAACCCAACCGAATTGAGTAAATCGCTCGATTTTTGTACATTACTTGTGGTATAGCACGACATTTCTACGGTTTATAAAAGCATGAGGAGCTCCTGAGAAAAAAAAAATGAATTTTGCGTACTAAATCTGTATATTGTGGGTAATGCCACTTATATCCATTGGCAGTCGTCGACAATTTTACCTTGCGTTCTTAATGATACTTTCTAAACCAACTGCGTAATTTTTTATATCATTTTCCGTTGGCGAAATCCAAACTTTGAAAATTAGCATATTTACTGGCAAAATTCCAAAAATTGAAATATATATATTACTATCCATAGCAAATGGAACAAATTTTAACAATAGAAAATCATTTTCTATAACAAAGATACGCCCAAAAATTATGATGTTTGGTTAGCGAAAGTGCTAAGTGCACTATGGGAGCGCATTAGGGCCTGTGTGAAACCAACCATACGTTTCAAGAATTATAATCAGCGAAAACATTTCATTTTTCAACTGTTTCGTATCTTCATTCAATAAAGATTACAGTTTCGTTATTCGCTGCAGATTGGAAAAAGTTCTGCGACGTATTTTAAAGAGATTGCGAAGGAAAATCATAATGTGTATGGTTGATTTTTATCATACAAAGTAAAGTGTGATTCCAGAGGAAATATTGAAATTTGATCAGAAATTGTGACACATATCTCATTGTGTACGTTGGGAGAACCCGAATGGCTTGTTTTTTTCTGTTCAAGCAGAACTTTGGGACTTTTAGGAAATACTTCTCATTACATTATAAGAAAACTATTTTGAGAAGCTATTTGATTTTGGACATCGTACATGTTTATATATTGCCGCGAGAGACCACGAATACCCACTTCCGGCGTGGCGCAGGGGATAGCGTCACGGACTGCGATGCAGAAGGTCGCCGGTTCAATCCCGCTCACCGGCAAAATTTTATTTCTTTGTAATTAACAATTCCAGAAGGTTCTCGATCTTTCTTATGTTCACTTGTAAATTCTACTTGTTTCTTATGTTAACTGTTCTTCTAATTTATGGTAAATTCTGTCGGTGTATAAATAGCAGAGCACTCTGCCTGAGAGGCAGTCAGTGCTGCTTGTATGTTGAGTTCGTAATAAACGTGCTTTGAGTATAAGTGCTGTGTTTAGTTGCCTTCGAAGTCAAGCCTGTTTCCATTTCAACGCGACAATATTTTTCTGTAAATGACAAATTAATTTTTGTTTTTCGTCATGCCGTGTGTGAAAATATGTCGAAACACACAAGAGGTCAAATATACAAAGAACTCTCATTCGGGTGCAGTTCAAATCCACCTTGGTCCATTCAGATTTTGGTTTAAAATGGTTAACAGATTCTGACAGAAAAGTGGAAACCACATGTCCCAGTCCTCATTCCGCCTTCCTCACTAAAAAAATGGCATGTGAACATATTCGATTAGTTTTGTGCCAAAAGAGAATAGTAGAGAATTAGAGGAGGATAGAAAGAGTCAGTACAGGAGTTAGATGGGTATATTAACAATCAGAGCGAAAGAGACAGACAGTGGAATGTGGAAGCTCTGGGTGTCTGGATCATCAAGACAGACGAACATATACAACAAAAATTTTATCAACTTTTCCCATTCACTTAATCTCAGTCTACAGTTTAAAAGCCCCACCAACCCACCCTGAAAAACATTCATGGAGAGGACTAAATGTCAACTGAATAGATAGTTGTGAGAAAGAACAGTAGGAAGGGAAGAGGAAAAAGAATGGGACAAACGTAATAGCGAACTGACAGTGAAAGAGGCAAAGACAGTGGTAAGGTGTTACAGAGAAAGGAATGAAAAGAGTGACAATAGGGAGACAAGCAGATGAAAGTGTCATTGGGAGAAATAATGGGAGAGATGCACATGTAGACAGTAAGAGGGAAAGGAGAATGCTGCGTATCTAAACTTCATTACAGTCATATACACGGGCCATTAAAATTGCTACCCCAGGAGATGACGTGCTACAGATACGAAATTTAACCGATGATAAGAACGTGCTGTGATATTCAAATGATTAGCTTTTCAGAGCATTCACACAACGTTGGCGCCGGTGGGGACACCTACAACGTGCTGGCGTGAGGAAAATTTCAAACCTATATCTCATATACAAATAGCAGTTGACAGGCGTTGCCTGGTGAAACGTTGTTGTGATACCTCGAGTAAGGAGGAGAAATGCGTACCATCACGTTTCCGACTTTGATAAAGGTCGGATTGTAGCCTATCGTGATTGCGGATTATCGTATCGCGACATTTCTGCTCATGTTGGTCGTTATTCAATTACTGTTACAAGAATATGGAATTGGTGCGTTCTGGAGGGCAATACGGAACGCCGTGCTGGATCACAACGGCCTCGTAACACTAGCAGTTGAGATGACAGGCATTTTATCAGCCCCGTCTCAATCACTGAGTCAACAGATGGGGACGTTTGCAAGACAACAACCATCTGTACGAACAGTTCGTCGACGTTTGCAGCAGCATGGACTATCAGCTCGGAGACCATGACTGCGGTTACCCTTGACGCTGCATGAGAGCGTCTGTGATGGTGTACGCAACAAGGAACCTGGGAGAAAGAATGGCAAAACGTCATTTTTTCGGTTGAATCCAGGTTCTGTTTACATCATCACCATGGCCGCATCCGTGGTTGGAGACATCGCGGTGAACGCACATTGAACGTGTATTCGTGTATTCGTCATCAGCCGGCGTAACACCCGGCGTGATTGTATGACGTGCCATTGATTACACGTCTTGGTCATCTCTTGTTCGCATCGACGGCGCTTTGAACAGTGGCTGTTACATTTCAGACCGACCGACCCGTGGCTCTACTCTTCATACGATCACTGCGAAACCCTTCATTTCCGCAGGATAATGCACGACCGCATGTTGCAGGTCCTGTACGGGCCTTTCTGGATACATTCTCCATATCACTCACCAGTTGGCAACGTCTGGTCAAGGCGGCTGAGCATCGGGCACGTCACAATACGCCAGTCACTACTCTTGATGAACTGTGGTATCGTGTGGAAGTTGCATGGGCATCTGTACCTGTACACGCCATCCAAACTCTGTTTGAGTGAATGCTCAGGCTTATCAAGGCCGTTATTACCGCCAGAGGTGGTTGTTCTGGGTACTGATTTCTCAGGATCTATGCACCTAAACTGCGTGAAAATGTAATCACATGTCAGTTCTAGTATAATATATTTGTCCAATAAATACCCGTTTATCCTCTGCATTTCTTCTCGGTGTAGGAATTTTATTGGCCTGTACGTATTTAGTCCGTTTTGTGTTGAAAGAGCGCGAGTGTGTTTTGAAGCCAAAATTTTTGGTAAGAAACGCAGAAGCTGCTTACCATGTTTCTCTCAGAGTGTATTAAAGAGGAACATATTGGCTCATTTTACATTCCGACAAGATCATATTTCAGCTGCTCTGATGAAACCGAGAGGTTACCAAGCGAATAGAAACGCGTATATTCACGCCTGCATCAATAATGTATTCCCCCATAGCCATTTATCGGTATCCGGAGAGGCAAATAAATTAAAGCTTACAGTTACTTCAGTTACTGTTATAAAAGCGGATAATATGTTCACACTCTTCGCTTATTTGCATTTGTACGCGTTACTACTAATTCAGTTGAAATTTCTGCGCCAGTCCTGTACGAATTGTATGTGTGGTTATAAATCCTATAAACGGTACACAGTTTAACAGCATAATGTCCGTGAAACAGGCTGAAATATTCGATTATGTCGCCACTTTGAACAAAAGCAATTTATAATTTACTCTTGCGTATAAAATTAGACTGAATGTTTAATGTTGCCTTTAATAGAATTTAGATAATGATTTCCTGTGGCAGAAAAATGTGGCTTCCTGTGGCAAACAGAAACTCGTGGGATTCACGTGGCAGTTCTCCACGCTGTCCGGTCTTCTGCCATCCTCTTCAGGACCGAATAATTTCCTCTTCCCCTTATGTCATCTGTAATCTCCTACCGCCTTCTTTTCCCACAAACCAATCCCAGAATGCACTCCCTTTTCAACGAATATCCCAAGTTCTATTTCCTTTCTCTTATAACCTTCAGCAGACATCTTCTCTCCCCAACCACTTCCAACTCTATTTCCATCCAGCTTATCCTCTTCATTCTCCTCCACATCCACATCTCAAATGCTTCTAACAGTTTTTTATACTCTCTTCTCAACGTCCATGTTTCAGCCCCATATAGTGCCATACTCCAGAAAAAAACATTGGCTAAGCCTTTTGCTTGAAACTTCATCTAATTTGCCACATAAGTCTCTGTTGAATATCTCCTTCCCTATGGAAATTTGAGTTTTCACCTCCTGGTGGTATATCAAGTCTTCAGTTATTGTGCTTCCAATAGATTTAATTGCACTTTCTTGGCTAATTGTAGTTTGTCCTATTTTAATATTGGCCAGTCTGCGTCTTGTACTGATGACAATAGTTTTTGTTTTTTCTGTTTTTATTTTCATGCCATATTTCACACAAGCTTCATAAAGATCTTTCAGCATATTGTTCACGGTCCACTCACTTTCTGCCACTAATACTATATCATCAGCAAATCTTATCACAGCCGGCCGTGGTGGCCGAGGTGACTGAGGCGCTCCAGTCACGGTCAGCACGGCCACTACGGTCGGGGGTTCGAATCCCCCCTCGGGCGTGGATATTTGTGCCGTCCTAGTTTGTAAGTAGTTCATAAGTAGTTTGTAAGTTTAGGGACTGATGACCCCGTAGTTAAGTCCCATAAGGTTAACAAACATTTGAACATTTGAAATCTTATTATATACAAGAGGAAGTAAAAAAAAATTATGTCAATTTTCTAAACGAAAAATTGTATAGAGAGACACATCGAAATGGTCCTAACATAGGGGGCTAATACGCTTTGCGGCGTGGTGAACATCTACTCTTGTGCCATCTAGCACAACTTTAGATTGTCGCGGATGTTTTTTAATCTAACGAAAGATCACTTAAGGTCAGGTCAAGCTGAACAGTGGGTGCTCAACGAGCTCAAAAACAAGATTTTTAATGCAGTGAATTCTCTTCCCAATTGTACGACGACGGAAAATAAAATCACACAATTCGTTAGTTTGACTATCCTCTTAGTTTCAGATATGGTAATGTCTTACAGTTACCATCACCTTTCATTTAGATTATTTTCTGTGCCTAATTTTATTTTTCTAGGCATCGATTACTCTGTGTTAGGTAGTGATGTCTCTATAGTACTCAGAGAGCCTTCCTTCTCCTACCTCTTAAGAACTTCTGAAATGTGGTTTCGACAAGCGCTCTGAGTCTTTCACACATTGAAAGCTTTTACGATCGGATCAGAGTTTCTGGTTTACTTTTCTGGTGTTTTGGCAGTGCTCCATGAAATTTTTCGTTCCTGACGTTTAGATCGAACTTTGTAGTAGATCTTCTGAAGTATATTTTTGAAAATATTTGAAGAACAGCGAGGGACCAGTGAGGCAGGCGGTCGGCAGGCGAACACTGTGGGAGCGACAGGAAGATAAGAAAATGGTCACTACCACACAGGTCGTCATGGACCCTCCAGGTGAGATGTGGAAGAAGGCCAGGGCTGCAGACAGACAAGTCTATTGCAGAAGAAGTACCATGCGCTGTACTAAAGTGGGTAGGAGCACCGGCGTTTAGGAGGCAGAGATTCTGCTCTGACAGGAGAAACCCAACATCCCTACCCTGGGCCGAGGTCTGTGCGCCACCCCACAGATTGTGGTGGGCGTTGAAATCCCCCAAATGAAGAAAGGGTAGGGGAAGTTGGGCGACCAAGGCAGCAAGGTCTACAGAAGAGCCGGCATCATCTGGTGCAAGGTAGACAGAGGAGATGGTAAAATCTCGTAATAACCGGAGCCGTACAGCAACTGCCTCAAGAGGTGTTTGCAGAGGCACAGCAGCACTGGGAACAGAAGTGTGGACATAAACACAGACGCCGCCGGAAACTCTGTTGTAGGTGTTTCGGTTCTAAAATAACCCCGATAGCCTCAAAGGGCTGGGGTCCTCTCGAAGGTGAACTGCAAGGCAAGACAGATAGCAGGGAAGTGGCAGAGTAATTGCCGCAGCTCAGCCAGATGGCGGATGAAACTGCCGTAATTCCACTGCAAGATCCCCTTTGCAGCGTGCTAAATATCCATAATAAATGGTTATTCAGCAGGGGCACCTGCTGCCAACTCCGCAGACTCTGCAGGATCCAGAATCGTCGGTTCTGGCGACCCAAGTATGGCGAGATCCTCAGACGACGCGAGGATCTCCACCTCATCTTCAGAGGTCGAAGTTGGAGCGTTCTTCCGAATCGCCGAGGAGTCCTCCTTTTTGTCCGTCTTCTTCTTCTTTACTTTCTTTTTGTCCTCTCGCTGGCCCTTTGGAGGTAAGGGCTGGGAGGACTTCACGAGAGTGGCATCAGGGACCTTCGAAGAGCCAGAAGCTAGCAGAGACCAGCAGGCTTCGGATCCTTCAGCCAAGGGCTGGGATCCCCCGGCGCACCCTGAGACTCCCCAGAAGGGAGCGTCCCGAAGGACCCCCTTCCGAGGGAGAGATGCCGAAGGAAGGTATCCCCGATGGTTGTGGGGAAGTTGCCCCCACAACAGGTGCTGCAGCAGCAGATGGAGTATCGCCCCCACCTAACGAGGGGGCAGCGGTAGTTTTGTGGCCTCTAGGTCCCACAGAAGGAAGCGATACCTTGGTAGGCGTCGTACCCGTAGTGCGCGGGGACGACGTTACTACAGTGTTGGAGGTAGTCATATTCACCGGATGGAGTCGCTCATATTTCATTCTCGCCTCATTGTACGAAAGCCGTTCCAAGCCTTAATTTCCTTAGTTTTCCTTTCTTTGTGTAGGACTTTACAGTCTGGGGAGCACAGTGGATGCAGCTGGTTACAGTTCACACAGACGGGAGGTGGGGTGCAGGGAGCGTCCGGATGAGATGGACGTCCACATTCCATGCAACAGGGCTAGAAGTGCATCGGGAGAACATATGCCCAAACTTCCAGCACCTGAAGCACCTCATAGGAGGCGGGACGTACGTTGTGACGTCGCACCGGGAGATCATTACGTTGACCTTCTCGGGCAGTGTATCGCCCTCAAAGGCCAGGATGAATGCACCGGTGGCAACGCTGTTATCTTTTGGTCCCCTATAAATACGTCTGACAAAAGTGAACACCTCTGCGTTCCAGGTTGGTACATAGCTCTTCATCGGACTGTGACAATAAGTCTCGATGGTAGATACGGCCTTGGACCATATTGAGAGTCTTGTGGGGCGTGACACTGACATGAATATCACCCAGCTTGTCACAAGCCAATAATGCCCTGGGCTGGGCTGGGGATGCCGTCTGTATCATAACAGCCCCACTTCTCATTTTCGAGAAAGACTCCACCTCATCATACTTGTCCTCGAGATGGTCAACGAAGAACTGCGGTTTGGTGGAGAAGAAAGAGTCTTCATCAGTCCGGGAAAAAACAAGGTATTGCGGCGAGTATGGATCTGAACTGCGTAAAGCTTTGCGCTCTTCCCATGGCGTAGCCAGAGAAGGGAACGTCTTAGGGTCGTACGCTGTTGTATCAAAATTGGACTTTCCTCGCTTAGAAACGGCGTTTTAGCGACCGCCCACGCTATTTATTGCTCGTTCATTTCCGTCCCACGAGCAGATAGGGAAAAGAGGTCCACCCAGGCAGAGTCTCGCTTGCCTGGGTAAGCCTTATACAACTGAGATGCGGCAGGTTCCTCAGAGGTTGCTCGCTAGCGGCTGTTCAACCTCAACAGCCATGCACTCCTCGGCATGTAGCACACCTTGAGATTGAGGGTTTTTTAATAGAGGTTTGTACCGTCCTCGCGACCCGGGCGATTAAGCCAAGATCCCCGGGCTCTGAAACGTACAACGTTCCATCGTCGCGCCGAACGATGGTCGTTGAGGCACGCACAGAGCTTACGGTGTAGCGGATTGTTGGCGCGACACAGCCCACAGCTCAGGACACCGGTTTCGCCAAGCCCGTACTCAGCAAGTTAATGCTGAGCCCCTGAGGGGAAACTGGTAGGGAGTCTCTCAAACGTGTTATTGTGCTTGATACTTATGTAAGCTGTCGTTATTGCTAGGTGAGAGTAATGAGAGGTTGCATCTCGAATCTCTTTTGTTTTCGAATTACGGAATATGAACACGGTTCATGGATAGCTATAATTTTTTCCCATCAAATTAATATCTGCGGTGGCATTTTGATCTATCTCTATCTCTTTGCTAATCCTAGATCCTTAGAGAGTTAAGCATTCCATAATGTCTAATAATAGCATTAAATTCTGTCGTCTCTTTTACTTTCTTTCCATCAAATAGGAAATTAAAATTGTGTGATTACTACAATGTGTTTTTATTTACTTTGGCAGTACTAAACAAATAACGAGTTATATTGTCAAATATTAGGTGGCTTGAGGAGGAATGGATTTAAACGTTGTGAGGGATTTATCGGAAGTTAAATCGTCTTTTCGTAATAAAGTTAGAGTTGATAATGAAACGAGCTTAAATATGAATATTTGCTTGGGTAATTCATTTAGAACACCGAACATTGATTAATAAATAGTTTTAATTTTTTTATTATTAATGTAAAATCACGGGAGAATCAGATAGTATCTGACAGAAGGTGACTATTTCCTTCATTATAATAATAACTAAATGCTGTTCTATTTAAACCATAACAGTACCTGAAATAAAGTGTCACCTTTAATGCAACCACGGATTTTCATTACTTGGAGATGCGATTACATGATTTAATTGTCAGAGTCAATTCCACTAAAAAAGTAATAATTAATCTGACCTCAGTAATCAAACAAAATTAACTGTCAATACGTAATTAATCTCGCCGGCACTCGATAGTTTACATTCATTGATCGTTTCCTAGCATAGCCACACACTTACCGAACTACATGATTTTTGCTTGTCATTGAATGATTTAATAGCACTGGATAGGTGGGGACTTGAGATAAGGCTATAGTACCCACCACTAGATGTTGTAAAAACCAGCTGCGCGAATAAAACGTAAGTTAGCCATGGAGGCATCGTCACCTAAAACGAATGGTAGCGTGTCTGGTAGATTAAAAAAATGCCGAAGTTTGCTAAAAGTGGAGATTCCATCAAAAGATGGGCTACTGTTAACACCACACCACGACACATTGTAGTAAAGTGTAAAACATCAAACATGTCATTTGATGGTAAATGATATTGGTCCATTACCTACGCAAGTCCTTTCTGATCTCTCATATTAATAAGAGTAAGCATCTGATTTTTCCACTCGCTTGAGGCGAAATATTAGCGATGAGGTCGCCTTTCTCGTTTCCCGCCAATGTCAAGTCTTACTAATTTAGGAGCCGTATTGGAGAATAAGGTACGACGGCGGGTGCAGTTAGTGGTGTGTGATTCCCTAGCACTTCTGATATCTCTCAGTGGGACCCCTGAGCCTCCGCTACGGCGGAATCTCCCACGGCGGTCCTTCGCGCCGCGGTGAGGCGGCGGCTGGTGCTGGTGGTGGCTCCGCCCCCAGTAGCCGCCCCCAGTAGCCGTTCCCGGTAGCCGCCCCCGGCCCCGGGCCCCGGTCGCAGGTCGGGGCAGATCCGCTAATTGCGTTACGCGGTTCACTGGAGGCCTGATGGCGCCGGCGCCTCCCAGGGCGCGCCCCGCCACGCCTCTTCCCGCTCAGGAAGCGACTCTGCCGCCAGCTGCGGATATTAATACCCGCGCCCCCGCCAGATGAGGACATAATTACCAAGTTTGCACTACCTGCCGACACTCCGCCCTTAATTATTCCACAGTAATCGCTTCCGCGGCGCTTTCTTAAATCGCGGCTTCCACAGTCGAATTTTACGCTCGGGATTGTCCCAGAGAATGACAGAAAAGAGCGAGACTGCACACATATCGACGAAAATAGCTGCAAACGTGATAAATATTTTGCATCTCTCACCAATAAAAAGTTCTTTATAGTTAAAAGGCATTTTACGCCACTGGAGAGCGATCAACAATTAATATACAAAACAATTCATTGAGCCAAGATCGCTAAAATTTTATTTTTGTCACTTAACCAGTTTCTGTGAGCTCAGTCACCATCTTCAGAATGTTCAATACAAACACTTAGCGTCATATGTAAAAATAGAGATATAACCTTCTAACGCAAGTAAACATCTTATTAAAATTTTGTTTCCATCACAGGGTGGTTTGTCATAATGAATAAAATGTGGTCTTGGCCTAAGCAAACAGGAGACAGAACAGGAAATCATTGCACAACGAATGCAATGTTGTTGATTGTGCAATGTTCGATCTCCTGTTTTCTTAGGCCAAGACTACATTTTATTCATTATGACAAACCACCCTGTAATTGAGAAAAAATTTAACAAGATGTTTACTTGAGTTAGAAGGTTATGTCTCTATTTTTACATATGGCGCTAAGTGTTTGTACTGAACCTTCTGATGATCGTGACTGAGCTCACCGAAACCGGTTAAGTGACAAAAATAAATTTTTAGCGATCTTGGCTCAATGAATTGCTTTATACAAAAGTTCTTTGTTACTCTGCACTATGATGTATTGGTATTTTTGAAGTAATCCATCTTCCGTTTCAGTGACAAACAAAACTAAGCAAAACACTTCTGTTGAGCACGACGATGACAAAGTTCTGGACTTGACCAGTAACATTGCCGTAGATGAAATATTAACTTCAGTTACCTTGCTGTCCTTCAAAATAGTCATCTCCCCGCTAAGCTCTATGATACATATCCTGGACACTTTAATTCCTCCTTGCGAATAACAACTTCGAAAAAGTTCGGTTTTGAGTAAGACGAGTGTCTACCGTATCCCATGTAGCTGTGGCATGTCATATGTTGGTCAAACTATTAGGACTGTTGAGGACCGTTTTATTGAGCATAAACGCCACACACGTTTACAACAGCCAAACAAATCTGCTGTGGCCGAACACTGTCTTGATACAGGTCACCCTATGGAATATGACAAAACGGAAATTCTGGCATGCACTTCCAACTACTGGGACTGCGTTATCAAGGAACCGATAGAAATAAAACTAGGTGACTACCTTATGAATAGGGATGGAGGCTTCTGATTAAATTCCGCTTGGGATTCTGCTCTCTCACGTGTCAAAAAACAGAGGGAGAAAACTAATCCGACCTCATCTGTCGAGAAATGATGTTTATTATCGATATTCTGACCGGTTTCATATTTGGTCGTGTCGGTGCTGTGTGCTTGCTTCCTTGGTGTGTGTTGTCTTTCCAGTTTACTCATTGAAAACCGAGGTGTTTCTTACTGCAGTTTCGCCTTGAAAATGGCAGGGTGGTCTCCTGCCGAAATATCAGCCGTCGTCGATTTTGGTACCTGGCAGCATACCCGTTAGTTTTTCGAAAATGTCCTGGACATTTGGGATGGAAAGCCTCGTCACATTTCTTTGTATTTCAGGAATATCGTCAAATCCCTTTCCTTTCAAAACGAGTTGAAGTCGAGGGAATAGGAAGAACTCTGGAGGACTAACATCTGGCGAGTATTGTGGATGTTCAAATTACACCATTCCTTTATTCTGCCATGAAGTGTTTGACGATATTGGCTGTGGGTGAGCGGGCGTTGTGCAAGTTGAACATCCACCGTACACTCCGGTTCTCAATCCTACAGATTGCATTTCCCTCCACTCAAACCCGCTTTGAAAGGTAAGGGATTTGATGATATCCTAACGAAACGTGAACACCACCCCAAAGGAATGTTTTGTGCAATATTTGACTGATTTATCCTGTAAATAAAGTTTAATTGATTTATTTTAGTGCTCATATTGATGCGTCCACACATTTCAAAATTAGGTTTAAATTGGTAATTTTTACAACATGCAGATTTCTAAATATTTTGCAGTTGGTTTTAACCTTCTGGTGACTGTACTAACCAGTCCAG